>CM035119.1:52466048-53096048 GCA_020205555.1 Panax stipuleanatus
TTGACCTGGGTGATCCCTTTGAGGATGTGTATAACATATTCCATCATATGTCCTTTGTGAAGATGGAGTATTATATGACTTTCGCTCTTAGATCATCTCCCGATGCTTCGCTAGGGTTGTGCCATCAGCTGATCATTAAGTGTGAAAAGGGCAAGCTTTTTACTTGTGACCTTGCTGGTTTAGCTCTGGCTTGACTGATGACCCGGGTGAAGCTGACGTCCTGGTGGATGTAGCCTGTTCTTTCATTGCCTAGATTTGGACTTCAGTTTAGAGGCCTCGACTTGTGAGGGCTTGGCGCATGTTGATATGTTTGATTGTGTAGATTTCCTTCGCTAGATCTTTTTGTCATCGGGCATCTGTTCTTCCCGAGTTAAGGACTCTATTCAGGATTTTTCCTTTTTTTTTTGATGAGGAACTTGGTCCCACCATAGATTCTTTCCATTTCTTGGAATGGCGAAATGCCCCAGCCCTCTCGCAGGTTGTCACTAGGGTTCATAGAAAAAACTTTCTTTGTTGACCATGTCCACGGTGAGCAATATCCTGCACATTCAGACAGACAACAATATGTGCCGACAGCTTGATAGCTCGGGCCGTCGGGATTAGTATGATCTTGTGAATGAGGCATTTGAAATTAAAGTTTATGAAATTGAAAGCTTGTATTCACCGAGCTCTTATCTTATCGCTAAAGATTTTGAAAGCGAGCATGAAAATGATATTTTCCTAAAGAAATCAAAAAATTTGCTTGACAAGTTATGAAATCGCAAGAAGACTTTTAAGCGTCCATGGTCATTTTTCATGGGTAGGATCAGATTCAAAAGACTTATCTCCCTTCATCAGAGACACCTCATCTTCGCTCTAGACACTACTCTTCACAAGATTATCATTATATGACATGAGCACTATGTGTGATGCAACCCTTAGCAGGGGTTTCTCTTCTATGACTTTGGATGATCTCATTTTTATCTTGAAAATTTTTCTTTTTTCCTTGCTTAACTTTGTGTCGTTTTCTTAGGCTATTGAAAGTTACCCATGTAACGAGTTTTGGACCAATGACTCCTAAACCAGACGATTTTAGGGCACTAAGTGTTGAGATACCCCTTCGGGTTTACTGGGTCGAGAACAAAGGCCATACTTCGAGATAAGTCAGGCAGTCTACTCTTTTGATCTTCACCTAAGCCTGTACAAGATTCGTTTTCTTAAGCTCTAAATTACCCGTGTAGTGAGTGTTGGGCCAGTAACTCCCAAACAAGATGGCTTTAGGGCACCAGGTGTAGAGACACCCCTCGGGCATAATTACTCGAGTAATCTAGGCCACGATTCAAATCTGCTCAGATTTTGATTTCTTGCAATGCTCGTTTTCTTAGGTAGTGAGTTACCCATGTAACGAGCGTTGGGCCGGTGGCTCCCAAACTAGATGGCTTTAGGGCACCAGGTGTAAAGACACCCCTCAGGCTTAATAACTAGAGTAACCAAGGCCACGATTCAAGACATTAGGCTTGCTACTAATTGTCATCCTTGTCGTCATAGTTTTATACCCCGCAACTAAGAGCCAGGTCAATCGCAAAGTGCAAATATGCATATGAGGTCAAGTTTGCTCTAAAAGTTCTTTGAACTAGGACGTCGTGCCTAATCGAAAGGTTGAATAGTCTTAATTCTCTAATTGCTTTCATGATTCTTGCTCCACGGACGCTTATCAGAATTAATCCAATTCATAACAAGTTAAGCAAAAATCTCTTTTTCTTTTTCTTTTCTTTTTTCTCTTTTTCTGAGACCCTGATGCAGGACTTATGTGTATTATCGCTAATGCATGGAATTTGAAAGCACATAAAAGAGATAAAAGAGTCATACCTTATCAGCGGATCGCAGTATTCTAAGAAAATTATGATTGGCAAAGGTCGATTGGTCATACCGTATTGCCAATGATGAAAGGTTGGATGATGATGGACCATGCTGATGGTATCGACTGGTGCATGTTGATTGGATGGTTGATAAATGCCCCATTATTGAATTGCGTAATTTCTAAAATTGGTCCAGTCTTGTTATAACGGTCCCCAGGTCAGGTTGTCGTTGACTTTGAACTTGCCCAGTCCTGCTTGTCATCTGGGAGGATTACTTAGTTGATGGGCTGATAAGATGTCGAGATCGCAAGTGTCTTTAATTCTCATGACCCCCATAGTGAACAGGTAGTGGATTTTGGCTTTAATGCTTAGATGCCCCAGTCATTGTCTTTGATTTGTAGGAGCAATTGGCTTTGATGACCTTTCTTATGGTTTGATGAAGGTTTCAGATTGAAGGTGTCAGCTCTTCTAAGTTCCTTGCGGATGTTTATGCTTGATATATCGTTGTGTTGTTGTTCCATCTTTGAAGATTGATGTCGAGATGCCTTCGGACTCCAATGAATTGGACTCAAGGGCTTGTGATGGTTGATGGTGATGGCTTTGACCACGACTTCAGTTGGTGACCTACCGAGTGTCCCTGCTGGAATAGATCTCGACTATGGCAGATTTGATGGCTCGGATGACCTTCAAGAGAGATCAGGCCAGGGCGTTGATGTTGACAGCCCATTTTAGTAGAGATACGACTTCTTGTTGATAGAGGCGAGGCTCGAGCTACTCGGGAGGCTGCATTTACTGAGAGGGACGAGGCCATAGTATGCAGGTGGCAGTGGATGTTCTGGCTCGTATGGAGACCAAGGGTTTGGAGCTTGTAGCTGCTCCTCTATCCTCAGAGAGATGCCATGTTAGCACTGTTACCCCGCTTATCCACGTGTTCAGACACTAGCTTTAATTTTCCTCAGCAAGGCCTGTTAACTAGGTGGCTTGATAGAATTCGTCTTTTATTTGTCTTCGGTATCTTGGGACTGGTCTTTCATTTTTTTTGTTTTTTCTTGAAGGTCAAACCGTGCCGTAGATGGTTGTCTACGTACTCCCGGGTTGAGGGAGATCAGGTCATTCGTAGTTCAAGTTGTGTATAAGAGAGATTAGAAAAGTGTTTGTCTTGGGTTTTGAGTGTTTGTTTGTTTTGTGTTTGGATTCGAGGGTTTTTTGAATTTTTTATTTGGTTTGACCGTAGCAATATAGTTGCTTACGTACTCCCGGGTTGAGGGAGATCAGATCTTTCGTAGTTCACGTCCTTGTATGAAAGGCTCGATTTTTGATTTTTTCCTTTCTGATTTTTTTTGTATTTTTTTGGTCTTTTGATTTTGTATGCATGGAAAATAAAACGCATAAGGCTAAAGAAAAGGATAACGTCCTGACATCCTTTGGAACTCACAGCTTTCCTCTGGATCTACGTCCTCATGGCTAATTGAGGCATGATAGTTCAGTCATCAGTGGTTATGTCGCCTTTGAAGCTTGTGATAGAGGTTCCCTCTTGGCTCTGAATATCTTCAATCCATGCCATAAATTGATCACCTCCTGAATCAGCATATCCCTTAAGGAGGCTTAAACTGGACTCGTCGCAGAAAGGGATGAACTCTGAAATCCTCGAGGGGTTGGCTTCTTTAAGAATTTTGCCACCTTTTTCTTCATCTGCTCCTTCACCTTTCTCATAGCATTGAGAGGATTTGAGTATGAAATCCCCCTCGCATTAATGTGGTATCTCTCGCAAGGAACTTTCCTTTTGTGCTTTTTCCATACGGGGAAGGATTAGTATCTCCTCCTCATCTTCCAGAAGGATAAGGTCAGGCATGTAGTTGTTGGCTTTGGTCATCAAGATATTTGATGATGGTGGATGAACTTTATTGGGAGATTCTTTTGTTTCTTCTGTCATTCCTAAGATTAAGGTCGGTCCACCTTGTGTTATACCAGGATTGATGCTTATAGCCGTCACATCCTTTGAACTGCCTGGTTTTAGTGGACATCTTGAGCTCTTTATCTCCCTCTCACCTTTTCTGGTCATGGGGAATTCTTTCTTCAATTCTCCATTTTCAATGAGTTCCTGGATTTTGTGCTTTAGAGACCAGCATTCCTCAGTTGCATGTCCGGTTGAGTTAGAATGGTAAGCACACCTCTTGTTGAGATCATATTGCCTTCCTTTGGGATCCATCGGTGGAGCGAGCTTAGTGATCTTTTCCTGCGCAATCAACAGGGCTAACATATTTTCCAATGAGTCCTCCAAATGTGTGAATACGCTTCTCCACCTACTTTCCCCGACTCTCGGCGCCATAGGATTTCGAGGGTTTGCTCGTGTTTGGAATGTCTCTTGATATTTCCTATTTGGGAGTTCGCACTCCTCCGGAGGATTTTTCTTTTGGTGAGAACTTCGAGTAATTTGATCATTCCACATTTCTCGTTCATTCAACATACTGTGATCCTCTTCATTTAGTAAGTGGATCTTCGAGGGATATATGCTCTAATTCTGAATAACCTTCTCTTTCTCTTGGCTTTCTGATATTTGAGTGAAATGCTGCCTTGTATCTTGATGTTGGCGCACTACCAGATTAGCCAGCAATGTCACTTGATGTTGGATCGCATCCAATTTTTGCATTATTATCATACCCTCCTCTAAATTTTCTGACTCTAGGACATTTATCTTGTTCCTTCGGGGGTAATCCTCAATCCTTCGTATGTATTTACGATTTGGATACATTTCATCGCTTCCTGACCCGATCATGTTTACTTCCTCCGTGTCATGCGGCATCAAAAGGTTAGCATTGACATTTGGATGGTCAGGTTGTTGGATCACAAGATCACCGCTTTCGATCAGGTTTTGGATTTTATGCTTTAAGGACCAATAATCTTGTGTATCGTGTCTTAGAGATTCTGAATTGTATGAACATTTTTGGCTAGGATCGTATCTTTTGCTTTTTGGATCCAGAGGTGGAGCCAGCTCGGTAATCTTATTGTGATCTATTAACATCACCAATATGTTTTCAAGGGAATCGCCTAGTGGAGTGAACACCCGATTTTCAGTCTTTTTAAATTTTCTCTTTCTCACTTGGTAATTATTGAATGCAATCTATTGTGACGGCAGATTGCTTTCCCTCTTCCAACTAGGGGGGACTACTGTTGGGTCTCCTAGACTTCCCCTATACAATGAGGGATACATCTTCATCGCCTTCCTCGGGTACCCTTATAGGATCACTCGCATATTTGCCAGACTGTATATGATCGGTGACTACTTTTAAGGTTGTGAGATCTTTAATCTTGCATGCTTTCAGGCCCATCTCTGTCATTTTTCCATGTTTGATCATTTCTGATAATGGCTTTACTATTCCAGCCAGGATCATCTCATAGTAAGGTGCCTCTTGGATGTCTATGAAAGTCATCACCATTTTAGCTTCGGTCATAGGCGGGCTGACTTGTGCTGCCAGACGTCTCCATCTTTGGGCATATTCATGGAAAGACTCGTTGCTCTGCTTTTTGACTTTGGACACTTGATATCGATCCGAAGCCATCTGAGACTGAAAGCTGTATTGAGTTAGGAAGGCATGAGCTAACTCTTCCCAACTGTGAATTCTGGCATTGCCAAGTCGGGCATACCACGTCTTAGCATCTCCAGTGAGACTTTTTTGGAAAAGTTGCATTCTGAGTCTTTTATCTTCAGCATAAGACCCTAGCTCGCCAATGTATACTTTCAAGTGCGTATAAGGATCGCCTGCCCCATTGTACTTTTCAAACTCTGGGACTTGGAATTTGTCAGGATATATAGCCCCTAGGAATATGCAGAGATCTAAATAAGTGACACTTCCAAGGTTTCAAGTCACTTTGATTGTTCGGATGGTTTCTTCCATTTGTTGTACTTTCCTTCGGATATTGCCAGTTTCCCGATCTTCTCTGAGATTTGTGATTTCAGGGGTTTTGTTGGTTCTTTTACTGTATCGTGGTTCAGAGATCTGCATTTCCCCCTTTTTGTTAGTACTTTGATTACCACCCTGTAAGGAGGGTTCTGTTTGTTTGAATGTTGGCCGGCTCTGAGTGTTTTTGCTTTGTTCTCTTAAAAGGATAGCCAACTCTGCTATTTGATTCTTAAGTCTCTCAAACTTTTTTTGAGATACGGAACCCGACTCGCATTGGCTACTTTCACCCATGTCGGTGGATAGGCTTTGTGTCTTTTTAGATTATGATCTAGTAGTGAGACCACTTTTTCACCTACAACCAAAACGTAGGCGTGTCAGTTTCCTGTGGTAGATAATGACTGGATGCATTTATGATGTGTGTTTTTTAAGTTTATCCTACAAAACCGAGGTTAGTTGTTCTGATAGCAAGATGACAGGATATTTGACAGGAAAGTAAATCTTTCATTATTGTCATTTACATTGTGCTCCTCAGTAATTGGAGACTTGACATAGAATTGAAAGAGGAAGGCATAAAGACGCTTCCATTTGGATTTGGTTAATCCGAGGCTGACCTATCCTAGGTTACTATCGCGGCTTTTGTTTCGACATGAAGGTTCCTAGATCATCGCAGTCTACTAGAAGGGAAGTTAATCCGATCGTTCAACTGGAGCGAATCTAGGTGGTTCATTTTCAGGAGGCAGCCCCGGAGACTTATTCATCCCTAGAGTCCTTACTTATCATCGACAGGGTTAGCCTCCTGGTGGAGGGACACACAATATACATTCACATACATAAGCCTCACCGCTTATGCATGCAATGACAGTTCGTGCGAAGCACTAATATGGGTGCGAAGCACTAAAGCATTCATTCTCATTCATTCAATGTAAAGGCATATCATTCAATGAAAGACGCAGCATTCATTCATCCATTGACTGTGGAGACGTAGGATTTCACGCATTCAATAGTTTTAAAAGGGAAATATTTGAAAAGATTAGAAAGAAGCCTAAGCCCTCTACTGTCCCCAGCAGAGTCGCCACCTATCGACGTTCAAAAATTTAAGAATTACCGCGGGTCAGTTTATAACCCGGTTTTACTCAAATCGATCTTCCTAAGTTATCTCTACCATTGTTCTTTTTATTGCAAAAAAGGTTTTGAAGGGGTTTTTAGGAAAGAGGCTAATATGTGTATATGTCGACGATTTGAATGTTTTAACAGAGTCGCCAGTTGGTAGATTTGAAAATGGTTGTACCAACTCAACCGAGTTTGATTTGAAAAGAGGCTCAATTGCTGGACACTGTCGGAACTTGATCTTTGAAATCGGAGTTTTGAGTTCGGGGGCTTCGTTAAGTGTGGGGAAGGTGTTAGGCACCCCACGACTCCCGTGTAAACACGGTACCGCATCTTTTCAATATTTCCCTTAAAATTATGAATGCGTGAGTGAATGCTGTTTGAAAATTGGGCCTATTGAGTTGATTGATTGAAAGCTTTGACAGGCTTCGTTGAGCCTATATATGAAAGGTTTGATTTGATTTAAAAATTTATCTTTGATTTTATTTGCAAAAAGCATCATTTAATTTGATTTGCAAAAGCTTTTGAATTGAATTTACAGTGATGTTTTGAAAGCTGGTTTTATCAAACCCTTATGCTGACATAGGAATTGAAGCATATCGCTACTCTCAATTTTATCTTTATAGACTTAAGGCTGCATGCAAATGGTGATTTGTCGGGGTGTAAAGCATCCTCGACCACAGAAATATAAAGTGTCGGTCTCCTCATGGGTATGAAAACCATCGAAGGGACGCTGGCACGACAATCCATATTTTCACTATATTGAGACCTTAAATTCGAATAACCGTTTTAAGGTCTGTGCATGTACATTTTATAGAAAAACTGACAGGGTACATCTGTAAACTGGAGTTTGTCTATTGTAGGAATTAGATCCCGATCGATTTGATCGTGAATCCCATGAATCCTAGGCTCACATA
Organism: Panax stipuleanatus; assembly: GCA_020205555.1. Taxonomy (NCBI): domain Eukaryota; kingdom Viridiplantae; phylum Streptophyta; class Magnoliopsida; order Apiales; family Araliaceae; genus Panax; species Panax stipuleanatus. The sequence goes on from CM035119.1 coordinate 52,473,813, forward strand.
TGAGTAGCTAATAAACTTGCACAGTTCAAATTTGCACAGAAATGGATATATATACATCATCACATCGCAATGGAACCAAGGACTTATCAACAAATCCTGGCTGCGAATGGCCAAAGCATCTCGTTCCCACTAGATAGCGATCTAAGGGACGCGAGTTTACTTTCAAAGCTGAAACTATAAAAATAACTAGATTTAAAGAAATCTCAGCCATTATAGTTTCCAGGTCCTATCGGGACCTGTTTCAAACGTTGCAAGCTAGAATTGGCGAGATTTGGATAAATCTAGTCCGCCAGCAGATATGTCAGTGCAGATTCATATACAAATGAATGTTAAATGCAGCAGTTGAATAAATTGAGTAAAGCAATATATATAATTATATATATACAAAAGTTGTAAAAGGGCGATGGGTTTTCACTCTCAAGCCCGGACTAGAATTGAAATATATATATATATATATAACTGTAAATAGCCACGAAATAATCTAGGCTGTGACAGAAATGAAATATATATATATATATATATATATAAGTAATAAGGGCGATGGATTTTCACGCCGGTGCCCGTACTGGAATTGAAATTGACATATAATAGTCACCCAGTGACTGGTGAAAGCACCCAGTATGGAAAAGTGTGCAAAAGCGATAAAATGGCCATGAAATGATCCATGCCGGACTATATATATATATATATATACTGACAGAAACGTAGTCAACTAAGTCTGATGAGATAACCAGAGATGGTGAAAGTCGCTTATATATGCGTAAATATATATAAAAGCGGTAAACTACCTCGGATTTGAAATTCGGGCTTGACAGAATTGAAATGTTAGTACATTTGCAGTTAAATAAGCACAAAAAAGGGCCAAACTCGGACTGGGGAGATAACCCAGTCCAGCGAAGTTGCCAAAAATGTGTGTGCTAGTGCATTGAAGCTACTGGAGCTAACGGATCGTCAATCCGAGTTGTAGAAATGCAAATTTTTGTGTTTATGTATAGAAATGTACCAAATTTTGACGAAAGCGGCCACGGAACTAAGTTTCGGGCATATTTAGAACATGAAACTTTGTGTGCAAGTGTAAAACAGTGCAAAGTAGTAGTATTGACTTTTTGATCTTAAAACTACTTACAATGGACTGCAATACGGGCTTTTTGCCAAATTGTAGGGTTTAAATGTCCAAATTTGCCGGTGGTTTTTTGATATGTGGTAGTATATGGGTTTGTCTACGTGTTGGAGTAAAAATATTTTGATTTGGAAGAGGTGTAAAAGTCAAAAACTAAGACGGCAAAGCTTCGCTGCGTTTCAGAATTGTTAAAAATAAACAGGGGCGCACCTCTATATATAGGCCAGGGAGCCTCAGCTCTACCTGTTGCTACTGCAGGTAGAGGTGCCGCTCCCTAGGGTGGGGCCCACATGCCTGGCATGATCGTCTCGAAGTGCGTACATGCCGGGCGACGCGATGTCAGGTTTGAAACTTCAGAACTTTTGATCGGAGCGTCCATTTGGGGCGTGCTATAGCTTTCTGAAAAACCCTCGCTGAGAGTGTCACAATGACATTGGATTTAACCCTTTTTAAGTCCCCAAACATAGGTTCATGACCGGGTCTTCGTTTCCCCACAGTTTGCCCGATGAGCCGTCTGGTACTATTTTCACCCGGAATTACCATTGTGGTTCTTTCTGACCTTGGCGGCATCAATTTGACTTGAGTTTGACTGAATCGGATGAGAGTTTGTAAAATGACCATTTTGCCCCTCCTGGGGTCGCCCCTGGTGTCGGCATGGCCTCTAGTTGACTTTCAGGAACTGTTTCCAAGACTTGGATCCCATTCGAGTATGTTTGTCCCCAGTGTTGCCTCTGTGGATGACGTGGTCGTTCCAGGTTTTCTTTTGGAGGTGTTGTGATGCTTCAAGTTTATTTTTAAAGTTGACCTGACTTCCTGGACTGATGCCGGAGATGACCTATACTTCCTGGGTTTCTGTTGGGGCTGATTTGTACCTCCAGGGTTGTTACCGGGGCCGATTTGTACATCTCGGGTTGCTGTCGGGGCTACTTTGACATCCTAATATGGTTGATCGGTGTTGTGGTTATCCCGATATCGATGATCGGGATTGAGCTGATGTCCCGATATTGAGATCGGGGATGATCTGACGGTCTAATTTACGATCAGAGTTGGCTGGAGTACCGATATTGGTGATCGAATTTGACTGGAATTGACCGACATTGGGGATCGGATTTAGGTTTAAGGACCGGCATTGGTGGGCGGATTTAGATTGAATGTCTGGTGTCGGGACCGAGGTTGGCTTGATTGACGGTTTTGCCCTCGTACATTGTTAGTATTGGGCAAGGAAAATTTTGAGTGTCTACAATATATATATTATTACATGAATGCAGGACTTCCCTTTAAGAAAAACAAATCACGTTAGAAAAGCTTCAGTTTCAGGTCACTACACCTAGCGAAATATATGAAACTGATTCCCATAAAAAATAAATTCGCCAATTTTTTTTTTCTTTTCTCAAAGTTCGAGAATTGCTATTATTATTTTTTTTCCATAAAAATAATAATTTTATACAATAAAATTATGCTGAATAAATTATTCTAGATACATACCCATATGTATAAGAAATCAAAATAATTAATAATTACATAAATGTTTGGCTCTGATACCACTGTTGGGTTTGTACAAAATAATGGCGCAATCAAATTGTAAAAATTGAAGCATGGCATATTAGAGTTTAAAAATTTATATAAAACCATTACCCGGATCATCTTTTATGCAAATTATTAATTTTTAACGATAAATAAGAAGTTATGGAATTCATACCCTTGTAGAACGAACCTTCTACAGGTACAAGTTCAACTCCTTGTTCTTCACGATCTCCTTAAATTATCAGGGTTAGATTTTTTGTAGCGTCCCCAAATTCGGGTCCCTTGAACCTCGGACCTGGTACGTTACGGTACTTCATCTTGAAACATATTCTATAACTAATGCGGAAGATATAAACATAAATTATTTATACAATAAGTTTTAACAACATAATCCCAAGGTCTACAACCTTTATCTTGATACATACCTTAATTACTTAAAGGTTTATATAATAATTTGCATCAGATAACCAAATAGTTAACGTGCATAATCATCTACTATTGGATGCTACCCATGTCTTTGTCTTTTCCTGTATCTGACGTATTCATCCTAATCTACAATGTTTATCATGATATAGCAAGAGTGAGCAACAAGTTTACCCAACAAGTTTAATTTCAAGAAAAGATATATTATAATTGAAAAGAATAAACAATAAGCTGGCTGACTTTCAACAATATAACCATTGTAAAATAGCATGAATCAAATTTACATAACTGAATGACCGAGACAATAAAAATGAATGGTCAATAAGGAACATGAATAAATTCAACTGAACAATATGGTAATGAAGGTGATCAGCCTTTCATACCTGATGAACACATGTAATATGCACAATGTGCGAATCAATAATTCATAGACGTGATGTAATCAACAAAGATTAACCACTAGCATAATTGAAGAATCATAACTCAAGGTTGAGTTAAAGAAAACTTGCCTTTATCGCCGACTACTGCTATGCAGTCTATTTAGCTTCATCTGAAGACCTAATATTAATAATACCGATCTCCACATTAGAATAATATCATCGCAATAACTATTGCTAATCACAGTTATAAAATAACCTAAACACATTATCACATAATCCTATCGGTCAACAGAATACATAAGACCTAGTATCAAGTCAAACTATTTCAGTCTGAGTTGAGTTCGGTACTATTTCGACCTCCGATTGCCTAATCGGATAATTATCGAGCCTAATATTAATAAGACTCTACTTAAACACTATAATATTAACTTAGATAATTTATTAATCAGTTAAAATATTTTTCACAAGCTCATAATAATTTTCAAATAATTATTATCATTTATAATAATTTTTCAATCAAAAATATCATATTTAAATGATTTAAATACCACAATATTCCATTATCATTAATATTTATTTAATTTCAAATATTAATGAAATACATGTCATAATATTATAAGTTATTTATAATATCTCAAAGTATTTTTAATACCTTAATATCACTTTTAAATGATTTTAAAACATTTAAAACCATTATTAAATAACTGCCATTAATATTAAAATATTAATGTAATTCATGACAAAATATTAAAAGTTATGTTTTATAAATTAAAATATTTTTTATAACCTTAAATCATTTTTAAATGATTTTTAAAATATTAAAACTATTTTTACATAATTTATTTAATATAATTATTAAATAAATTTATTATCATAATATTAATCTATATCTTCATTTGATTATCATTTAATATTAATTAAATAGTAATTAATTAATTATCTTTAGTTATTATTTAACTAATAAATAATAGCCAATTAGATCTATTCATTATTTAATGGTAACTAGATAATGAATAATCAAATTATTGTTTGTCTTTAATTATTATTTAATATTAATTAAATAATAATTAATTAATTTCTTATCCTAGAATAGTAAATAATTGTTTTATTTACTTTATTAGTCTTTAATTATTCCTTATATTATTTAAAGAATAATTAATTAACACTTGTCCTTATTTATTATCTAATATTAATTAAATAACAAATAATTAATTCATCTCATAAATCTTTAATTATTCTTTCTTATTAAAGTTAAGAATAATTAATTATTACTTATCTTTATTTATTATTTAATATTTAATTAAATAATAAATAATTAAAACCTTTTATGTTAATGTAATTAAGTAATTACATTATTACTACTTAATCTTTACTAAAATATTCTTTAATCATAATTTAATTTTAATTAAATATTAATCAATTTGTTAATCTCTAATTATTATTTAATCATAATTAAACAATAACTAGTTACTTTATTAACACTAACTTTACTTAACTATCATTTAATATCACTTAAATAATAATTAAATAATTAATTATATTTAATTTTGTATGCAATTAATTAGCTAACCATTTAATGGCTTTAAATAATTATTTTTAATAATTAATCACTTCCACTTATTTACGATTATACCATTCTTGCCTAAAATTTTTCAGATTTGGCGTCCTTTACGGAAACGCTTGCAAAACGAAATGTACAATTCGGAATTAAGTTCCGTCAGAGGCGTTGGATTAGTAACTTCCCGAACTACAGTTTCCATTTATCAAACACTCAATTTGGATCTGTCTAACTTCCGAAAAACAGCCCCAAAGTGGCTGGTCAGAAACTTTTTTTCTTGTTTTTCCAAATAGAAAGTGTTTTACTAAAAATTCCATAACTTATTCATTCCTTAACATTTTTGTGCCATTCAAAAGGGATTATTCACATATCTCATAGAGCTAGCCTACCCCCATAACAAATCACAAATACCAAACCTAGATCTTTAAAATAAAACACATAGATCTCACTTTATTAATCAAAACTTCCATAAAACTTTCCAACTTTCATTTTTCCCAAATCTTTCCAACACAATAACACATATATAATCAAGTTACATAACATAACTCAAGATCTAACCTTATCATAAGGTTTTACCCAACAAAATCACACAATTTCATGGATCACAATAAAAGTAACTAACTACACAAAACTTTAATTAAACCTAGAAAAAAAAATTTCTTTTTCTTTACCTTCCTTTGCTAGCTACTTTCCTTTTCCTTCCAAAGTGTGTGAGGAACTTTTGGGTGCATCAAACTTGGACTCTCTCTTCTCTTCTTCCCCTTCCATCCGTGGCTCCTTCCCTGTCTTTCTCTATTTGGCTTTCTTTTACTATTTTGGAGAGATAGAGGAAAGAGAAAGGAAATGGATTTTTGTTTGATAAAAAAATGTATAGATATGTTTTGTATATCTAATATACATCTCCCCATCTTCTTTCTCTTCAAAACCGGCAACTTGGCCGTATTATCCTTTCATTTTTGGTTTATTTTTAATTGCTAAATTTGCCTTAATCAAATGACATTAAAGTCCCTACACTAATTTGACCAGTTAGCTACCATCAAGGGCAAAATTGTCACTATGCCATCACTAGAAAAGGATAAAATGGTCCTTAAGTCATCTTAAGGAAATTTTCTGGAAATTTCCTCATAGGACATATTGGTCATAATCAATTTTCTTTAAGGACAAAATTGTCATCTTACTATAATTAGGAAATTTCCTAGAAATTTCCTTCAAGGATTCCATGGTCATTAACAAATTTCTCTTAGGGCAAAATTGTCATTTCCCTATTACTAGGAAACTTCCTAGCAATTTCCTTCTTAGGACACAAAAGTCATTAATAATTTTCTGTTAGGGCAAAATAGTCTTTTGCCACTTCAAGAAAATTTCCTAGGAAATTTTTTAACAATCATCACCCATTATTACTAGTGGGGTCCACCTTATATACCAAGACTTTCCTACATTTAACTTAAGTATAGTTAGTTCCTAACCATAGTTATTCTGCTAGTACATATCTCATTATTTTGGGTTACTAAATAAATCCTCATTGGGCTACCTAATAATTCTTTTAGGCTTGATAATAAAATAAATGGGCTATGTAAATTAACATAGTCCACTAATTTTAATTATATCCTACCATAATTATTTAATTAGGATTTCTATTCACTCAATTTGTACATCAAATTCTTACTCATATACATTTAATTACTTAACCTAATTAGACTTGCTTTCCTTAGATTATTTAATTATCATTCCTAATATATATATATTAGGTTACATAACTTTTATTCTTAATTCTCTTTTGTATACAAAAAAATGTATACACATTATATAATGTATATTTATTCAATCTATTTCATTATTCACATAAGTCATCACATATACCACTTTTAATTCTAATTTTGACTTTTCTCCATAAAAGTCCACTGTTGACTTTGACCAAAAAGTCAACCTTTACACATTTTGTGTTTATTGTCTTTTCTGACTAAACTTGACGTTTCGGACGCAACCGAGCAGTCCGTGCTTCAAAATTCTATCTCTAACTCGAATTTTGAGTTTTAGCGTACTCCATTTTTATTGCTAATCATATTAGCTATTAGCTTTATACTTATTCCTCTTCTTATTTGCCAATTAAGGCCAACATTTCAGCTATGCTAATTACTAACATAGTTTTATCTTGATTTTCATATCCCTAACGTAATTCATCATTCCTCTTGCTAAAATATATAGCACCTTACCAAGTATATATATATATATTTCTATACATATACTCATCTTCGTTTAACCTAATAGCTTTTCTTCATGTTAAATTTTATTTTCTTAATAAAATTTCCACATGTATCATTATAACATTTCTTACACCATTTAGTTCACAATAATTTTTTATAAGTATCGTAATACCTTATTCTTAACATTCTTTCACACCCTTTCTAGGGTTTTAAAATTTTGTAACCCATATTTTCGTTATTCTTATTCAAATAGCAAACCCTATAGGTTTTACTTAAATTTTTTTAATAAATTCTAAAATTCTTATCTAGGTTTTATTCTTTAACCTTTATTTTAATCATTTAAGATTTTATAAATTCTCGGGTTGTCACATTTTTTCCTTTGATAAACGTTAGCCACCCAAGTGTTTGGCCTCTAGAGGTGATCCACCAAAGAAGAGGAATTATCAAGAAAGAGGGTGGGTAGCTAAACCCTAGTTTTCTATCCTCTATAGAAAAAGAGTACTCTCCAATAATTAAAATTGCATCAACTGAAATTTATTATAAGACTCCTCTTGTATAGATATTGGTCAACCCTTCTAATACTATTAAACATGTGGTTTCATTTAATTAATTAAACTCCTTTAATTAATTTAGGCTTCCCACCACATTAGAAATAATTAATTAAATTCACTTAATTAATTTGTCTCCTAATCTTATTAGGAATAAATGAGAGTACTAATATTAAATTAATTCCTAAACTTATTTAGAAATTAAAATAATAATAATTGTAATAATATTAATAAGACTTCTCTTATTAATTTATATTTAATATTTCTAAAATATTAAATAATAAACATTAAGCTATTTAATTTATTTTATCACTATAGATTAAATTAATTACACTTAATGCATTATTACGATTATGTCATTACCTTCTTAAATAATTATTCTTCTTTTATGGTGTGACCCTTTAAATTTTTCATATTAAATCGGTTGTGAATAAATCAATTAGAACAATTCTAATCTTATTTAAATAAATAAATTAAATTAATAATCTATTTGAATAAATAATATTTATTCTACAATAGGGATAAGCCTCCCAGCGATCAACGACTTTCCAGATAATATAGATTTCGTCATTAATCATAAAAAAATATGAAATTACTGTCAAGTCTTATTTTATTTAATTATATATATTTCGATTAGAAAATGCACAACTCCAAATAATGTAAATTAGAAACTCCTTTCTAATTTCATTCTACCTTGGCCAAGACTACTAGGTTGTCATTTAACGAATCACATAGGACATATCTCTTCTTTTACCAGAAGTGGTAGATTCTTTATTGATCATTCATTATCTCCATATGTAACTCATTATACCCAAGCATACCTTATGATAAACCCTAAGGGTTTTTAAGGAATAAGTCAAAGTATAATTCATTACATACAAGATACAATGATGATCTCAAGTCCAATGATCACTTGTACTACTATCACATTAGGAATTCCTATTGACAAACAAGTAAAACTCCATTAGGTATTCTATAGCGAGTCACATTCAGTGTGTAGACACTCAAAATTTTGTTTTCCTGTTACTAACCTTGCAGGAGGGCAAAATAGTTTTCTCAGCCCCGGTTACCAATACCGGGATGTCAACTACACCCCGATCACCAATATCGGGATGTCAAACTCAGTCCCGGTCCCTAATATCGGGATGTCAACTCAACCTCATTCACCAATATCGGGATGTCAAATCAACCCCGGTCTCAATACCGGGCCGTCAGCTCAATCGCGGTCTCAATACCGAGCCCTCAGTTCAACGGTCTCAATACTAGGCCATCAGTTCAACCCCGATCTCAATACCGGGCTATCAGGTCAACCACGATCTCAATACCGAGATATCAATTCAGCCCAGGTCACAACCCAAGAGGTACAGTTAAACCCCGGTCACAACCAATAGATCTAGTTCAGCCCAGAGATAAACTTGGGAAGCCAATCCAACCTTCAGAGACAAACTTGAAGCATCACATCAGCCCCGGTCTCAACCCAGGAGGTACAGGTCAGCCTCGGTCTCAACCCGGGATGTCAGGTTAACTTCGAAAATAGTCCTAAAGCATAACAACATCTCCAGAGGAAAACCTGGAGCGACCAAGTCAACCTTGAAAAACAACACTGAGGACAAATAGACTCAAATGGGATCCAAACCTTGAAAACAACCCCAGGCAGTCAGCCGAAGGCTATGCCGATATTGAAGGCAACCCCGGGAGGGGAAAAATGGTCATTTTGCCAACTTAAAGCTGATTTGGTCAAACACAAGCCGAATTGATGTCACCATGGTCAGAAAGAACCATAACGGTGATCCCGAGTGAAAATAGCGCAAGACAGCTCGACAGATAAATTACGGGGAAACAAAGACCCAGTTATGAACCGATGTTCTTGGACCTAAAAAATGTTTTATCCTATGTAATTATGACACTCTCGGCGAGGGCTTTTCGGAAAGGTATCGCACGCCTCAAACGGACGCTCTGATCAAAAGTTAGAAAGTTTCGACTTCGACCTCGCGTTGCTCAGAGTGCATGTACTTCGAGACAACTCAACCGGACACGTTGCCCACCAGAGGAGCCGCACCTCTACCTGCGATAGCAGCAGGTAGAACTGAGTCTCCCTGGCTTATATATATGAGGTGACTCCCCCTCATTTTCAAGAATTCCAAAATGCAGCAAACCTCTGCCCGTTTGATTTTTTAACTTTTTCACCTCTTCCAAACCCAAATTTTATCACTCTAACACGTAGATATACCCACATACTACCACATATCAGAAAATAACCAGTAGATTTGGATGTTTAGAGCCTACGATTTGGCAAAAAGCCCGTGTAGCAGTCCATTGTGAGTATTTCTACGATTAAAAAGTCAATACTACTTCTTTGCACTGTTGTGCACTTTCATATCAAATTTTGTTTTCTAAAAATGCCCCCGTTTTTGTCAAAATTTAGTACATTTTTGTACATAAACTCAATTTTTGGCATTTCTATAACTCAGATTGACGATCCGTCACTTCTGACAGGTTCGGTATACTTGCATCTTTGTTACTAGCAACTTCGTTGGATTGGGATATCTTCCCAGTCCGGGTTTGGCTTTTTTTTCGTGTGTTTATTTAACTTTATATATATATATATATATATATATATATATATATATATTAACTTTTCAATTCTATCAAGCCCGAATGTCAAATCCGAGGTAGTTTACTGCTTTTATATATATTTATGCATATATAAGCAGCCCTCATCACCACTGGGTTCTCTTCCTAGTCTTAGTTGACTACGTTTCTGTCTCTATATATATATTTATATATTTTAGTCCAGCCTGGATCGTTGTGGTCTTTATATTGCTTTTTTCATCCTTCACCATTACTGGGTTATCTTCCCAATAACTGTTGACTATTTTTTCTATACATTTACATTTCAGTTCGGCTTGGATTAATCTGTGGCCTTTATACTGCTTTTATATATAAATATGCATATATAAGCAGCCTTCACTACCACTGGGTTCTCTTCCCAGTCTTGGTTAACTAATTTTCTGGCAATATATATATATATATATATATATATATATATATATATATATATATTTATTTTTTTTTAATTCTTGTTCGGGCACCGGTGTGAAAACTCATCTCCCTTTACAGCTTTTGTATATATAACTGTATGTATATTGCTTTACTCGTTTTATTAAATTGATACTGTAAATATTCATTTGATATGAATCGGCATTTTTCACTCATAAAAGCAACCTCGCAGCCCTTAGATTGCTATATATCTGGAACGAGTCGCTTCGGCCAGGTGCGAACCAGGATTTACTGATGAATCCTTGGTTTTGGCAAAATTGGGATATATATCTATTTCTGTACAAATTTGAGCTGTGCAGGCTTATTGGCTACTCATATGTGAGACTAGGAATCATGGGATTCATGATCCAATCTATCAGAATCTGATTCCCACGATGGACAAACTCTACTTTACAGATGTACCCTGCCAGTTTTTCTTTAGAAATGTACATACAACAGACCTTAAAACGGTTATCCGGATGTCATGTCAGAGTCCCTCCGATGGCTATCATGCCCATGAGGAGACCGACACTTGTATTTATTTCTGTGGTCGAGGATGCTTCGCAGCCCGACAATCACCATTCAAATTGAGCCTTAAGGCTAAAAAGATAAAATTGGAAGTATTAACAGGCTTCAATTTCTATGTTAGCGTAAGGGTTTGATAACCAGCTTTCAAAACATCATTTCAATTCAATCAAAAGAAAAGCTTTTTGCAAATCAAATCAAACAGTTTTGCAAATCAAATCAAAGATTTTGTTTCAAAATAAATCAAACCCTTTGTAAATAGGTTCAACAAAGCAAAGCACTAGTTTCAATCAATCAAACATAGGCTAAATTTTCAAACAGCATTCACACACGCATTTTAGTTTTAAGAGAAATATTGAAAAGATGTGGTACCGTGTTTTCATGGGAGACGTGGGGTGCCTAACACCTTCCCCACACTTAACCAAGCCCCCGAACTCAAAACTTCGATTTCAAAGATCATGTTTCGACAGTGTCCAGCAATTAAGCCTCTTTCAAACAAAACTCGGTTGAGTTGGTACAACCATTTCAAATCTACCAACTGGCGACTCTGTAAAACGATCAAATCGTCGACATGATACATGTTGTCCTTTTCCTAAAAAACCCTTCAAAACCTTTTTAGCAATAAAAAGATTAAGGGTAGAGATAACTTAGGAAGAGATGAAAGATCTGGGTTGTGACCCGGCCGGCGGATTTTTTCCCTACGTCGACAGGTGGCGACTCTGCTAGGGACAGTAGATGGCTTAAGCCGCTTTCAAATCTTTTCAAACATTTCCCTTTCAAAACTATGAATGCGTGAATTCTGCGTCTCCACATTAATGAATGCGTGAATTCTACGTCTCCACATCAATGAATGCGTGAATGAATGTTTTCATGCAGATTTTACATTGAATGAATGTGAATGAATGCTTTCCTGCTTTTTTAGTGCTTCTCACCCATATTAGTGCTTCGCATGAATTTTCATCATATGCATAACGGTGAGGTACGATGTATGTAAATGTATGTTGTGATTCCTCTCACAAGGAGGCAAAACCCGTCAGTGATAAGTAATGTCTCTGGGATCGACTAAGTCTCTGGGGCTCATGAAAATGCACCACCCAGATTCGCTCCAGTTGAAAGATCGGATTAATTTCCCATCTAGTATATTGCGATGATCTGGGGACCTTTATGCCAAAAAGTTGCGCGAGAGTAACCTAAGATAGGTCAGCCTCTAAATAACCAAATTCGAAGGGAAGCTTCTTTATGCCTTCCTATATTTTAATTCAATGTCTAGTTTCAGTGTATATACATCTTGTCATCCTATCATCAAAACAACTGACCTCTATTTTGCAAGATAAAATTAAAAACCACATCATGCATCCTATCCCTACCTACCTTAGGAAATTGACACGCCTACGTTTTGGCGTAGGTGAAAATTGGTCCTGTCACTAGATCTAAGTCTAAGAAAGCACTAAGTCCATCCATGAACATGGCTTCGGGTGCTCAAACAGAATCCACCCCTGTCTCTTGGGAGGAGTTCAAAGGAATGAGAAATCAGATAGCTGAACTAGCCGATTTTCTAAGAGAACAAAGCAAGGCCCTTAAAGGGAATCAAGCCTAAACTCATATAGAATCAGGAGCATATGGTGGTAGTCAAGAGACCGAAAAGGCCGAGACTCAGATTCCTGGACCACAAAATCAAGACACGACCAACAAAACCCCTGAAATCACCACCCTCAGCAAAGAACAGGAAGCTAGTGATATTCTGAAGAAAGTACAACAAATGGAGGAAACTTTCTGGTTTATCAAAGGGACTGGGGCATTCGGCAGTGTTAATTACTCCGACCTCTGTATTTTCCCCGGGGCTCGTTATGCCAAAAAATTTAGGACTCCTGATTTTGAGAAATACGATGGATTGGGGGACCCTTGTACACATCTAAAAGTATTCATTGGAGAACTCGGATCCTATGCAGAGGACTAGAAACTTTGAATGCAACTATTCCAGAAAAGTTTAACTGGAGAAGCCAGAGCCTGGTATGCCCGTCTGGACAACTCTAAGATTCACAGTTGGGAATAGCTAGCCCATGCCTTCCCCAGTCAATACAGCTTCCAATCTCGGCTGGCTCCAGATAGATACCAAATAACCAAGATCAAGAAAAAGAACACTGAATCATTTAGAGAGTATGCCCAACGATGGAGACAGGTCACAGCACAAGTCACCCCAGCCATAACTAAGTCTGAGATAGTCATGACCTTCATCGACATCCAATAAGCTCCATATTATAAGAGGGTCCTAGCAGGCATAGGAAAACCATTCTCTAAAATGATCAAGCACGGTGAAATGGCAGAAATGGGGCTCAAGTCCTGGAAGATAAAAGATCTGACCGCCCTCGAAGTTGTTGCTGAACATATCCAATCTGAAAATTACAGGAGTAATCCTCGGAGGGTACATAAGAAGAAAGATGAAGAAGTATCCTTAGTATTGCAAGGACAAAATCCAAGGGTCGAGTCAAACAGTATGCCCATTCAAAGGAGGAATTATACCCCTTTCCAAGCTGCAGCACAGCCCTCAAACCCTCCATTCCAGAAAAATATAGAGGTCAGGCATCGAAGAACTTTCACCCTTCTAGGGGATTCACTCAAAAACGTATTCAAACTTTTGACAACTCAAAAGAAGATTGTACAACTCCTTCCACCAACGAATATCGGTGGACGAAATTTTAACCCAAGCAAGAAATGTGCTTATCATTCTGGATCTCCAGACCATGACACACAAGACTGTTGGTCTCTCAAGCACAAAATTCAAGACTTGATTGACAACGGAGAGATTGTGGTTACAAACCTTGAGCAACCACATGTGCAGGACAACCCTCTCCCACAACATAAAGAGGAGAATGTCAATATGATCAGCACCACAAGTGGAGAAGGATCCAAGTACCTCCGTTATGTGGGAGAGTCAACTCCATATAGTAAAAGCACCCTAGACAGTTGGTGGGTCTTAGAAAGAAGGTTCCTGATAGAATAGGAAATAAAGTCTATTAAGGAACAAATCGAACAATTAGCAGAATTAGTCATCTACCAGCATCAGATGACCAAGAAGATGATCAAACAGGCTAACCAGTCTGATATCGATCGTCCTACCACACAAGAGATTAATCCCATGAGGGATCATCGCTGGTCTCATGAGCATGAACCCTTGACTGACAAGGGAGTCGAAGCAAGTATCCAAACTGGTAGGAAATTCCTATTTCAAAGAAGTTTCACCAACCTTAACCAGTCGATGGAAGAAATCCTCCAGATGTTAATCAATGAGGGAATGGTTACAGACTTGTTACCTCCATTAAACCCTCGGTCCAGAAAATTCAAACCTGATCAAATATGTCAGTACCACTCCAATTCACACGGCCATGATACTGAGGATTGCTGGGCACTTCGTAACCTAATTCAAGATATGATTGAAAGCCACGAATTGATAAGGGGAAATCAAGTTCTCGACCTTCCAGATGAAGAAACTCTCTAGATCCCCACTGTATGGAATCAGGGTACAGTAGCTGTCATCTCTTGTGATAATAAGTCAACCCTCAAACCTTTAGTACTTCCAGGGAAAGTCCAAGAAATACAAAATACTGTGAAGGTGGCCGCACCCGAGCTTTTAATCTTGCCCTTTAGACCCTAATATCCAATTATCAGTCTGAAGAAGGTCCTATGGAACTATAAGAATGATAAAGGGTCCACCTCAAACAACATTGCCATTGTACCAAAGGACAATCCATTATACCTGCCTCAGCGGGTGATCAAACCATTCATCAAAGCCAAAGTAAAGGTGGCCGATGAAAAAATCAAAGAGTTTCTCAACAAGATGGGACACAATGAAATCAAGGTGTTGCAAAATTTGAAAGAAAACACCCAAGCAAATGTGTATCCTAGACTTTGTCCTATCATTGGTGGAGCATCGTAACATTCTAGTAAGAGTACTGGAAGAAGCCCATCTGCCGAAGACAGTGGATGCTGAGAAATTCCGTCACATGGTAGAACATATTTTCAACAACAATGTGATATCTTTCACTGACGAAGATATCCCTGCAGAAGGAACGGGCCATCATAAGTCCCTGCATATAGCCGTGATGTCTTCTGGGTATGTGATCGGAGGAGTTCTCAAAGATGGAGGATCATCCCTCAACATCTGTCCCTACGACACCTTGGAAAGAATGAAGATCAACCCGAACCGGATCAAAACCAGTCATGTGATCATCCGAACTTTCGATGTATCGCGACGCCAAGCTATGGGAGAAATAGAACTACCCTTGGAGATTAGCCCACACACTTTCTACGTATCCTTTCAGGTGCTCAATATCGCCACTGGATATAACTTTTTATTGGGCAGGCCCTGGATCTACATGGCAGGGGCGATGCCATCCACCCTCCATTAACAGTTCAAATACATTATCAATGGCAACCTAATCACGGTCAATGCCAAACCAAAATACCCTGTCTGCATACAGGGAGATATGTTAGTGATCAGCCTGGATGCAGGGATTGAACCTACAAGTTTTTAAGCCCTGGAGGTGAGTGATATGCAGTATCTACCTATCGGGGCACCGGCTCTGAAGCCTAAGGTCTCCACCAAAGTAATGACAGTGGACCAGGAGATGGTATCTTTAGGTTTCCAACCTAGAGAAGGGTTAGGAAAGAATCAGCAAGGTATCAAGAGCCCGATACAAATCCCGAGTTAAACTGGGAGAGCAGGATTGGGATATTCACCCAGGGCAAATTACTGGAACCCGCATAAGCATCCCAAGGCTCATGTTTCCACCATACTTTTGCCAAATCATACTAATGCCGAATGGGTAAAACTAATGAGGAAAATCCCTACTGTGATATCAGCCATGCTGTTTCCTCCAATTATACCTGTTAAGGAAAGAAAAGTCCTCAAGCATGAGGCAGATAGCAAAAAGGGAAACAAAAAGATCTTGTACGAAGGACGAGATCCATTCGCTAACATGCAGGTCATCATAAACTGTGAGGGTATAAATGATGAGACCCCAGACAGCGAAGACGAGGTTCAGATTCAAATTCCTCGTATCAAGAAGGAAAAAGGGGGCAGTTCAAAGAAAAACCCCGGCCCTATTATAAAGGATGTCTCAGTCATCATCCAAGACGAGACAGATAATCACAAATCTGCGATCATCCCGGTTCATGAGGATCTGACCTTGGAAAACTGGAGTAGTGTCCCTTGCCTCGGTCGAAAAGGGTAAAGGGGCAGAGAGAGTCAATCTGCCCTTTAATCATGCTTTCATTTACTGCTTACTTTTGATTGCACAGCTATAGCAGCAACTTTGTCATGCTTTGCAGAATGCTATGTATATTTAAGCAGTTGTATATATCTAAGATGAAAGCCTTTTTGTTTTCAGGACTCAAGCGTTGGATGTGTTTGTCTCTGCTGATGAGATGTCAACCTGTCAAAGTGACTACGACTTTGATGTAGAACTGAACTTCGACTTGATGGATATTGATCAAGCGGAGGAAGATGACTATGAGGTGCCCGAGGAGATCAAAGAATGGGTCAAAGACAAACCCAAACCAAACCTCGACCAAACAACCACTATGAATATAGGAACCTCCGAAAATATCAAAGAAATCCAGATAGGTATAGACCTCACACCAGATAAAAAAGCCAACCTGATCGAACTCCTAACACAGTTCCAGGATGTATTTACATGGTCACATCAAGACATGATTGGACTTTCTACTGACATTGTCATCCATCGAATGCCCTTAAAAGACGGGTTTAATCCAGTCAAACAAAAGCTCAGGCAATTGAAACATGAATGGAGTCTGAAAGTTAAAGAAGAAGTTGTTAAACAATTTAAAGCCGGGATTATCATGGTATCAACCTACCAGAGTGGCTTTCAAACATAGTTCCCGTGCCTAAGCCCAGAGGGAAGGTACTAGTATGTGTAGATTACCCGGACTTCAACAAGGCCTGCCTTAAGGACAATTTCCTGGTACCTTTAATCCACATCCTGATCGACAATACTGCACAGTATGGCATGTATTCCTTCGTAGATTTCTTTACTGGTTACCATCAAATCATGGTTGCTGAAGAAGACCTTGAGAAAATAGCTTTAATCACTCCCTGGGGAACCTTCTACTATAGGCGATTATCCTTTGGCCTCATCAATGCCGGAGCCACATATCAGCGAGCCATGATGGTGCTGTTTCATGATATGATGCACAAAGAGATAGAGGTTTATATAGACGACATCATCATCAAATCCCGGAGGGAGGATGATCACATCGACCATCTCAAGAAGCTGTTCAATAGATTGCGCAAGTACAACCTCAAGCTGAATCCCGCCAAATGTGCTTTTGGCGTCAAAGCAGGCAAGCTGCTAGGATTCTTGGTAAGTAATCGAGGAATCGAGCTAGACCCTGCCAAGATTAAAGCCATCACTGAAATGCCAGTACCGCAAATAGAGAAGGAGATACGTGGATTTCTGGGGAGAATCAATTTCATAAGCCAATTGATTTCCCAGCTCACAGCAACCTATGAACCCATATTCAACCTATTAAGAAAGAATTCATCCACCAAATGGAATGAGGATTGTCAACAAGCCTTCCTTTCCATCAAGAAGCAACTGGTCGAAGCACCTATTTTGGTACCTCCGAGGGATAGAGTTCCCTTGTTCATGTACCTGTCTGTCAATGCTAATGATATGGGCTGCATGCTAGGACAGAAAGATTATAGTAGTAAAGAAAGAGCCATCTACTACATTAGCAAAAGATTCAGCAGTAGTGAAAAGAAATACACCCTGATCAAGAAAACATGCTGTGCATTAGCATGGGCCGCCATGAGGTTACATCATTA
Source organism: Panax stipuleanatus (assembly GCA_020205555.1). Classification (NCBI taxonomy): domain Eukaryota; kingdom Viridiplantae; phylum Streptophyta; class Magnoliopsida; order Apiales; family Araliaceae; genus Panax; species Panax stipuleanatus. The sequence continues at coordinate 52,491,978 of CM035119.1, forward strand.
CCTCCATGGGCACATGACTTACCTTATATCTCGCATGGATCCACTCAAGTACGTATTCAACAAGCCAATGTTGAATTATCGACTGTCCAAATGGCAGTTGATCCTACAACAATTCGACATTGTCTACGTGACTCAGAAGTCAATTAAGGGTCAAGGCATTGCAGATCAATTAGCTAAAGAACCTTCAGGAGGGTTCGAGCCCCTGGAGACTTATTTCCTAGATAATAGAATCATTACAATTCAATAACTCCAATAAGAGAATACAGTCCAACCATGGAAAATGTATTTTGACAGAGCAGTAAACATGAAAGGTGCCGGAGCTGGGGCAGTCCTTATCTCTGGTACATGAGAACAATATCATGTGGCTACCAAACTTCAATTTGGCAACACCAACAACACAACTGAGTATGAAGGCTGTATAATGGGGTTAAAACTAGACCAATCCATGGGTATCAAACACCTACTGGTCTTTGGAGACTCTGAGTTGGTCATCAGACAAACTACTGGGGCATATCACACCAAAAAACTACATTTGCTACCCTATCATTTGCAGGTCATCAAAATATCCCTGGAGTTTGAAGACATAACCTTCAGCCATATTCCTTGGGGTAGGAATGACTTCGCTGATGCATTGGCAACCTTGGCATCCTTAATTCGCATATCCGATAGGAGTGAGATTCCTTGCATTAAAGTCACAATTCAGAAAGCCCCGGCATACAAGAATTACATTGGAGACATATCTGATGAAATACCTCCTATTAAATAGCCTTAGTATCAAGACATCAAGGAATATCTACGAGATGGATTCACACACGCTGAAGCAAGCCAATCTGAGCGAAAGCGGATTCACAAAATGGTTATGAAGTTCTATCTAAGCGGAGATACACTCTATAAAAGAGATGCTGGAATAGGCATATTAAGATGCCTTGATAAAGAGTAAGCCCAGAGACTGATGGATGAGGTCCACGGTGGAGTCTGTGGTCCACATATGAGCGGTCATCTGCTGGCCAAGAAGATATTAAGAACTGGGCATTATTGGATCTCTCCCAAATATGATTGTGACGATCACGTCAGGAGATGCTTTCAATGCCAAGTACAGGGAAATGTCATACACGCTCCTCCGAATGAGCTACACAATATGAGTTCGCCATGGCCTTTCTCCATATGGGGAATAGACGTGATTGGTCTAGTAGAACCAAAAGCCAGCAATGGTCATCGATTCATCTTCACCATGATCGATTACTTCACCAAATAGGTTAAAGCAACTTCTTTTCCCAAAGTCACGAAAGAGGTCATCATTGGTTTCATCAGAAATAATATCGTCTGTCGGTATGGACAACCGGAAGTGATCATATCAGACAACGCCAAGAATCTGAGCAATCAAATGATGACAGAACTATGTGGTAAGTTCCACATCAAGCATCTTAACTCCATCATTTATCGGTCCAAGATGAATGGTGCTGTCGAAGCGGCCAACAAGAACATCAAAAAGATCATGCAAAAAATGTCTGCCAATCACAAAGAATGGCCTGACCTGCTACCTCTCACCCTGTTAGCATACAGGACGTCAATGCACACCTCTACCGGGGCTACCCTCTATTCATTGGTCTATGGCATGGAAGTAGTCCTCCCCATAGAAGTAGAAATGGAATCCTTGCGAGTATTAATTGATGCTCAGATAGACGAAGACCAGTGGTTTCAAGACTGATACCACCGACTGTCCCTGATAGATTAAAAGAGGGCTACAGTCATTTTTCACGGACAGTTATATCAGCAAAGGATTGCTCGATCCTACAACAAGAAGGTCCGAATATGGCAATTCAAAGAAAATGACTTGGTGCTGAAGAAAGTTTTAGCCAATCAAAATGAAGCTAAAGGAAAGTTTGCCCCGAATTGGGAAGACCCTTTCATTGTCAAAGAGGTGTTGACAGGAGGAGCTAACAGATTATAAGAAATGGACGGGAACGAATTTCCTCAACGCATCAACTCAGACACCATAAAGAGGTACTATGTCTGAAGCACATGCACACCCACATCCTGGTCTTACAAATCAAATCAAGTTCGGTTTTTCCACACAAAAAGCCAAAACTACGAATGACCTGATCTCCCCCAACCCGGGAGTACGTAGGAAGCCATTTCTGGTGCGGTCAAAACAAAATAAAAATTCCAAACTCATCAAACCAAAATTAAAACTCAAGACAAATACTTTTCAAACCTCTCTCACACAAAAACCAGAACTACGAATGACCTAATCTCCCTCAACACAGGAGTACATAGGCAGCAATTTACGACGCAGTTTGACCTTTAAGAAAAAACAAAAAACCAATATAAAACCAGTTCTAAGACACCAAAACCATATAAAGGTTAAGTCCTATGAAGCTGCCCTGATCAACAGGCCCATCTAAGATACTCCTTGACATCTCAACTGTCAGTCCATCAAGGAGAAGCTCAAGATATATCAATAACAGCGAGTTATAAAAGAAGTGGTAATCACTCAGCAATGACAATACATCTCCAAACAGGGAAGTGGATCAAAAATATATTTCTCTGATACATAAAACTGTTTGATATATACATATTGCCCTGTACATGACAAAAATGGCTGATCTAGTCGGTGCAGGAAAAACAAAGATAATCTACAGACCCAAGGATAAGCGGGCCAACAAACCCACCATGGCATCTATCTTTGAAGATGGAGGAGCTGCTGCAAGTTCAATACTCTCAGCCTCCATACGGTCCAAAACCTCCACAGTCATCTGCAAGGTGGCACTGTGGTCATCAATATATGCACTCATCTCGGTAACTAGGCCGTGATTATAAGATCGAAGAGCAGTACTGTCGGCAATGTGGAAATCACAGGAAGCTATAGCCTCATCCCTCTCCGCAAAAGCTACATCTCTAGCAATTAAAGTCTCCTCGATCTCAACAAAAGCTACATCTCTAGCTGAGCGGATCTCATCCCTCCCCATAACAAATGCATCTTTGGCAGATAGGAGCTCCTCTATTTCTCTATCAAGCCAGCATTCTGAGCGACTCGAAGCGCATCTCCCTCAGCTAAAGCTATATCTCTGCAAGACTAGGCGGTTAACATCTGTGCTCTAGCCGAATCTCTCTCAAAGGTCATCCTAAATAGCAAGTCTGCCAAAGCCGAATCTGTGCCTACAGGAATAGTCGGTGGATCACTGATCAGTGCTGCTGTCAAACCCACAAATAGATCATCCTCGGTAGGAGACTTAGGATCCTCCATAGGCTCCTCTTCATCTGAATCTACAATAGGAGCTGAAGGAACAAGTGCAACTGCTGCCATATCTGCCTCCAGCCATGCAGAATACTCTGGAGAATGGTCTGGATGGCTACTAGAGAAATCAGCCCTCCCTCTGTGAGTCCAACACTCATATATTCAAACCAAGTCGGTAGATGACATAGACGAAGCTGACACCCTCTGATCAGCAGACCCCTCAAATCTGTGCAGGCTCTGGAACTGATCAAACTGCCTCATAACATCCAAGGGATGATAAGTAGTCACTCCCCTCAATCCTGCTAGGGGCAGGTAATCCATACCAGGTGCATGGGTGATGAAACTATATGGGGAGGCTAACCCTGAGCATGGCAAAATCAAGAACGGATGATCAATATCAGACAAAAATGCTGACCATATCTTTGCATTGGTACACTCCTCCGGCTGAAAGGAGTAGGACATAGATATATCATGGGAAGAATAATACCCATGATGCCAGAAGGTTCCAATTGGTCGAATATTGGACATCAGCCATATGTATAGCAAGACCAAACTGCCTCTGAAGAACCACTTCGGGTGGGTAATACAGTGAGTGGCTGACCCTAACGTCTTAGCCAATATCATTGGGATAATGGTACTACCCTGTCTAAGGGCCCGAACAACAACTGCCAATCCCACATCAAGATAATCTACGTCCAGGTGATTAACCTGCTCCATCTCCTCCACGGATACAAAGCTGCGGTCATCAGGCATATCTGGGCGGTATAAGGGAGGATCTGCCCCTGTAAAACTACTGGAAAATGAACCTGAAGAGGGGCCCGCTCCTGAGCTGGACAGGTCAAAAGAAGATGCCTCTGACAAATCTCGGCTAAGATTCCTGATAAAGAAGCGAGCCCAATCCAAATCCCGGGTCAGATCTACAATCTGGTCTAAATGAGTTGGCTCCATAAGGCAGGCTATCCAGTCTGTCATCATCACAGACCCTGGCACCATGTCTGCTATGAACTGAGTAGCACAAGTCTGAGCTTTAATAGTGTGAGGACTCCACCATCTGCTAAATGCCTCCTGGCAAAACGGGCCCTCTGATAGGGTGAAGCCATCTATGCCCTCCATGGGAATCTCTATCCATGGCATGATCAACGGCCAATGATGCCAAGCTGGAGGAACAAAGGGAATGCGGATCTCACCTGTAATACTCCTGATGGCACGCTCTCCCAAATAGAGCTCCCAACCTCCCTTTGTCAAAATCAGGACTCTGCGGTGTTGGGTTTGTACGAAATCGTGACGCAATCAAATTACAAAAATTAGCGGAAGCATGGTATATCAGAGTTTAAAAAATTTCTACAAAACCATTACCCGGATCATCCTTTATGCAAATTATTAATTTAAAACGATAAATAAGAAGTTATGGAATCATACCCTTGTAGAACGAAGCTTCCACAGGTACTAGTTCAACTCCTTGTTCTTCGTGATCTCCTTGAATTTCCGGATTAGATTCCTTCCTTTGATCAACGTTAGCCACCCAAGTGTTTGGCCTCTAGAGGTGATCCACCAAGGAAGATGAATTATCAAGAAGGAGGGTGGTTGGCTTAGTTTTCTATCCTCTATAGAAAAGGAGTACTCTCCAACAATTGGAATTGCATCAAGTAATATCTATTATAAGAATCCTCTTATATAGATATTGGTCAACCCTTCTAATCCTATTAGACATGGGATTTCTTTTAATTAATTAAACTCCTTTAATTAATTTAGGCTTCCCACCACATGGGAAATAATTAATTAAATTCATTTAATTAATTTGTCTCCTAATCTTATTAGGAATAAATGAGAGTACTAATATTAAATTAATTACTAAACTCCTTTAGAAATTAAAATAATTATAATTATAATAATATTAATAAGACTCCTCTTATTAATTTATATTTAATATTTCCAAAATATTAAATAATAAATATTAAGCTATTTAATTTATTCTATCACCATAGATTAAATTAATTTCACTTAATGCATTATTACGATTATTCCATTACCTTCTTAAATAATTATTCTTCCTTTTATGGTGTGACCCTTTAGGTTCTCCATATTAAACCGGTTGTGAATAAATCAATTAGAACAATTCTAATCTTATATAAATAAATAAATTAAACTAATAATCTATTTAAATAAATAATATTTATTCTACAATAGGGATAAGCCTCCCTAGCGATCAACGACTTTCCAGATAATATAGATTTCAACATTAATCATAAAAGAACCTGTGAGTAAATAGTTACCATACAATTCAATCCTTCCACCATACAATGTCCCAATTAAATATAAGACATGAATTTACTGTCAAGTCTTATTTTATTTAATTATATGTATTTCGATTAGAAAATGCACAACTCCAAATAATGTAAATTAGAAACTCCTTTCTAATTTCAATTTACCTTGGCCAAGGATTCCTGGGTTGTCATTTAACGAATCACATAGGACATATCTCCTCCTTTACTAGAGGTGGTAGATTCTTTATTGATTATTCATTGTCTCCATATGTAACTCATTATACCCAAGCATACCCTTTTATATACCCTAAAGGGCTTAAGGAATAAGTCAAAGTATAATTCATTACATGCAAGATACTATGATGATCTCAAGTCTAAGGATCACTTGTACTACTATCACATTATGAATTCCTATTGACAGGCGAGTAAAACTCCATTAGGTATTCCACAGCGAGTCACGTTCAGTGAACTTATTCTCCAATAAGCACCTACATACTTGCTTTAGTGTCTCCACACAAATGATTATGAGATCAATCATCCTCATCTAATGAGCAAGCAACATATGTAATAATCTATCCGGATTTACTAATCCCCTTTTTAGTAATCCCATGATTAGGAACTATTTTAGTTTTAGAGCTTTCTAAGAATTTAGATCTCATTGGCATGATCATCATCATGATTCTAAAAGCATTGCTTAAAACTATGGGTTATTTACATATTATAAAAACAGCACCATGTAGATAATTAAATGCCTTTAATAAATGAATATTTTTATTAATAAATAAATAAGATTGCCTCCAAAGTATATGCTTTATCATCATACATGATTGGCTTGTATGCATACTACTTTCAATCTCCCACTTGCACTAAAGCCAATCGCCATGGTATCTCATACTCAACTTCTCTAAGTGACGATCAAACTGCTGTTGTGTTAAAGCTTTAGTTAATGGATCTGCAATGTTGTCTTGAGAGTCTACACTCTCCTCTTTCAATGATTTCTTTAATCAAAGTGCCGCAACACATGTTTAGATTCAAGATGAGACTTAGGACCTATTCCTAGTTCTGTAATGAACTTTTCATCTAAAACATCAACTTGCAGCTTCACTTACAGTTATATACTTTGTCTTTGTCACTAAACCAACAACCTTTTGTTGTTTGGAACCTTTTCAATTCACTGCACCATCTTTCAAGGTAAACATATACCCTGAAACAGATTTACTGTCATCTTGGTCTGTTTGAAAACTTGAGTCTGTGAATCCCTTGTGTTTTAATTCAGACCCACAGTAGACAAGAAAAATATCTTTAGTCCTTCTCAAGTACTTTAGGATATTCTTCACTTCCTTCCAGTGCTCTTCTCCAGGGTTTGACTGGTATCTTCTCATTACACTAAGTGCATGAGCAACATCCGGTCTAGTACATATCATACCGTACATGATAGATCCTATTGCAGAAGCATAAGGGATCTTACTCATACGGTCTCTCTCCTCAGGTGTCTTTGGGGCCTGTTTCTTGGAGAGATGTATTCCATGGCTCATCGGTATGAGACCTCTTTTGGAATCTTCCATGCTAAACCTCTTTAGCATTGCATCAATGTACGTTCCTTGGGATAAACCAAGCATCCTTTTAGATCTATCTCTATAGATCTTTATCCCCAAAATATAGGATGCTTCTCCCAAGTCCTTCATGGAGAAGTGTTTAGATAACCAGATTTTAATCGATTATAGCATAGGAATGTCATTCCCTATAAGTAATATATCATCAACATATAATACAAGGAATGAAACTGCGCTCCCACTAACCTTCTTGTTCACACATGGTTCATCGTCGTTTTTGACAAAATCAAACTCTTTGATTGTCTCATCAAAACGAATGTTCCATCTACGAGAAGCTTGCTTCAATCCATAAATGGATCGTTGCAGCTTACAGACTTGATTTGTTCCAACCTTTGAAACAAATCCCTCTGGCTGTGTCATATACACATCCTCCTCAAGTTTCCCATTGAGGAAGGCCGTTTTCACGTCCATCTGCCAGATCTCATAGTCGTTATAAGCTGCAATCGCAAGTAAAATTCGAATGGACTTGAGCATAGCTACTGGTGAGAAGGTTTCATCATAGTCAACTCCTTGTCTTTGTTTGAAACCTTTTGCAACCAGTCGGGCCTTATAGGTCTCTACCTTGCCGTCTGCTCCAGTCTTTCTTTTAAAGACCCATTTACACCCAATAGGCTTAATGCCTTCAGGTGGTGAAATCAAAGTCCATACTTTGTTTTCATACATGGAGTCCATTTCGAATTTCATAGCTTCAAGCTATTTCCCTGAGTCTTTATTACTCATAGCCTGTTCGTAATTCAATGGATCATCATCATTCATGATGTGTACCTCATCGTCATCCTCTATAACGAATCTATATCTCTCAGGTATCTTCGGTACTCTTCCAGATTTACGAACAGGGTGTGGTATAGTAGGTTCTTCTACTTTGTCAGGTACCTGACTTTGATCCGTGGTAATTTGTGGGTCTTGAACTTCTTCAAGATATATCTTACTCCCACTGACCCCTTCATGGATAAAATCCTTTTCCAAGAAGGCAGTATGTTTCGCAACAAACACCTTTTGATCAGTTGGATGATAGAAATAATACCCTAAAGTTTCTTTAGGGTATCCCACAAATCTACACTTATCGGATTTAGTCTGTAGCTTATCGTTTTCAAACTTTTTGACATAAGCTGGACAACCCTAAGTCTTAACATGCTTAAGATTTGGTTTCCTCCCCTTCCATATCTCATATGGAGTCTTTGGGGCGGATTTGGTAGGTACCTTGTTAAGTAGGTATGCAGCCGTTTCTAGGGCATATCCCCATAAGGAAATTGGAAGGTCGGTAAAACTCATCATAGATCGAACCATGTCCAACAGTGTTCGATTTCTCCTTTCAGATACTCCATTTAACTGTGGTGTACCTAGAGGAGTCCATTGTGAGATTATACCATTTTCTTTGAGATAATTGAGAAACTCACCGCTTAAGTATTCTCCACCTCAATCTGATCGAAGTATCTTTATACTCTTGCCCGTTTGTTTCTCTACTTCACTTCTGAACTCTTTGAACTTTTCAAATGATTCTGACTTGTATTTCATTAAATACACATATCCAAATCTTGAGTGATCATCAGTGAAAGTAATAAAATAAGAATACCCACCCCGTGCACTTGTTGTATAGGTCCACAAACGTCTGTGTGAATCAATGCCAACAACTCTGTAACTCTTTCTCCTTTTCCACTAAAAGGAGATTTAGTCATTTGACCCATGAGACAAGATTCACAAGTTGGATATGATTCATAATCAGATAACTCAAAGAGCCCATCTTTATGCAACTTGGATAATCTTGTTTCATTGATATGACCGAGTCTACAGTGCCACATGTAGGTATAATTAATATCATCTCTTTTCCTTTTCTTAGTTTGTTCAATTTTAAAAATATTTTCTTGTAAGTCAAGTGTATAAAGTCCATTTCGCAAATTTCCAACACCATATAAAATATCGTCTTTATAAATAGAACAACTATTGTTCTTTATAACAACGTTAAATCCTTCCATATCCAATACAGAAATTGAAATAATATTTTTAATAATATTCGGAACATAATAACAATTATTAAGATAAATGGACTTGCCCGAAGGCATTGCTAAATAATAAGTTCCTACAGCTAATGCAGCAACCTTTGCTCCATTCCCCACTCGTAGGATCACCTCATCATTGTTCAGCTTTCTACTTCTGACCAGTCCCTTCACATTATTACATATGTGAGAACCACAGCCGGTATCCAATACCCAAGTAGCATTTTGACTTTCTGAAAAATTAATTTCAATCATGAACAAACCTTGATTGGAAGTCGAAGCTTCTCCAAGCTTCTTCTTTGCTAGAAACTTCTTGCAGTTCCTCTTCCAATGACCCGGCTCGTTGCAATGGAAGCACATTCCTTTGCTAGCTGGATCAGATTTCTTTTGTTCCTTTATGTTCACTTTGCCCTTGGTCATCCGAGATCGGAAGAGCTCCTTAGATATCTCATATCTAGCAGTCCTACTTTGTTCACCATACAACTCCTTGAGGTGAATCAACATAGTAGGAGCATCTATGTTTTCGTGCTGACGCTGAAGCTCGTTATTCATGGATGCGAGCATGATGCATTGAGTCACAGATGCATCATCTTGCCACTTTACAATGGTGGCAATCTCTTCCTCAGAGGCTGTTTCTGGAACAGTTCCAGGGACAGGTGAGTTTAGGACATAAGAAATCTTTTCAGCAGTGAGAACTATTCTCAGATTTCTTAGCCAGTCCGTATAATTCGGCCCGGTAAGCTTATTAGCATCAAGTATGCTTCGCAGTGAAATTAGTGATTTTGACATTTTTAAAATTTTGCATGTGAAAAACAACATTTTAGCAAACATTCATTTTATTAATTTTGCATACCAAAATAAATTTAGGTCTTTATTTTAAATTGGTATCTCCCACTATTTTTATCAAACTATATTACCCTCACTTATATAGTTCGGCAACATCTAATTAAAGATTTGCTAGTGAGAATAAGGATCCTATTTCAAATGTATATAACCTTGTGGATAGCACAACAAGCGATATACAAATAAATAGGTAGACAACTCTTGTCAATTACATCACCATGTAATTCCTTTTATTTTGCCTCTTAAATCATAATGGTCAAGTGTGTGCACATCCGAACTAAAATAATTTAAGTTAAGTCCAGCCTAGCACTTTCATAAATTCAAAAAAGAAAAATGTTCGTCCTTGTGGATAGCACAACAAGACTAGATCGTTCAATTTTCTTGATAAGCATCAAATGTGATTAATTAACATCTTAAATACGCAATACTCGCCTTGTGGATAGCACAACAAGCTCATATTAAATATTTAATACTCTATTAATTTATCATGCTAGAAGGCGACGTTCGATATTCCAAATATCATTTGAACGCTTCGGACTTAATATTATTTCTTTAAGGGGTTTGTTATTATTTATCTCATCTTGTTTAGCGCACATGCACATATATATATAAAATACGCGTCATTTTATTAAACATGCGAAGCATGTTTGCATAAAATATAATATATATAATATTTAGCATGCAATATATAATATTATATTCTACCAGGATTGATTATGGATTTTTATTCTAGTTTGGTTCACTAGAGCCACCAAGTGAACCAAAAGGTCAAACTTAGGAGTGCAAGAATTTAAATTTAAATATAACTATTACATTTAAACCGGGCTCCATACAAACGGGTCTTCACACGCTCCTTGCTCCTTGGTCTCCAATTTCTTCAAGATAATTCTAACTATTTCTATTACATTAAACTATTTAATTTAAATAGAAACCTTGATCAGCAGTCAAGGGGAAGTACATAGGAGGGAGATAGAATTTTACATCAAGAAAAAAAAATTAGAGAAGACGAGGTACACAGACCCCATTTAATAAAACTCATTCATTCAAGCATTCAACTAAAATAAAATCCAATCACATTGGTCAAATAGTCCATAATCAATCCCCATTTATTATCATACATATCACCATATATATCAATAAATAAATATTCATCTCATGAATTAAAACATTCCAAATATATATGAGTATCATTTAATGGGCAATTTTAAATTGCATGAAATCCAATTTCAAGATTAAAATAAACTCTTTATTTTAATTATAAAATTATTTAGAATATAATATATAAATATATCATATATATATATATATATAATATAAATTCACATTTATTTTTTAAAAAGAAGTCACCTTCTTTTATTAAAAGAGTCCTGCAGGTTTATTAAAAGAGTCCTTTATTGATGGGTCATCTTCTTTTTGGAGTAAGAAAGAGACAACACCTTTTCTTTGCAGAATTCAAGATTAGCACCCAAAAAAAAAAATCTGATTCGTCCCAAAAAAAAAACGACATTTTTTTTTCTTAAAAAAAAATAATTTTATACAATAAAATTATGCCCAATAAATTATTTTAAATATATACCCATATGTATATGAAATCAAAAATAAATTAATAATTGCATAAAGGTTTGGCTTTGATACCACTGTTGGGTTTGTACGAAATCGTGACGCAATCAAATTACAAAAATTAGCGGAAGCATGGTATATCAGAGTTTAAAAAATTTCTACAAAACCATTACCCGGATCATCCTTTATGCAAATTATTAATTTAAAACGATAAATAAGAAGTTATGGAATCATACCCTTGTAGAACGAAGCTTCCACAGGTACTAGTTCAACTCCTTGTTCTTCGTGATCTCCTTGAATTTCCGGATTAGATTCCTTCCTTTGATCAACGTTAGCCACCCAAGTGTTTGGCCTCTAGAGGTGATCCACCAAGGAAGATGAATTATCAAGAAGGAGGGTGGTTGGCTTAGTTTTCTATCCTCTATAGAAAAGGAGTACTCTCCAACAATTGGAATTGCATCAAGTAATATCTATTATAAGAATCCTCTTATATAGATATTGGTCAACCCTTCTAATCCTATTAGACATGGGATTTCTTTTAATTAATTAAACTCCTTTAATTAATTTAGGCTTCCCACCACATGGGAAATAATTAATTAAATTCATTTAATTAATTTGTCTCCTAATCTTATTAGGAATAAATGAGAGTACTAATATTAAATTAATTACTAAACTCCTTTAGAAATTAAAATAATTATAATTATAATAATATTAATAAGACTCTTCTTATTAATTTATATTTAATATTTCCAAAATATTAAATAATAAATATTAAGCTATTTAATTTATTCTATCACCATAGATTAAATTAATTTCACTTAATGCATTATTACGATTATTCCATTACCTTCTTAAATAATTATTCTTCCTTTTATGGTGTGACCCTTTAGGTTCTCCATATTAAACCGGTTGTGAATAAATCAATTAGAACAATTCTAATCTTATATAAATAAATAAATTAAACTAATAATCTATTTAAATAAATAATATTTATTCTACAATAGGGATAAGCCTCCCTAGCGATCAACGACTTTCCAGATAATATAGATTTCAACATTAATCATAAAAGAACCTGTGAGTAAATAGTTACCATACAATTCAATCCTTCCACCATACAATGTCCCAATTAAATATAAGACATGAATTTACTGTCAAGTCTTATTTTATTTAATTATATGTATTTCGATTAGAAAATGCACAACTCCAAATAATGTAAATTAGAAACTCCTTTCTAATTTCAATTTACCTTGGCCAAGGATTCCTGGGTTGTCATTTAACGAATCACATAGGACATATCTCCTCCTTTACTAGAGGTGGTAGATTCTTTATTGATTATTCATTGTCTCCATATGTAACTCATTATACCCAAGCATACCCTTTTATATACCCTAAAGGGCTTAAGGAATAAGTCAAAGTATAATTCATTACATGCAAGATACTATGATGATCTCAAGTCTAAGGATCACTTGTACTACTATCACATTATGAATTCCTATTGACAGGCGAGTAAAACTCCATTAGGTATTCCACAGCGAGTCACGTTCAGTGAACTTATTCTCCAATAAGCACCTACATACTTGCTTTAGTGTCTCCACACAAATGATTATGAGATCAATCATCCTCATCTAATGAGCAAGCAACATATGTAATAATCTATCCGGATTTACTAATCCCCTTTTTAGTAATCCCATGATTAGGAACTATTTTAGTTTTAGAGCTTTCTAAGAATTTAGATCTCATTGGCATGATCATCATCATGATTCTAAAAGCATTGCTTAAAACTATGGGTTATTTACATATTATAAAAACAGCACCATGTAGATAATTAAATGCCTTTAATAAATGAATATTTTTATTAATAAATAAATAAGATTGCCTCCAAAGTATATGCTTTATCATCATACATGATTGGCTTGTATGCATACTACTTTCATGCGGGTCGACAAGGCAAACTCTCGACCAGTGGGAAAGCCTCCCTCAAATTTGACGGTCAAAAACTTGGAGGTATACAGCACCCAGAAGATCGATCCAGTCATCAAAAGCCCCAACGGTAGGCGAGCATGAGTAAATCCCTCAACAACAGGGACCTTCGTCAAAGTGGAGTGATGCCAACGCTGTCCTCGAGGATATGTCTCCAGACCTAAAATAGTGGCAGGCCGTAGGCAAGGAAGCCTCTCAAATGCCCAGAACTGGCAATATCAAAAGACCTCAGTGATCAAGATTGACAAATATAAATGCTAAAATCAAAAAGGTACAAGAAAGATGTACTCACCAGTAGAAACGGGTAGAACCCTAACCAAGCCTCCGTTTAACCCTCCGAAAGCATGCGCAAGCCCCAGAGAAAGTAGGCAAAGGTGTAGGAACCCCAATCAAATTCACTGAGGCGCTCTACATTTCGGGTAGCACTGAACAGAGCAAAGGACACAGTAGATGAGTTTTCCACTACAAAATAATCCCTGATGATCACCCAAAATAATCGCCTCAGAATACGATCTCTAACCCTCCGATCATCAGGTGAAGGCTCTAGCAAAGCCCCATTCTGGGCATCTATACTCAAGGGACCAGATCGGACCGACCTACCCTTGAGCGCCGTCGTAAGAACTCCCAGCAGGGACCGAACTGCAGTGGGCGTAATGTCAACCACGACAGGCACTAGCTCGCCCTCAAACTCAATGCTGGTGATGAACCTCCAGTCCATAGAGGTCATCATCACCTCACAGTTTAGTAGATAAAGGGATTGAGTCTGGTGGAACCAGCGCTTAAATAAAGCCCTCATATACCCCTAGGGGCAACGACGGGGAAGAATGGAGAAGAAGGCCTGAAATCCCCAGCCATCAACGATATCCCTGTAATCCTCGTGCAAAGTATGATACAGGGAGTGCACGTTGAACTAGTTCCCTTGAGGCTGTGTAAAGCTGAGAATCTGTATCAAAAATCAACCCATGTCAAAAACCTATGCCCCGAGAATGGCAAAATAAAGAAAGAGAATCTAGGAAGCGAAAATTTTCAATTCACCTCATTGGCATGAACAAACCTCGATGGATGGAGACTCAAGTCACCCAGTAGCTCCTGGGTAGGCACAACAATACCTGGAACCTCCGCACGTGGAGCCTAAGCTAGAGCTGGAGCATCAAAAGCAGCTTGCTCATCATCAATGTCAATCGACGGTTCATCTTGAGCTGGACGAATCACCGACTCTGCCAATCTGTGAGGCGGTCTAGCCGGACGTGGCAGAGGAAAATCAAAAGCCCTCCTACGTCTGACACCTGAAACGACTCTGTTGGCACTTCCGGGTCTATCACGGTCCATCACCTGTACAAAGTCTCCAAAATCACCTTAGAAAAGGTGTGGTAAGCCTAAAACCTGTGGCTTATTATTTTAAATAAGTACACTACGCATCTCTATGTCTTAAAACATGCATGGGTCAGTCAAAATACCCAGTAAAGTTAAAACTACATTTTTTCTAAAAGATAAATCTTGAAAACATGCATGGGTCAGTCAAAACTACCCAGTAGAGTTAAATATGCATACACATTAAATACACAAACTCGATAAAAAGTCTGCTACCGTTAGAGTAGGCATCAGGATAGTCCAATGATTAACCATTGTCCCTACCATCAGGGTAGGCACTGTTGCAAACTACCGGTGTAAGTTATCATCAGGATATACATCGGGACTGAAGTAACTCAGCAAAAGAGATATATCCCTAGCAGAGGAGCCTTCAGAAATGTACAATGGCATCAGCCAAGAGAAAATTTGCCCCGTGATAGTATCGGCAGATGTGAGAAACCATTGGGCTTAAACCAAGGTAACACCAAAGGCTACCACAAATGACGTCACCCCTAGCAAAAAGTGACAAGAACAGTCTGTGATAGCCTAACTATAATAGCCTACCAATGGCATCATACCAACAGTAAAGGATATAATAAAGGACATCATCCCCCAGCAGAAATGTAGAAAACATTTCAGTTTGTATTCATCAAACAAAGCATCAGCAACACTGATGAAAATAAAACCGTTCGAGTCAACACCAGCATAGACATCAGCAGCACTGATGAAAGTCAACCGTTAAGATCAGCCCCAACACAGGCATCATCCATGACCGGTCAGGGTAAGTGATTTGTGATGCGATTTACGATACGGTATGCGAAGTGCGAAGTGCGAAATGCGATTTGCAAAAATATGTTAACATTCATTACATTGCAATTTGCGTCATTAATATCTTGTCATATTTCAAGTGTCTAGCAATCTTTTCCTGTTCATTCCATTACATTACATAAACATGATAAAGAAGGGCATCTGTAGACACTCGAAATTTCATTTTCCTGTTACTAATCCTGCAGGAGGGCAAAATCGTCTTCTCAGCCTCGATCACCAATACCGGGATGTTAGCTCATTCCCAATCACCAATATTGAGATGTCAAACTCAACCCCAGTCACCAATACTGAGATGTCAACTCAACCCCAATCACCAATATCGGTATGTCAAATCAACCCCGATCTCAAAACTGGGCTGTCAACTCAACCCCGATCTCAATACTGGGCCATCAGTTTAACCCCGGTCTCAATATCAGGCCATTAGTTCAACCTCGGTCTTAATATCGGGCTATCAGGTCAACCCCGATCTCAATACTGGGATATCAATTTAGCCATGGTCACAACCTGTGAGGTACAGTTAAGCCCTGGTCACAACCAAGAGATCCAGTTCAGCCCCACAGATTACCCTAGGAAGCCAATCCAACCTTCAGAGACAAACTCAAAGAATCACATCAGCCCCGGTCTCAACCCGGGAGGTACAGGTCAGCCCCGGTCTCAACTCGGGAAGTCAGGTCAACTTCAAAAATAGCCCTGAAGCATAACAACATCTCTAGAGGAAAATTTAGAGAAACCAAGTCAACCTCGAAGAATAACACTAAGGACAAACAGACTCAAATGGGATCCAAACCTTGAAAACAACCCCAGGAAGTCAGCCGAAGGCAATGCCGACATTGAAGGCAACCCCGAAAGGGGCAAAATGGTCATTTTGCCAACTTAAAGCCGATTTGGTCAAACTAAACCCGAATTGATGCCACAAAGGTCAGAAAGAACCATGATGGTGATCCCGAGTGAAAACAGCGCAAGACATCTCGAAGGATAAATTGCGGGGAAACAAAGACCCGGTTAAGAACCCGTCTTCTTGGACTACAAAAATGTTTTATCCTATGTCATTGTGACACTCTCGGAGATGGATTTCCGAAAAGGTAACGCACGCCTCAAACGGACACTCCGATCCAAAGTTAGAAAGTTTCGACTTCGACCTCTCGTTGGTCGGAGTGCACGTACTTCGAGATGACTCAACCAGACACGTGGGCCCCACCAGGGGAGCTGCACCTCTACCTGCTATAGCAGCAGGTAGAGCTGAGGCTCCCTGGCCTATATATATGAGGTGACCCCCCCCACCCCACATTTTCAAGAATTCCAAAACGCAGCGAACCTCTACCTGTTTGATTTTCTGACTTTTTCACCTCTTCCAAACCCAATTTTTTTCACTCTAACACGTAGATATACCCACATACTACCACATATCAGAAAATAACTGGTAGATTTGGACGTTTAGAGCCTACGATTTGGCAAAAAACCCGTGTAGCAGTCCATTATGAGTATTTCTATGATCAGAAAGTCAATACTACTTCTATGCACTCTTGTGCACTTGTATATCAAATTTTGTTTTCTAAAAATGCCCGGAACTTAGTTTCGTGGCCGTTTTCGTCAAAAAATTATTACATTCTTGTATATAAACTCAATTTTTAGCATTTCTATAACTCGGATTGACGATCCGTCGCTTCTAGCAACTCTAGCATACTTGCATCTTCGTTACTAGCAACTTTCCAAGAATGGGTTATCTTCTCAGTCTGGGTTTCACTTTTTTTGTGTTTATTTAATTGTATATATATTAACTTTTTAATTCTGTCAAGCCCGGATGTCAAATCCGAGGTAGTTTACTGCTTTTATATATATATATGCATATATAAGTAGCCTTCACCACCACTGGGTTCTCTTTCCAGTCTTGGTTGACTACATTTCTGTCTATATATATATATATATATATATATATTTATATATTTCAGTCCAGCCTGGATCATTCTGTGGCCTTTATACTGCTTTTTTCACCCTTCACCATTACTGGGTTATCTTTCCAATCACTGTTAACTATTTTTTCTATACATTTATATTTCAGTTCGGCCTGGATTTTTCTGTGGCCTTTTTAATGCTTTTATATATAAATATGCATATATAAGCAGCCTTCACCACCACTAGGTTCTCTTCCTAGTCTTGGTTAACTAATTTTCTGTCAATATATATATATATATATATATATATATATATATATATATATATATATATATATTTTAATTCCATTCCAGGCACCGGTGTAAAAACCCATCGCCCTTTACAACTTTCGTATATATAACTGTATATATATTGCTTTACTCGTTTTATCAAATTGATGCTGTAAATATTCATTTGATATGAATCGGCATTTTTCACTCATAAAAGCAACCTCGCGGCCCTTAGATTGCTATTTAGTGGGAACGAGTTGCTTCGGCCAGCTGCGAACTAGGATTTACTGATGAATCATTGGTTCTGGCAATATTGAGATATATATCTACTTCTGTACAAATTTGAGCTTTGCAGGTTTATTGGCTACTCATATGTGAGCCTAGGAATCGTGAGATTCACGATCCAATAGATCAGAATCTGATTCCCACGATGGACAAACTCTACTTTATAGATGTACCCTGCTAGTTTTTCTGTAGAAATATACATACAACGGATCTTAAAATGGTTATCCGAATTTAAGGTCTCAACATAGTAAAAATATGGTTTGTCGTGTCAAAGTCCCTCCGATGGCTATCATGCCCATGAGGAGATCGACACTTGTATTTATTTATGTGGTTGAGGATGCTTCGCAGCCCAACAATCACCATTCAAATTGAGCCTTAAGGCTAAAAAGATAAAATTAGAAGTATCAACAGGCTTCAATTCCTATGTTAGCGTAAGGGTTTGATAACCAGCTTTCAAAACATCATTTCAATTCAATCAAAAGAAAAGCTTTTTGTAAATCAATCAAACACTTTTGCAAATCAAATCAAAGATTTTGTTTCAAAACAAATCAAACCCTTCGTATATAGGTTCAACAAAGCAAAGCACTACTTTCAATCAATCAAACATAGGCCCAATTTTCAAACAGCATTCACACACACATTTCAGTTTTAAGGGAAATATTGAAAAGATGCGGTACCGTGTTTTCACGGGAGTCGTGGGGTGCCTAACACCTTTACCACACTTAACCAAACCCCCGAACTCAAAACTTCAGTTTCAAAGATTAAGTTTCGACAGTGTCCAACAATTGGGCCTCTTTCAAACAAAACTCGATTGAGTTGGTACAACCATTTCAAATCTACCAACTGGCGACTCTGTAAAACGATCAAATCGTCGACATGATACATATTGGCCTTGTCCTAAAAACCTTTCAAAACCTTTTTCGCAATAAAAATAGTAAGGGGAGAGATAACTTAGGAAGAAATGAAAGATCCGGGTTGTGACCCGACCCGCAGATTTTTTCCTGACGTCGACACAGTGAACTTATTCTCCAATAAGCACCTACATACTTGCTTTAGTGTATCCACACAAATTATCATGAGATCAATCATTCTCATCCAATGAGCAAGCAACATATGTACTAATCTATCGTGATTTACTAATCCCCTTTTTAGTAATCCCTCGATTGGGAACTATTTTAGTTTTAAGCTTTCTAAGAATTTAGATCTCATTATCATGATTAACATCATGATTCTAAAACCATTGCTTAAAACTATGGGTTATTTACATATTATAAAACAGCATCATGTAGATAATTAAATGCCTTTAATAAGTTAATAATTTTATTAATAAATAAATAAAATCGTCTCCAAAGTATATGCTTTATCATCATATATGATTGGCTTGTATGCATACTACCTTCACGAATAACCAATCCATTCCTAAAATAACGTCAAATTCCCCAAGTTTAATCGGAATTAAATCTACCATCATCAAATGTCCCTTAATATCTATGCAACAGTTTTTGTGTACAAGCCTAACAGGAATCACTTCCCTATTTGTAATCTTTCTGTTCAAAGGGCAGTCTAACTCTTCTTGGGGGTAAATCTAACTTCTTAGCAAAATCCTCAGATCTGAATGAACATGTAGCACCCGAGTCAAATAATACGTACGCATTTAAATTGTTAATCAAAATAATACCTGCCACCACATCCTTTGACTGCACAACATCCTGCACGGTCATGTTAAAAGTGCGGGCAATGGGTCAGTTTGATGGCGCTGGCCCAGTAATAGTCACATTGACACCGCTGTTGTTTCCCCTACCTTCGCTTGACCCTCCAGCTGCCTTCTTAGGACAATCACGAGCCAAGTAATCCTTCGACCCGCAAGTGACATAAACTCCCTTCTTTAGGCTGGGATAATTTGGCGTAATGTGGCCCTCCTGACCACAGTTAAAACATACGCTCTTACCCATCAGGCAGACACCCACGTGATTCTTCCCGTAGGTAGCACAAGCTTTAAACTTCTTCTTCTAGTTTCCCTGCTGACTTCCAAAACTTGAATTTTCACTCCACTTTCTTTTCTGATTGCCGCCACTATGGCTACCACCAGCCTTGTTCTCATTTTTATTCTTCTTTTTCTTATGCTCTTGGTTGTACTTAGTCAGAGCATCGCTTCCACCCTCAGCTATAATCTCCTTCTCTAGAACCGTGACGAATGAATTAAGATGGAACATCGAGACTCGATTATACAACCAGGGTTTTTAAGACGCCCCCAAATTCAGACCGTCCCGGATCTTGAATTCGGTTTGCCACGTTCTAACTATCTAATATAATAATATGACTAAATATCATATCGCACAGCGGAATAACATGTAATATATGAATAGATTACATTTATTTAATATAACCATTCATGTCCCAAGGTTTTGCAACTTAAACATCGATTACATCTTAAACATAGCTTAAGGATACGTAATCATAACTAATACATAATAGAATATAATCGTATTACAACATCATAAAGTTCTACATAATATAAAGCTACTCCGTTGCTTTGCCTTTGCCCTTGTCGGTGCCCGAGGGTCCACCCTGTTCTGCCTTAACTGAAATATTTTAGGGGAAAAATAATAATGAGCAACAAGTTTGCTCAGCAAGTAATATAGCAATGGGGGTCATTATAGTTTTTAATTTCCAAGGGTACAACAATAGCTCAAGAATATTAAGAAGTATCAATAATTTTCAATAACAGTCACTAAGGACAGAAAGATATTAATAAGATTCAAGGTTTAACCTTATCACTATTTAAGAGAAAAGAATACTGAGCAGTCACTAAGGACTATGAACTTCTACTAAAATTAACAGAAATATACTGATAATCCAATAAAATAAGTACAACAGGTGATCAGCCTAAAGTACCTTACGTTATGCATATTGTTCAATCGTACTCAAGTGCGCACGTCAGTCTCCCGACAATATATAGTTTCCTTTCAAAGAAGGTTGTTCATCTCAATCAAGTATAAGATTCCGTACCAATCAATTAGTTTGGATAGCTTTCTAATCATGATATAGGTCTTGCCGAATCAAATAGCTTAGACCGCTCTTTCAATGTATATAAGAACAATTATAAGTTCAATATTCGAAATCAAAGTCCGAAGAATATAAACAATTCTATCTTAACTACTATGTCATAAGACAAGAATCATACTTTCAATTGTTTACTTGTACAACAAATAACAGTACAAGCTCAAGAAATGCTCAATAAAGAGTAGGGTTCGAGTACTTGCCTTATGCGTAGATTACCACTTATAGCTTATCAACACTTTTTGAATTCCTATCGTAATATAGTTATATATATATGATATCTATTAGTCACACATTTTAACAATATACATTATCTCGGACAAACCATCAACACATAAGTTAAGTCTTTAACCTTGCTACACAGTCATACCATGCATAGTATCATAGTAAATCACAATTCTCGATTGATATAACTTTCATTGTCTTTTATCTTTAGAATTCCCTTTTATAAGTTAAACATCTTCATATAACATCACTATCACATAAGATTACAACCAATACCAATCAGACTCTATTTAGCAGGTTAGAGTATCATCGTAAGTTATTGACAAAATCAAAATTTAAGCAAACTGTCCCGATTATATTTCAGCATGGCGCAGCTGCGCCCTGGTTAAGCCTATGGACGTCGCAGCTGCGCTGTCCCTTGGCCAGACCAGAGTTGGGCTTTTGCCTTGCTGTTTCTGTTCACAACAAAAGCATACATTATTACATAGTATATACACATATTAAGGATCCTTGCATGCTTTTAAGGGCCATCTAAGTTCTACTTATCATGCTATAGATTTAGATTAAGGTTTCTAATGACTTAAGGCCAAACGAGGTCATGAAGTCACAAGGGCTATCATGTTTGTCATTCATACACATAACGTAGTCACATAATCTGTAATATACATGCTTACACATGTTCATATCATTTATGCATGGCTAGCATTATTTGTTGCTTTAAAACATGTCTAAATCATGTTTGACTAACTTTCATAGTGTTTATTAAGGTGTGTGCACATATATGCCTTTTTAGTGACATTAAAAGTACTAGCATGCATGACCAAATTATCAGAATATAGTTACATCATATCTAAGCAACTTAGTTTGCAAAAAGTTCTAGTTTTGTTTTTAAAATCATTCTCAACGTATACCATGTACTCTAATTCTTACTCAACACTTTAGACTAACATTACATGCATATCTAGACCATACAATTATGCTCAAAAAGTCAGAACATATCCCATGTGGTATTCATGGATATTAGTTTCAAACATGTCAAATTTCCTTTAAAAACCATGTAACTTAAAACCAAACCAATTGGACGTGAACAAGGAACAACAACACATGCTTGCTTATGGTCATAAATTAGTCATATATATATATATATATATATATTATCATGCTCACATGGTTAGAATGCAAATATCTCCAGTACATGTCAAAGTCCATTTTCAAGACTATAAGTTCATTCAATAATTGTATACTTAACTAAGTCAAACATGTTCATGTTATGTCAAGGTACTTATATATACATGTTATACCTGTTGTCATGCTTGTCTAGGTGATATCAACACTTTACCACTTAGCAGATTACAGCAGAAATTGAAGTTCAAAGTTTGAGCCTGGCGCAGCTACGCTGCACCCTAGTACAAAATGGGCGCAGCTGCGCCCCTTTACGGACAAAACCAGAAAAGCTTTTTGCTTCGGCAGTTTACAACCTAACCTCAAAATTTCTTTACGAAATCTATTCTAACTAAGCCACATTATATTACTAACATGTTTACTAACTTATGTAACACTTAGCAAGCATTTCTCAATCCAATTAACATTCAATTCAAGCATAATCAAGAAGTTAGCCATTTCAAGAAATGAAGAACATGAAATGGGAAATATACCTCTGCCAAATTGAATGAACTCCTCCAACTGATTTCTCTCTCTCTTTCTATCTCAATGAACTCACACTTGCTTTAATAGAATTCTCAGCAATTGAAATATTGAAGGAGAAGAGCTTATTTATAGAGAATTCAATATACAGACAATGCATTTCTACTCCAAATTAAACCAATGGGAAGAGCAAGAACATGTTGGTTAAGGAAGAGTAGTTGGATAGTTGGTGAATTCCACTATTGAGCCCACTCCCCTCATGATCATTTTCTATATTGCTGAGTTTGAGAGGAAGAAATAGAGTAGACTAGCCTTTTGCTTATACACGTGAGGAGAGAATGAGCCTTTCATTTTGGAACAAAAAAAGACTCAGCAACATGAAGCAATGTAGTAAAATAAAATAACCCAATACATACACATATTATATACACTTAGGTATTAAATTCATTTAGGGCATGAGGAAACAATATTACAATGTAGTAAGGTATTCACAGCAATATATAATCCATGTACATTTATAATACTGATTATAATTTGATTGGGCATGGTCACACTTACATTAACCCAACTCTATTATTTCAATCATATTAAATTATTGAAATGATTATTAAGTAACAATTGTTCACTTAATTTATTATAATATTAATAAGGTACATATTCAATGTAGTCACATACACATGTTGTCACATAACATCATTATGTAACTTATATAATTCATTAAGTCTTAATATATAGTTCTTATATATTATAAGGTCATATTAAAATGTCACACTAAACTTTCTTTTTAATAGAATGTAGTTGTTATAAATTATATGATTAACTATCACATAACATTGCATGCCACAATTAATTGAATAAATATAAATCTTATTATACTTAGTAATAATTTACTCGTTAATGTTTTATTATTCACAATAACAATTAATCAACATTTTATCAATTAATTACTTATTAATAAGCTATCACTCATAATAACAATTAATTAATATTATAATATTAATTAATCATTTACTTGTTAATTTCCCATTTTATCAATGTTGGTAGTTAACACTTTGTAACTCATGTATGCAAAGACTATTTTCTAAGTTTTGCTACCGGCGCAACTGCGCTAGTTTACCGCACAGAAGTGGCGCAGCTACGCCACTCTGGGGAAATTTATACTAATTTACTTACTTTCTTTATTGCTTTTATTAATAATATACTTATCATATCACCTTGCCACACTAGGCAATTCATATAAGCATTACGTTAAGCTTCTCATCAAATCCATCACATCATCTTACTCGTCAAATAGACTTCAATTATTCAACTTAATTGAATATAATTTCTTTATTCCATGTCACCACAATATTTATTTATATTCACATAAATATTCAACTTTTATTAATATCAATATTAATATTATTTATGAAAATTCTCAGGTATTACATTTTTAATCCCTGCTCAAACCTCCTTGCCTTCCGCTCATCCATGTTGACTTAATATAGCACAAACCTCGCCAATTCATTGAACTTTCCGGCGTACTCTGGCACCGTCATCATACTTTGCTTCAACTCTAGAAATTGGACTTTAATCTGATTTTGGGAACTTGGCGGAAAATACATTTTGAAAAACATTTCCTTGAATCTATCCCATGGTATTATTCCCTGACCACCTCGGCATTTATTTGCCTGCCACTAGTAGCTAGCTTTCGACTTTAACATAAATGCCGTAATGGCGGTCTTCTGGTCATCGTTGACCCTAGCAACGTCGAAAACTTTCTCCATTTCCATGACCCAGGCTTGGGCTTCGACTGGATTTATGGGCCCTAGGAATTCTGGTGGTCCTACAGCTTTGAAATCTTTAAATGTTGTGACCTGAGCTTGCGAGTGATTCGCAAGTGCTCATGTCAACAAGTTCACCAACTACTGAACTGGATTAGTGTTGGCTTCATTATTGTTGTTAGTAGATCCCTTAGGGGGTGGTGGTTGTTGTCTTCTTCTAGGCGACATCTTTCTGTTTAAGAATTTGCACTATTAGGTCATTACTCAATTTGCTTAAACATTTAAGATTTATCCTAGACATTTTTTTAAAGAACACGTAACACATCCAATAAACTCTGATTTTTATTCATTTCTATTTTGAAATGTAACATAGGAAGCATCATAGCTATTTACATCATCTATCCCGAAATAAATAAAACTTCAAGATTACATCATCATATCCCATTATTTACATAAACATTTGGGATTACATCTTTATTAACTCTCTTATAGTTATTCATATATCATATTCTTCTTCTTATCATGACATACTCAGATGTCGCACAACTTCTCTTCTTTCTTCTTCCATGATACGAAACATCGTCCTATAATCCATCATGTACCACGACAAATCCTCGAACTGAACTTGATAGTAAAAGACTTGGTCCTGAGCCATATCAATCGCCGTATGAAAAGCGTAGTCCATCTCATCATTCTTGGCCTTCTTTGCCCAAACCTCATCCTCGATAAGATCTGCACGTTAAGAAGCTATCATATAAGCGTCATCAGCTCTCTCTCGCTTGGCAAACTCCTCTCTCAGGTCATCCTATACGTTCTCAATCTCTACCAATAGCTGACCTCTGTGATTCTCTGTATGGGCTAGTGTCTGTTCCACATTTGCCAGACGTTAAGTAAGATCTTGGATCGTGTCATCCTTCTGCTCTAGAGTGGTCTGACGTATATCTGCAAACTCCTCTAACTCCTTGGCTCTATCTTGTAGCTCTAGGTTACAGTCATACACCTCATCATACATCTCAGCACCTAATGAGGAAAGTGGTATCTCCATCGGAACCTCCTCTTCTTCCTCATCATCTACCTCTATCTCCTCAGAATCCTCCTCTGGATCGACCTCAGGCATCTGTCCCGGTCCTACCTCAATAACCAATGGGGATGGCTCCCTTAGCACTACCTGCTCCCAAACGGTGTGGATATCTCGAGGATCCTCATCTCTAGGAACTCGGGATTCCTCCTCCCTGGCTTGGCTGGATCCTCCTATCTCAGTCTTCTTGATAATAAAGTTTTAAGTTTTAATTACTAATTGATACTACTCGCGAGCACATAGGTTATTAACAAATAGCACATAAAGTCTTTTATTATTTATCTTCAATGAATTCCTTAATTCATTTTTTAGAACTCGATAAAAGTTTATCACCACTATATTTTTGATCTTTTATAAGGTTATAGCCTAAGGTTTTCCCCACCTAAGGTTCATAACCTAAAGCTCTGATACAAACTTGTGACACCCCCAAATTCGGGTACTTAAATCCCACAGATTTGGTGTTCACTGTCCAAAATATTCACATCTAACTACCTATAATAAAGGATAATAACAATAATAATCAAACTAAATAAATAATCCTCCCTTATTAAAGGGTTACATCAATAATACTCAATCCCAGGTTATCTAACCTTCTTTACAATTTTTACGAAAATAAAACATAATAATAAAGTAGTCTCGTTACACAAACTTTAGCAATTAAAAGTAAATTATTCTTCATCGCTTATGCAACTTGCCCTTGCCCTTACTCGAGGATGGCTCGTCGGTCCTTTCAACTTTCGCTGCAATGTTTTTATGCAAGGGTGAGCAAACAATTGCCCATAATGATAATAATAGCAATAATAATATATGAATGATCAATATTAGATTTCAACTAAATAATATAATCTTTCTTGAAATCAGTTAACAATAATCAAGAAATGAAAGTTTAATAAGAAACTCAGCTTTTGAATCAAGATTAGAAAGTAAGATAAAAGTACATCTGAGGGTCACAAGACCATGAACTATGTCCTAGATTAGCTAGTATCTCTACCGTAACCTTTAACAGTTTAATAGACTATATGGACCATCATCTCGTACTACGGGGGATGAGCCCTTCGTACAATGTATTGTGCACAAACATCTTAACGCTTTCACGTAGTATAATCCCATATAATACGGTTGTTCATCTCATCTTTGAAATTAGAGTCCGCACCAAAGGAAGTTTAGTTTGGATTAGCTCAAGTGTAATTTGGATATTAGAGCGTTCATCAACTAAGGATTAGTTGAATCAATAAAGGATTGATATCGTTCAAGAGTTCGATAACAACATGTTATGGTAAGGAGTACTTTTACAATGGTAGAATAGCCATGAATCATAAATGAATCAACATCATACATTGAAGTCATACTTTAGAAATGAATTAGAAAGTAATGTTGAAACATAAGCATTGAACACTATAAGAAACCTTGCTTGAACAATAATAAGATGAGGTTATAAACTTGCTCGATAAAGAGCTAAAGTTAGAAAACTTGCATAATTATAAACAGGATAAGGATAAAGAACTTTCCTTGTATGCCTACTACACAATTATAACTCACGCTCGATAGATATCCTATATACACCATATAAGTTCACAATACCAATTAGTTACCTTATTACTAACTTCATTGGTTTACATCACATTCTAATCAAGTTACAATTTGTAGCGCAAAATCTGATTATTCTAGTTACATAACATCAAACTAAAATCATTACAAACATAAAACATAAGGCTTATCATACCTATTCTTACGAATAACACAATCAAAACTTCCATAGCTTATTAATTCTAAACTTATAAACACCATCTACGGAATTGTAACCTGTTATTTCAACTTATTACATGATTTAAGTTTCACTATAATCGCTATAGTAGATTAGAATCACATTCCAAAACTGTACAATCAAAAACTAAATTCCAGACTATTCTGTCCACCCCCGCTGGGGCCAGGTTTTGAACTGCAAGAAGCCCGTCGGGACGGCATGCTCGTCGGGGTGGGGATATAAACACTGAGAAGCCCGACAGGGAAGGGGTTCCCAGAATACGATTCTGCAGTTCGCGACTGCACTGTTCATAAGCCAAAAACTCACGAATTTTCTCATTTGAACATCAAATTAGACATACCCAAAAGATATGAACTTCACATAATCAATGCCAATCGTACATATACTGATTATAACAACCAAAACAACCAAATTCAAAGGATTTAAAACCAAGTTCTTGCTAGTTTTCCAAAATTCAACATATTTAGCGAAATTGCTAACCACATATTCGTTTCTTGACCAAATCAGTTCATTTAACATGCATTCTTTTTGTTTCTGAATGTATTAAATTAAACAATCACCAATTTATGGATTCTAACAAGATTTAACCTTCAATTTTGACTCTAAAATAAGCCACAAACATACATATTATAACAAAACTCAATTTTTTTCATTTTGAAACATATTTTCATGGATTTGGTTACTAAAAATCATTTCTAGATGACAATTAACATATTATAAACCATCACCAACACATATAACAACTATTTTAGCAAATCATCCAACCAAATTTCCATCTTTCAAAAGAACTCAAGAACACATAAACTAGGAATATAAAGTTAGATTATTTATCTTTAATTCCTTGTTAAAACTTAGTTAGATGATTTAGAAGGCTTTGATAATCTTCTCCTTTCCTTCTTGATTCTAGAATTTCTCTTCTTCAATTTCACAGAACTCACAAACTCTTTAATTCTTTCTCAAACTTTCCTCTCTTCTATGTGTTTTGTAAATAAGCATGGCATAAACTGATGAAGTAATAAGGACCTTATTACCTCTGAGAGTTACAATATATGTATAGTTTTATCAATTAGGAAAACAAAAGGTTTAGGCCTTGTTTGGCTAAACCACTTAGACCCCTCTTTCTAAATTATTTTAATCATCCTCTTATCATATGGTTCTTATTGTCACACTCTATTTAATTACTTATATTAATATTAATTCATTAAATTAAATTGTCATATAATTATAATTCCCATTATAATTTTATTTAACAAATTATTTAATCTCTAATTTAATTATTAAATTAAATTAGAACATCACCATTACTCAACATTGTAATTACATAACAATTCACTTTTCCTTTAAATTATTTAATTAAATTAGGACATTACATTACCAACACATTAGTGCAATAAAATACACAAATTATAAAATCATTTAACAACTTCCATCAAATAATTATTTAATCAATAATAAATAAACCAACTAAAATATTTATTTAATTTAATAAATATTTTCAATTAATACAGAATTCTCATTCGTTACAAACCCTTCAGTAGAATCCTATTTGGAATAGAATTTTGCTCCATTTCTCCTCAGCCTTACCAAACTTGATCAACTCATTCTGCCCCCCCCCCCCCCAGCACCCCGACGCTGGGTTTGTACTATAATGTAGCGTCCCGGTGCTAGAGGATTTACAATAATTACAAAATTTCCATTGATGATGCCAAAAGCCCTGTTTTGCCTCTACTTTGCCCTAACCTGCAAAATAATAACTAAACAAGTAAAAATATCCTAAAATACTCAAAAACTAACAATATATCAAGTTTAAAACACTTAATTCACAAGTATATTACCTCCTCATCAAATACCCCAAAACATAGATAATTATTTGTCCTCAAGCAATACAAACAACTAAAACAGAATGAATGTAACTAACTAACTAACTAACTACATGAATTATTAACTCAAGCATGAATCAAGACAAATATCCCACACTAGCCTCAAAGTTCCTTAAGCAAAACTCCAATGAATGTTCAAAATCAAACAAAAGACAAAAACTCAAGCATACCACCAACTTACTTCATTTTCAACCCACAGTGTGTGTATGTGTATATCAACATGTCAATTCACTTATAACTCAACCAAACTTATGAATCATAAAGCTGAAAGACAAATAAATCCAGATATAAGAAATTCATTACCCCATACCCTTTACTTCAAAAATCACTTATTATACATTTTATTTTTAGACTCGACTAGTGCAATGCTTAGTGTTCTTAGGCTTTTAAATGCTACCCATGTATCGAGTGTTCGACCGTTACACCCAAACCAGTCGACTTTAGCGTATTAGGTGTTAAGACACCCCTACGGATCTAATAACCCAAGAAGCAAATGCCACAAAACTAAACTAGCCAAATGATTATTTATATTTATTTTTTTTGACTTGTGCAATGTTAATTTTTATTAGGCTTTCAAAGTTACCCATGTAACGAACTTTCGACCAACAACTCCTAAACCAGACAGTTTTAGGGTGCTGAGTGTAGAGACACTCCTAAGGGCTTACTTGTTCGAGTAATAGAGGCCACAAAGAAAACTAGTCAAAAATTTTATTCACTATTTTTTTTCAGTTTTCTATATATATATTTTTAGTTTTTTTTAAGATAGACAATTTCCAAAATACTAAGTAAACTAAGCCATAAAGGTTGATTTATTATCCATCCTAAGTCTCAAATTCCTTTAGTTCAAACTGACTTATAATTAAACCAACATATTAACTTTTGTGCAGTTAAACTCATAGTTTTTTTCAACAAAGTAAGCTAACAACATCCACAAGTCAACGTCACTATCATTATCCCATTCATTCAAGTTATTACTAAATTCACAATTTTTTATCACAAGCCAGCATAAGGATTCATATCTTATCATGCTTGATTTATCCTAAATGCAATGTATGAAATACCAAATCATGCAAAACTAACAAAAAACAAAATTAAATGTAACTAGATGCAAACACAGCCTAAATGAATAAATATTCTATTATGCAAACTACTATGCACATGAAAATAATGAAAACCACCCCCAAACTTAAATTGAGTAATGTCCTCATGTGAAAAATAAAGAACTAGAAATTGAGGAATTCCCTGATTCACTCAATCGGTGTTCGACCTCCTCTTTACTAAATTCTCCATGGTCTGAGGGTGGGAAAACTAGCAACACGGGCGCCACATGAAACTGGCTGGGATTCACAGTAAGGTTCATCCTGACAATCATATCGATAATGCATACTCCCCCAAACTTGAATTTTAGTGCACTCTCCAAGTCTAGTATGCCAAATTGGAACCATAAATGTGCTCATCTGCATGTCTCCAATGTTTCTTGGGCAAACTAACATCAAATTGCAAAGATTTCAAAAAAAAAATTCTCACAGTTAATTTATCTAACACCTTGTTAGCGCTAAATAAAATCACAATGATTTGCCTCTAATGTTAGTGAGCTAATCTCAAATAGACATCAATACACTCCCAATAAGTTGAATATCGCATACAAAGTATAAAGCATGGAAAATCAAATCACAATACCTTGCATACATAGCCCACAATTACATACCTTGGTTTCGAGTAGATTAAACAATTTTTTATGTTCAAGTCCTTGCAAGATTAGGAATTTAACGGGAGTGGGGAAGAATTAGGGCTTGTAAATTAAGAGAAGGAAAAGGAGAGAAGAAGTTTAGAGAAGTTAGAGTTTCAGTAGAAGAAGGAAAGAAATTACATGCCCCGAGAAAAAAAAAATTATATACCTGTTACCCAGTGTGACGCCCCCAAAATAGGTTCAATACTCAACCCATTCTGAGTCGCCAAATACATGGTACAGAATCCAAATACAATCTTTTATAACATACGGTCGTGTAAAATACGACCACGCAAACTGTGAGTATCAATACAAATCGTATATAATACGAAATATAAACACTCAAATTTAGTCCTCACTAATTACAATCATTATCACACTATTCTACAAAATAGTAAGGACTATTACTGCTCTAACTCTAACCATCACCCCGATCCCCGACTAGTCCCTACGATATTTTTATTTCCTGAAGAGAACAATGGAAGAAAAGGATGAGCTCAATTATCCCGATAAAGAATATTATGACTAAGATAATGAAGAATAAATTATAGTTAGTCTTCAACAAGTCGGATAAAATATTATGGACAACAAGGTTTAGATCAACAACTGCAACGGAAATAATAATTCATTAGAAGAATTAAGTAGAGAATGAAGTCTACTATCTTCTATGATTTAAAAGTCCATCATCAATATTTTATCCTTGTAACATCAATCAATATACATCTCGAATCAAATATTCATCTTTGCACTACGGGCCAAAGATATTCATCTGTATCACCAGTTGGTCATGTTCATCTCAACACATGTCCATCTTTGCACTACGGGCCAAAGATATTCATCATGTATTCATTCATCTTTGCACTACAGGCCAAAGATATTCATCAAGTAATCATTCATCTTTGCACTACAGGCCAAAGATATTCATGTGTATCATCATTTAAGACTGAGGATGATGAAAAATATGTTAAAGAACGAATTCAATGAGATCAATGACAAATATTAGAGAATTTATCCAGAGTTCAAAATGAAGATCAAAACATAGATCCAATCAATGATACTTTGGAAAGAAAAAATATATTTTTTTACTGTGAATAGTATCCTATGAATAGTAACTCATAAATAGTAACTCAACATGAAAAGATAAAAATTTTACGAGAAAGTTCAAAAAAATATTCCGGTGAAATGATACAAGATGAAGTGCAAAACTCAAGAAATATATGATCATTTCAGGAATTATAGAAGCAATACTTATCGTAGTAAGTTTAAATATAGGAATATAAAATGAAATATTATAACTTTCATAATATAGAATATGAAAGAAAATAATATTCTATATGAATATTGAAAGGAAATAACATTATTTACGAGAAAAATAACATCTTTTACCTCAGTAGAATACTAGATCGATTTGGATTATCGGATATTATGCTAACAAAAACTTGCACTATTATCAACACTCAAAGTATCTAAATACTCACAAGAAATACGCTCGATATTATAAAGAATTTTTTTTTTGATTCTGGTACGATTTTCATTTCTAACTAAGCATCCTATTTATAGGAAAATGCCAAAACGCCAAAGTTGACTTTATAACCAACGAATGATTTTTTTTTCAAGCACTCCACTTTTGACACCTTCATCAGCACACCAAACAATATCAATCATCCACCAACCATGCACATGTTTATATAATATATATATATATATATATTAAAATATTTATTTTTGAAACTTCAATAATTCATAATAAATAGCTTTTTATCAGAAAAATATGAACTTTATGTCCATTTCATATGAAATTTAATTCTTTACAACTTTGTAGAAGAAAATTTTTCCAAATTTCGAACGAAAAATGACCCGAATTTACATACGGATGATTTTGCAGGCTACCAATATTGACAATTCACAGCCGGACGATTCCTTTTCTTTTCTTCTTTCTTTTCTCCCGCACCAACATATTGACAATCCAAAAAAATCAGCAATTACAACAATAAGTGGGGCCCACCAACTCACAAAATATGTTTTTAGCATTTATTGTAACAAAATCAATTCAGACCCAATTTGCTCTCTTTCTCCTCATTTATTCATATATCGTGAATTTGTTTTAAAAAATATCATCACTATTATATTATTATATTATCGCATTATACACTTATAATGTAATATTATAATAATATATTTGAATGAATTATTTTATCAGGACAGATAAAATATCCATTCTCAATAATTGTCAACTTTGCTAAAAATTCCTCCGTTTAAATCTACATTGAATAAATATTTACTTATCATTTTTATCAATAATTATTATTTACAAATAATATTACAGAATCACAATAATGACAACAGGTCGTTCCCAGGAAAGAGGGGCTTTCCGATAAGGATTTCTTCTTACTGGCGCGCAATTAAATTAACTAACCCCTTTTCTAGATAGAACTTCCTAGATATTGTCAATAACGCTGTCTAATATCATTATTCAAACAATATGAATTATTGATTTGATAATGTAAAATACTGTGCAGTGACAATTATTGAATCAACAATAATATAAAATATCAACGTAACAATTATTGATATAAAATATCAACGTAGCAATTATTGAATCAACAAAATATTATGCAATTATTGAATCAATAATATAAAATATTGAATAGTAATTACTGTAACAATAATTGAGTAAGTGCCTTCTTACGTAATAATCTATAATTCAAAATACTGTGCAATACCGTGTGCTACTGTGCAACAACGCATATTACTGTATTTTTATCACCGGGTATTTCAACAGTTTAACGGTAACAATTTTACCGTTATTTTATAAAAATGTTATTTATGTCGCTTTCTATATTCGACAGTTATTCCGTTGTGGGGCCCACAAATGGTTGCGCCGTCGTACGAATATTCCCCGACAACAAGAATATTCCACGACCAAATGAATATTCCCCGACAATAATAAATATTTTATTATCACTTGCTTACTTTGTAAAATTTGCACATACCACCCATAAGTTACTACATTTATCAAATCAACACCTTACTATTTCAAAATAATATATAAAGAAAATTAAATCTTTATTCATAAAAGTTGGGGTCTTACAACCTCCCCTCCTTATGAAGATTTGTCCTCGAAATTGATGTACGTACCTGGTATGTCGAAAAGGTGAGGATACCTCGCTTTCATTTCTGCTTCTAACTCCCAGGTCATTTCCTCGATATCATGGTTCCTCCACAAAACTTTAACTTGAGGTATAATCTTTGAGCGTAAAACATGTTCCTTCTTATCCAAGATCTTGACATGTATTTCCTCGTACGTTAAATCTTCGGCTATCTCGTCTGGTTTTAACTCAATAATGTGGTTTGGGTTATTCACATATTTACGAAGCACAGATATGTGAAAAACATTATGAACATGAGACATGCTTGGAGGTAAAGAGAGTCTATAGGCCACAGTTCCTACTCGATCAAGGATTTTAAATAGACCAATAAATCATAAATCGGTGCCCATAGCTTTCTGCAAGCTGACCTTTTGGCACTTGATACTCTGCCTTGACATGTTTACACGTTAAACACCTCAAGATAAACTCCGTGATCTCTCTTTTCATATTGCTCCACCAAAATGTATGTCGAAGATCACGATACATTTTGGTACTTCCAGGATGGATTGCGAACGGTGTGTTGTGTGCTTCCATCACGATTCTATACTTCAAATCAGAGTCGTTTAAGAACACAAAGTCTGGATTTGACTCGAAGTATTCCCTCTGCATCGATTCTTGCTTCTAGAATAGCACCTTCTTGCACTTTTTTCTTCATCTTCATCAGCTCTGGGTCTATAGCTTGAGCAGCTTTAACTCTATCCATTAAAGATGGTTCTACACGTATATTTGACATCATCACGTGGCTCCCTAAAGTCTTTAAATCTATCTCCATCCTTTATACGTCATACAAAATAGGCCTTCGTGTTGACAGCATAGCACTCGTTCCCGCATATGATCTTCTACTCAACGCGTCCGCTACCACGTTCATTTTTCCAGGATGGTATTGGATGGTATGGTCATAATCTTTTAACAACTCAAGCCAACGTCGTTTCTGCATGTTGAGTTTGTTCTCGGTGAAGAAATATTTGAGGCTTTCAGGATATATTAGGATGTCATCAATAATGACAACCACGAAATGATCCAAATATTTCTCAAATATTTGGTTCATCATGTCCATGAATGCAGCATGGACATTGGTCAATACGAAAGAAGATATAAGTAAAAATTCATAATACGCGTATCGAGTTCTAAGGGCAGTATTTGGAATGTCATCAGTTCTAATCTTTAACTGATGATATCCAAAACAGAGATCGATCTTTAAGAAGAATTTCACACCTTGCAACTGGTCGAATAGGTTATCAATACGAGGTAACAGATACTTATTCTTGATGGTGACATGGTTCAACTCCCGATAGTCAATACAAAGTCGCATACTCCCGTCTTTCTTCTTTACGAATAAAACAGAAGCACCCCAAGGAGATGTACTAGGGCGTATAAAATCGATATCTAACAATTCCTGTAGTTGGACCTTTAACTCCAGAAGTTCAATAGGAGCCATTTGATACGGGGTTTTAGAAATGGGTTTTGTACCGGGTTCAAGGTCAATAAAGAATTCAACTTCACATTCTGGGGATAGACCGGGAAGTTCTTTGGGAAATACATCAGGAAACTTATTAACAACAGAAATATCATTCAAATCTGATGTATTTTGATTTAAATCAGTGACATGGGCTAAGAAAGCTTGACATCTATTTTTCAATATACGAATAGCTTTATGACTTGAAATGACATTGATTGATTTTAGTAGTCTGGTTGTTTGAATGAAAGCTAACAATCTTATGAAACAATCAATTTTGGCATGATGAGTGGTTAACCAGTCGATTCAAAAAAATCACATCAAATGCAAGTATTTTCAAAGATATAAAATCCACAGGTAGGGTAAGGATGCCAATTTGAATCAAACAAGATTTGTAAACTGTGGATGTAACGAAGGTTTCTCCTAACGGAGTTTCAACAAATAAGTCAAAGTCAAATTTCCAAAAGTCAAGTTCAAACGTTGAGCACAAGCAAGTGAAATAAAAGAATGGGTAGAACTGGTATCTAATATGGTATAGACCTCGCAAGAGTTTATGATTAGCTTACCCGTAATAACCTCGTTCGGGTTCCTCGCGTTTTGGACAGTCGCGACAAACGCTCTTCTAGGAACTACCAACTTTGACTTGTCTAGGACAGCCTTTGGAGTCACCATCCCAACTGGAATTAACTTTTCCATAAAGCGCATTCCACCCTCAACTGCTTCGTTGCACTCCTGATCCATGATTTGAATCATTACTCTTCGATCCATATCGAATTGGGGTTAACAGCTCTGCACAGGGTAATTCCAAACTCGATGTTGGATTATCCCAATTGCTGTCCAAAAAGTGAAATCCATATCGTCTATTTTGGCCTTCTTAGATCGGACGTCTCTTTCTAAAATATCAACGCGTCGTGCGGCTTTTACCCATGCATCCTCCATTCTCATTCGTTCAGTTGTTTCTTCTTTCATCAGAATATTGACAATTGCATTCTCAGATTTCAGCTCTAATATAATATGCTCTGCCAGAGAGAGCTTCTGTTCAAGCTTCGCATATCGGGTAGTAAAATCTTGAATTGTTGTATCCCTTTGTTCTTCGACCGCCTGCCATTCTTCTTCTCCCGACATCACATTATCCTGGTTGGTGATTAGCGGTGTCTCAATGGTCTCATACATTCCACTGTTTAAATTTTCAGTTGCCATTCTCAAATACTGCCATAAAAAAAGGGATAATTAAATAAATTATCATATCACATATTAACCCTATGCTCTGACCGACCAATTAAATACCAAATAAGCTTAGGTAGGACACACTAGCGAAGGATTTACTCGTCTCACCCCTCCTAGTTCTATTCTCAGATCTCCGCCAGAGATCATATCCCTAAGCTCTGATACCAACTGTGATGCCCCCAAAATAGGTTCAATACTCAACCCATTCTGAGTTGCCAAATACATGGTACAGAATTCAAATACAATCTTTTATAACATACGGTCGTGCAAAATACGAGCACGCAAACTATGAGTTTCAATATAAATCGTATATAATACGAAATATAAACACTCAAATTCAGTCCACACTAATTACGATCATTATCACACTATTCTACAAAATAGTGAGGACTGTTACTGCTCTAACTCTGACCATCACCCCGATCCCAGACTAGTCCCTGCGATATTCTCATTTTCTGAAGAGAACAATAGAAAAATAGGGTGAGCTCAACTAGCCCAGTAAAGAATATTATGACTAAGATAATGAAGAATAAATTATCGTTAGTCTTCAACAAGTCGGATAAAATATTATGTGCAACAAGTTTTAGATCAACAACTGCAGCGGAAATAACAAATCATTAGAAGAATTAAGTAAAGAATGAAGTATACTATCTTTTATGATTTAAAAGTCCATCATCAATATTTTATCCCTGTAACATCAATCAATATACATCTCGAATCAAATATTCATCTTTGCACTACGGGCCAAAGATATTCATCTGTATCACCAGTTGGTCATGTTCATCTCAACACATGTCCATTTTTGCACTACGGGCCAAAGATATTCATCAGGTAGTTATTCATCTTTGCACTACAGGCTAAAGATATTCATCAAGTAATCACTCATCTTTTCACTACAGACCAAAGATATTCATTTGTATCATCATTTAAGATTGAGGATGATGAAAAATATATTAAAGAACGAATCCAGTGAGATCAAAGACAAATATTAGAGAATTTATCCAGAGTTCAAAATGAAGATCAAAACATAGATCCAATCAAAGATACTTTGGAAAGAAAAAAATATTTTTTTACCGTGAATAGTATCCCGTAAATAGTAACTCGTGAATAGTAACTCGACATGAAAAGATAAAAATTTCACGAAAAAGTTTAGAAAAATATTCCGGTGAAATGATACTAGATGAATTGTAAAACTCATGAAATATATGATCATTTCAGGAATTATAGAAGCAATACTTACCGTAGTAAGTTTAAATATAAGAATATGAAATAAAATATTATAACTTTCATAATATGGAATATGAAAGAAAATAATATTCTATATGAATATGGATAGGAAATAACATCATTTACGAGAAAAATAACATCCTTTACCTCAGTAGAATTCTAGATCTGTCTAGATTATCGGATATTATGCTGACGAAAACTTGCATTGTTATCAACACTCAAAGTATCTAAATACTCACAAGAAATACGCTGGATATTATAGAGAGAAAATTTTTTGATTCTGGTGTGATTTTCATTTCTAACTAAGCACTCTATTTATAGAAAAATGCCAGAACGCCAAAGTTGACTTAATAACCAACGGATGATTTTTTTTCAAGCACTCCACTTTTGACACCTTCTTCATCAGCACACCAAACAATACCAATCATCCACCAACCATGCACATGTTTATATAATATATATATATATATATATATATATATTAAAATATTTATTTTTAAAACTTTAATAATTCATAATAAATAGCCTTTTATCAGAAAAATATGAACCTTATGTCCATTTCATATGAAATTTAATTCTCTACAGCTTTGAAGAAGAAAGTTTTTCCAAATTTCGAATGAAAAATGACCCAAATTTACATACGGATGATTTTGCAGGCTACCAATATTGACAATTCACAATCGAACGATTTCTTTTCTTTTCTTCTTTCTTTTCTCCCGCACCAACATATTGACATTCCAAACAAATCAACAATTACAACAAGTGGGGCCCACCAACTCACAAAATATGTTTTTAGCATTTATTGTAACAAAATCAATTCGGACCCAATTTGCTCTCTTTCTCATCATTTTATTCATATATCGTGAATTTGTTGTAAAAAATATCATCACTATTATATTATTATTGTGACGAATGAGAATTTTGTAAAGATATTTAAATATTTATTGAAATAAATAAATATTTTAAATAATTTAATTATTGAGTTAAATAATTAATTCATGAATTTGTGGTAGATTAATTTAATTATATGTGTTACATTGATTAAATTAATGTGTAGTAATTTAATAGTTCAAAGAATATATTTAATTGAGTTTATTTGATTAAATAAATTAATTAAATAAGCATAATGTTACTTTAATTAATTTAATAATTAATTAAAGAATTAATGGATTAACATAATTAATAAATAAAAGTATTAATTATGTGACAATATTATGTAATGTGAATTATCTTATTTTATTTAATTGATTTAAATAAAATTAATTGATTAATTAAAGTGTTACAATTAACTATATACTAAATTAGTTAATTAAAATAAATGGAAAAAGAATTAGGAGGGTTGCCAAACAGGGCCCTTGTGGGAGTTAGTAGTTGTTATACAACGGTAATATTATATATACGTATATCTTGTATTGCCTAAGTCACTTTTATCATAAGAAAATTTAGAGATTGTTAGAGAGAAAAAGGGAAAAAGGAATTGAGAAGAGATTGAGAGAAAGAAATTTGAGAAATCCTAAGTATTATCTGTGATTGTGTTATCTTCACACAAAAGGGTAATCTTTTTTTTAATTTTGAAAATCTGTTTTTCTCAAAGTCTTCATTACGTATATTTTTAAGTTCTGTGAAAATTGGGTTTCCCAATTGGGTTACGATATAACTTTATCTATATGGGTATGTGATGATAACGTGTTTTATAATATATAACTATGATTTAAAAGGATCAATTTTATTTAAGATGGCCTTAATTGGGTTTTTGAAAATCACAGAGTTTATTTAAACATATGTTCAAATTTTCTCTGTTAAGAATTATTTTGGAAAATTAAACCAAGATATGTTTATATATGTAATCATATATGTTGGTATTATGTGTTGAATCATATATGTATGATTTACACTGATCACACCAAGAAATTTTGTTAAGAATTGGATTTTTCAAAAATACAGAGTGTTGAATATGGGTTAATAACCCATATAGGTGAAATACATGTTGTAATCATATGTTTTGATTAAAATTGACGTTTGATTATAAGTGTATATGTTTAAACAAAGAGAATGGAATTAAAATAAACGGATTCGGTGTAGTAACGAATCCGTAATGTTAGATTTTATGTTTTTCATTAAATTTTGTAAAATTTTGAAGAAACAGTGAAAATTAATGTCTTGATTTGGGTAATTACATAACTTGGAATGTTAAGAACATGTTATAAGTGATATGTAATGTTTCTGTGAAGTTTATACTTCATGGGTAACATTACAAATTAGGGTAATGATGTAAATTGGAAAAAATGGGAGAAAATCTGTGTTCGTTCGTGAACTTCAGATTCTGAGATTTCGCAGTCGCGCGGCCGCGCCGAGTGCAAGGCCAAATGGTGCGCGGTCGCGCCAGGTCTGAATTTTTGAAAAAAATTGCTAAGTGTTGAAAATTTGTAAAATGTGTTTTGAGTCTAATGAACATGAACACATGTTGTATAAATATATAAAATGTTGATATGAGTTTAATAATTTATTTTATGTGATTAATTAATAAATTAATTACGTGACTTAAACTATTATTTGTAAAGGTTAAATAATGTGTTATAAACATTAAGACATTATTTTAAATCTAATTAACATGAAGAAATGTTATGTATGTAATGAGTTATTAATACAAGTTAATAACTTAAGTTACGTGATTAATTAACAAGTTAATTAATCAACGTAAACCATTATTTGAAAACCTAATAATGAGTTTGAAGAATACTATTGTAAATCAATAATCATATCAAACCTGTGATTAATTGATATTGTAAATGTGTGATAGGTAAGAGTAATTAAAGAAGTGAGTAATAATTGTAGCTTGCGCACGAGGCAAGTTTTCTATCGCTAACTTACTATTATTGTTGGGCAAGTTTCCTAAACTCAAACTTTTAAATTGAGCAAGTTATAGATTTAAATTCTATATCGAGCAATGTTCTTATTCTTGATTATTAAAGTTAGAATTTCATATGAGATGTTATGATTCTTTTAAAAGTATTATTTTAGTATACAATACTTATTCGATTGTATACCCTTGAGAAGTTATTATTCAAATTTGAATATCATTTATTGTTGAATCTTTTAAGACCAGTGAACCCTTATATGATTCGACTAGTCCATAGTTGATGAGCGTTCTAAATTCCAGAATAATTAATGAATTATCCAAACTAAACTTTATTTGGTGCGGATTCTGATGTCAAACTGAGATGAACAACCCTAATATAGGAGATTGATGATTATGCTGTAAGCGTTAAGATAGTGTGCACAGTATCAGTACAAAGGGCTGATCTCCCTAAGTACGAGAAGTAAAGTCTATAGTCTTATGACTGTTAAAGGTTTGAAAGGTTAATATACTTGACAACCTAAGACTCGGTTCAAGGTCTTAATGATCCTCAGAAGTAATTTGATTCTCGAGTAATATTCTTGATTCAAAAGTTGAGCTTTCTGTTATTCAGAATTCTTTTATTCGCATGTTATTATTCTGTCATATTTTTATACTTGCGGACATTCGTGCTCACTCTTGCATAATAACATTGCAGATAAGAATGAACAGGCTGGTGAGCCTTCTAGTAGCAAGGGAAAAGGAAAATCTAACAAGTGATGAAGACTTGTGTTGTCATTAACAATGTTAAAGTTCAAGACTTATGTGTGATGATTTAAGACTTATTTATTTACGTTTTCGCAATAGAGATTTAAGGTTAAGTATAACCTGGGATTTATGATGTATTATTATGTCAGATGATGTAAGATGATGATTTATTTATCTAATAAATGAATTTCATTATTTATGGGTAGATAGTTGTATGATATTGGAACAGTGAACACTAAATCCTATGGAAATTAAGATACCGAATTTGGGGGTGTCACAATTATATTATCATATTATACACTTATAATGTAATATTATAATAATATATTTGAATGAATTATTTTATCAGAACAGATAAAATATACATTCTCAATAATTGTCACCTTTGCTAAAAATTCCTCCGTTTAAATCCATATTGAGTAAATATTTAATTATCATTTTTATCAGTAATTATTATTCACAAATAATATTACAGAATCACAATAATGACAACCAGATCGTTCCCAGAAAAGAGGGGGCTTTTCGATAAGGATTTCTTCTTACTGGCGCGCAATTAGATTAACTAACCCCTTTCCTAGACAGAACTTCCTAGACATTGCCAATAACGCTGTCTAATAATATTATTCAAACAATATGAATTATTGATTTGATAATGTGAAATACTGTGCAGTGACAATTATTGAATCAATAATAATATAAAATATCAATGTAGCAATTATTGAACCAATAAAATATTATGCAATTATTGAATCAATAATATAAAATATTGAACAGTAATTACTGTAACAATAATTGAGTAAGTGCCTTCTTACGTAACAATCAATAATTCGAAATACTGT
This sequence comes from Panax stipuleanatus, assembly GCA_020205555.1. Lineage (NCBI taxonomy): Eukaryota > Viridiplantae > Streptophyta > Magnoliopsida > Apiales > Araliaceae > Panax > Panax stipuleanatus. Next base: position 52,534,741 of record CM035119.1, read on the forward strand.
GCAATACCGTATGCTACTGTGTAACAACGCGTATTAATGTATTTTTATCATCTGATATTTTAACAGTTTAACGGTAACAGTTTTACCGTTATTTTATAAAAAAAATTATTTCTGTCGCTTTTTATATCCGACAGTTATTCTATTGTGGAGCCCACAAATGGCTGCGCCGTCGTACTAATATTCCCCGACAACAAGAATATTCCACGACCAAACGAATATTCCCCGACAATAATGAATATTTTATTACCACTTGCTTACTTTATAAAATTTGCACATACCACCCATAACTTACTACATTTATCAAATCAAAACCTTACTATTTCAAAATAATATATAAAGAAAATTAAATCTTTATTCATAAAAGTTGGGGTCTTAAACCCAGCGCCGGGGCGCTGGGATTTTTGCCCGCGAGGAGCGCTGGGGTGCTGTATGGACGTGAGCTCTTTGATGACCAGCGCCGGGGCGCTGGTTTTCTTTATTTTCCCAGCACCGGGCGCAATGGTTGGCTTTTGCTCAACAAATTTTCTTATCTTTTCATGCAATTTTCTCCTTTCTCCCCTTTTATCCTGTGTTATCCTTCAATTGGACCTACGTAGATTAAGTAGGAGCTTAAGATATCAATGAAAAATAAAGATGACTATAAACTACTCTATTAATTAAAATTAAATATGAAATTAACTGCATTAAACTATTTTGGGTTGCCTCCGAATAGCGCTTGGTTATAGTCGTCAGCCCGACTTTCTTGCATTTCTTTTACCCAATTCCCCTTCAAAAATTTAGGAATCCTCCATCCATCAGTAGTAATGTATCTTTTGAGAGATTCCCAACTGAATGGGCCATTGATTCAAAGTCACCTAACACGCTCTTTTTAGATCGAATCACTCTTAAGAACTTCAAGCAACTAGGCTTTTTCCCAATTATGTCTATGAATGGATTGTAGCATTTAAGCGTGTCAAACACAACTGGCTCTTCTTCTATCTTTCCCTTCTCATCCAACCATTGCTCCAAAATTGCACTAGCTCTCATGTCATATAGAGCTTTACCGACAACATGACTACCAATTGGGCACGGTCTTGCAAAACTGCCCGGATCCTTGAACTTTAGTGGAGAAGGCACTTGGGACACTATCAAAATTGGCTCATTTTCGTTGGAACTCACAGTTAGATCTTTGTCGACCTCCTTTCCTTGGTCCCCAACTGTCTCCTCTCTTTCAACATCTACATCATTTGGAACATCCAGTCGCAGATTTGGTTAGGACTTTCCATCAGTCTCGGAATCCATGTCATAGGGCCAAGTGTATTGAGGACAGATGTTCGAAGCATTCAATAGTTGTTCCATCTGGTTCTCCAAATTTTAACTCGATATCTCCTGACTAATCATCCTCTCCTCACTTGAAACTATGAACTTGGACAAAATTTCCTCCAAATTTGGATTTTCTTCCTGTTGTAGTGGAGGTGGACACGAGAACTTCGGTGGGTATGTTGGACTTAGAACATAAAATTGATCTCGATACGTATGGCTCCATGACAAATTCGGGTGATACCCCCAATCCTTATGATAATTGTTGGGATAGGCATAATCGTTGGGGTAATTACCACCATACTGTACCGGCTCAAAACTAATGGCGTATTGACGACTCGGATGATTTTCCAGCACGATAATCGCAAGTAACCGTTACACTTTGACGACGTTGTGCTGCAAAAGCGTCTAACCTCGTCGATAGTGTCTCTATTTGTCCTGACAATGCAGAAAGTGTCGCTAGTGTATCAATCTCCGCTCCCCTCGACTGAGTCATTCTCGTATATGGCCATTGATAATTAAATTCAGCCATGGTACCTAAAAAGAGAGTAAAATAGGAAGAGAATTAAATAAAATAAAAAAAGTGTCTAAATTAAAACTAATTTGATTGAAATTAATATTGGCAAAAATTATTAAACTAAGTCCCCAGCAACGGCGCCAAAAATATGTTGGTCGATTTCGCAATCAATGAATACGTGCAACTATATATAGTCAACAAGTAATAAAGTGATAAGAAAAGTATCGTTCCCACGAGGAATCATTTAATAAAAAGTACCAAATACCAACTCCTAACCAAATTAATTTTATTTAAACAAATGAAGTAGGATTGTCAATTAAAATAATTAATAAAACGACTATTAAATACCACTAGCTTAAAATCAGGTTATGGAGAATTAAGATCACAACTTCACTTATTGCTCACTTATATCAATACACTTCTTATTAATTATGCTCACTATTCTGGACTGTTAATCAGGAACTTAGTAGTATTTATAACCACCATCCGATGCATCACAAATATATTAATCCAAATCCACAGTTGATAGAATTGAATCAAACACCCTAATTAACTAATTCACTATATTCCTATTGAAACTATAATTTAAAAGGATTTAAAGAACAGGTTCCCTATCAAATTACATGCGGCGTAAAGGTATATCCCTATCCTAAACACAAATAATGAATTACATCACCATGTAGAAAACACAATCACATGTTATTATGATCATATCTAATTCTATATTTCATCTCCTGAATTCATATAAATTATCACAGTAATTGTTAATTAGATAATTAATCACTTATGCACAAATCATAATAGACAATCCGTAGAATAGATCACAATAATTAATAAAGAAACATACTAAAACAAGCTACGCAATAAGATCCGTTGCAATCTTAAACAAGAGATTTAGATCATTGTTATTGAATTAAAGTCTAGAATTCATAATTGAATAAACATTAAAAGACAAAAATAGAAGTAGAGGAAAGAATAAAATCTGTTGTTTGCAAATCTGATGCTCCACTCTTGCTCCTGCTCTTGATCTTCAATTATCTCCAAGTTGTTTCAATCTCCAAATCTAATCTAAACTAGGGTTTATTATTCTGATCTCCAATAAAAAAATCAAATATCCATTCTATGTGTCTCCTCTTTATAGATAAATATCCTCCCAAGTCAACCCTTCAGTAAAATCCTATTTGGAATAGAATTTTGCTCCTTTTCTCCTCAGCCTTACCAAACTCGATCAACTGATTCTGCCCAAAGCACCCCGGCACTAGGTTTGTACTATGATGTAGCGCCCCGGCACTAGAGGATTTACAATAATTACAAAATTGCCATTGATGATGTCAAAAGCCTTGTTTTGCCCTAACCTGCAGATAACAACTAAACAAGTAAAAACATCCTAAAATACTCAAAAACTAACAATATATCAAGTCAAAAAATACTTAATTCACAGGTATATTACCCATTCATCATTCTCTATATTAAACCGGTTATGAATAAATCAATTAGAATAATTCTAATCTTATTTAAATAAATAAATTAAATTATTTAATTCATTTAAATAAATAACATGTATTCTACAATAAGGGTAAGCTCCATTAGCGATCAACGATTTTTCAAATAATATAAATTTCAACACTAATCATAAAATAACATTTGAATAAATAGTTATTATACAATTCAATCCTTCTACCATACAATGTCTCAATTAAATATAAGACATAAAATTATTGTCAAGTCTTAATTTATTTAATTATATGTATTTCAATTCTCAAATGCACAACTCTAAATAATGGAAATTAGAAACTCCTTTCTAATTTAATTCTACCTTGGCCAAGGTGTGACGCCCCCAGAATAGGTCCATTCAACCCAACCCATTCTGAGTCGCCAAATACATGGTACAGAATTCAAATACAAACTTTATATCATACGGTCGTGCAAAATACGACCACACAACTGTGAGTGTCAATACAAATATGTAAAAAATATTAAGATTCAAACTAAGTCCTCATTACAATTATTATCATACTATTTATCAGAAATAGTGAGGACTACTACTGCTCTAACTCGGACCATCACTCTGTCCCCCGACTAGTTCCCGCAACATTCTCATTTCCTGAAGAGGACAACAGATGAAAAGGGTGAGCTCAACTAGCTCAGTAAAGAATATTATGACTAAGATAATGGAAAATAAATTATCGTTAGCCTTCAATAAATCAGATAAAATATAATGGACAACCAATCTTAGATCAATATTCGTAGCGGAAATAACAATTCATTAGAAGAGTTAAGCAGAGAATCAAGTCTACTATCTTCTATGATTTAAAAGTCCATCATCAATATTTTATCCCTGTAACATCAATCAATATACATCTCGAATCAAATATTCATCTTTGCACTACAGGCCAAAGATATTCATCAGGTATTCATTCATCTTTGCTCTACAGGCCAAAGATATTCATCAAGTAATCATTCATCTTTGCTCTACAGGCCAAAGATATTCAGTTACTTCACCTTTTAGGACTGAGAATGATGAAAAATATTTAAAAAAAACGAATCCAGTGAGATAAAAGACAAAGACTAAGGATTCGTATTTTAGTATATCCAATTCAAAAATACCTCGTAATAATCAATTATGGAGCAAAATTCAAGAATAGAGCTCAAAACTTGGATACAATCAAAGATAGTAACCTTAACAAGCAATTTGGACAAATAGAAGAGAATTTAGTTTTTCCGTGAATAGTGCCGTATACGTGAATAGTAACCCCGACGGAAAAAGTAAGAATTTCAACATAAAATCCATGACAATATTTTTGTATAATGTTATTGAAAAGAATAACATCATTTACGAAAGAAAATAACATCCCTTACCTCAAAAAGATAGTACCTCTGACTGGAATATCGGATATAATACCGAAGGAAACTTGCACTGAATAGCAACACTCAAAGTATTGAAATACTCACAAAAATACGCTCAATATTATAGAGAGAGAAAACTTCTGATTCTGGTGTGATTTTCAATTCTAACCTAAGCACCCTATTTATAGGAAAAGCTTAGGATGCCAAAGGAGACTAAAATAATAAAATATTATTATTTTTAAAAAAAATTCCGCCGCCTGGCGGCTTCCCAAATTTTCAGATTTTCAACAAAAGTGGGGCCCACCCATTAAATAATATTTATTTTCTGAAACTTCAATAATTCATAATAAATAGCCCCTTCATCAGAAAAATACAAATTCTATGTCCTTCTATAGGAAATTTAATTCTCTACAACTTTGCAGAAGAAAGTTTTTTCAAATTCCAAACATAAATTATCCGAAATCCATAAACAGATGATTTCTCACACCAAAATTTTGATAAAAACTCATCAGCGCCAATTCCTTCTTTAATATCCACAAAATCATATAAATCAATAATTAATTATTCACAAATAATATTATAGAACTACAATATTAACAACCAGGTCGTTCCCAGGAAAGAGGGGGCCTTCCGATAAGGACTTCTCCTTACTGGCGCGCAATTAAATAACCCCTCCTAGATAGAACTTCCTTAGACATTGTCAATAATGCTATCTAATAATATTATTTAAATAATATGAATTAATGAGTTGATAACGTGAAATACTGTGCAATGACAATTATTGAATCAATACTGCAAAATATCAACTGTAACCATTATTGAATCAATCATATAAAATGGCAACGTAGCAATTATTGAGTCAATAAAATATCAATGTAACAATTATTGAGTCAATAATATAAAATATCAACGTAGCAATTATTGAGTCAATAATATAAAATATTGAACAGTAATTACTGTAACAATAATTGAGTAATGGCTTCTCACGTAAGACTCAATAATTCGAAATACTGTGCAATACCGTGTGCTACTATGCAACACCGTGTATCACTGTATTTTAACCACCGGGTATTTCAACAGTACTAATGGTAATAACCACGCCGTTATTTTGTAAAAAGTTATTTCTGTCGCTTTCTATATCCGACAGTTATTCCGTTGTGGGGGCCCACAAATAGCTGCGCCATCGTACGAATATTCCCTGACAACAAGAATATTCCACGACCAAACGAATATTCCCCGACAACAAGAATATTTTATAACCACTTGCTCATTTTAAAAATGTTTGCACATTTCACCCATAACTTTCATATTTATCAAAACAACACCTTACTGTTTCGAAATAATATATAAAGAAAACTAAATCTTTATTCATAAAAGTTGGGGTCTTACAACCTCCCCTCCTTATGAAATTTCATCCTCGAAATTGACGTACGTACCTGGTATGTCGAAAAAGTGAGGATACCTCGCTTTCATTTCCGATTCCAACTCCCAGGTCATTTCCTCAATTGCATGGTTTCTCCACAAAACTTTAACTTGAGGTATAATTTCCGAGCGTAGGACATGCTCCTTCCTATCCAAGATCTTGACAGGTACCTCCTCGTACGTTAAATCTTCGGCTATCTCGTCTGGTTCTAACTCAATAATGCGGTTTGGATCCTTCACATATTTACGTAACACGGATATGTGAAACACGTTATGAACACGAGACATGCTTGGAGGTAAAGCGAGTCTATAAGCCACATTTCCTATTCGGTCAAGAATCTCAAATGGACCAATGAATCGTGGGTTGAGCTTTCCTCTCTTCCCAAACCTTGTAACTCCTTTCCACGGAGCAACACGTAACAATACATGGTCCCCAACGTTAAATTCCACGTCCTTTCGATGAAGATCCGCATAACTCTTTTGTCGATCTTGTGCTATTTGTATACGTTGTCGGATTATTTGAATTTTTTCTGAAGTCATACGTACCAACTCCGGTCCCAACAATGTTGTTTCACCCACCTCGTTCCAACATACTGGAGAGCGACACTTTCTCCCATACAACGCTTCGAATGGAGCTACGCCTATACTTGCCTGATAACTGTTGTTGTAGGAGAATTCCACCAATGGTAAATACTTATCCCAACTCCCTTTGAAGTCTAGAACACAGAGTCTCAATAGATCTTCAAGAGTTTGGATAGTCCTTTCCGATTGTCCGTCTGTTTGAGGATGATAAGCCGAACTGAATCGTAAATCCGTACCCATAGCTTTCTGCAAACTGATCTAAAATCGTGAAGTAAATCTGGGGTCACGATCCGAAACTATGGATACTGGCATGCCATGCAATCTCACAATCTCATTCACGTACATATGAGCAAGACGTTCAAGGGAATAAGTCTCTCGTATCGGCAAGAAATGAGCAGACTTGGTTAATCTATCAACAATAACCCAAATCGCATCTAAGCCTTGAGAAACCTTGGGAAGACCCGTAACGAAATCCATCGTAATGTGTTCCCACTTCCATTTCAGAATCTCCAGTGGTTACAATGGACCCTTCGGCACTTGATGCTCCGCCTTTACACGTTGACAAGTTAAACATCTCGAGATGAACTCCGCGATCTCTCTCTTCATATTGCCCCACCAAAATGTATGTTGAAGATCACGATACATTTTAGTACTCCCAGGATGGATTGCAAACGGTGTGTTGTGTGCCTCCATCATGATTCTATACTTCAAGTCGGAATCGTTAGGAACACAAAGTCTGGAGTTGACTCGAAGTATTCCATCTTCATCGATTCTCGCTTCTGAAATTGCACCTTCTTCTTCATCTTCATCAGCTCCGCATTTGTAGCTTGAGCAGCTTTAACTTTATCAATCAAAGCTGGTTCTACGCGTATACTTGACATTATCGCACTCATTCCCACATATGATCTTCTACTCAACGCGTCAGCTACCACGTTCGCTTTTCCAGGATGGTATTGGATAGTATGATCGTAATCTTTCAACAGCTCAAGCCAACGTCGTTGCCGCATGTTGAGTTCCTTCTGAGTGAAGAAATATTTAAGGCTCTTATGATCCGTATAAATCTCCACTTTCTCTCCGTACAAGTAATGTCTCCAGATCTTCAACGCGAAAACGACTGCTGCCAACTCTAGATCATGAGTAGGATAATTCCTCTCATATTCTTTAAGTTGTCGCGAGGCATAGGCTATGACTTTACCATGTTGCATGAGAACACATCCTAACCCTTTGCCCGAAGCATCGCTGTAAATAACAAATCAATCCGAACCAGATGGTATTGTCAGAACAGGTGCCGAGATAAGTCTCCTCTTGAGCTCTTGGAATCTCTTCTCGCATTCCTCGCTCCAAACGAATTTTGTATCTTTTCGAGTCAACTGAGTTAATGGAGTAGCGATTTGAGAAAATCCCTCTACGAACCTCCGATAGTAACCAGCTAAGCCCAGAAAGCTTCGTACTTCGGTCACCGACTTAGGTTGCTCCCAGCTTTGTATTGCTTCAATCTTCGCCGGGTCAACAGATACTCCACGTTTTGATACCACGTGCCCAAGGAATGCTACTTCCTCAAGCCAGAACTCGCATTTCTTTAACTTGGCATATAGCTTGTTCTCACGAAGCTTTTGAAGTACCAACTTCAAATGGTGTTCATGATCTTCACGGCTTTTAGAATAGATGAGAATGTCATCAATAAAGACAACAACGAATTAATCTAAATACTCCTTAAATACACGGTTCATCATATCCATGAAAGCAGCAGGAGCATTAGTCAATCCAAAAGACATGACTAAGAACTCATAATGCCCGTACCGTGTTCTGAAAGCAGTCTTTGGAATATCCTCAGTTTTAATCTTCAACTGATGATATCCAGAACGAAGATCGATCTTTGAAAAGAATTGCGCTCCTTGCAACTGGTCGAACAGGTCATCAATACGAGGTAACGGATACCTATTCTTGATGGTGACATGGTTCAACTCCCGATAGTCAATACAAAGTCGCGTACTCCCGTCTTTCTTCTTTACGAATAAAACAGGAGCACCCCAAGGAGACGTACTAGGACGAATAAAACCGATGTCTAACAATTCTTGTAATTGAATCTTTAACTCCTGAAGTTCAATAGGAGCCATTCGATATGGGGTTTTAGAAATGGGCTTTGTACCGGGCTCAAGGTCAATAAAGAATTCAACTTCATGTTCTGGGGGTAGACCGAGAAGTTCTTCGGGAAATACATCAGGAAACTCATTAACAACGGAAATATCATTCAAATCTGATGTATTCTGATTTAGATCAGTGACATGAGCTAAGAAAGCTTGGCATCCGTTTTTCAATAAACGAATAGCCTTGGGATTTGAAATGATATTGACTGATTTTAGTGGTTTGGTGGTTTGAATTCGCACAACAGGTTGATTAGGAATATGAAAACTAACAACCTTACGAAAACAATCAATTTTGGCATGGTAAGTGGTTAACCAGTCAATTCCTAAAATCACGTCAAATGCAAGTATTTTCAAAGATATAAGATCAATAGGTAAGGTAAGGGTACCAATCTGAATCAAGCAAGATTTGTAAACTGTAGATGTAACAAAGGTTTCTCCTAACGGAGTTTCAACAGATAAGTCAAAGTCTAATTTATCAAAAGTCAAGTTCAAACGTTGAGCACAAGCAGGTGAAATAAAGGAATGGGTAGCACCGGTATCTAACAAGGTATAAACTTCGCAAGAGTTTATGATCAGCTTACCCGTAATCACCTCGTGTAGATTCCTCGCGTTTTGGGCTGTCACGACAAACGCTCTTCCAGGAATCACCGACTTTGACTTGTCTGCAAACGCCTTTGGAATCACCACCCCCGCTGAACTTGGTTTCGCAACAGGACAATCTCGAGCTATATGTCCTTCTTTTCCACAGTTATAGCATCCTTTGAACTGTTGTGGGCAGTTTGGGCTGATATGTCCCTCTTTCCCGCATTTAAAGCATACTACCGATGGTCGTTCTCCTCCCCTCGAAACAGTTGATGCTGGTGCTGATGTTGACATCTTCGCGTTCTTATTGTTGTACCTTCTCTTCTTGAAATCTCCTCCCGATTCGCTTCTTCTACTATCATGGCCACGATAACCACTGGAGTGGTTACCGCTTCTGTCATACTTTCCTCCTCGCTGGTTGTCATTGCTCCGATGACTGCTGCCACCGGTACGACCTTGGTTGTGGTCCCTCGGTTGAACATAATCATTATCTCGTTCTAATAACTGGGCCCTGTTTACTACATCTGAATATAAAGAAAATTTATGAGAAATGAGGTATTGACGTATTTCGGGTTTCGAACCTCTTAGAAACATCCGCGTCATACGTTCCTCATTCTCCACCAAATGAGGTGCAAACCTGGACAGCTCCGCGAACTTAGCCTCGTATTGGGATACCGTCATGTTGTTTTGCTCGAGTCTGATAAACTCTACTTCCTTCATATGACGAATACTTTCAGGAAAGTACTTGTCATTAAATAGTTTCTGGAACGCTTCCCAAGACATCTTAAGTGCGGCAGGCTGGGTACGTTTCACAGATTCCCACCAGTAATCTGCCTCTCCACGGAACATAAACGTGGCGAATGGAACCTTCTGTTCCTCTGTACATCCTAAGACATCAAATATCTTGGTAATTTGTTTAATCCACGTCTCTGCCTTGATCGGATCTGGCTTTCCCAGAAACTTCGGTGGTCCCAATTCTTTGAACTGCTTAGCAGTGACAGCTCGTGTGTTGTTATTATCTCCACCTGTATGTTGCACACGAGTCTCCCTCGTCTGATTTTGCATAAACTGCAAAAAATTTCTAAACATCTCATCGTTTATCGTCTGACCAGCGTTATTTTCAGGATGAAGATTGCCTTCTTGTTGCACGTTCTCCTGGTTAACGATTAAAGGTGTCTCCACGGTCTCATTCACTTCGTTGTTAACGTTCTCAGCTGCCATTCTCAAATACTGCCATAAAACAAGGGTTAATTAAACAAATTAACATATCACATATTAACCCTATGCTCCGACTGACCAATTAAATACCACATAAGCTTAGGTAGGACACACTAGCGAAGGATTTACTCGTCTCTCCCCTCCTAGTTCTATTCCCCGATCTCCGCCAGAGATCATATCCCTAAGCTCTGATACCAACTGTGACGCCCCCAGAATAGGTCCATCCAACCCAACCCATTCTGAGTCGCCAAATACATGGTACAGAATTCAAATACAAACTTTATATCATACGGTCGTGCAAAATACGACCACACAACTGTGAGTGTCAATACAAATATGTAAAAAATATTAAGATTCAAACTAAGTCCTCATTACAATTATTATCACACTATTTATCAGAAATAGTGAGGACTACTACTGCTCTAACTCGGACCAGTCCCCCGACTAGTTCCCGCAACATTCTCATTTCCTGAAGAGGACAACAGATGAAAAGGGTGAGCTCAACTAGCTCAGTAAAGAATATTATGACTAAGATAATGGAAAATAAATTATCGTTAGCCTTCAATAAATCAGATAAAATATAATGGACAACCAATCTTAGATCAATATTCGTAGCGGAAATAACAATTCATTAGAAGAGTTAAGCAGAGAATCAAGTCTACTATCTTCTATGATTTAAAAGTCCATCATCAATATTTTATCCCTGTAACATCAATCAATATACATCTCGAATCAAATATTCATCTTTGCACTACAGGCCAAAGATATTCATTTGTATCATCAGTGGTCATATTCATGTCAACACCTGTCATTTTTGCACTACAGGCCAAAGATATTCATCAGGTATTCATTCATCTTTGCTCTACAGGCCAAAGATTTTCATCAAGTAATCATTCATCTTTGCTCTACAGGCCAAAGATATTCAGTTACTTCACCTTTTAGGACTGAGAATGATGAAAAATATTTAAAAAAAACGAATCCAGTGAGATAAAAGACAAAGACTAAGGATTCGTATTTTAGTATATTCAATTCAAAAATACCTCGTAATAATCAATTATGGAGCAAAATTCAAGAATAGAGCTCAAAACTTGGATACAATCAAAGATAGTAACCTTAACAAGCAATTTGGACAAATAGAAGAGAATTTAGTTTTTCCGTGAATAGTGCCGTATACGTGAATAGTAACCCCGACGGAAAAAGTAAGAATTTCAACATAAAATCCATGACAATATTTTTGTATAATGATATTGAAAAGAATAACATCATTTACGAAAGAAAATAACATCCCTTACCTCAAAAAGATAGTACCTCTGACTGGAATATCGGATATAATACCGAAGGAAACTTGCACTGAATAGCAACACTCAAAGTATTGAAATACTCACAAAAATACGCTCAATATTATAGAGAGAGAAAACTTCTGATTCTGGTGTGATTTTCAATTCTAACCTAAGCACCCTATTTATAGGAAAAGCTTAGGATGCCAAAGGAGACTAAAATAATAAAATATTATTATTTTTAAAAAAAATTCCGCCGCCTGGCGGCTTCCCAAATTTTCAGATTTTCAACAAAAGTGGGGCCCACCCATTAAATAATATTTATTTTCTGAAACTTCAATAATTCATAATAAATAGCCCCTTCATCAGAAAAATACAAATTCTATGTCCTTCTATAGGAAATTTAATTCTCTACAACTTTGCAGAAGAAAGTTTTTTCAAATTCCAAACATAAATTATCCGAAATCCATAAACAGATGATTTCTCACACCAAAATTTTGATAAAAACTCATCAGCGCCAATTCCTTCTTTAATATCCACAAAATCATATAAATCAATAATTAATTATTCACAAATAATATTATAGAACTACAATATTAACAACCAGGTCGTTCCCAGGAAAGAGGGGGCCTTCCGATAAGGACTTCTCCTTACTGGCGCGCAATTAAATAACCCCTCCTAGATAGAACTTCCTTAGACATTGTCAATAATGCTATCTAATAATATTATTCAAATAATATGAATTATTGAGTTGATAACGTGAAATACTGTGCAATGACAATTATTGAATCAATACTGCAAAATATCAACTGTAACCATTATTGAATCAATCATATAAAATGGCAACGTAGCAATTATTGAGTCAATAAAATATCAATGTAACAATTATTGAGTCAATAATATAAAATATCAACGTAGCAATTATTGAGTCAATAATATAAAATATTGAACAGTAATTACTGTAACAATAATTGAGTAATGACTTCTCACGTAAGACTCAATAATTCGAAATACTATGCAATACCGTGTGCTACTATGCAACACCGTGTATCACTGTATTTTAACCACCGGGTATTTCAACAGTACTAACGGTAACAACCACGCCGTTATTTTGTAAAAAGTTATTTCTGTCGCTTTCTATATCCGATAGTTATTCTGTTGTGGGGGCCCACAAATAGCTGCGCCATCGTACGAATATTCCCCGACAACAAGAATATTCCACGACCAAACGAATATTCCCCGACAACAAGAATATTTTATAACCACTTGCTCATTTTAAAAATGTTTGCACATTTCACCCATAACTTTCATATTTATCAAAACAACACCTTACTGTTTCGAAATAATATATAAAGAAAACTAAATCTTTATTCATAAAAGTTGGGGTCTTACACAAGGATTCTTGAGTTGTCATTTATCGAATCATATAAGACATTCTCTCCTTTTACTAGAAGTGGTAGATTCTTTGTTAATCATTCATTATCTCCATGTACAAATTATTATACCCAAGCATATCCTTCGATATACCCTAAAGATCTTAAGGGATATGTCAAAGCATAACTCATCATACAAAAGATATTATGATGATCTCAAGTGTAAGGATCACTTGTACTACTATCACTAGAGGAGTTTCTTTTGGCAGGCGAGTAAAACTCTATTAGGTATTACTTAGCGAGCCACATTCAGTGAACTTATTCTCCAATAAGCACCTACATACTTTCTTTAGTTTCTCCACACAAATGATTATGAGATCAATCATCCTCTTCCTAAGAGCAAGCAACGTATGTATCAATCTATCTGGATTCACTAATCCCCTTTTTAGTAATCTAATAATTGAGAACTATTTTAGTTTTGAGCTATCTAAGAATTAAGATTTCATTAGCCTGATCAACATCGTGATACTAAAAGAATTTCTTAATGATTGGTCTCCAAGTTTTTAGTTTATTTTGATGATAACAATTATTCGTAATTAAATTAATTAAAAGGGAAGAATCCTCTCCATAGGTTTTATATTTTATTTACTTTAACATAAAGTATTTTCTAAATTTTATTGAATTAATTTCTATTTACCTTGATAATTTAAATATCAAGTGTTAAATAAATTGATTCATAAAATAAAAATTTCCTAAGGCAAGAAGATCCTATTTTTCTTTCAAAAATATTAAAATACACAAAATGGGGCAAAAAGATTTTTTCATGCATATATATATATATATATATATATATATATATTTATATAAAAGGCGGAAGAAGGAAGATAAGAGTGGCGCATACAAAACTGAATCACAACTATAGTAAACTATAAGAAATGATAACAGCAGTTCATAAGTATTAACAGATGTTTAAATAAAATAAACTTTTATTGAATAAAGAAATAATTACAAACAGATAACTTGATACTTACAAATTGACTCGATTATAGAAACCTAGCATAACTAAGGTAGAAGGCAAGAGGGTTGAAGATTAGTTAGATAGGAATCTGAGTCTTCTCAAACGCTCTAATGGATATCTAAATCCTGCCTTATACAAATGACTGAGCCTCTCTTATATAGGAATGAGAAAGGCGAACAGATTACAACTCAATAATTACAAAACATCTTTAACTATTGAACAACAGTAATGCTTTATCAAAAGATGAAAGTATCAAAACAACTTTTGACTATTACAGACGCGTTATAACACTTTTGAATAAAATACAGATAAATTGATTACAACTTTTGACTAAACGACCACAGATGGCCGACAATTACAAATGACTCAACAAAACGACAAACTGACTCAACATCTGCTTTCGACAACTTTTGAAAAGGAGCACGGGCTGCTGGGGCAGGAGCATCTTGTATCAAAACGACAGCATTTGGCTGCCATGGTAACTGTAGGCATCCTAAGCAAAAGGATCCTGAGCATCTTGAAGAGAGATGCTTCCATATGGATCATTAGGGCTAGAATGACTGGATTTCGACGAAGAAGATTAACAGACTGAGGGTACTGAGTCCTCACTGAGTTTATCCATTCATTTTTGAATAAGACGAGATAACTGTTTTAACTCAGAATTTGAACAATGATCAATATCCGCAAAATCTAACTTTGAATGGGAAAATTTTTTGGATTTTGATTTACTAGAAGAAGATTTCTTAAGAGGAGGAACCGAATCAATAGGAGAAGGATTGGGAAATTCCTTCTGAACTTGACCAACGATGCGATAAGGATCAAACTTATTCCACCACTTAACTGAAAACTCTCGGGTAACATAAGTCAATTGACTAGAGTTAGAGCGAGAAACATCCTTTTCGGATGCAAGAGCAACGTCAACAACAGGAGAATAAAATCCATAGTTCCATTTGAGAATCCATGGAATTTTATATTTACTGACGAAATAAAGGGTGACTGGGACACAACAATTAGCTGGAATAGAAGGAGCTCTGCAACTAAAAATATTCAAAACTGACTGAAGCTCAATTGAAAGGATTTTATAGATGAGACCAAATCTTTCCCACCATAAAACAAACCAATGAGGAATTTAACTTTTGAACTTGTGGTCAAATTGAATGAACCACGAGTAACTAAAGGATGGAGTTTGAAACAGAAAGACTCTGTTCCAGGCTTCCATATAATCATAATAGCAAAACTGGCTATCATGATCATTTAACTGTCGTAAATCGGAAGGATGATTACCCCAGTCAGACATGGAGATAATTCGCTTAATATAAAGAGAATGATAGATGATTTTTGAGGAATCATTTCTATCATAAATAGGTTTAATGAGGATTGACTGAGTTTGAAGGAGGACATCCTTATAATACATAAGAGATTTATAAGGAGCCAAAGGAATAAAATGCCAACCAGTTGGGAAGAACTGGGCGGCCAATTTAACTGGATCATCAATTGATTTCATATGTCTTTCAATATGAAATAAATTGGTGGAATAAATAGGAACATACTCTGAAAAAGTATGTTGACTAGAAGAAGGGTTACTAGAAGAAGAAGCAAATGGGTCAACCATTTGAGGGGGTTGGGCCAAAATTGAACTATATGGCTTTGAACCAGAAACAAGAGGGGAAAACCTATTAACTACAGTAAGAGGGGTAACTGGGTGTGTGATTACAGCTCCCAAGGGCTTCTGACTAGGCGGGCCTGGGCCTGGAGGGCCAAGAGGCCTAACATTCTTGCTGGATCCTCTCACACTCATTTTGATTTGGAGGGGTACCTGAATTAATAAATTCTCTAGTAAGAAAATCAGGAACAGAATTCTCACTACCTTTAATATTTTCAATATCAAAATTAAAAATACTTAAAATAGATTGCCAACGGGCAAAAATATGTTTAGCAGCAATATTTTTAACATCTTTTTCTAAAATATATTTTGCTGACTTACAATCAATACGAACCAAAAATCTTTGATTTAATAAATCATTTTGAAATTTACTAATACATAAAACTAATGCTAATTTTTTTTTTAATAGTACTATAGTTTAACTGAGCCTGATTCCACGCGCCAGAGTGAAATCGAACAATTTGCTCGGAAGAAGAAGGGGTTAACTTCTGCTTCAAGATACCGCCAAAGCCAATTTCGGAGGCGTCAGTTTCAACAATCTTAAAGGCAGATTCATTATATATGCCAAGGCAGGGCAAAACCTTAACATATTTTTTGACTTGGTGGACGATAGCAGTATGCTCATCAGTCCAAGGAGGAGGATTCTTCTGTAAACGAAGGAACAAAGGTTTACAGATTTTTCTTAAGTTTTGATAAAACTTGCCAACGTAATTAAGAGATCCTAAAAATCGCTGGAGTTAAGTTTTATCGATGATTTTATCAGGAAATCTGTCAGCGAATTGGATAACTCGTTGAATTGGGCGAACTAGACCACGATAAATATCATGACCTAAGAATTTGACTCTAGTTTGGAACAGACTACATTTAGTAGGAGAAAGGACCAAACTATTGACTTTAATAGCTTTGAAGAATGAATTCAAGTGTTTGAAATGTTCTTCAATAGACTTGGAGAAAAACAGAATATCGTCAATATACACAATGACAAAATGATTGAAAGGATTCAAAATTTCATTGAGAATATTTTGAAATTCACTGGGAGCGTTCTTCAAGCCAAATGCTTGAACAACCCATTCGTAATGACCAAAGGGGGTAGTAAAGGCAGTTTTATACCTATCACTAGGATGAATACTGACTTGCCAAAAACCCGACTTAAGGTCAAATTTACTAAAGATGATAGCATTACGAAGCCGACTAAGAAGGTCTTCTTTATTGGGTAGGGGATACCTAATCCATTCTAGAACCTTATTAAGAAGCTTATAATTAATAACTAGACGAGGAACACCTATCTCTTTCTCAGCTTCATTGTTAACATAGAAGGCTGGGCAAGAACAAGGGGACTTACTATGCTTTATTAGGCCTTTTGCAAGCAAGTCATTAATCTCTTGCTTACAAAGTTCCATCTGCTGATGACTCATTTGGATAGGCCTAGCATTAGTAGGAATCAAGTGTTCCTTGAATTCCTTAGCATAAGGTAGTCTAACCACATGTTTCCTTCTATGCCAAAAGGCATTAGGAGAATCAGCACATAAATTTTTAACCATAAATAATCGAAGTTCTTCGATCTTATCTTGAATTCTATCAACACGGAGAAGATCTTCAACTTGCTTATATTTGATTTCTTGTTTTAAGAATTTTAACTGAGAAGTTTTACAGTTTAACAAATTCAAGTACTTTGAAATAGACTCATCTTGAATGAATTTCAAGTCTCTTTCCTTAGGCTGAGTGATGAACTCAAAAATCACTTTCTGGCCTAAGTGCTCAGTTGTTAAACCATTGTTACTAGTAGTAAATGGATACAATAAATATATAAACGGGAGTCCCAAAATTATCTTATCTGTCAAGTTGCGAATTAAAACAAAAGAAGTTTTAAAACACATATTATCTTGGCAAATATGAACTTTAGGCAGTTTATATTTTATTTCCATGCTACTACCATTAGCAGAATTAAGACGTTCACTAGTTTTAACATAGAACTTGGTTGGAATTAATCTTTCCTAAATGCAATTGAGATCAGTACCTGTATCCACAAGGGCAGGAAGCTGTATTGCAAAAGTTCCATCAACCATTAAGCGAACCATTATATACCATTTTTGAATGGTTATATCTTTTAATCTTTTTAATGAATTACCTTGAACCATTAGGAGAAACTCATCATCTTTGACTCCGGAAGATTCAGGTTGATCTTCATTATCTGAGGAATCAGAAATATGAAGTTCTGAACCTTTAGAGGCCAAAGTAGTCATATCTTTTCTTAAGTCTGAAATTTCAGTCTTAAAACCAGAAATTTCTTTCTTAAGCTTATTGACTTCTTGATTCAACTCTGGGAGGGTGATTTCCCTCTCAGTAGTCTTAAATCTCTCAAGGGTTTTATTAAGACTAATTACTTTCCCGAATTGTTTTTAGAAAATAAATCTTTTAACTGTTTCATATACTGTAATTTTAGATCTTCGTCAGTAAGTTTACTAATTAACTCAATTAACAAAGAGCTTTCTTGATCCTCTTTGCTAAGTACGTTAATAGTCTTACAACAATCAGACCTACAATTATCAGTACAAAGGGTGACTTCATTATCATCACTAGGAGTTTGACTATTTTCTTCGTTACCAGAGGAATAAGGAATATCAGAGTGATCATTTTTATCATTAGTCTGAATCCTTATTAACTCTAAAATCTTATCAGTGTCTTCAGCAGAAATATTTAACTGACTCAATTTCTGTTTTAACTTACACTCACTCTTGTAATGACCCTTTTTACCACAATTATAACAGGTAATTTTACTCTTATCCTGTGACTTAGAAGTAGATTTTTTATTATGAGTTCTTTTCCTAGACTTAGGTTTTTCATAATAACTATCTTGATTTTTAGATTGATTACTAGACCGCTTCTTATGATGCTTCCTCTTTTTGTGTTTTTCAATCTGGGTTTTCCTATGCATTCTTCGAGAGGGAGCAATAGGAGGTAAACCATATTGTTCACAAAAAGTACCAAGCTCATACTTAGCCTTTTTCTTATCTTTAGCAGCCTGTTTAGCAATCTTAAAATCAATACACATTTTTAATCCAATCTTTTGAATATAACTGATTATGTCACCGTATGTGAGGTTATCATAATCGATATATCCAAGAGTTTTACTGAGTTCTTCTCTAACCTTGTGAGCAAACAAGCTAGGAAGACCATTAACAAATTTTTCCTTCCAAAAAGGTTTATTACTATCACTGCGTATCATAACACGAGAAATAAAAACATCTTTGTACCACCTAAAGTCACTTAAGGTAGGACAAGTGAGATTACTTAGCTGGTCATGAATCCTCTCAGTGATATTACTAGGAGTTCCAATAAAATATTTTATTATAGTAAAAATCAAAGTGTTAATACCATCAGGAATACCGAAACCTATATCTTCACGGAAGATAGGTTGACCATTGTCATCTAACTGGCGAGCATGGATAATAGAATTCCTTGCATCTTCGTCAAGGTGTTTTTCCCACCAAGAACGAAGTACACTAGTGAAACCATTAGTTAATATCTCAACAATTTCAGGCTGAGTAAGACTGCTAAAAGCTGTGATATAACTATTGGCAACCACAGACAAATGGTTCATTTTAGTGAGAATTTGATGCTCACTAAAACCATCAATATTCCATTCATAAATTATATTAGACGAAACAGAAAATTGATTATCCAGATTTTTCTCCTCGTACTGAAGATCAGGGGGAGTGGGTCTAGAATACCAATTTTTTGTTATACTAGTGTTATTAAAAGTTAACTTATTTAACTGTTCAGCAAGATCAGGTATAGAAGCAACTTCAGAACTCACTTCTGATTGGCTAATACTTTCATTGTCAGATTCTTCAACCTGGTCAATGATAGAAACAGTACCACTGGCTTCTCCAGAACATGAACCAATCTTTTTTAATAACTTATCTATTCTTTTAACTAGGTCAGAATCTTTATTTGGCAATCCCTTTCCTTCTCTGTTTTCAGGGAGAGTTAATAAAGGTTGATCTAGTTTCTTTTCAGGATTTTAACTAAAGTAATTTCAATTTTTTCTTCAATTTTATCAAGCTGTTTACCAATTGTGGCTAAATACTGGTTGGTGAAATTGTTTTGTTCAATAATCTTTTTATCATCAGTTTTACCATCCGCAAGCTTAAAAGGGCTGGCAACAACTGAAATGTTTTTAACCTGTAAAAGAACAGTTTCCAGTCATAAAATGTAACGTTCTCTTGATTAAGTTTAATATATTTTTTCCAATTATAAACAATTTTATCTATGTCTTGCTTATCATACATGTTACGAAAAGCATGGCATTTTTCTTGGTTAGATTTGGAATTAAAATCTGCTACCAGACTATCCCAATCTAACTTAACAGTTTTTGTTATGACTCTTAACTGATGATTAATAGGTGCTTCAAAATTAGAAGGGGTAAGACCAACAGAGACAGTAGGAGACACATCCTCAGAATCATCTTCTGCATTGGTTGCAGGAGTGTAACAAGGATGACTGGTCTGACCCTGATTAAGAATGCCTTTCATTTTATTATCAGGAATAGAAAAATCACTTAAGACTTCAGTATCTCTTCTTGAAACAGAAGGAATTGAAGAGTTAGTAAATTCTTCTATAATTAAAGGTCTTCTGGTACGTTCAAAGCTAACTCTGACAGTACCATCAGAAAATTATTTAATATTGTCTAAATTCAACAAATTATTAATAACTAATTTTTGCGGAATCTCTTGAGGGAGAATCCACTGACTAGGAAGCGTAATATCTTTCCAAAGAATAGTCCTTGGGGTTTGGATATTAGCGTTACTAGTACTGCTTTGAATTAAAACAGTGTTATCTTTCAGACTTTTATTAAGAGCATGAATATTTAAATTGGTTTTCATGACTTTGTAATAAATTCTGTATATTAAAGCTATAGGCTGAGAACCCTCAATCATTTGAGTTATCTCTCCTGCAGTTTTAATATTCAGAGTTAAAGCTTTTAATAGATTAATATCACTTAAACTCAAAGGGAGATCAGGAAAGCAATTGAAATGGATAGGACCATCATGCAGACTTGACTCCATGATACCAATTATGCTTGGAGCATAATTAAGATATCGTGCATCTCTTAGACATAAGAAGATGCTTGAGTTTATACATTTGATTGTCAAAGGCTTAACTGCGACCTAAACTAAACCAATATGAATAAAATTATAGCCTTTCTTTTGATGCTTATTAATAACATCAGAAGAAAGAAGACTACAATTTTCATATTCTTTGTTGATCGCATAGACACGTTCAACAGTTTTAACATTATAATCAGTTTTAATGTTATCAATAAAGGTTGACTGATAAATCTCCTTAGGAGACACACTAGGTATGTTCCAATTAGTAAGGGTTTGATTAATGTTTTCATAACTGTGTTCTTCTTGGTTAACTATGTCTGGAACAGGAGGAAGTGCTGAACGATTACTAACTGAGGAATTCGATCTAAACAATCTACTCATTTTTAAAAAATAACAAATCTATGTTCTTCCATACATACCCCTTTCTTTGCTTAACATAAACACATACCCTAGAATCTAGTGATTCCCTAAAAGCCAGGACTGCTCACACGCTCGAGACTTACAAAGGCAAGACGGTACCTATGGCGATACAGGGTGGTTTATACAAAGAGATTAGGTGACTTCTTGAACAAAGATCAATTAAAAACTTTTGATTTTCAAAAATGACTAAGATTAAATAGATTAAGAACAACAATTAGCAACTAAACAACACATGGCTCTGATACCAAAAGGCGGAAGAAGGAAGATAAGAGTGGCGCATACAAAACTGAATCACAACTATAGTAAACTATAAGGAATGATAACAGCAGTTCATAAGTATTAACAGATGTTTAAATAAAATAAACTTTTATTGAATAAAGAAATAATTACAAACAGATAACTTGAGGTTACTTACAAATTGACTCGATTATAGAAACCTAGCATAACTAAGGTAGAAGGCAAGAGGGTTGAAGATTAGTCAGATAGGAATCTGAGTCTTCTCAAACGCTCTAATGGATATCTAAATCCTGCCTTATACAAATGACTGAGCCTCTCTTATATAGGAATGAGAAAGACGAACAGATTACAACTCAATAATTACAAAACATCTTTAACTATTGAATAACAGTAATGCTTTATCAAAAGATGAAAGCATCAAAACAACTTTTGGCAATCTGTGTGCTATGTTGTATAACATTTCATCCAGATAATTGATTTTTAAACTGAGCAATCCTAGCCATTTATTTCAAAATAGATTTCTAAATTTACCATTTTTCCCCCAAACTCAAAAATCTATAAATAGGGAAGTCTTTCATTCATTTTGGTTTACCAATTCACTTGAAAAGAAATGATTACTCTTCTTGCCTACATACTCTCTCTAAAGCTTTCTATCTCTTCTTACCAAAGTTCTGATTATTTGAGAATAGAAAATTGGTCCAAGTAATTGAGATATATTATTTGATTTAGTTTATTTGAATTATCTCATACTTATTTAAATTTATAGATATACTAATATAAATTGATATACACAATTATATATATATATATATATATATATATATATATATTTCATCTTTTTATCAAATAAAAAGTCATACTTAGACATCTATGCTACGAAGATATTCCTCTTAAGTGAGGGAATCGGACCGTACGATTTCTTAAAGTCCTAAGTGGCTTTTTATTGATATTATTTATATAAATATCATAAAATAGATCTACACTTGATAGTTCAAAAAAACACAGAGATATTCCTCTGAAAAGAGTGAATCATCTGGACCAGAAAATCTAAGTGATTTATCGAAAATATTTATATAAATATCAATTATGAAATTATAAATTTTGTCATACTTAGACATCGAGGCTATGGAGATATTCCCCTTAAGTGAGGGAATCGGACTGTACTATTTCTCAAAGTACTAACTGGCTTTATTTATAACTAGTCACATAATAGATATAATATTATTATATATTCTCTGAGTTAAACAAATATATTTGTTATATCAAGTATTGGTTAACTGATTATTATACTTGATAATTGTTATTTAACTGATTTATTTATTATATTGATTGATTGCAAGTATTTGAACATAAATTCATCCATAAAATTCTTGTTGGATAAAATCAAAAATTAAATTTGTCTAAATCCATAGAAAAACATTCTTTATTATAATGAATAAATAGTTCTTTATAAAAGTGCATTAAACTATATATTTGCTTATACAGAGGCATTTTTTTAACTTACGCTTAAATTGATTTAGTTGCTTATTTAAGAAGCACTTTTCACACAAAATATAAAAGTTATTTAAACTTTTATAACAATGCATAATTTACATATTTGCTTACATAAAAGCATTATTTGATCAAAATATAAATTACTATCTGCTTACAAAGAAGCATATTTTCATAAATATAAAAGTCTTTGAACTTTTATAAATATATCTATACTAAATTGTATTTGCTTATTTTAGAAGCAAAATTATGTTAAACACTTTGTAAAAAGGAAAATGGTAGTTAGTTTAATTTATGCACATGTGAGAAAGACGAGTAATTCTTCAATCAAGACCAGAGTCTTAGAGAGGTCAGCTGGGAGTTGGGTCTCTAGTGAACTTGTGAGGTGAGGAAGAGGTTATTTTTTTAAGATCAGATCATAGAATAGAACTAAACTTGAGGAGGGAGCTGGAGGCTTGCTGTCCAAGATAAAATAGTTGAAAATAGTTGGAAGTTTGTCCATAAAACTTTGTAAAGGCTTCTCCGCCTGTTCAAGGAGTTTTTATTACAGGAAGTAATAAGATCTCAAGTCCTAGAAAGGAGCTTGAGACTGGACGTCGCAACATACTCGAGATGTATGTTGTGAACCAGACAAATCTCTATACATTGTGTGATTGAATTTTTATTGTTTTGCATATTAATTTCTAACACTGCAAATTAATTATCTAAAAAATTCAAAAAGGCCTAAGATAATTTTTTAATCTCTAATAATCTATTCAACTCCCCTTCTAAATTATTATTGGACTTTCAATTGGTATCATAGCAGTGCTCTTTAACTTATTTTTTGAGTGAATACAGGCATACCTAAGAGTAGATCCATGGCCTACAACGCTACTGGTTACGGAGAAGGACTATCAATGTTAAGACCTCCACTCTTTGATGGAACCAACTTTACCACCTGGAAAAATAGATTTAAAATCTATGCCAAGTTACAAGGAATCAAAATTCAAGGCGAAAAGACTGTTGAAAAAGATATTTATTAATTCACCACTAAAGCAGAAGAGACGATGAATATAGCCTCACTAGCTGAATAGGTGTTAACAAGTGCGTTAATTGAAAAAGAGTACAAAAGAGTTAGCAACTATAAAAATGCAAAAGAACTCTGAGAAAAATTAATTTTAACCTATGAAAGAACCAATCATATCAAAGAAACTAGAAAAGATGCTCTAATCCAATAATATGAAAGTTTCAAGCTTGAAGAAGGATAAAAGACCATTGATATGAAAACATATTTTTTCAGAATCATTGATGAGCTGGAACAACTAGGAAAGGCATATACAACAAATGAGAAAAACAGAAGAATTTTCAAAGCTCTTCTATCCATCTGGAAAATGAAGGTCACAACAATCAAGGAAATGCAAGATCTAACCACATATTGTGAAATCCCAAAACCCTAATAAGACTCGGTTATGTAAATTCTTTGTTTATCAATAAAATCTCTCTGTTCTGAATGTGTATCAGTCTATTGAAGACTTCAGTCAAAAATATATTTCTCCAAAAAATATCGTGTTTGACACGTCGAGCTTAAAAAATTTATTTCGTATTTGGACTTTTCGATATATTATTTTATCAAGCTACTTTGTCATGCTTACACTGACAAAACACTTTGTCGTGCTTCGTCTAGATTATGTGACAAACCCTAAATTAGGAAACCCTAATGCTATATTAGGAAACCCTAAACCTAATTTCAAAACCCTAACCCTAAATTGAAACCCTAACCCCAATTAAGAAGTACTAACCCTAATTAGGTTATCCTACAGCCTAATTATGTTAACTAAACATAAATTAGGTGTTAATAACTTCATTAAGTTATCCTAAACACAAAAATCAAAACACTAAATCACATTTACTGAGGATTAGAGCAAGATTAGCTTACTAATCAAATTGAAGTTGCTCACAAGCATGTGCCACCACCACAACCTAAAATCCTATCTCATCTGGCCCTTAAACAGCTTGTCATACCAACACAAGTTCACAAACAAGGATATTTTTGGAGGCAAGAATGGAAAAATAACCTAAAAACCATAACTTACTAATTCTATAAATAGCAGCCACATTGCTAGCCAAACTCACGAATCTCTCAACCTAAACACTCATACTACCTACCATAATAAGCCCTAGCAATAGCAAGATCAGAATCAAAGCTTAGATAGCAAATTTTGCTCAAGAAAGGTATAAACCCTAATTTTACATTAGATATTTAATGCTTTGTTAGATTTGTTGTTTTGTTGTTTAATTATGTGTAATAACATGTTAGTAAGTGTTCTGGATTGATAGATCATGTTTCCATAACATCTAAATGCAACAAAAAGGTGTTTTAGGCAATCTGAAAATTTTGTCAAAGCAGGCCTGACAGCCTAATGTTAAAGCCCGTAGAGCTTCATGTGTTAATGTTTAAGTCTATTAATTGTATGTTAGTTGTAGTATTACATGAGCTTAATAAGTTAGAACAAGAATCAAGTTCATTGGATTAACAGAATGAAAGATATAAGTGGTTAAAGATCGTTGTAGACACTCGAAATTTCGCATTCCTATTACTTACCTTAAAGAAGGACAAAACCGTCTTTTTAACCTCGGTCCCAATACTTGGATGCTAGTTCAACCCCGTTCCCAATACCGGGATGCCAGTTCAACCCCGATCCCAATACCAGGATGCCAGTTTAACCCCGGTCCTAATACCGGGATGCTAGTTCAACCCCGGTCCTATTACCGAGATGCCAGTTCAACCCCGGTCTCAATATCGGGACATCAGTTCAACCCTGGTCTCAATACCGGGCCATCAGGTCAACCCCGATCTCAAATTGGGACATCAGTTCATCCCCGGTCTCAATGTCGGGCTATCAGGTCAACCCTGGTCTCAATACTAGGACATCAGGTCATCCCCGGTCTCAATATCGGGCCATCAGTTCATCCCCGGTCTCAATACCAGGACATCACTTCATCCCCGGTCTCAATACTCAGATGTTAAGTTAACCCCGGTCTTAATACCGGGATCTCCACTCAGCACCGGACACAACCCGGGAGGTATAGATAAGCCTCGGTCATAACCGGGAGATCCAGCTCAGTCCCAAAGACGACCCTAGGAAACCAAATCCATAGGAGACTACCCCGGGAGGGGCACAATGGTAATTTTTCCATCTTGAAGCCGATTTGGTCAAACTCAAGCCGAATTGATGCCACCAAGGTTAAAAAGAACCATAACGGTGATCTTGAGTGGAAACAACGCAGGACAGCGGGGAATCGAAGACCTGGTTATGAACCCATATTTTTGGACTGGGAAAAGGTTTAATCCCATGTCATTGTGACACTCTCGGTGAGGGCTTTTTGAAAAGATATAGCACGCCTTAAACGGACGCTCCGATCAAAACTTAGAAAGTTTTGAATCTGACCTCGCATTGCTCGGAGTGCACGAACTTTAATGCAATGAGGCCCACCACTCCTACCTGCTACATGGAGTCGCAGGTAGAGTGGAGGCAACCGCGGTTAGACCCGCTTCCACCTGGTCTATATATATGAGTGCACCCCCAGCTCATTTTTAATAGAAAAACGCTTTGAACCTCTGTCCGTTTGATTTCTCAGCCACACTTTTGTACTCTAAACCCAAATTTTATTACTCCAACACGTAGATATACTCATATACTACCACATATCAAAAATTAACCGATAGAAATGGACGTTTAAAGCCTACGATTTGGCAAAAAGCCCGTGTAGCAGTCCATTGTGAGTATTTTTACGATCAAAAAGTTTATATTACTTCATTGCACTTTTATACAATTGCACATTAAGTTTCACTCTTTGATTATGCCCGAAACTCAGTTTTGTGGCCGTTTTGATTACTTTTTGTATGTTTTTGTACATAAACTCATTTTCTGCATTTTTACAACTCGGATCGTCGATCCGTGGCTTCTAACAGCTTTTATATACATGCATCTTTGTTTCTAGCAACTTCGTCGGACTGGGTTATCTTCCCAGTCCAGGTTAGGCTTTTTAATGTATATATTTAACTGTATATATACTAACTTTTCAATTCTGTCATGCCCGAATGTCAAATCTGAGGTAGTTTACTGCCTTTGTATATATAACTATATATATATATATAAATTATTTGGACCTGGATTTATACTTCATGGCCTTTTTATTGCTTTAATATATATATATATATATATATATATATATATTAACTGTATATATTAACTTTTTACATTCCAGTTTGGCCTGGATCATTTCATGGCCTTTTTACTGCTTTTATAAATATATATATATATTTACATTTCTGTCCGGGGAAAGGATAGAATGCCTGTCGCCCTTTATATATATATATATATATATATATATTTACTTTCTGTTGAGCCTGGACAATTTCGTGGCTCATTTATAGCTTTTATATATATATATATATATATATATATATATATATATATATATATATATCAATTATGTCAAGCCCGGATTATTCGGTGGCTCTTTTACAGCTTATATATATATGTATATTTCGATTCTAGTTCGGGCCTTAGAGTGAAAACCCACCGCCCTTTACCGCTTATATATATATATATATATATATATATATATTTTAATTCTGTCCAGCCTGGATTATTTCATGGCTTTTTACAGATTTTATAAATATATATATATATATATATATTTACATTCTAGTCCGGGCATCGGAGTGAAAACCCATCGCCCTTTAAATATTTCGTATATATATAACTATATATATATATATATATATCTTTTATTCATTGTGATTAAATTGCTGCTTTAAATATTCATTTGATATGAATCAGCGCTGACATTTCTGCTGGCGAACTAGATTTCTTTAAATCTCACCAACTTTAGCTTTCAAGTAGTTCAAAATAGGTCCAGACAGAACCGGGAAGCTAGAATGGCTGAGATTTACTTAAATCTAGCAATTTTTCTAGTTTCAGTTATGAAAGCAATCTCGCGGTGCTTAGATCGCTATCTAGTGGGAATGAGACGCTTCGGCTATGCACTAGCCAGGATTTATTGATGAACTCTTGGTTCTGGCGACATCTGGATGTAAATATATATTTCTGTACATATTTGAACTGTGCAGGTTTTATTGGCTTTCCTTTGTGAGCCTAGGAATCGTGCGATTCACGATCAAACTGATCAGAATCTGATTCCCACAATGGACAAACTCCACTTTATAGATGTACCTGCCAGTTTTTTTTGTAAAATGTACATCCGAAAGACCTTAAAACGGTTATCCGGGTTTAAGGTCTCAATATAATGAGAATAATGGTTTTTTGTGTCAGAGTCACTCCGATGGTTGTCATGCCCATTAGAAGACTGACACTTGTATATATTTTGTGGTCGAGGATGCTTTGCAACTCGACTATC
Source organism: Panax stipuleanatus (assembly GCA_020205555.1). Classification (NCBI taxonomy): domain Eukaryota; kingdom Viridiplantae; phylum Streptophyta; class Magnoliopsida; order Apiales; family Araliaceae; genus Panax; species Panax stipuleanatus. The sequence continues at coordinate 52,563,348 of CM035119.1, forward strand.
ACCATTCAAAATTGAGTTAAAAGGCTAAAAATATAAAAAATGGAAGTATTCATATGCTTTAATTCCTTTGTTAGCGTAAGGGTTTGAAAATCAACCTTTCAAAATATCATTTTAATAAATCTTGTCTAAAAAAGAGACTTTTGCAAATCAAATCAATCCCTTAGTATATAGGTTCAACGAAGCATGTCCATGCTTTCAATCAATCAAAACATAGGCCCAATTTCTTCCAGCATTCACACACACATTGCAGATTTAAAAGGGAAATATTGAAAAGATGTGGTACCGTGTTTACACGGGAGTTGTGGGGTGCCTAACACCTTCCCCACACTTAACCACGCCCCCAAACATAGAACTTCGATTTCAAAGATCAACTTTCGACAGTGTTCAGCAATTGGGCCTCTTTTCAAACAAAACTCGGTTGAGTTGGTACAACCATTTCAAATCTACTAACTGCCGACTCTATAAAACGTTCAAATGTGACACCCCCAAATCCGGGTACTTCGTTTCCATATGATTTGGTGTTCACTATCTAAATAAAACATATATCTACCCAATAATAATGAATGCAAAAAGATTTACAACCTCATCATTAAATAAAATCTTCCTTATGAAAAAGGATTACAACCTTAATACGAAAATATCACTGGTTTGCTAACCATAATATAAACAAATAAGTGCGAAAATAAAATATCATAAACAAGTCTTATTACAATCACAATCAAAGACAACAAGTCTTCACTTGTTCATCTTGCCTTTCCCTATACTTATTGACGGTACGTCAACGTTCTCGGCTTTAACTGCAAGTAATTATGAAATATGCAAGAGTGAGCAAACAAAAGCTCACTTAGAATACAATAACAATATAACATAACGGAATAACTTCAAAAGATTTGAATAACTTTACTTCCATCAATAATAAACAGTTGAATAATAATTCTTTCATCAATACTTAGAATTTTGAATATTGAATCATCTGAGGGTCATAAGACCTTGAACTATGTCCTAGGTTATAAACATTTTCGTTTAAAACCTTTAACAATCATTTAGATTATGGACTCTAACTCGTACTTAGGGGGATCAACCCTTCGTACCATATATTGTGTACAAACATTTAATGCTTTCGCGTAGTAACCTCCCCTAATAAATAGGGTTGTTCATCTCAGTATTTGATACAAGTCCACACCAAAGAAAGTTTGGTTTGGATAGCTAAAAGGAAATTTGGAGTTTTCAACTATTATCAACTAAGAAGTAGTTGAATCGACTCAAAATAATTAAGAGTTCAATAATACAAGAATTATGAACCAAGTATAAGTCGTAACAATAGACTTCACAATAACTAGGCATGCTTTAGAAATAACTTAAAGCATTTGAAAGATTAAGTAGATCTTGCTTGAACAAATAAGTCAAGATCACATTACTTCAATAATAAGTTCAATAGTTGTTCATTATGAATATCAAAATACAACATAACTTGTACAATAATTAACAAGTTAAGAATCGAAAAAAACATGCATGATATAAAGAGTAAGGATTCGATAACTTGTATAAACGTAAAAGAAAGGTTTAGGAAACTTGCCTCAAGCGCAAGCTACACTTTAAAATTACAAACCACTTCCACAATTATCCTATATTTTATATTATGTTTATAACATCAATTAGTACATCATCATGATGTTTAAACCGTTGAATTCTTGCTTAGGTTCAACTCACAACATGCACAATATACGCACATAATATTTTAAACTATCGTATTGTACCTTATGAAAGTAATATCCATGTACACATTTAATATATCAAGATGAGACATCAAAATATTTAAAACATATTAAAAATATGTTATCTCATTGTCTGATACACTTAACATGTCATCACATTAAGTTAGCTAACATGTAACGCACAAAAACTTCACGGAACTCAAATTGAAAATCCCGGACAGCCCCTACCCTCGCTGGGGCAGGGTTCCCTAGGCTTACAGTCCCACTAGGGCGGGGCCCACTGCTGGTGGGTTCCCCCAGCTCGCGATTGTGCAAAAAAAAGCTAATTTAGATTATTTCTTAGCACCCAAATCCGATTTTTATCAACATAATGTATATAAAATTTTATGAAAACAAAACCATAAAGTTTTAACATGATTATAACATTCATAAACACTCTAACACATAATCAAAGGACAATTTTCATGATTTTTGAAAAAAACAACATCCTTAAGCGTTCTTGACGAAAATTGCTACTGTGAGTTTGTTTTTAAACAAAATCATGTAATTCCAATTGTATTAACTCTATTCCTTAACATATTATCATAATCCATGATCAAATTAAACAAAATTAACAATCAAACCTCAATTTTGATAATTTAAAAGACTATTTTCAAAATAACTTCACTATAAATTATTATGAACATGATTGCTTCATGTTCATCGTATTTACGTGAATTGAACCATCTAGATTATCACATCACACTTATATAATAGTATATATGTATGCTGCAACATGTAATAATCGAAATCACATGATTTTTAAAGAAAACTAATTATAGAGAAGCAAAAACTTGAAGAACATAACTTTAAAATTTTCAAGAGTTTAGCTTATACCCTTAGATTGTTTTGGAGAAGAAGTTGATGGTGATATTATCTCTATGATTTCTCAAAACCTTCCCCCTTCTTCTTTCTCTCTTCTTCTCCTCTCTGTTTTTTCTCTTTTCTCTATGTTGTTTCTTTCTTCTTTGTTTTGTTCTTTTAACTAATGTAAAATTATTTGTATAACTGATATACATATATATTATACGTATAATTATATAATATAACTGTTAAGTATTAAATCACATAATAATTATAATTAATACATGAGTTATAAATTTAAAATTTAAAAAGCCCTAAGGCTTGTTTGGCCAAAACAGCTTTATTTTAAAAACAGATTATTAGTAGCTAGAGCCCTATTTGGCAAAACGAGATTAAAACAGTTTTAAGGGCCTTGTTTGGGTAAAATTAATTTAAAACCCTTTTATTCTTTTAATAAATCCTTCAACACATAGATTAAATGTTACACTTTATTTAATTAAATTTTAACATTCTAATTTAATTAAATAAAAGCTAACATCAATTAACCACATAAAAATTATCACATAACAATTATAATTACTCGTTAATTATAATTTCATGTAACAATTATCACATAAAATTTATCTAATTTAATTATCTCAATTAAATTAGAATCATAAAATCAATATACATCAATTAAATTAAATACTAAATATTTATTTAATTAATATATTACACTTAATTAAAATACTCCACAACAATCACATTATTTATTTAACACAATAAATAAATTAATTAAAATATTTATTTGATTCAATAAATATTTAAAATTAATACAAAATTCTCATTCGTTACATCAAATCGTCGACTTGATACATGTTGGTCTTTTCCTAAAAAAAACCCTTCAAAACCTTTTTCATAAATAAAAAGAATAAGGGTAGACAAAACTTAGGAAGAGAGAAAGATCCGGGTTTGACCCGACCCGCATTTTTTCCTGACATCGACAGGTGGCGACTCTGCTGGGGACAATAGAGGGCTTAGGCCGCGCTCAAATCTTTTCAAAATTTCCCTTTTCATATTTGCGTATGTGTAAATGTTGCGTCTCTACATTGAATGAATGTGTGAATATTGCGTCTTTACATTAAATGAATGTGAACGAATGCTTTCCTGCTTTATATTAGTGTTTTACACAAATATTAGTGCTTCACACCAATGTCATCATATGTATACGGTGAGACGCGATGTCTGTGAATATATATTGTGTGATTCCTCCACCAGGAGGCAAACCCGTCGGTGACATAGTAATGTCTTCAAGGACGGCTAAGTCTTCGGGGCTCATGAAAAAGCACCACTCAGATCCGCTCCAGTTGAAAGATAGGATTAATTTTCCCTCTAGTAGATTGTGATAATATGGGGACCCTCATGCCGAAAAGCCACGAGAGAAGCCTAAGATAGGTTAGCCTCTGATTAACCAAACCCGAAGGGAAGCTTCTTCATGCCTTCCTTTTTCAATTCAATGTCAAGTTTTCAATTCCAATGTAAATGTCGTAATGTACATTCCATCTCTTGTAAATCCTGTCATATTATCCTATCATCAAAACAACTAACCTCTGTTTCGCAGGATAAGATTAAAAAACCCATAAACATGACACATTGCATAACATGTATATAGTTAGTGTCTATCAAGACTAAACTACCTACTTGTCTTGTAGGTAAGAGTGGTCTCATTACTAGATCACAATCTAAAAAGGCACAGGCCTATCCACCAACATGGCTAAAAGTGGCCAACACGAATCAGGTTTCGTAACTCGAAAGGAGTTTGAGGGACTTAAGAATCAAATAACAAAGTTGGCTATCCTCCTAAGAGAACAAAGTAAAAACACTCAGGGCCAGACAACGCTCAATCAAACAGAGTCCTCCTCACAAGGTGGCAATCAAAGTGCTGACCAAAAGGGAGAAATGCAGATCCCTGAACCTCGATCTAGTCAAAGAACCAACAAAACCCTAAAATCACAAATCTCAAGATTGGGAAACTGGCAATATCCGAAGGAAAGTCCAACAAATGAAAGAAACCATTCGGGCAATCAGAGGGACTGGAAACCTTGGAAGTGTCACCTATTCAGCTCTCTGCATATTCTCAGGGGCTACATATCCTGACAAATTCCAAGTCCCATAGTTTGAAAAGTATAATGGGGCAGGCGATCCCTATACGCACTTGAAAGTTTACATAGGCGAGCTAGGGTCTTATACTAAAGATGAAAGCCTCAGAATGCAACTTTTCCAAAAAAGCCTCAATGTAAAGGCTAGGACATGGTACGCCCGACTTGATAATGCAAAAATCTATAGTTGGGAAGAGCTAGCTCATGCCTTCCTAACTAAATACAACTTCTAGTCTCAGATGGCTCCGGATCGGTATCAAGTGGCCAAAGTCAAAAAACAAAACAACGAGTTTTTCCACGTGTATGCCCAAAGATGGAGACGTCTGGCAACACAGGTCAGCCCTGTGACGCCCCCAAATCCACGTTCCTTCGAAACCTCGGATTCGGTGCAGTCACGATACTATTATCGCCAAATTATTACATCATTAAAAGAATGCAACTATGTTTATTACAATATAGAATATAAATTCTATTTATATCCAAGATCTCGGCTTTACATCATATTCGATATTACTAAAATACGGAATAATTTAAACTTTTCAATATCCTTTGAATAAAAATCTTTTTATTGATTCCATAACTTTGATACCGATTACAATCTTGAATCAACTATATAATATGATTCCTTCTTATCTGAGTTATCGTATAAACATTTACAACTCAACTCGATATCCTCTATGTATTAATTAATACATTCTTACAATACAACAAGTATTAAACAGTGTAAGCAATTATCGAGTACATCATCTAGAATCTAAACATGGTCCAGACAATAATCTAAGTAATATTCTTCAATGCGATACTATCTATCTTTATCAATCAAGAAGCACGAAATCTTTACCGTGAATCCTTAACCTGCAAAAGTGGTTATTTGCAAGAGTGAGCTCGACAGCTCAGCAATTCTAACAGTCCTCATGCATCACATAGCATATAACATCATACTCAGTTCATGCATTTATAAACAGTTTATATTTACTACGCATGTTACTTTTCACATAACAAGTATATCATCAAAGATCAACTTTCAATCTCATTTATATCTCATATACAGTTCATATATAAGTTCACATTATCACAGCATAATATAATTTAACTAACAGTTATTGAATTCATATATCAAATAGGAACTGAAAGACTTGCCTGATTCGTAGTTTAACAACTACGACTTAACTGCTTAAGAATATCTGCACTTCGTGTAATCCTACACAGTTATATTAATCATAGAGATCACACTTATCAGTTATACACTTCCATATATTCTCAATATAATAATTAGTATTACATTGTTGTCTAACTTGGTTCTTAGAACCTTCGTCTTACTTTCTTATCGTATTCTTATAATAACTATGTACGTATAAGTATACTTTAACCATACGTACTTACTACCATTCTCTACATATACATATACCTGTCTACCACTAATCTATTTACATATAGCTAGTGTAGTCCATCTTTTGAGTTAATCATTCTCATATATCATTACTAACACATAAGACCATAACAAAACAAATATACGCTATTAACCGTCGAAGTCGGATTCAAGTATTAACATATGGTCCTACATAGCATGTATACATATTAAAGGATACTTTCATGCTCGATTAACCTTTTCACGTTCAATTTACATGATATAGGTTCTAAGTCAACATTCCAACAATTTAAGGCCACTCAAGGTCATGAACATCACAAAGTTTATCATGCTAGTTCTTTAAACACATAAAGTATTTATATAACTCATATTGGGCATGTTCATGAATATTCATACTTCATGCATGTAACTATCACAATTATTAGTTTGAAAACATGCTTCGTTTACGCTAAACTTGGTTTCATGATATGTAGTCATGGTATGTATATACATGTTTGATACATGAGAGAGTCCAAGTGTGCTATCACATATGTCCATAAACATCAAAATCCCAAATCTTAAGGTAACATGTTAACGTCCACGTTCAAAGCTCGCATTTTCATTAGTGAAGCTCACTAACAAAACCTAACATGTTCATGCTATCTATATATAGGTTGACATGTCCGATATGCATTTCTAAGTCATCTAAACATGCTCACAAAATCAGAATATATACATGGTATGTATACGTCTAAGTTCAAATCTAAAACTAGAAGTTTTATTTTAAAATCATACGTTTTCCTTCCATAGTACATACTAACATGGCCATGCATGTACATGTAGTATCAAGAACACGTACTATAAGTTAATACCAACTTTCATGCATGTCTAGACCGTACAAATGCGCTTACAAGGTCAGAACACACATGTTTATACAAGTATCAAAGTTCATATCGAAAACTATAAGTTTCATTCGAAAATTATGAGTTCTTCATCAATAATGTATACTATCATGCTTATGTCATGTCATGATACTCATATATACATGTTATTTATGTGTGCATGCTTGTTCTAATTAGATAACTTATGCTAGCATATAACAGAACCTGCACAGAAAATAAAACCCAGAAACTGGTCCCAGCGCAGCTGCGCAGCTCCCCAGTTCAAAACTGGCGCAGCTGCGCAGGGCCTTGGCCAACAAATCGTCTGGTACAGGCGCAGTTGCGCCGCTGGCCAGTACAAAACTGGCGCAACTGCGCAGTTGGCCGGCCAGAAACAGAGCAAACTGCATCGGCAGTACTGTAATCCCATTCACAAATTTCATACGAATTCCTTTCTAGACATGCTACATTATAGAACTAACATGCATAGCAACTTATATAAGACTCAACAAGCATTTATCAAACAAATTATCAGTTAATACATGCTTACTTCAAGAATCAAGGATTTATAATTTTTTTTCAGAAAATGAAGAGCATGAATAGGGATTACCTCTGCAATACAATTTCTTGGTTTCTTTCACAATAACACTACACTCACTCTCTATAAATTCCTTAGCCCATACAACTCTCAGCAAATGCAATGAAGAAGCTGAGAGTCTTATTTATAGAAGAATTGATACACAGATATTGCAATAATCCTCCAAACCAATCCCATGGGTTGAGCAAGTGTCTAATGGTTCATGTAGATTAGGTAGAAGGTTGGTGAATCCCATAATTATCTCCACTCCCCCATAATCATAAGCTACATTTGCTGAAATTGAGAAGAGATATAGAGTAGCTAGCCATGTGGGTGTTCACGTGTGGGAGAGAAAGACTCTCAAACAATCACAGCAACTTGTTTTTTTTTTCACATACTAATGTTATATATATGTATACATATAGTATATACTTAGGCTATATATACTTATTCCATATATATTTAAGTTGTACACATTCCATTTTATATAACTTAAATTATAAATTAATGTGTCACAATGTAGTCCCAATAATACTATCGTGTAGTAAATTTTAACTTGCGCATATATAAATTCATGTACATTTTATCCTACCGGATATAATTCTATCGGGTAGTACTTATTATTATAACGGTTATTACTACAGTTATAATATCCTATAGAAACCATTATCAATTTAACAATTGCTATATGTTAATAGGGTATTCCTTAAGGTCTACCCACACATATCATGTTACATAAGCAATAATATTATGTAACTCTCTTAATGCAACCAATCATACTATATAATATATACATATAATATAGCTATATTAAAGCGTCACACTGCATTATATACACATTTCATGTAACTCTATCACCTTACTATATAGCTTATATAGTCACGTCGCACTTTACACTTCGTACAACACATAGTTAACTATCATACGTTATATATTTTAATATCGCATGCTTGCACCTTAATAAATTACTTATTTTATTAATTAATAATAATATTAATTAATCTATTTCTCATTAATCAATGGAATTATAATTTCCATAACAATTAATTAACATTTATATAGTTAATTATCTTATTATATTTATAACAAATATACTTATTATCATGCTATCACTCGCAATAATAATAATTCAACATATTATTATAATAACAATTAATATAGATTAATTGCTTAATTAATAATTCTTTCATCCTTGAATTAATCGATTCATTACCGAATCTATTATCGTGCCACACAAGGCATTTCTCACAAGCTTAATCTCAAGCTTATTATTATTCCCATCACTTACTACTTATAACATGTTCAATATAATTAGAACTATTAAGTCACAAGGTTCACATATATAAATATATCGTCAATGGAAATACTCTAATATTCTATATAACCTTTACGGTAATATAATAACTCAAGCTATTAAAATGCTAAACTACTTCAATTAAATATATTTATAATAAGTATAACCTTTACGCTTATAATAATTAATATATACTCTATTAATTATTCCAATAATAATATTCACGATCAAATAATAACTTAAGTTATTTAATATATTAAAATAACTTAGTTTTCTTTCATTAATAAACTCCCTTGAAAATACATTTAACATTATGTATTTAGCCATATCATAAAACATTATGTTTTCTCCAAGTAAAGATATTCATTATTAAAAAAAATACTTTATTTATTTACTCAAGATATTATAATATAATATAATATCGAATAATTACATGTACAACACATGTACATATATTATATATAGAAAATAGATAGTGAGTTTATTTTCTATTATAATAAATTGTTTCTATCAATTTATTTACATATAGCAAATATGTTTGAATATATTTACCATATTAATTCATCATACCTATTACCTCATACAAAAACATATAAGGTAATATTATTATTCAAAAATAATATTTTCTCCTTTATTGAAATAATTCAATATTAGAATTTATTTTAATATCCTTTATTAGAATTATATATATAATAATCATTCTCTTTCTTTTCTATAAATTGTCCTCAAAACAATTTCTTCAAATATTAAATCTTCATTTAAAATATAATGATTTCCATCTCCCTTTAATAACGTATATATATATTTATTAACGTTATTCGCACGTCAAACTTTCTCACATATTACCACTCTAAGTAATATATATAAAAAGTATCAACTATAACTACATATTCAACACACATATTAATTCATTCATTTACTTAAGTAAATTAAACACTGTAATATATCATCATAGTTAATTAAGGTTCAATACTCTCATTATATTATTCCATAATATAACTCCCAACTTAAATTAACCAATATTTATTCTTATTAGTTAATTCCTTAACTAACTCATGCTTCACTATCCAAACCTATTCACGGATAGCTTAAGTGTTATTAATAACCTATATTATAAACATACTAGTTATTAATACACATACACAAGAATATGGTGATTATACATTAAGGATATTTAATGTCACCAACTTACTATGATAAAATAATTCTATAAATTATTTAATATCTATAGATAATTTATCCACTTTCTTTACCTCAATTGAATCGTCTCTAAAATAAATAACATATATATATTAATAATATGTTCATTAATCACAAAACACATATTACATAGTCCATATTACCCTATGTAATATAATACCACATATATATCTACTCTTATTCGAACCCATCTCACACTTTAAGAATTTTATTTATTAAATCCTTATTTAATAATATCTAAAAATCCGGGTTCTTACAAGCCCGCCTATGACCAAAACTGAAATGGTAATGACTTTTATAGACATCCAAGAGGCACCTTATTATGAGAGGATCCTAGCTGGAATAGGAAAGCCATTCTCAGAGATGATCAAACACGGCGAAATGACAGAGATGGGCCTGAAAGCAGGCAAGATTAAAGATCTCATGGCCTTGAAAGTAGTCGCCGAGCATATACAGTCTGGCAACTATGCGAGTGATCCCATGAGGATACATAGGAAAGGCGATGAAGATGTATCCCTTATTGTATAAGGGCAGTCTAGGAAACCCAACCATAGTCCCCCCATCTAGAAGAAGGAATGTAATTTGTCATTCCAACAACAAATCGCGTTCAACCAATACCAAGATAGAAAGAGAAAATTTGAAAGAATAGAAAATTGTGGGCGTTCACTCCACTAGGCGATTCCCTTGAAAACATGTTGGTGATGTTAATAGATCACAAGAAAATTACCGAACTGGCTCCACCTCTGGATCCAAAAAGCAAAAGATACAATCCTAGCTAGAGATGTGCTTACCATTTAGGATCTCCAGGACACGATACACAAGATTATTGGTCCTTGAAGCATAAAATCCAAAACCTGATTGAAAACGACAATGTTGTGGTCCAACAACCTTACCATCCAAATGTCAACACCAACCTTCTGATGCCGCATGATACGGAGGGAGTAAACATGATCGAGTCAGGAAGCGATGAAATGCATCCAAATCGTAAATACATACGAAAGATAGATTTATACCCCCAAAAGAACATAACAAATGTCCTAGAGCTGGAAAATGCAGAGGAGGGTATGACAGTGATAAAAAATTAGATACGATCCAACATCAAGTAACTCTGTTGGCTAATCTCATAGTGCGCCAACATCAGGATACAAGGCACCTTTTCATTCAACTATCAGAAAGCCAAGAGAAAGAGGAGGTTATTCAGAATGTAAGCATATCTCCCTACAAGATCAGCCAGCTAAATGAAGAAGATCAAAGCATGCTGAGCTGACGAGAAAGGTGGAATGGTAAAATTACTAGAAGATCTTGCCAAAGAAAAAATCATCGTGAGGAATGCGAATTCCCAAATAAGAAATATCAAGCAACATTCCAAACACTGGCAAACCCTCGAAATCCTACGGCACCGAGAGTCGGGAAGAGTAGGCGGAGAAGGGTATTCATGCCTTTGGGGGACTCATTGAAAAATGTGTTAGCATTGTTGGTGGCTCATAAAAAGATTACTGAGTTGCTACCTCCTTTCAAGCCCGAGATGAAAAGTTATAATTCCACCAAGATATGTCTCTACCATTCTAACTCTCCTGTACATGCAACTGAGGAATGTTAGTCTCTAAAACACAAAATCCATGATCTCATTGAAAATGGAGAACTGAAGATAGAAGTCCTCATGACCAGAAAATGTGAAAGGTAAATAAGGAGCTTAAGATGTCCACTCAAAACAAGCAGTTCAAAGGATGTGACGGCTATGAGCATCAATCTTGGCAGAACACTAGGTGGACAGATATTAATTCTAGGAGTGACAAAGAAGACAAGAGAGTCTTCTAAGGAAATTTATCCACCATCATTAAATATCTTGTTGCCCAAAGCCAGCAACCACATTCCTGATGTTACCCTCCTGAATGATGAGGAGGAGATACTTATCCTTCCCCGTGTGGAAAAAGCCCAAAGGAAAGTTCCTTATGAGAAATACAACAACAGTTTGAGAGTGATCTCATAGTCAAATCCTCTCAAGCCCATGAGAAAGGTGAAGGACCAGATGAAGAAAAAGGTGGTAAAGTTCTCGAGGAAACCAACCCATTAAGGAATCTAGAGTTCATCCCTTTCTGGGACGAGTCCAGTTTGAGCCTCCTTAAGGGATATGCTGATTCAGGAGGCGATCAAGTTATGGTCGGGATTGAAGATATTCATGACCAGGAGGTAACCTCTATCACAAGCCTTGAAGGCAACATAACCACTGACGACTGGACTATCAGGCCTCAACTAGCCAAGAAGACATAGATCTAGAGGAAAGTTGCGAGTTCTAAGAGATGTTGGAACATTATCACTTACTTAGCATTATGTCTTTTATTTTCCATGCATATAAAAATCAAAAAAAATCTAAAAATCAAAATCAATCAAAAAATCAAACCAGTCAGGTTACGCAAAGACTGAACTACGAATGACCTGATCTCCCTCAACCCGGGAATACGTAGGCAGCCATTCCTGGTGCGGTCAAACCAAAACAAAAAGTTCAAAAACCCATCAAACCAAACTCAAACTCAAAAGAGACACTTCTCAAACCTCTCACACAAAACTTGAACTACGAATGACCTGATCTCCCTCCACTTAGGAGTACGTAGGCAGCCATTCATGGTGCGGTGTGACCTTCAAAGAAAAAACAAAAACCAGACCCAAGACACCAAAACTCGATAAAACCCAAATTTTATCAAGTCTCCCTGGTCAACAGACCCAACGACACCTCAAATGTTATTCCATCAAATCCAGCACAAGTCTCGGAAAGGAAGAGGCATCGATATATCAAAACGACCAGTCACATAGATGAAATGACAATCATCGTAAGATGCAACCTGTCAGTAACTCATCACTCCTGATGTACGAGAAGACTTGATCTCCTTTGACCCACAGAAGCTGTGACAGCCCCAAATCCGGGTACTTCAATTCCATGGGATTTGGTGCTCACTATCTAAATAAAATACAACTACTGCCCATAATAAGGAATGCAAAATAAATTATAACCTTAAATAAATAATAAAATCTTTTTTATCAAAAGGATTACAACCTTGCTCAAAATATCCCAGGGTTATCTAACCTTAACATAAACAAATTGCGAAAAATAAACATCACATAATAAAGTCTTATATCTTATTACAAATTATAATAAACGAATACAACAAGCCTTCACTTGTTCACCTTGGCCTTGCCCTTACTAGTTGATGGTTCATCAACTATTTCGACCTTAGCTGCAATGGTTATTTAATTGCAAGAGTGAGCAAACAAAGCTCACTTAAAATAACAACAATAATAATGATGATATGATAGTTGAATACCTTCAACTTAATTAATAATAATTCATTCATTGATAATCAAGAATATTATTTAGGATTCATCTGAGGGTCATAAGACCTTGAACTATGTTCTAGGTTATAAACATTTCTATTTAAAACCTTTGATAGTCGTTAGACTATATGGACTCTTAACTCGTACTTAGGGGGATCAGCCCTTCGTACCATGTATTGTGCACAAACATCTTAACGCTTTCGCATGGTAAATCCCTATTAAATAGGGTTGGTCATCTCAGTATTTAATAACAAGTCCGCACCAAAGAAGTTTGGTTTGGATAAGCTTCAAGGGTAATTTAAAATTCAACTATCATCAACTAAGGAGTAGTTGAATCGACTTACAATAATTTAGAATTCGATAATAAAAGAATTAAGAAATAACTATGAGTTATAATAATAGACATCATATTTAATAATCATGCTTTAGAAATAAACTTAAAGCATTTGAAAGACAATATGGACCTTGCTTGAACAATTCAGTCAAGGTCACAACAATTCAATAATGAACTTGTTCAATAAGATAAGTATTAGAAAACTTGCTCAACGAAAGAGTATAATTAGAATACTTGCATAAACATAAAAGAAAGGTTTAGGAAACTTGCTCAAGTAAGTTTGAGTTTAGAAAACTTACCTCAAGCACAAGCTATAATTTACAATCACTTCCACAATTATCCTACATATTACATTACGTTTACAATACCAATTAGTTTCATAACCACTACGTTAAACCGTTGAACTTCTTACTTAAGTTCAACTTAATACCACGGTTTGTAAACTTAATTCGCTTAACTAACCACATACGTAAGTCTAAACTTACAACATGCATATCATACATGTATAACATTTTAAACAATCAAAATTATACCCTATGATAACAATATCTATGTACACATATAACATATTAATATGAGACTTCAAATTATTTTAAACATGTCATACACTTAACATGTCATCACAGTAAGTTAACTAATCATGTAAAGCATAAAAACTACTCGGAACCAAAATAAAATCTCCGGACAGCACCCACACCCGCTGAGGCGGGTGTTCCTAGGCCAAAAGACCAACTGGGGCCAGTCCTCTTGCTGGTGGGATTCCCGGCTCCCGAACTGTGCAGAGAAAAAACCAATTTAGTTTATTTATTCGCACCAAAGTCCGTTTTTAACTAACACAATGCATATGAATCTTTATAAAAATAAAATCTTAAACTTCTAACATGTTTTTAACATATATAAACACCATTACACATAATCAAAGCACTTAATTTCATGATTTTGAAGAAAATATTATTTTTAAGCGTTCTTGAAGAAAATTAACACTATGACTTTGTTTTTAAACCAAATCAAACAATTCAAAGCATGTTAATTTTATTTCTTGATATATTATCATAATCCATGATCAATTTACATAATATATCAAAATCAAACACGAATTTTGATAATTAAAGACTATTTTTCAAAGTAAGTTCACTATAAATTGCTATGAACATGATTTCTTTATGTTCATCATATTTACATGAATTAAATGAAAGTAGTACGCATACAAGCCAATCATGTATGATGATAAAGCATATACTTTGGAGACGATCTTATTTATTTATTAATAAAAGTATTAACTTATTAAAGGCATTTAATTATCTACATAGTGCTGTTTTTATAATATGTAAATAACCTATAGTTTTAAGCAATTCTTTTAGAATCATGATGTTGATCATGCTAATGAGATTTAAATTCTTAAAAAGCTTAAAACTAAAATAGTTCTCAATTTTGGGATTACTAAAAAGAGGATTAGTATATCCGGATAGATTGGTACATATGGTGCTTGCTCATTGGATGAGGATGATTGATCTCATTATCATTTGTGTGGAGACACTAAAGCAAGTATGTAGGTGCTTATTGGAGAATAAGTTCACTGAACGTGACTCGTTATGGAATACCTAATGGAGTTTTACTCGCCTGTCAATAGGAATTCCTAATGTGATAGTAGTACAAGTGATCCTTGGACTTGAGATCATCATAGTATCTTCTATGTAATGAATTATACTTTGACTTATTCCTTAAAGTCCTTTAGGGTATATACAAGGGTATGGTTGGGTATAATGAGTTACATATGGACATAATGAATGATCAATAAAGAATCTACAATCTCTAGTAAAAGAGGAGATATGTCCTATGTGATTCGGTAAATAACAACCCAAGAATCCTTGGTCAAGGTGGAAAGAAATTAGAAAGTAGTTTCTAATTTGCATTAAATGGAGTTGTATATTTTTTAATCGACATACATATAATTAAATAAAATAAGACTTGATAGTAATTCCATGTCTTATATTTAATTGGGACATTGTATGGTAGAAGGATTGAATTGTACGGTAACTATTTACTCACAAGTTCTTTTATGATTAATGTTGAAATCTATATTATCTGAAAAGTCGTTGATATCTAGGGAGGCTTATCCCTATTGTAGAATAAATATTATTTATTTAAATAGATTATTAGTTTAATTAATTTATTTAAATAAGATTAGAATTGTTCTAATTGATTTATTCACAACCGATTTAATATGGAGAACCTAAAGGGTCACACCATAAAAGGAAGAATAATTATTTAAGAAGGTAATGGCATAATTGTAATAATATATTAAGTGTAATTAAATTAATCTATGATGATAGAATAAATTAAATAGCTTAATATTTATTATTTAATATTTTGAAAATATTAAATATAAATTAATAAGAGGAGTCTTATTAATATTATTACAATTATTATTATTTTAATTTCTAAAAGAGTTTAGTAATTAATTTAATATTAGTACTCTCAATTATTCCTAATAAGATTAGGAGACAAATTAATTAAATGAATTTAATTAGTTATTCCCAATGTGGTGGGAAGCCTAAATTAATTATTTAGAGTTTAATTAATTAAATAAAATCCCATGTCTAATAGGATTAGAAGGGTTTACCAATATCTATATAAGAGGAGTCTTATAATAGATATCAGTTGATGCAATTCCAATTGTTAGAGAGTACTCCTTTTCTATAGAGGATAGAAAACTAAGCCAACCACCCTCCTTCTTGATAATTCATCTTTCTTGGTGGATCACCTCTAGAGGCCAAACACTTGGGTTGTTAACGTTGATCAAAGGAAGGAATATAACCCGAAAATTCAAGGAGATCACGAAGAACAAGGAGTTGAACTCGTACCTATGGAAGTTTCATTCTGCAAGGGTATGATTCCATAACTTCTTATTTATCATTTTAAATTAATAATTTGCATAAAGGATGATCCGGGTAATGGTTTTGCAGAAATTTTTTAAACTCTGATATACCATATTTTCGCTAATTTTTATAATTTAATTGCGTCACGATTTCGTACAAACCCAACATTAAACTACTTAGATTATCATATATCATATATATAAGCATGTTATGACACATATAAATCATGTTTACATCAATTTCATAATAACACATTTATACAGAGAACTAAAATTGTGAAGAACATAAAAACATAGTTTTATAAATTCACAGAGTTAGAATTATACCCTTTTGTTGATTGGAAGAAGAAGATGATGATGGTTTTGATTAACAAAGCTTCCTCCCTCTTCTTCTTTCTTCTTCTTCTCTCTTTTCTTTCTCTGCTTTCTCTCTTTTCTTAGACTGATATTCTAACTCTAGTTTTTCTAACGTAGTTTTAAAAATATAAACTGATATACATATAATAACATATAATAACATATATCATAACTGACAAAACATTTAACCCTATAATAAATATATCAGTTATATTTATTTTGAAAATCAAAAGGCATAAGGCTTTGTTTGGCCAAAACCCTTTATTTTTAAAATAGATTTTTAGAACTTAAGGCCTTATTTGGTAAAACAAGGTTAAAACAGAAGTAAGGGCCTTGTTTGGCAAAAAATTCTTTAAAACCCTTTTCTTTATTTTGATAAATCATTTTAACACATAGTTTAAATGTTACACTTTATTTAATTAAATCCCAACCTTCCAATTTAATTAAATACAAGCTAACATTCATTAATTAATTACAATTGCCACATAATACTAAATTATTACACAATTATAATTCACTTATTAATTATAATTCATGTAACAAATTAGTAAATCTTTATAAACACTTAACACATAATATTCATCTAATTTAATTATTCTCAATTAAATTAGAATTATACTACACAATTGCTTACACATCAATTTAATTAATCATATTGCATTTAATTAAATTACTCCATAACATAATCACATAAATTATTTATTTAAATCAATAAATTAATTAAAATATTTATTTAATTCAATAAATATTTACAATTAAATATACAAAATATCATTCGTTACAGAAGCACATGGGCTACCATCGTGGCAAAGTCTATCTTATACCCGACGACTTGTTCCCTGAGCAAAAGGCCACGGATTAACCTCACAGATCAAACCAAATCCGGTTAAAGCCATGACATCACCAACCATCACAAGTCCTTGAGTCCAATTCAGTGGAATCCGCAGGCCTTTCGATATCAACCATCAAACTCAATTGCGCCCACAAGTCAGAAATAATGATTGGGGCATCCAAACATCAAGGTCCATATCCACTACCTGTTCACCATGTGGGTTATGAGGTAAAAGACTATTGCAATCTCGGCGTCTTATCAGCCCATCGGTCAAACATAAAATAAGAAATCATCCCATATGACAAGCAAGACTAGGCCAAGTTCAGAATCAACGACAACCCGATGATGTGACCATTATAACAAGAATGGACCAATTTTGAAAATTGCGACAACTCAACACTGTGGCATTTGTCAACCATCCAAGGAAAATGCACCAGTCGACACCATCAGCATGGTCTGTCATCATCAGAGCTTCCATTATTGGCGATCTGGTATAATCAATCTGTGTTTTCCAACCATAATTTTCTTAGAATACTACGATCCACTGATAAAGTACGACTGTTTCATCTTTTTATATGCTTTTAATTTTCAGTCACATGCATTGGCAATGGTCCAAAACTCGTTGCATGTGTAACTCTGAATAGCCTAAGAAAACGAGACAAAGTTAGGCGAGGAAAGTAGAGAATTTTGCAAGATAAAAATGAGATCATCTAAAATCATAGAAGAGAAACCTCTGCTACGGGTTGCGTCACTCATAGTGCACATGTCATATGATGTTAATTCTATGAAGAGCAGTGTCTAGAGCGAAGATGAGGTGTCTCTGATAAAGGGAGATAAGTCTTTTGAATCTGATCCTACCTGTAACACACCCCCAAATCCGGGTACTTCAATTCCACGGGATTTGGTGCTCATTATCTAAATAAAACATAACTACAGCCCATACATAAGGAATGTAAAATAAATTACAAACTTTATAAATCAAATAAAAATCTTCCTTATAAAAAGGATTACAACTTCTCAAATAAATCCCAGGGTATTCTAACCTTAACGTCAATAAATGCATAAATAAAATATTATAACATCAATAAAGTCTTATTACACATTATCATCAACAAATATAAACAAGTCTTCACTTGTTCATCTTGCTCTTGCCTTTGCTAGTTAACGGAGCGTTAACGCTTTTAACTTTAGTTGCAAAGGTTATATAATGCAAGAGTGAGCAAACAAAAGCTCACTTGAAATAACAAATTATAGTGATGAAATAAACTGAATAATGATAAGGATGAAATATATTATATTTTATTCCCTTAATACTTAATCTTTTATATCTCGTTTGTGCCTAAGTACATTCATTTATCTTATATTTATATTTTAGGTACAATTGAGCTAAGGAAGCAAAATGGATGAAAAAGGAACAAGTTGGCCACGAAATAAGTGAATTCCAAGAGCAGCTCACAAATTGAAGAAGAAAAGGATTCCAAGCAAGGCAAAGTACAAGGGTCACGAATTATAGCAGATTCGAATTTAATAAAGCACCAAGCAACTCACGGTTTTGATTTAATTAAGAAGCAGCCCAGCCTATTAACGAAATCAGCAGCTTACAAACTATTCAAGTAGCTCACGTGCGAAGCAAAACAATTAAGGGAATATTAAATTGGATCCAGCAGCTTGATTGGAATTGAAATTAATATGTGGGCTGCAGCAAATATCATGGGAGGAAGCCTTCTGATTATTACATGTGGGGGCCACGATTTGTAGCAGCTCACAAAGGGAGAAGATCCATGCAATTTCGACAATTAGCAAGTAAAAATGATGTGGAGCCCATGCACCATGGGAGTGGGTCACGATTTTATAAAGCAGCTTGGTAATTCACGAGTGGGCTACGAAGGAGCAGCCAGCTTATGGTGCGAAATTAGGTACTCAAGCAGCTCACGTGATAAAGCCTTGCATTCCAATAAAGCCATGCCATTATCAACGTAATTAAAGCCGCTGGGCAGTAGGATCTTCCGCCCCAGCGGGAGATTTGCGGTTGGAGTACCCGCCCCAGCGGGAATGTGGAAATAAGTTACACATCTCCTTTAGCGAAGTGGAATTGGAAGCAAGCTAGGGCATAGTTAGGGCTGAAATATTATTATTATAAATAGGGGATGAAGTAGTACATAAGAGGGGGATTTGGTATCTATTCAATAAAAATAATTCTCTCTATAATTCTTGGTTTTTCTATGGCTATGGATAGCTAAGTTCTTGTTCTTGGATTAAGAAGACGGAAGCCTTGGATTAAATACACTGTGAGATCTAATTAATTTCAATTGTTCAATTATTATTTTGAGTATTGTTTATTTTTCTGTGCTTGAATTATATGATTGATTTGATTAATTTCTAGAGTGCACACTAGTTTATTATTCATTGAAATCTACTGCTAAATTAGATATCGAATCCGTAATTGTTTGGTCACTCTAATTTACGAAGCAACTAAGATAAATAATTGACTGCAGATCACGAGATTATTATATCTTAGGAAAAATATTCAACTAAATTAAATGCAATCGTTTGTGCTTGTGTTGTTTAGCTTCATCGGTTTTTCTAATTCTTAAAGCTTCTAATGGATTAAACTTTTAGCGCTTGTCTGAGGTTGTTTAGTAGTTAGGGTTATTTTAGATCACTTGTTTCTATCTAACTAAAAATAAAGAAAGACATGGAAGTGATTCTAACGATGAATATTCAAAGCATTGATTGTGTATGCTTGAGTCAATGATCAGTATATGTTTCTAAGGTGGAAGTTGACTTAACCCAAGGTTTGTTCTCTTGATTTAATTCGTTATAATATTTTACACATTAGTTTGTTTTTAATTAAAAATATTCAAAAACCCCCCTCTTTCGGAATACAAAGTATATAAAAATAGATTAATCAGTCTCTGTGGGATCGACTCTTACTTGCACTATTACATTATTATCGTTCGCAGTAAGTTTTATTTTTGGTTGTCTGCGACAACACACCAAATTTTGGCGCCGTTGTCGGGGACTGATTTTTAGTCTATTTTTTTTAATATTCTTGTAATTCTTATTTAATTTTTATTTTTATTTTGAATTTCCTTGATTGTTTATTCCTGAAACTCGATCTACTAATCAAGGTGATTTAAAGTTTGATCCAGAGATAGAAAGAACTAGTCGCAGATTAAGGAAGGAAGCTCGGGAAAATCGTACAGAACAGGAAGCCATGGCAGCAAATCGAACACTGAAAGAGCTTTCGGCTCCTGATTTGAACCAACAACCCTTATGCATAACTTTTCCTAATCTTGATACTAATACTCACTTTGAATTGAAATCTGGATTAATACATCTTCTACCTTCTTTTCATGGTTTGGCAGGTGAAGATCCCCACAAACACTTGAAGGAATTCCATGTGGTATGCAGGAGTATGAAACCGACCGGAGTAACTAAAGAACAGATCAAGCTAAGAGCCTTCCCATTTTCTCTGAAAGATTCAGCTAAGGATTGGCTTTACTATTACCCTCCGGAAGTATCACCACATGGGAGGAGATCAAAAGACTCTTCTTAGAGAAATATTTTCCAGCTTCAAGGGCAGCCAATATTCGAAAGTCAATTTGTGGCGTGAGGCAGAACAACGGAGAATCCCTACATGAGTATTGGGAGCGCTTCAAGAGATTGTGTGCTAGTTGCCCTCATCACCAAATCAGTGATTAGCTTCTCATCCAGTATTTTTATGAAGGTCTCAGTTGTACCGAGAGAAGCATGATTGACGCTGCTAGTGGCGGAGCGTTGGTGGATAAGACTCCCGAGGCTGCAAGAAATCTAATTACAAATATGGCAGCCAACTCTCAATAATTTGGCACTAGACTTGATTCTGCATCTAGGAATGCTAGTGAGGTACAAATTTCTGCTATTGAACAACAACTTGCGAGTTTAACTTCTCTTGTTCGTCAAATGGGTGCAGGTAACACACAGCAGGTAAAAGCTTGCGGGATTTGTGCGGTAGTAGGACATCTGACAGATGCATGCCCAACTCTTCAAGAAGAATCCGTTGAGCAGTCAAATGCAGCAGGAGGATTTCTTGGACAACCACAAAGGAAATATGATCCCTTTTCAAATACATATAATCCTGGATGGAGGGATCATCCTAACTTTAGCTACGAAAATCCACAAGCAACTCAACCCACAACTCAAACTGTTTCAAATCAGCAGCAGTACAAACCATCGTATCCCAATAGACAACAACAGGGCCAATCTTCTAACCCTAGTATGTCTTTAGAAGATATTGTTAAAACACTTGCCACTAACACTTTAAATTTTCAACAGGAAACGAGGGCAAGTATTCAGAATTTAGGTACGCAAGTGGGACAAATGGCGACTGCGATTAGTCGATTGGAGGCACAAAGTTCAGGAAAATTACCCTCCTAAACAGTGGTGAACCCAAAAGAAAATGCAAGTGCAATCACTTTGAGGAATGGTAAGGAGATAACAGTTCCAGAAAAGACAGTGGCTGCACCACAAGATCAAGGCAATACAGATAAGGAAAAAGAAGCAGCAAACAGCAGTGTTATGAATGACAAAGATGAACCAAAGCGTAAATTTCCCCCTCTCTCTGAATATAAATCGGTACCCCTTTTCCCTCTTGCTTTAACAGAAAATAGAAAATACGAGAAGAATTCAGATTTGTATGAAACGTTTCGTAAATGCAATGTAAATATTCCATTGTTAGATGTTATTAAACAAGTACCTCGTTATGCTAAATTTTTGAAAGAACTGTGTACACACAAGAGAAAATAGGAATTAAAAAAATATGAAAAGGTAAGGGTAGGGGAGAATGTCTCAGCGGTTATTCAAAGAAAACGACCTACTAAGTGCCAAGATCCAGGCATGTTCACTATTTCGTGCACAATAGGTGGCACCAGATTTGAAAAAGCCATGTTAGACTTAGGAGCTTCTATAAACGTCATGCCATATTCTATATATGTTACTTTATCACTTGAACCATTGAGTAAAACTGGTATTGTGATACAACTGGCTGACAGGTCTAATGCTTATCCCAAAGGTGTAGTTGAGGATGTCCTTGTGCAAGTCAATAATTTGATTTTTCCTACAGATTTTTATGTGCTTGATATGGAAAACGGTGACCAAAATGCCCCTATTTTGTTAGGAAGACCATTCTTAAAAACATCAAAGACTAAAATAGATGTTCATAGTGGAACACTTTCAATCGAATTTGATGGCGAAATTGTTAAGTTCAATATTTATGATGCCATGCGTTATCCCACTGATGATAATTATGTTTATTCGGTTGATGTGATTGACTCTTTAGCACAGGAAATCTTTGAACTCAATGGGAAGGATGAATTGGAAATTGCACTTAGTAAAGACATTGATGAAGGAAGTGCGACTTTGACCTTGAGCACCGAGTTGTAATCAACTATAACAGCTTTGGATGACATTCCAAAATCAGGTAACATCTGTTATGTTGAATTGCCGATTTCTAATGAGAGGTCTTTACCCTCTGTTGTGCAGGCACCAGTTCCCGATTTGAAAGATCTTCCTAGTCATCTCAAATATGTATTCCTTGGAGAGGGAGAAACATTACCAGTGATTATATCCAATACACTTGGTGCATCACAAGAAGAGAAACTCATGTATGTTCTAAAGGAGCATAAGAAGGCCATTGGATGGACGATAGCTGATATTAAAGGAATAAGCCCTTCCACATGCATGCATCGGATCTTGCTGGAGGATGAAGTGAAACCTTCCCGTCAACCACAAAGGAGATTGAACCCTCCCATGATGGATGTCGTGAAGAAAGAAATTCTCAAACTTCTTGACGTCGGAGTGATCTACCCTATTTCAGATAGTAGTTGGGTTAGCCCAGTTCAAGTGGTTCCTAAGAAGATTGGAATAACTGTTGTGAAAAATCAAAATGACGAGTTGGTTCCCACCCAAGTTCAAAATGGGTGGCGGGTTTGTATAGATTATAGAAAATTGAATGCTGTAACCCGCAAGGACCATTTTCCATTACCTTTTATTGATCAAATGCTTGAACGATTAGTTGGTCATTCTTATTATTATTTTCTTGATGGTTATTCAGGTTACTTCCAAATTTCAATTGCCCTAGAGGACCAAGAGAAGACTACTTTCACATGCCCGTTTGGTACTTTCGCATATCGCCGCATGGCCTTCGGACTTTGCAACGCACCGGCCACTTTTCAGAAGTGTATGGTTAGCATATTTTCATATTACATTGAGCATATCATAGAAGTTTTTATGGATGATTTTACAGTCTATGGAGACTCATTTGATAAATGTTTGCAAAACCTTACTCTTATTCTTCAAAGATGCATAGAAACTAACCTTGTCTTAAACTCTGAAAAATGTCATTTTATGGTTGAACAAGGTATAGTTTTGGGTCATGTTGTTTCATCTAAAGGAATTGAAGTAGATAAAGCTAAAGTTGACATAATACAATCTCTTTCATATCCCACTAGTGTTCGGGAAATTCGTTCTTTTCTTGGACATGCAGGTTTTTATAGGAGATTCATCAAAGACTTTTCCCAAATAGCATCACCCCTATGCAATCTACTACAAAAGGATGCCGAGTTTGAATTTGACGAGAAATATCGCAAGGCGTTTGATAAATTGAAGGAATCACTGACATCCACTCCAGTTATTCAACAACCTGATTGGACCATACCTTTTGAGATAATGTGCGACGCAAGTGACTACGCCGTAGGCGCTGTTTTGGGCCAAAGAATCGGAGGAGCATCACATGCCATTTATTAGGCGTCGAGAACTTTGAATATTGCCCAACGAAACTATTCTACTACAGAAAAAGAACTTTTAGCTGTTGTTTTTGCTTTAGAAAAATTTCGATCTTATTTGCTTGGTACTAAAGTCATTGTATATTCTGATCATGCAGCTCTTCGTTACTTGATGACAAAGAAAGAGGCAAAACCTAAATTGATAAGATGGATACTTCTCTTGAGTGAATTTGACTTGGAAATTAAGGACAAAAAGGGAGCAAAAAATAGTGTTGTGGATCACTTGAGTCGCTTAGTGAATGTGCATGATGAACTTTAACTGAAAGAAGAGTTTCCCGATGCACAATTATTTTCTGCAAGCACAACCATGCCATGGTATGCAAATATTGTGAATTATTTGGCTACTAACATCTTACCTTCTAGTTTGTCTAAAGCTCAAAAAGATAAAATCAAAAGTGATGCCAAGCACTATGTATGGGATGATCCTTACTTATGGAAGCACTGTGCCGACCAAGTGCTACGAAGATGCATCCCTGAAAGTGAAATTGCGTCGATTCTCACTTTTTGTCATACTTGTGCTTGTGGAGGTCACTTTGGAACCAAGAGAACAACAAGGAAAGTATTAGAATGTGGTTTCTTTTGGCCATCTCTTTTCAAAGATTCATATCTGTTTTGTAAGTCATGCTATAATTGTCAAAAGACAGGTAATATTTCCCAACGAAATGAGATGTTGCAAACCCCCATATTATATTGTGAAATTTTTGATGTTTGGGGAATTAATTTCATGGGACCGTTTCCTGTCTCTTTCGGTTATACTTATATCTTACTCGCTGTTGATTATGTTTCGAAATTGGTGGAAGCCAAAGCCACCAGGACTGACGATTCTAAAGTGGTTGCAAATTTTATTCAGTCTAACATTTTTTCTAGGTTTGGCTTTCCAAGAGCTCTAATCAGTATCGAGGAACTCACTTTTGCAATCGAACAGTGGGAGCATTGTTGAGGAAGTACCATGTGACTCATAAGGTGTCAACTCCTTATCACCCGCAGACCAATGGATAAGCAAAGGTGTCAAATAGAGAAATCAAGGCAATCATTGAAAAGACAGTTAACCCAAGTAGAAAAGATTAGAGTTTGCGCCTGGATGATGCTTTATGGGCTTACCGAACTGCATTCAAGACACCCATTGGTATGTCACCTTATAGATTAGTGTTTGGGAAGCCATGTCACCTACCCGTTGAGTTGGAACATAAGGCTTATTGGGCTATTAAGAGCTTCAATATGAATATGGATGAAAGTGGAGAACACCGGAAGTTGCAACTACAAGAATTGGAGGAAATTCGTAATAACGCGTATGAAATTGCACGGATTTCCAAGGAAAAAACGAAAGCTTTTCATGACAAAAGGATATCTAGGAAAGAATTTCAAATTGGTCAAAAAGTTCTTCTCTACCAATCACGGCTTCGTTTATTTCCAGGTAAGTTACGTTCTCGTTGGAATGGACCTTTTGTTATTACTAATGTTTTCCCGCATGGAGCAGTTGAAATCAAAAGTTTAGCAACTTCTAAAGTGTTCAAGGTGAATGATCATCGACTCAAATATTTTCATGACGGCTTCCAGGAAGAAAAAGTAGAGAATATGGATCTTGAGGATCCGGTTTATACAGATTAACTCAAAGGAAATGTTGGGTCGAGCTAACGACCATAAACAAAGGTGCTGCATGGGAGGCAACCCATAGGGGAGTATCTCTATATTTTTCTTTGCATTTTAGTTTACATTGGGGACAATGTAAGTTTTAAGTGTGGGGGGAAGCATTTAGATATTTTATTTAGATATTTTCCAAATTTTTATTTTTTTATTATATTTATTTTGAATTTTGTGGGTACATTAACTGCAAACCCTCACAAGACAAAACTCGTCCACTTGGGGTAACCTTGGGGTTTAAAGGCTTGTTGCACATGCTAAGTGCAATCGTGTTTCCTACGAAAATGGGTAGTTTTAGGGTGTCTCACTTGAGTAATAAGTTAATTTTGAATTTTAATTTTTGACCAATGATAGAATTTTGATTCTTTGTGATAACTTCTGGGAGGACTGATAGACATTGGGTAATCTAAATTTGGTTTTCTTTGTTGATCACTACTTTATTTGAGACCCTTCAATATTAAGCACATATCCATTTGTTCGACCTAGTTTTGACTTGGAAAAAAAATTTATCTGGCTGAATGTCTAGGGAAGAAACTTTGAACTCTCTCAATTGTTTGATCACCACTTGAAGTTGATATGAGGTATTGTTTAAGAAAAGGGAAATGATTTAGGCAAATTTTGCAAGATTGAAAGAAAAAAAAAATTAAAAAAGTAATCAAGAAATGATTCATGTGGTGAGATGAGATGGAGCGTAAAACGTACTCACTCATAAACACGTGATATGCGAGAAGGAGCGTAAAACGCACTCACGGGTAAGATGGAGCATAAAATGCACTTACCAGAGAAAAGAAAAAATAAGAAAAAAAAAGCCTTTTGATCCTTTGATATTATCTGCTGGTGTTAACTAAGATTTGTGGAAAACAAGTGTTTGAGTTCTTCTTTCTCCGTTAAGGCTTCAATTTCATAAGTTTTTATGTGGTTTGATTGGTTTGATCTAGGTGGATTCACACACGCACAAAGGGTTGAAAGTAAAGTAAGATTGATGAAAAAAATTGAGTTTCAGATGATACATTGTTTTGAAGTTTCCCAGAGTTATTCTTTTGAATCTATAAGGTCAATGTTGAAGTTCATATTAACTCGTGGCTCAAGTTTGTCAGATTTGTTTGGTTGAATTTTTGTGTTATAGTTTGTTTTTATTTTGCCCGAGGACGAGCAAAAGATAAGTGTGGGGGGATTTGATAAGGATGAAAAATATTATATTTTATTCCCTTAATACTTAATCTTTTATATCTCTTTTGTGCCTAAGTACATTCATTTATCTTATATTTATATTTTAGGTACAATTGAGCTAAGGAAGCAAAATGGATGAAAAAGGAACAAGTTGGCCATGAAATAAGTGAATTCCAAGAGCAGCTCACGAATTGAAGAAGAAAAGGATTCCAAGCAAGGCAAAGTACATGGGTCACGAATTATAGCAGATCCGGATTTAATAAAGCACCAAGCAGCTCACGATTTTGATTTAATTAAGAAGCAGCCCAGCCTATTAACGAAATCGGCAGCTTACAAACTATTCAAGTAGCTCACGAGCGAAGCAAAACAATTAAGGAAATGTTAAATTGGATCCAGCAGCTTGATTGGAATTGAAATTAATATGTGGGCTGCAGCAAATATCATGGGAGGAAGCCTTCTGATCATTACATGTGGGGGCCACGATTTGTAGCAGCTCACAAAGGGAGAAGATCCATGCAATTTCGACAATTAGCAAGTAAAAATGATGTGGAGCCCATGCACCATGGGAGTGGGTCACGATTTTATAAAGCAGCTTGGTAATTCACGAGTGGGCCACGAAGGAGCAGGCAGCTTATGGTGCGGAATTAGGTACTCAAGCAGCTCACGTGATAAAGCTTTGCATTCCAATAAAGCCATGCCATTATCAACGTAATTAAAGCCGCTGGGCAGTAGGATCTTCCGCCCCAGCGGGAGATTTGCGGTTGGAGTACCCGCCCCAGCGGGAATGCGGAAATAAGTTACACATCTCCTTTAGCGAAGTGGAATTGGAAGCAAGCTAGGGCATAGTTAGGGCTGAAATATTATTGTTATAAATAGGGGATGAAGTAGTACATAAGAGGGGGATTTGGTATCTATTCAATAAAAATAATTCTCTCTATAATTCTTGGTTTTTCTATGGCTATGGATAGCTAAGTTCTTGTTCTTGGATTAAGAAGACGGAAGCCTTGGATTAAATACACTGTGAGATCTAATTAATTTCAATTGTTCAATTATTATTTTGAGTATTGTTTATTTTTCTGTGCTTGAATTATATGATTGATTTGATTAATTTCTAGAGTGCACACTAGTTTATTATTCATTGAAATCTACTGCTAAATTAGATATTGAATTCGTAATTGTTTGGTCACTCTAATTTGCGAAGCAACTAAGATAAATAATTGACTGCAGATCACGAGATTATTATATCTTAGGAAAAATATTCAACTAAATTAAATGCAACCGCTTGTGCTTGTGTTGTTTAGCTTCATCGGTTTTTCTAATTCTTAAAGCTTCTAATGGATTAAACTTTTAGCGCTTGTCTGAGGTTGTTTAGTAGTTAGGGTTATTTTAGATCACTTGTTTCTATCTAACTAAAAATAAGGAAAGACATGGAAGTGATTCTAACGATGAATATTCAAAGTATTGATTGTGTATGCTTGAGTCAATGATCAGTGTATGTTTCTTAGGTGGAAGTTGACTTAACCCAAGGTTTGTTCTCTTGATTTAATTCGTTACAATATTTTACACATTAGTTTGTTTTTAATTAAAAATATTCAAAAACCCCCCTCTTTCGGAATACAAAGTATATAAAAATAGATTAATCAGTCTCTGTGGGATCGACTCTTACTTGCACTATTACATTATTATCGTTCGCAGTAAGTTTTATTTTTGGTTGTCTGCGACAGCACACCAAATAACTTCAACTGATTTGAATAATATTTCTTTCATCAATAATAAAGAATTGAATATGAAATATAGAATTCATCTGAGGGTCGTAAGACCTTGAACTATGTCCTAGGTGATAAATATTTCTATTTAAAACCTTTAACAGTCGTTAGACTATATGGACTCTTAACTCGTAGTTAGGGGGATCAACCCTTCGTACCATGTATTATGCACAAATATCTTAATGCTTTTGCATGGTATTCTCCTATTAAATAGGGTTGTTCATCTCAATTATTTGATAACAAGTCCGCACCAAAGAAAGTTTAGTTTGGATAAGCTTAAAAGAAAATTTGGAGTTCAACTATCATCAACTAAGGAGTAGTTGAATCAACTTACAATAATTTAGAATTCGATAGTAAAGAAATTTGGGAACAGTTATGAGTCACGCTCAACAATTATGCTTTAGAATTTAACTTAAAACATTTGAAAGATTAAATAGATCTTGCTTGAACTATTAAGTCAAGATCACGTTACTTCAACAACAATTTCAATACTTGCTCAATATGGTATTAGAGTACAAAATAACTTGCGTAATAAATAACAAGTTTGGGATAGTAAACTTGCATAATGTAAAAGAAAAGTTTAGGAACTTGCTCAAGTAAAGTTTGAGTTTAGAAAACTTGCCTTAAGCGCAAGATACAATTACAATAACGTTCCACAATTATCCTACATATTACATTACGTTCACAATATCAATTAGTTTCATAACCACTTCGTTTAACCGTTAAACTTCTTACTTAAGTTTAACTTAACAACGTGGTTTGTAAACTTAACTCGCTAACTAACCACATACGCGAGTCTAAACTCACAACATGCATATCACACTGATAAGTAGGTTTATATCTACTTATTGTCTATCAACTTACTAGGATTATGGCTTAATCTCAAGTATTTTAGTGTCTTTTAATGTGTTTTATCTTTGTTTTATAGGTTTTGTTAAGAAAACTCAAATGGCATGGAATGGCATGGAAATGGCATGGGCATGACAAGATGATGAGAAAGTGGTGAACTGAAGATGGAGCATGGCATGGGCATGAGGAATTGGCATTTGATCAGTAAGAAGCAGCAGCAAGGGAATGAAGAAAGAAGAAGAAAGCAAGACTAAGGCAGCAACAAAGTGAACCAGCAAATGCACTAGCAGAAAATTGCAAAAAAAGCCAGCCGCGCGGCTGCGCATACATGCAGGCAAAACCTGGCGCGCCCGCGCCAGGAGGAATTCAGTTTAGATTTCTGGAGATCAGCGCACCCGCGCCCCAAAAGACCTATGGGGTGGCACGGGCGCGCCAGTCAAAATTCTGCACTGAGTTGACTTTTCATTTAAAATTTTTGCTGAAGTGTATTTTCCATATAAAGATGTATTTGCTAGTTATGAAAAAGGATTCAGTCGTTTTATTTTCCAGTTTTAGGGTTTTTGAGAGAAAAAGAGAGTTCTGAGCTATAGTCTATCATTTTTGGCTTCTCTTCTTTGCTCTTAGTAGATTTATTTATTTAGGGTTTTGAATTGGGTCTGATTATGATCTTGAACTCAGCTTGAAGACTTGTTTTGGAAGAAGGATTATCAGATTTGCAATCTCCTCTACTCTTATTCTCTTTACTTTCATTATTTGATTTCAATGCTTAGATCAAATCCCATAATGGTTATTGATTCAGAGATGAACTAATCACCATTATGGGATTCTAATGAAGCTTATTGTTTAATTCAGATCTATATGCCTTATTGTGATGTGTGATTGATTATGTATGGATTGCCTAGCATGGTTGTGTTTAGTGTTTAGATGCTTGATCACCATCTACCTTAATAGTTTGTATGGAATTGAAAGAAGAAGTATAAACTCATATTTGGCCATGCTAGCATATGTTCATGAAATTTGCATGTGATAGATTTTGTGATTCGTACCGGCTTACCATATGTAGTCAATTGAGAGCTTGCACTTAAATTGATATTGCTTGTAAGTCACATAGACATATAGTGATTTAGGTAATATTGATGTTCATATGAATTCTATCTCTGTTGTGAATTTTATGTGATATGGACTTAGTTTATTGAAAGATAGCCATTTCTCACCTTCGTGCTCTCGACTAGGAATCCGAAATAATGAATTAAGCTTAACAAGAGGTGTATAATCTGGATGACGCATTAAGTGACATTAGGATCCCATATCTTCCCAATTTAAATCAATCGTTTGTTAATTAGTTAATTTTAGTTTATAATCATTGTAGTTATTAATTCACACCTTGTTTACTCGTTTGAGCAGCCAGAAATAGCTACAAAGTTGTTGCATGATAGTTTAAATATAATTGCTTTTCTCCGTGGGAACGATCTTTACTTATCATATATTACTTGTTAACCGTGTATACTTTCACGTGTTTGTGTCTGTTTTGTTAACACCGAAATAAGCCAACAAGTTTTTTGGCGCCGTTGCCGGGGATAAGTTGTTATTTTTATTACTATTGACATCAATTTAAGTTAAATTTGTCTGACTTAAACAATTTACACCTTAACTCGTTTCTATTTTGTTTTTATTTGTGTTTCAGGTACTTGTGATTAGTATATGCACACCCGATCTTCAAATTTTGCGTTGGTACCTAGACAGGATAATACCAACGGGAAAGCTTGGAGAGCGAATACACGTACTACTAACACACAAGAATACACTGAACCACCGGTACAAATGGCAGCCGAGGAACATAGAGCTCTGAAGGATTACTCTATGCCAAACATCAATGAACTACAGTCGAGTATAGTCCGGCCAGCGATAGCTATGAACACCTTTGAAATCAAACTAGGGACTATTTAGATGGTTCAGAACACAATCCAGTTTGGGGGTTCGGCTAACGATGATCCGAACGAACACCTACTGAGTTTCATTGAAATCTGCAACACGTTTAAGTATAACAACGTGTCAGATGATGCGGTGAAGTTTCGTCTCTTCCCATTTACTTTGAGGGACAAAGCGAGGAGCTGGCTTCATTCGTTACTATCAGAATCAATTACTACATAAGAGGATCTAGCTCAGAAATTTTTAGCCAAGTTCTTTCCTATGGCCAAAACAGCGAAGATGAGGAGTGCTCTATCTCAATTTGAGCAACAGCAGGGAGAATCTTTGTATGAGGCCTGGGAATGATACAAGGAGATGCTACGAAAATGTCCTCACCACGGGATGCCAGATTGGATGGTGATTAATAAATTCTACAATGGCTTGGGATGGAAATCTAAGCCGATCATGGATGCCGCTGTAGGAGGAGCTTTATGCACTAAGAGCTTTGTGAAGCTTATGCATTGATTGAGACCATGGCGGCAAATGACTTTCCGAATCCGACAGCTAGAATGCCTCAACCAAAAGTTATCGGGGTATTGGATGTGGATGCCATCACGGCATTATCAGCTAAGATGGCAGCAATGTCGAAGAAAATTGACTCTATTGCTGAAAACAAAGTTCATTAAGCTGCTTTCGTATGTAAGTTATGTGCAGGATCACACCCGACAGAACAATGTGCTATCACTGTAGAGTCAGTTCAATTCGTCAGCAACTATCAAAAGCCACATAATCAATTTTTGAACTCCTACCATCCAAACTTCAGCTAGAGTAACAATTAAGGTTCTCAACAACACCAACCTCAACATCAATACCAAGCACAACAGTCTCAACAACAACATTACCAACTACAACAGTCTCATCAACAGTATGCCCCTAGACTGTCACATCCTCCCGAATTTCATCAGCAACAACATCAACACCATCCAGCTCCTACTCCACAACCAGAGAAGAAAATTGAAATGGAGGAGCTCATGTTGATGTTAAAGAGCCAAGCGGTGGCGATCAAAACATTGGAGACTCAAATGGGCCAAATGGCCAATATGTTGACTAACAGGCTGCAAGGGGCTCTCCAAGCAATACTGAAGCAAATCCAGGCAAAAGGGATGGAAAGGAACAATGTCAAGCAATCACATTGAGGTCTAAGAAGCAAACTACAGATCTGGGGATTGGCGCGGCTGCACCCTAGAATGAAGAGAACCTGGCACGGGCACGCCCGTGTGCAGAAAAATCTGATGTAGTTTTGAATGATGGGGATGATGGGAAGCCTATAGTGGAGTCACAAAAGCATGAAAAAGCTGAGAAAACTAACGCTACACCACAAGTTATCTACCCTCCTGCACCATATCCTCAGAGGCTTCAGAAATAAAAATTAGACAAACAGTTCGCTAAGTTTTTGGAGGTGTTTAAGAAATTGCAGATCAACATTCCTTTCGCCGAAGCTTTGGAACAAATGCCAAGCTATGCGAAGTTTATGAAAGGCATACTGTCAAGGAAGAAGAAGCTAGAGGATTATGAAACAGTTGCCTTGACAGAGGAATACAGTGCAGTATTGCAATGAAAACTACCTCCAAATCTCAAAGACCTAAGCAGCTTTACGATACCTTGCTCCACTGGAAAATTGTCCTTTAGTAAGTGTTTATGTGTCTTGGGAGCGAATATAAACCTGATGCCTCTATCGGTATTCACATAGTTGGGATTACCGGCTCCTAAGACGACAAATATATCATTGCAGCTTGTCGATAGGTCCATCACATACCCGAGGGGTATCGTAGAAGATGTCTTGGTGAAAGTGAACAAGTTTATCTTCCCTGCCGACTTTATTATTCTTGACTACGAGGAGGACAAAGGCATACCTATCATTCTTGGGAAACCTTTTCTAGCTACTGGGCGAACACTCATAGATGTATAGAAGGGAGAACTGACAATGAGGGTTCAGGACCAAGAGGTCACGTTTAATGTCTTCAAAGCTATGAAGTTCCCCACTGACGAAGAAGAGTGTTTCCGGGTTGATGTAGTCGATTGGGTACTGCATGAAGAAGCTGAGCAAATGATGAACATGGATCCATTAAAGAGTGCTCAACTAGGAGACTCTGACATGGATGATGCAGATGTTGTGGAGTATGTACAAATTTTGAACACAGTGCCACAGATGAGAAAAATTAAGATTCCCATTGAACCACTTGGACATATTGGGGAGACATCGAAGTGACTCCAGCCTTCTCTTGAGATGCCTCCCACCCTTGACCTTAAACCTCTTCCTGATCGTCTGAGATACGCATTTTTGGGGGGAATCTTCCATGTTGCCGGTTATTATTGCTTCTGCCTTATCATCTGGCCAGGAAAGTAAGTTGTTGCGAGTTCTACGAGAATTCAAATCAGCTATTGGTTGGACCATAGCGGATATCAAGGGGATCAGCCCCTCATTCTGCATGCATAACATACTCTTGGAGGATGACAGTAAGCCGATAGTAGAGCAACAGAGGAGATTAAATCCTATTATAAAAGAGGTTGTCAAAAATGAGATCCTAAAGTGGTTAGATGCCAGAATCATTTATCCAATCTCTGACAGCTCATGGGTGAGCCCAGTGTAATGCGTTCCGAAGAAGGGGGCATGACAGTAGTGTCCAATGAAAACAATGAACTTATACCTACCAGAACAGTTACAGGGTGGAGGGTTTGCATGGACTATCGCAGATTGAACAAAGCTACAAGATAGGACCATTTCCATCTCCCGTTCATTGACCAAATATTTGATAGGTTAGCGTGATATGACTACTACTGTCTCTTGGATGGTTATTCGGGGTATAACCAGATTGTTATAGCTCCAGAAGACCAGGAGAAGACTACCTTCACGGGCCCATACGATACTTTTGCATTCAGGAGGATGTCTTTCGGATTATGCAACGCTCCAGCCACATTCCAGAGATGTATAATGGTAATATTCTCCGATATGGTCGAGTAAAATGTAGAAGTTTTCATGAACGACTTCTCAGTCTTTGGAGACTCTTTCGACATATGCCTGGAGAATTTGGTTCTGGTATTAAAGAGGTGTGTTGAGACCAATTTAGTGCTGAATTGGGAAAAGTGCCATTTTATGGTATAGGAAGGCATTATATTGGGGCACAAAGTTTTTGGGAAAGGATTAGAGGTGGACAGAGTGAAACTGGAGACTATTGAGAGCTTACCTCCACCAACTTCTGTGAAAGGGGTTCGTAGCTTCCTTGGGCACGCAGGATTTTATCGCCGATTCATTAAGGACTTCTCAAAGATTACTAAGCCACTATGCAGTTTGCTTGAGAAAGATGTCCCACTTTGATTCGACGATGAATGCTTAGTCGCTTTCAAGCACTTGAAGAAGAGGTTGACTACGGCACCCATTATCACAGCACCTGACTGGTCTCTTCCATTTGAACTAATGTGTGATGCGAGTGACTTTGCTGTGGGAGTTGTCTTGGGGCAACGCAGGGACAAGGTTTTTTAGGTTATCTACTATGCCAGTAAAACCCTGACTGATGCCAAACTGAATTAAACTACCACAGAGAAGGAGCTTCTAGTGGTAGTATATGCATTTGACAAATTTTGGTCTTATCTGATTGGCACAATAGTTGTCGTATACACCAAACATGCTGCAATCCGATACTTGATATCTAAGAAAGATGCAAAGCCCCGTCTCATTCGCTGGATACTTCTTTTGTAGGAATTTGATTTGGAAGTCAAAGACAGAAAGGGGACCGAAAACCAAATGGTTGACCACTTATCCAGATTGGAGAACCCGGGAAAGGACACAAATGACAAAGTGATGATTAATGAGTCCTTCCCGGACGAACAATTATTTGTGGTGCAAGGCGAAATGCCATGGTTTGCAAACTTTGCGAACTTTTTAGTGAGAAATATTATCCCTTCTGATTTGACTAGACCCCAGAAGAAGAAGTTTATACATGATGTTAAATGGTATATTTGGGACGAGCCTTACCTATTTAAGCAGTGTGCCGATAGGATGATCAGACGATGCATCCGAGAAAGTGAGACGGACAACATACTTCAGGATTGCCATTCATCAGTCTATGGAGGACACTACGGGGGCGAGAGGATAGCTGCCAAGGTTCTTCAGGCAGGCTTTTATTGGCCGACTTTGTTTAAAGATGCTTACAACTTCGTGCAAAAATGTGATCGGTGTCAGCGAGTTGGTAATATATCCAAACAGAATGAGATGCCTTTGAATATGATCCTAGAGGTTGAGATATTTGACGTCTAAGGGATAGACTTCATGGGGCCTTTTGTTTCGTCGCGTGGAAATTTGTATATCTTGCTCGTAGTGGATTACGTGTCCAAGTGGGTAAAAATAGCAGCCTTGCCGACTAATGATGCTAGGGTGGTCTTGCGATTTCTTCAAAAGAGTATTTTCACAAGATTCGGGACTCCTTGGGCTATCATAAGTGATGAGGACACCCATTTCTGCAATCGACAGTTTACTGCACTATTGGCCAAGTATAGGGTGAATCACCGTATCGCCACAGTGTACCATCCCCAAACGAATGGCCAAGCTGAGGTGTCCAATCGTGAGGTGAAAAGGATATTAGAGAAAATTGTAAATCCCACAAGGAAGGATTGGTCCCTTAAGCTCGATAATGCAGTTTGGGCATACAGGACTGCGTACAAGACACCATTGGGTATGTCACCGTATCAGCTAGTTTATGGGAAGGCCTGCCACCTACCCATGGAACCCAAGCACAAAGCCTATTGGGCCATAAAAAAGCTGAACTTTGACTTGAAAGCTACAGGTGTGAAGCGCCTTTCCAATTAAATGAGTTAGATGAATTCAGACTATAAGCTTAAGAAAACTCGAAACTGTATAAGGAAAAAGTGAAAAGGTGGCATGACCGCAAGATCATGGAAAGGAAATTCGATTGTTGTATAACTCTCGTCTTAGACTCTTTCCTAGAAAGCTCAAATCGCGGTGGTCGGGCCCTTTCACGGTGAAAACTTGGTTTCCACATGTGCAGTGTAGATTTTCGATCAATATCCAGACAAACCGTTTTAAGTGAATGGACAAAGGTTTAAGCACTACTATGGAGGCGAAGTCGATCGGCAAAAAGTCACCTCGAACCTTTCTACTACTTAACCATTTCAGACAGAGTCGAGCTAATTGACTATAATCAAGCGCTCGATGGGAGGCACCCCATCATCTCTCTTCTCCCTTACATATAATTCTTGTTACATTTCTCTATTATTTCCCTCCCCTTGTTTAATTCTAAAAATCGTGAAAATTTTGAACAATTTGGAGTTTAGGAGCTTATTTCATATATTCTTGGAGTTAAGATGCTTATTGCATATATTTTTGGAGTTATGAACATATTGCATATACACACATATAGCATTTTTGAGAATTCACACATCTATGATTCACTTATATAGCATTTTTTTTGAGGATTCAAACATACATACATCTTACATAGTCCAATTTTGATGTTGGAAACATTTATATCTCATTTTTCAGTGCTATGTGTGCAAGGAATATATTGCATGTTGGTTATGCTGTGTTTAATATTGCTTGTTAGTATGCTATATTGGTTTGCTATGTTGGTCTGATGTTGGTTTACATGTGGGTTGCTGCAGAAAACTTCACTGTTGCAGATAACAAATTCACAGCTGGGCTCAGGGCAGTGCGACCGTGCCAACCTCAAGGCACAACTCCGCGAGCCCGCGCCAATTCTGAAAAATTCCAGAAGTGTATCTTGACCTACGCTGCCGCGCCCTCATTACAACAAATCTTGGCACGCCCACGCCCGACCCCATCAAGCTGCCGACTTAAATTCTTAAAATATTTGTCCCTTCCTTTAACACCTATTCCTATTTGGTCAAGGCATTATCAGAATCTAACCAACCCTCTCATATACGAACTCCCTTTCTTCTAAACACCTCTCCTATTTGAATTTCATCTCCTTCTCACAAACCTAGCCCTAATCACATTACAACATACAAACACCTCCTTCAAATTCCAAACCATCTACAAACCCTTGGCCCTATACAAACTCTATCTCTCCACATATAA
This sequence comes from Panax stipuleanatus, assembly GCA_020205555.1. Classification (NCBI taxonomy): domain Eukaryota; kingdom Viridiplantae; phylum Streptophyta; class Magnoliopsida; order Apiales; family Araliaceae; genus Panax; species Panax stipuleanatus. The sequence continues at coordinate 52,601,345 of CM035119.1, forward strand.
ATCCCAAACCCTAGCCTAGACACTACCATCTCATCATTCTATTCACATAATAGGTTTGCAGTAAGGATTTTCAGAGGAAATTTAGGGAGTTTTGCAGCAGTATTAGGGTTTTTGCATTTAGATTTCAAAGGGTTCTAAGGCACAAGTTTGGGGGTGTTCTTCTGCATCACAAACTAGGGTTTGCTCTATAGAATTTAGAGGCACAAGTTTGGGGGTGTTTCTCTGCATCACAAACTAGGGTTTGCAAGAGAATTACCTGCAAGAGATTATGCGTCCTAAGAGAGATAGATCCGCCACGCCTGATTCACCTTCGCAAAGCAGCCAGGTTGAGGATACTGTGGACTTAACCAAGTTCATCAGTCTCGCAGCACAGACTGAATATTACCAAATTGCTGCTAAGATATTTGTGAAGGAGCGGGGATTGAAATCGGGCAAAGAAGATGGCGAAATGTATGCCATGATATGAGATAATGCCTATTTTTGAGTTGTGATAATGTATGTGCCTGCTCCGATGACCATATTTCGCAAATTCTATGCGAACGCCAAGGAGACACAGAGCGGCTTCTTGTTCGTCCGGGGATTTCAAGTTGACTACCGTCCGCTGGCGATCCGTGAGGTTTTCAATTTGCCTTCAATCCCGACCGGTCGAGTAAATTGGGTTGAGGCAGAGCGTTTTGAGACTGACTTGGACAGGGTGATCGCAGATTTATGCGTGCCGGGCACGAAGTGGAACTATAAGGCGGGCACTGATACGCCCACCAATTTCCCAAGCTCAGCCCTGAACCGATATGCAAAGGCGTGGAACCTGTTTATCTGCGTCAATCTGATGCAGTCTACTCACCAGCAAGACATTCCGGTCGAGAGGGCAATTATTCTGTGCGAAATTATTACTGGGAAGTATATAGATATTGGCCATTTACTCCATCAGAATATGCTACGCTACATACAGGGCAGCACCACTGGCAGTATTCCACACGCGTCAGTCGTGACGCATCTGTACGCCCAGGCTAGGCTTTACTAGGATGACGAGCAGGTTCATATGCCTAGCCAGGACATTACGCACTCCACCATTAAGAGGTTTGAAGATTGGGCTGGTGGCAAGGCACATCCGTGGGGCAAAGGATTCATTCTGCCAACTGCTCCACCAGTGCCTCCACCACAGCCAGCAGAGGCAGCTGCTCCTCCTCCAGCCAGTGAAGTGAATCAGGATCACAAGATGAGGCAATTGGAGAGGAGGATGGACGCGTTGAATGGAAACTTCACAGCGTTTGCCGATGGGCTATCTCGTTCCTTGGCTGAGGCCTTTGCGCAGCAGGGATAGATGGTGGAGTGGCCAGTCTTCGGTTCTTCCATACCATACTCGCCGCCCGATTCACCACCCGAGGAGGGTGGCCATGCCGATACATAGGGGAGTTTCCTTACCCTTTATCTCCAATGAGGACATTGTAGTTTTTAAGTTTGGGGTATTGAGTTATAATTAATAGTAGTGCATATAGCTAGTTGCATGTAGTTTAATTGCATGTTTAGTTTGCATGGTAGTATTTATTAGTTATATATTTGTAAAATTTTGAGTAATTTTTTTTTTCAATTTTCTTTAGTTTTGTTTAGTTAGTTATGTGTTTAGTTGCATTTGCATAGCATAATCCCATGTTTTTAGCCTGTTGAATTCCAGTCTGGCCGATGATGATATTGAAATGTTTTAAGATTTTTGAACTCAGTTGGTAACTTAAGCTTAGTTATAATTTTATACATGATGTAGTCTATGACTGTTGCTTTGATGTTACCGGATAGCACGGCATTGTTATTATTTGTTTGTTGGTTAGATTAGCACATGCTTGTCTTCTGAGGGGAAAATTTTATTTTTAATGATAGAATTGTGTAGAAAATGATTAATGGCCATAATGACACAGAAATGCAAGTTTGGGGGAAAACATTGGGTATGCTTGCTAAAAAGAAAAAGAAAAAGAAAAAGAAAAGAAAAGAAAATGAGGAAAAGAAAAAAACAGAATAAACGCCTTGGCTAGCTAAGCCTTGTGGCCTTTGATACTCGAGCAAGTACGCCCTAGGGGATTGTCTCTACACCCAGCACCCTAAAGTCTTATAATTTGGGAGTCGTTGATCGAAAGCTCGTTAAATGGGTATCATTGAAAAGCCTACGAGGGCTTAGCATTGCACAGTCGGGTGTATCCACGGGAAAGTGCGAATATCACCCTCGTGTGTGAATAAAAGCAGAATAAACCTTTTGTTAAACCTTAGCTTGTATTGATGTGTTAGATTCGTTGTTGTTTCATATATGTGCAAAGTTCTTGATTTAAAACCTCAGTTTTTCTTCCTTAGAAGTATAGCATGTGGAATCTTCACCTCTATCAAGCTTATTTGTGATATAGCACACACACACACTACATCTTAGCAATAGGTTATGATTTCCGGATTGTATGTCTTTATGACTTTAGCTTGAGTTGATACCTTGTTCATGGATCTTGTTATTTCTCTAAGGCATATCTTATTGGAATTCATATCATGGCTAAAATTTTGGGATTCATTTTTATAGTAGTATAGTTGCATAGCATGTAGTTTGCATTTGTGTTTGTTGCTTGAGGGCAAGCAATAGTTCAAGTCTTGGGGTATTTGATAAGTAGGTTTATATCTACTTATTGTCTATCAACTTTGTGACGCCTCCAAAATAGGTTCAATACACAACCCACCTATTCTGAGTCGCCAAGAAATACATGGTACAGAATTCAAATACAAATCTTTTATATCCAATTGTCGTACACAATACGATCACACATAAAGTGTGAGTAACAATACTCACACTCCTTATCAATGATACGTTACATAAAAGTACAGTCAATAACTGTTTTAAGAATTAAAATCTTTAGAAAATGCTCAAGGAAACCTTCGTACATGAGAGGCCATGCTTCTAAGTTATAATAGATATCATAGGACTTGAGAATTAACCTTGGTTGACCCAATAGACCCCAAAGAAGAACGAGAAGATTACTATCATTTTCATTCCAATGAGGGGTATTCTCTTGCCATATAATTATCTCAATTATTTCAAATTGAGAATTGTATTCCAACCATACTCCAAGATTATATAGGTAGTGCTCATAGATATAATCAGTAACTGGATGTGCACAACCATGTCTTATGATAACACGAAGTCGTGTGTGATTAGACATCTTGTATGATAGTGACAACACACCCTTCCAAAGTTGGGTTCACCTCAGTCTATTTGGTTCACCAAAATCAACTGTTAAAATGACGTATAAGATATGACACACACATTTAAAGTTCTGAATATAATTATTTCCATACTGTTTTATGTGAAACTTCAACAGTTATAGATCATCGTTCTATTCCCCTGTTATCCCCGCTCGACCCAGCTACACTCTTATTACCTGAAAGGAATCGTGAACTAAAAAGGGTGAGCACAATTAGCTCAGTAAAGAATATTATGACTAAATATAATTAAATTATCAATAGCCTTCATCAGTGATGAATCAGATCTTTAGAACTTTAGCCCTTAACAGGAAAAAATCTGATAGAATACAATAGACAACAAGTTTTAGATCAACAACTGCAGCGGAACAAACAATCCATTAGAAGAGTCAAATAGACCATAATATCTATTATCTTCTCCATGTTAAAAGTCCACCAACAATATTTCATCCATGTAACATCAATTAACAATTCCACTCCACAATTATGAAAATAGTTCATGATCATAATCATGTTGATATTTCCTCTTCGCACCCAGGACGAATATAATTTTCATCACTTGTCTTTACCTGAAACACCAAATATCATGGTTATACCAAATCACAGTTCCTTTACATAATCATGCTAATAAATTCATCTTTGCACTGAGGCTAAAGATATTCATTTGTAACATCAATAATTATGATTCTACTAGTCTACAGCCTTTAGACATAATTATGTTAAACAATTCATCCTTGCACCACGGGCCAATGATATTCAACAGTAACATCAATGGTCATGATCATGCTAAACACCTGTCCATCTTTGCACTACGGGCCAAAGATATTCAATAGTAATGATCATGATCATGCCAAACACATGTCCATCTTTGCACTACAGGCCAAAGATATTCAAGTTTCATATTTCAAATGTAACAATTAAAATTTAATAAGAAGATTTGGGTAAATAAAAATTCAAGCGAAATGATATTAGATGAAACTCAAATCTCAAAGGAATATCTAATCATTTCAGAATTTATAGAAGCAATATTTATAACCATGTTGATCAATTCACCTTTGCACTTAAGCTAAAGATATTCAATTATAAAATCAATGGTCATGATCATACAAGTCAACAATTCATCTTTGCACTACTGACCAAAGAAAATCCATAGTCATGGTCATACCAATAATCTACCCATCTTTACACTCAAGTCAAAGAGAACTTCCATCACCATGATTACAAAAATGTTATATATGATGAATAGACATAGTAAGAATAATATGATCAAAACATTGATCCAATTTCAAGAGTAAGATTCATAAATCAAAGACAATTTAGACAGAAAAATAAACCAATTTTTGTCGTGAATAGTACTCCGTGAATAGTAACTCATGAATAGTAACTTGTGATTAGTACTCGAATGAACAGTAACTCGTGATTAGTAACTCGTGAATAGTACTCGAATGAATAGTACTCCGACATGAAAAGGTAAAACTTTCATAATAAAGTTCAGACCAATATTCCGGTGAAATGATATTAGATGAAGCGCAAAGCTCAAGGAATTTCTAATCATTTCAGAAATTATAGAAGCAATACTTACCGTAGTAAGTTAAAATTTATGAATATGAAATGAAATATTATCACTTTCATAGTATGGAATATGAAAGAAAATAATATTCTTTATGAATATAGAAAGAAAATAACATTGTTTACGAGAAAAAATAACATCCTTTACGAGAAAAATAATATCTCTTACCTTAGTAGAATACTAGATCTGACTGAAATATCGGATCTAATGTTGAAAAAATCTTGCACTGTTATCCACACTTAAACTATCCTTATACTCATAAGAAATACGCTCAATATTATCGAGAAAGAATTTTCTGATTCTGGTGTGATTTTCATTTCTAACTAAGCACCCTATTTATAGAAAAATGTCAGAACACCAAAGCTGACTAAGTTACTCTCGGTGGCTTTCTCGACACACTACACTTGAAAAAAATTAGCCCACCACTTTTGAAATTCCACCAACCACATGTTATATAATATATATATATATATATATATATATATAAATATTAAAAGAATTTCAATTCCATTTTTTTTCTTCCACCTCATACCATAAAAATAATGTCATCATTTAAATTATAAAATTATACTATTATATTATCACATTATACTCTTATAATATAATATTATAATAATATATTATTTTATCGAAGAAGATAAAATATCAACTTTCAACAAATGTCTCTTTTGCTAAAAATTCCTAAACAGCTACCTCACGAAATTTATAATAAATCATACGTTAATCTTTAACGGTTCAAAATTTGTGGACATATACTCAACTTATTTATGTATAACATATCCAAAAATTACAACGATCCAACGGTCGGATTAAGAATCATAATTCACACAATAGAGCTTAAGAAAACAGATTTTTTGGACTATAAGTTCTTATAAACAGTTTTATTCAAATAGTCACCACGAAAAATCCACAAGGAATTTTTCGATGATTCAAATTTCTGTAATTAGCTTACTTCCAGAGCTTTCTTTCAGAGCTTTCTTTTGATATAAAGCTCATCTCTTAACTCATTATACACAAAGAGTTATGAATTTTACAAAATCAAGTAATAAACTAATTTTTCTGAAAATTTTCATATTTCGTTTTTCATTTGATTTCTTGATTCCTCTCATTTATATCAAAATTGAATACATATTTACTTATCATTTTTATCAATAATCAATTATTATTCACAATTAATATTATAGAATCACAATATTAACAACCAGGTCGTTCTTAGGTAAGAAGGGGCTTTCCAATAAGAATTACTCTTCATTGGCGCGCAATTATATAACCTAACCACTTTTCTCGACATTGTCAATAATGCTATCTAATAATATCATTCCAATAATATGAGTGATAATTATTGATTTAATAATGTGAAATACTATGCAGTGGTTACTGTAACAATTATTGAATCAATAAAATAAAATAATATGCAATTATTAATGTAGCAATTATTGAATCAATAATATAAAATACTGAACAATAATTACTATAATAATTATTGAGTAAGTGACTTCTTACGTAATAATCAATAATTAGAAATTACTGTGCAATATTGTGTGCTACTGTGCAACAACTCGTATTATTGTATTTTTATCACCGGGTATTTCAACAGTTTAACGGTAATAGTTTTATCGTTATTTTTATAAAAAAATTACTTCTGTCACTTTCTATAGCCGACATTCATTCCGTTGTGGGGTTCACCAATGACTGCGCCGTCGTACGAATATTCCCTGACACAACGAATATTTTATGACAACTTGCTTACTTTGTAAAATTTGCACATATCATCCTTAACTTTAACCTTTTATCAATTTAACCATTTACTGAATAGAATAATAATTATAAGAAAAATTAAATACTTTTATTTCATAAAATTTGGGGTCTTACAATCTCCCCTCCTTATGAAATTTCGTCCCGAAATTTACGTACCTGGTAATTCGAAGAGGTGAGGATACCTTGCTTTTATTTTAGATTCTATCTTTCCAGTCATTTCTTCTGTATCATGATTTCTCCATTACTCATCTCTTAGGTTTCAGATATCATTCTAGAATACAGCTTCAAAACAAAGGTTAATTGACATATCACAATTTGTCAATCTATTAAGTAAGAAAATTCAGCTTAGGTAAGTCACACACTAGCGAAGTATATTACTCGTCTCTCCCCTCCTAGTTCTAGACTCAGATCTCCGCCAGCGACTGTAAGACCCCGAATATATGAAATAAAAGTATTCAGTTTTTCTATTTAGTAAATGGTTAAATTGATAAAAGTTTAAAGTTAAGGGTGATATATGCGCAAATATTTTAAAATAAGCAAGTGGTTATAAAATATTCATTGTTGTCTGGGAAAATTCGTATGGTCGTGGAATATTCTTACTGTCGGAGAATATTTGTACGACGGCGCAGCCATTTGTGGGCCCATAACTGAAAACTGTCGGATGAAGAAAATGACAAGAATAAGTTTTTTATAAATAACGGCGTAGTTGTTACCGTTAACACTGTTGAAATACCCGGTGGTTAAAAATGAAGTAATACGCGTCGTTGCACAGTAGCACACGGTATTGCACAGTATTTTTATATTATTGTTAATTCAATAATTGCTACTGCACAGTATTTTCCATTATCAGATCAATAATTCATATTATTTGAATAATATTATTAGATAGCATTATTGGCAATGTCTAAGAAAGTTCTGTTTAGGAGGGGTTATTTAATTGCGCGCCAGTAAGGAGAAATCTTTATCGGAAGGCCCCCTCTTTCCTGGGAACGGCCTGGTTGTCAATATTGTGGGTCTGTAATATTATTTATGAATAATTAATTATTGATAAAAATAATAAGAAAATATTTATTTAATGTGGATATAAATGGAGGAATTTTTAAAGAGACAATTATTGAGAGTTGATATTTTATCCTCTTTGATAATTTATTCAAATATATTATTATAATATTACATTATAAGTGTATGATGTGATAATATAATAATATAATAATGGTGATATTTTTACAATAAATTCATGGTTTATGAATAAATGAGGTGGAAGGGAGAAAATGGAATTGGAATTTTTTTTTAATTATAAATATTATATATATATATATATATATATATATATACAAAATTGATCAGGTCCGGACTCCCGGACCTGATCAAATGCGGACCTTTTTTTTTTTTTTTTTTTTAAATAACTAATAAAAAATGTATAATATTTTATGGAACTGGAATTTTTTCATAATACAGTGTTTTAGGTGTGATTTGGATACTTATAACAAAATAAGTCTGTACAGTCTGTATAACCTGTGTTGTTATATGTATCCAAATCACACCTAAAACACTGTATTATGAAAAAATTCCAGTTCCATAAAATATTATACATTTTTTATTAGTTATTTTAAAAAAAAAAAGCAAAAAAAATGGTCCGGATTTTGATCAGGTCCGGGAGTCCGGACCTGATCCGGCCTCTATATATATATATATATATATATATATATATATATATATATACGTGTGTGTATATGTGTGGGTGTGTGTATGTGTGGAAGAAATGGTGGAGATGAGAAAAGAAGAAGAGGGGAGAGAGAGAGAGTTAGTGGAAAAATATGAAAAAGGAAGAAAGAGAAAGGGAATAGAAGGAAATGGAAAAAACATCCGTATATAAATTTCGGTCATTTTTCGTTCGAAATTTGAAAAAACTTTCTTCTACAAAGTTGTAGAGAATAAAATTTCCTATGGAATGGACATAAGATTCGTATTTTTCTGATAAAAGGGCTATTTATTATGAATTATTGAAGTTCTGAATTGATTTTTGATTAAAATATACTGTGGGCCCCACTTTTGTCCTTTAGTTTGTGAAAAATGCTAGGAAATTTTTGATTCAAGAATGATAGACGGGTGGTTTGTAAAGGAAAAAATAAAATAATATTTTATTAAATTTTTTGATTTGGCATTCTAAGCATTTTTCTATAAATAGAGTGCTGAATTAGAATTTAAAAATCTCACCAAAATCAGAAGTTTCTCTCTCTATAATATCAAGCGTATTTTTGTGAGTATTTCAATACTTTGAGTGTTGCTAAACAGTGAAAGTTTTCTTCAGCATTATATCCGTTATTCCAGTCAAAAGTCTTTTCTTCTAAGGTAAGAGATATCATTCTTGTAAGTGATGGTAAGGGATGTTATATTTTTCGTAAATGATGTTATTGCTTTCAATATCATTTCATCAAAATATTGGTATGAATTTTATTATAAAATTTTTATCTTTTTCGTTGGGGTTACTATTCACGTATACGGCACTATTCAAGAATACAGTACTATTCACGAGTACTATTCACGAAGTATGATTTTTCTTATAAAAATTTCTACCTTTTCATGTCACGATTACTATTCACGTATACGACATTATTCACGTATACGACACTATTCAAAAATACGGTATTATTCACAGAAAAATTAAATTTTCTTTTCTTTGTCTAAGTTGGCTATTATGGTTCCTATCTTTGATTGGATCCAAGTTTTGATCTTCATTCTTGAATTTTGCTCCATAATTGATTGTTATGGAGTATTTTTAAAATTGGATAAACTGATTTACGAATCCCTAATCTTTGTCCTTTATTTCACTGGATTCGTTCTTTAAAATATTTTTCATCATCTTCAGTCTTAAATGATGATACAAAAGAATATCTTTGGCCTGTAGTGCAAAGATGGATGATTATGTGAAGAATATCTTTGGCCTGTAGTGCAAAGATGAATGATTACCTGATGAATATCTTTGGCCCGTAGTGCAAAGATGGACAGGTGTTGAGATGAATATGACCAACTGGTGATACAAATGAATATCTTTGGCCTGTATTGCAAAGATGAATATTTGATTCAAGATATATATTGATTGATGTTATAGGGATAAAATATTGATTATGGACTTTCAAATCATAGAATATAGTAGACATCATTTTTACTTAATTCTTCTGATGCATTGTTATTTCCGCTGCAATTGTTGATCTAAAACTTGTGGTCCATAATATTTTGTTTGATTTGTTGAAGACTAACGATAAATTGTTCTTTATTATCTTAGTCATAATATTCTTTACTAGGCTAGTTGAGCTCACCCTTTTCATCTATTGTCCTCTTCAAGAAATGAGAATGTCGCAGGGACTAGTCGGGGGACAGAGTGATGGTCCGAGTTAGAGCAGTAGTAGTCCTCACTATTTTTATAAAATAGTATGATAATAATTATAATGAGGACATAGTTTGAATGTTTATATTTTTTACATATTTGTATTGACACTCACAGTTGTGTGGTCATATTTTGCACGACCGTGTGATATAAAAGTTTGTATTTGGATTCTGTACCATGTATTTGGCGACCCAGAACGGATGGAACGGACCTATCCTGGGGGAGTCACAACGAACATATCCCTAAGCTCTGATACCATTTGTGACTCTCATGGAGCTTCAACCATAACACCTCACAATGGTACCTATCAGTTTGCCACTTTAGAAAGGCGTCAGCTACGGAGAGTCTGGCTTCGGTGCATCCCCCATAAACAGGAAGTCACTAGCGAGAGGCTCGGGGCTCTTTACTTATAGCTCTGATACCATTTGTGACTCCCCCAAAATAGGTTCAATACACAACTCACCTATTCTGAGTCGCCAAGAAATATATGGTACAGAATCCAAATATAAATCTTTTATATCCAATTGTCGTACACAATACGATCACACATAAAGTGTGAGTAACAATACTCACACTCCTTATCAATGATACGTTATATAAAAGTACAGTCAATAACTATTTTAGGAATTAAAATCTTTAAAAAATGCTCAAGGAAACCTTCGTACATGGGAGGCCATGCTTCTAAGTTATAATAGATATCATAGGACTTGAGAATTAACCTTGGTTGACCCAATAGACCCCAAAGAAGAACGAGAAGATTACTATCATTTTCATTCCAATGATGGGTATTCTCTTGCCATATAATTATGTCAATTATCTCAAATTGAGAATTGTATTCCAACCATACTCCAAGATTATATAGGTAGTGCTCATAGATATAATCAGTAACTGGATGTGCACAACCATGTCTTATGATAATACGAAGTCGTGTGTGATTAGACATCTTGTATGATAGTGACAACACACCCTTCCAAAGTTGGGTTCACCTCACTCTATTTGGTTCACCAAAATCAACTGTTAAAATGACGTATAAAATATGACACACACATTTAAAGTTCTCAATACAATTATTTCCATAGTGTTTTATGTGAGACTTCAATAGTTATAGATCATCGTTCTATTCCCCTGTTATCCCCGCTCGACCCAACTACACTCTTATTACCTGAAAGTAATCGTGAAGTAAAAGGGTGAGCACAATTAGCTCAGTAAAGAATATTATGACTAAAGATAATTAAATTATCAATAGCCTTCATCAGTGATGAATTAGATCTTTAGAACTTTAGCCCTTAACAGGGAAAAATCTGATAGAATACAATAAACAACAAGTTTTAGATCAACAACTGCAGCGGAACAAACAATCCATTAGAAGAGTCAAATAGACCATAATGTCTATTATCTTCTCCATGTTAAAAGTCCACCAAAAATATTTTATCCATGAAACATCAATTCACAATTCCACTCCACAATTATGAAAATAGTTCACGATCATAATCATGTTGATAAATTCCTCTTCGCACCCAGGACGAATATAATTTTCATCACCTGTCTTTACCTGAAACACCAAATATCATGGTTATACCAAATCACAATTCCTTTACATAGTCATGCTAATAAATTCATCTTTGCACTCAGGCTAAAGATATTCATTTGTAACATCAATAATTATGATTATACTAGTCTACAGCCTTTAGACATAATTATGTTAGTCAATTCATCTTTGCACCAGGGGCCAAAGATATTCAACAGTAACATCAATGGTCATGATCATGCAAAACACATGTCCATCTTTGCACTACGGGCCAAAGATATTCAATAGTAATGATCATGATCATGCCAAACACATGTCCATCTTTGCACTACATGCCAAAGATATTCAAGTTTCATATTTCAAAGATAACAATTAAAATTTAATAAGAAGATTTGGGTAAATAAAAATTCAAGCGAAATGATATTAGATGAAACTCAAATATCAAAGAAATATCTAATCATTTCAGAATTTATAAAAGCAATATTTATAACCATGTTGATCAATTCACCTTTGCACTTAAGCTAAAGATATTCAATTATAAAATCAATGGTCATGATCATACAAGTCAACAATTCATCTTTGCACTACTGACCAAAGAGAACCCATAATCATGGTCATACCAATAATCTATCCATCTTTACACTCAAGTCAAAGAGAACTTCCATTACCATGATTACAAAAATATTATATATGATGAATAGACATAGTAAGAATAATATGATCAAAACATTGATCCAATTTAAAGAGTAAGATTCCTAAATCAAAGATAATTTAGACAGAAAAATAAACTAATTTTTGTCGTGAATAGTACCCTATGAATAGTAACTCGTGAATAGTAACTCATGAATAGTAACTCGCGATTAGTACTCGAATGAACAATAACTCATGAATAATAACTCGTGAATAGTACTCAAATGAATAGTACTCTGACATAAAAAGGTAAAACTTTCATAATAAAGTTCAAACCAATATTCCGGTGAAATGATATTAGATGAAGCGCAAAACTTAAGAAATTTCTGATCATTTCAGGAATTATAGAAGCAATACTTACCGTAGTAAATTAAAATTTATGAATATGAAATGAAATATTATTAGTTTCATAATATAGAATATGAAAGAAAATAATATTCTTTATGAATATTGAAAGAAAATAACATCGTTTACAAGAAAAATAACATCCTTTACGAAAAAAAATAATATCCCTTACCTTAGTAGAATACTAGATCTGACTGAAATATCGGATATAATGTTGAGAAAATCTTGCACTGTTATCCATAGTCAAACTATCCTTATACTCACAAGAAATACGCTCAATATTATCGAGAAAGAATTTTCTGATTCTGCTGTGATTTTTATTTCTAACTAAGCACCCTATTTATAGAAAAATACTAGAACACCTAAGCTGACTAAATTACACTGGGTGGCTTTCTCGACACACCACACTTGAAAAAAATTAGCCCACCACTTTTGAAATTCCACTAACCACATTTTATATATATAATATATATATTTATATATATATATATATTAAAATATTTATAATTGTTAAAAGAATTTCAATTCCAATTTTTTTTCTTCCACCTCATACCATAAAAATAATGTCATCATTTAAATTATAAAATTATACTATTATATTATCACATTATATTCTTATAATGTAATATTATAATAATATATTATTTTATCGAAGAAGATAAAATATCAACTTTCAACAAATGTCTCTTTTGCTAAAAATTACTAATCAGCCACCTCACGAAATTCATAACAAATCATGCGTTAATTTTTAACGATCCAAAATTTGTGGACATATACTCAACTTATTTATGTATAACATATCCAAAAATTACAACGATCCAACGGTCGAATTAAGAATTATAATTTACATAATAAAGCTTAAGAAAATTAATTTTTTGGGCAATAAGTTCTTCAGACCAGTTTCATTCAAACAGTCACCACGAAAAATCAACAAGAAATTTTTTGGGTAATTCAAATTTCTGTAATTAGCTTACTTCCAGAGCTTTCTTTTGATATAAAGCTCATCTCCTAACTCATTATATACAAAGAGTTATGAATTTTACAAAATCAAGTAATAAACTAATTTTTCTGAAAATTTCCATATTTCGTTTTTCATTTGATTTCTTGATTCCTCTCATTTATATCAAAATTGAATACATATTTACTTACCATTTTTATCAACAATCAATTATAATTCATAATTAATATTATAGAATCAAAATATTAACAACTAGGTCATTCCTAGGTAAGAGAGGGCTTTCCAATAAGAATTTCTCTTCATTGGCGCGCAATTATATAACCTAACCACTTTTCTCGACAAAACTTTCTAAACATTGTCAATAATGCCATCTAATAATATTATTCTAATAATATGAGTGACAATTATTGATTTAATAATGTGAAATATTTTGCAGTGGTTATTGTGTCAATTATTGAATCAATAAAATAAAATAATATGCAATTATCAATGTAGCAATTATTGAATCAATAATATAAAATACTGAATAGTAATTACTGTAACAATTATTGAGTAAGTGACTTCTTACGTAATAATCAATAATTAGAAATTACTGTGCAATACCGTGTGCTACTGTGCAACAATGCATATTATTGTATTTTTATCACCGGGAATTTCAACAGTTTAACGGTAATAGTTTTACCGTTATTTTTATAAAAAAATTACTTCTGTCGCTTTCTATATTCGACATTCATTCTGTTGTGGGGTCCACCAATGACTGCGACGTCGTACGAATATTCCCTGACACAACGAATTTTTTATGATAACTTGCTTACTTTGTAAAATTTGCACATATTACCCTTAACTTTAACCTTTTATCAATTTAACCATTTACTAAATAGAATAATAATTATAAGAAAAATTAAATACTTTTATTTCATAAAATTCGGGGTCTTACAATCTCCCTTCCTTTTGAAATTTCATCCCCGAAATTTACGTACCTGGTAATTCGAAGAGGTGAGGATACCTTGCTTTCATTTCAGATTTTATCTTCCCGATCATTTTTTCTGTATCACGATTTCTCCATTGCTCATCTCTTAGATTTCAGATATTATTCTAGAATACTGCTTCAAAGAAAAGGTTAATTGATATATAACAATTTGTCAATTTATTAAGTAAGAAAATTCAGCTTAGGTAAGTCACACACTAGCGAAGTATATTACTTGTCTCTCCCCTCCTAGTTCTAGACTCAGATCTCCGCCAGCAACCATATCTCTAAGCTCTGATACCATTTGTGACTCTCATGGTGCTTCAACCACAACACCTCACAATGGTACCTATCAGTTTATCACCTCAGAAAGGCATCCCTTACGGGGAGTCTGGCTTCGGTGCATCCCCCATAAACAAGAAGTCACCAGCGAGAAGCTCAGGGCTCTTTACTTATAGCTCTGATACCATTTGTGACGCCCCCAAAATAAGTTCAATACACAATCCACCTATTCTGAGTGACCAAAAAATATATGGTACAGAATCCAAATACAAATCTTTTATATTTAATTGTCGTACACAATACGATCACACATAAAGTGTGAGTAACAATACTCACACTCCTTATCAATGATACGTTACATAAAAGTACAGTCAATAACTGTTTTAGAAATTAAAATATTTGGAAATGCTAAAGGAAACCTTCATACATGGGAGGCCATGCTTCTAAATTATAAATGATATCATAGGACTTGAGAATTAACCTTGGTTGAACCAATAGACCCCAAAGAAGAACGAGAAGATTACTATCATGTTCATTCCAATGGTGGGTATTGTCAAATTGAGAATTGTATTTCAACCATACACCAAGATTATATAGGTAGTGCTCATAGATATAATCAGCAAGTGGATGTGCACAACTATGTCTTATGATAACACGAAGTCGTATGTGATTAGACATCTTGTATGATAGTGACAACACACCCTTCCAAAGTTGAGTTCACCTCACCCTATTTGGTTCACCAAAATCAACTGTTAAAATGACGTATAAAATACGACACACACATTTAAAGTTCTCAATACAATTATTTCCATACTTTTTTATGGGAGACTTCAACAATTATAGACCATCGTTCTATTTCTCTGTTATCCCCGCTCAACCCAGCCACACTCTTATTACCTGAAAGGAATCGTGAAGTAAGAGGGTGAGCACAATTAGCTTAATAAAGAATATTATGACTAAAGATAATTAAATTATCAATAGCCTTCATCAGTGATGAATCAGATCTTTAGAACCTTAACCCTCAACAGGGAAAAATCTGATAGAATACAATAGACAACAAGTTTTAAATCAAGAACTGCAGTGGAACAAGCAATCCATTAGAAGAGTCAAATAGACCATAATGTCTATTATCTTCTCCATATTAAAAGTTCACCAACAATATTTCATCTATGTTACATCAATTAACAATTCCACTCCACAATTATGAAAATAGTTCATGATCATAATCTTGTTGATAAATTCCTCTTCCCACCTAGGACGAAGATAATTTTCATCACTTGTCTTTACCAGAAACACCAAAGATCATGGTTATACCAAACCACAGTTCCTTTACATAATCAGGCTAATAAATTCATCTTTGCACTCAGGCCAAAGATATTCATTTGTAACATCAATAATCATGATAATACTAGTCTACAGCCTTTAGACATAATCATATTAGTCAATTCATCTTTCCACTACGGGCCAAAGATATTCAACAGTAACATCAATGATCATGATCATGACAAACACTTGTCCATCTTTGCACTACGGGCCAAAGATATTCAATAGTAACAGCAATAGTCATAATCATGCCAAACACCTGTCCATCTTTGCACTATATGCCAAAGATATTCAATAGTAATGATCATGATCATGCCAAACACATGTCCATCTTTGCACTACGAGCCAAAGATATTCAAGTTTTATATTTCAAAGATAACAATTAAAATTTAATAAGAAGATTTGAGTAAATAAAAATTCAAGCGAAATGATATTAGATGAAACTTAAATCTCAAAGGAATATCTAATAATTTCAGAATTTATAAAAGCAATATTTATAACCATGTTGATCAATTCACCTTTGCACTTAAGTTAAATATATTCAATTGTAAAATCAATGGTCATGATAATACCAGTCAATAATTCATCTTTGCACTACTGGCCAAAGAGAACCCATAGTCATGGTCATATCAATAATCTACCCATCTTTACACTCAAGTCAAAGAGAACTTCAATCACCATGATTATAAAAATGTTATATATGATGAATAGACATAGTAAAAAAAATATGATCAAAACATTGATCCAATTTAAAGAGTAAGATTCATAAATCAAAGATAATTTAGACAGAAAAATAAACCAATTTTTATCGTGAATAGTACCCTCGAATAGTAACTCGTGAATAGTAACTCATGAATAGTAACTCGTACATAGTAACTCATGAATAGTAACTAGTGATTAGTACTCGAATGAACAGTAACTCATGAATAATAACTCGTGAATAGTAACTTGTGAATAGTAATTTGTAAATAGTAACTCATAAATAGTAACTCGTGAATAGTACTCGAATGAATAGTACTCCGACATGAAAAGGTAAAACTTTCATAATAAAGTTCAGACCAATATTTCGGTGAAATGATATTAGATAAAACTCAAAACTCAAGGAATTTCTGATTATTTCAGGAATTATAGAAGCAATACTTACAGTAGTAAGTTAAAATTTATGAATATGAAAAGAAATATTATCACTTTCATAATATAGAATATGAAAGAAAATAATATTCTTTATGAATATTGAAAGAAAATAACATCGTTTACGAGAAAAATAACATTCTTTATGAGAAAAATAATATCCATTACCTTAGTAGAATACTAGATCTGACTGAAATATCGGATATAATATTGAGAAAATCTTGCACTGTTATCCACAATCAAACTATCATTATACTCACAAGAAATACGCTCAATATTATCGAGAAAGAATTTTCTGATTCTGCTGTGATTTTCATTTCTAACTAAGCACCCTATTTATAGAAAAATGCTAGAACACCAAAGTTGAGTAAATTACTCTCGGTACCTTTCTCAGCACACCACATTTGAAAAAAATTAGCCGACCACTTTTGAAATTCCACTAACCACATGTTATATATAATATATATACATATATATATATATATATATATATATTGAAATATTTATAATTATTATAAGAATTCTAATTCTATTTTTTTTTCTTCCACCTCATACTATAAAAATAATGTAATCATTTAAATTATAAAATAATACTATTATATTATCACATTATACTCTTATAATGTAATATTATAATAATTGATTATTTTATCGAAGATGATAAAATATCAACTTTCAACAAATGTCTCTTTTGCTAAAAATTCCAAATCATCCACCTTACGAAATTCATAACAAATCATACTTTAATCTTTAATGGTTCAAAATTTGTGGACATATACTCAAATTATTTATATATAACATATCTAAAAATTACAATCATCCAACGGTCGGATTAAGAATCATAATTCACACAATAGAGCTTAAAAAAATTGATTTTTCGGACTATGAGTTCTTCGGACTAGTTTCATTCAAACAGTCACCACGAAAAATCCACAAGGAATTTTTAGGTGATTTAAATTTCTATAATTAGCTTACTTCCAGAGCTTTCTTTTGATATAAAAGGCATCTCCTAACTCATTATACACAAAAAGTTATTAATTTTACAAAATCAAGTAATAAACTAATTTTTCTAAAAATTTTCATATTTTGTTTTTCATTTGATTTCTTGATTCCTCTCATTAATATCAAAATTGAATACATATTTTGTGACACCCCCAAATTCAGGTACTTCGTTTCCACATGATTTGGTGTTCACTTTCTAACTATAACAACATCTACCCAATATAACAACAAATTAAATTACAACCTTCTTAAAAACAATCCCAGGGTTTAATCTAACCTTGACATAATAAACAAGTGCGGAAATAAAAACATAACATCAAAGTCTTATTACAATCTTTTCAAAACAACGAAAACAAATCTTTACTTGTTTTGCTTCCCCTTGCCCTTACTCGTAGACGGGGCATCAACATTATCAACCTTAGCTGCAATTGTTATTTAATGCAAGAGTGAGCAAACAACAGCTCACTGGGGTTTAACAACAATAAATACATGAAAGAATATCTTTAAAAAGATTTGAATAACTTAGCTTACTTCAACAATAAAGAATTGAATAATAATTCTCTATTAACATTAAAATTAGAATATAGAATTTATCTGAGTGTTATAAGACCTTTGAACTCTTGTCCTAGGTTATAAATATTTCTATTTAAACTTTTAACAGTCAATAAGACTATGGACCTTAACTCGTACTTAGGGAGATCAGCCTTTCGCACCATGTATTGTGCACAAACATCTTAACGCTTACGCATAGTAACCTCCCCTAATAATAGGGTTGTTCAACTCAGTAATTTGAATTCAAGTCCGCACCAAAGAAAGTTTGGTTTGGATAAGTTTACAAGGGTAATTTAGAATTCACGTTCATCAACTAAGGATTAGTTGAATCGACTTTCAATAACTAATAAATAAAAGAATTATGAATTAGCATATGCTTTAGAAGTAAACTTAAAGCATTTAAAATAATAAACTGGATCTTACTTGAACAATAAGTTAAGATCACTTCGGTTAAGTAAATAATTGTCCATTACAGAAATGAAAAGGACATTCTCAACAATGAATATATGAACTCAAAGAACTTGCGTAGAAATAGCGAGTTTAGGGTTTAGAAGACTTGCCTTAAGCGCAAGCTACTTAACACAATCACATACTTAAACACTCCTATATACATTCAATCATAATAACCTAAATTAGTTAACATATAACTAATTCACATAAGTGGTTAACCCTCATGGTTAACTCACTCTAATTAAATAAATAATAATAATCAACCATCACATAGTTAATTACATCACTTACATATTCACATAATTAAATTAATTATGTATTTAACTAAATTATAATTAAACAATTATAATTCAAACACATAATCAAATTATAATTACTTAAATTATAATTACCTTTTAAATTATAAACAATTATAATTTAAAATTAATTAAACTACATCATGCATTATAATTACATAATTTATAATTAATCATGTATTTATCAATTATAATCTAAAATAATCATGCATTTATTACATAAATTATAATTTAAATTAACATCTAATTGATTAAAATAAATCAACTTCTATACATTATAATTTCACAGAATTATATTTTAAATTAAACATTTATTCTTAATTATAATTAATCAAATTATAATTAAGTAACTTATTTTACAATTAAACAATTATAGCTTATAATTTAAATACTATATTAGGTTTTCAAAACTTTCTTTTTCTCAAATTATAAAATTATCAACTTCATGTTAACACATGTTATAGCAGCTAGATACATGCTTATTATCTTAGCAATAAGGTAATGGAAACATAAAAACAAACTGCACAACCAACCCAGCTCACTGCATCTGCACAGCCAGCGGCGCAGCTACGCAGCCAGCAGCCTTGGCACCGGCGCAGCTGCGTAGGTGTCAAAATTGAGAAACCCCAGTGGCGCAGCTGCGCTGCTTCTGGCTGTGCTACCGGCGCAGCTGCGCAGGTACGCAGACAGAAGCAGGCAGTGCAGCCTCCCTGTTTCACCGAACAAACCCAAACAAGCCAACAAACGGAAATTACAAGCAACGTAGACATTGTAAATCAGACATATGCAATAATATATATATATATATATATATATATATATATATATATATATATATATATAACATGCTTCTAAAACACAAAACTATCTAAACAACAAGAATCAACGGTTTTAAAAGTCCAATTTGGCTATTTTCATAAAAACTCATATTTTAACGAAATATGTCACTATAATAAATTTCTCAAGCAATTCAAATTTATATACATACATTATTTCTGTTATATAAGTTAGTAATATAGACAACTACCAATTTGCACAATTCACATATATAACCCACCAATTTATACTCTATAATCAACCATAATATATAACTCATGTAAACGAAACTTTTTCTATGAAAACTCGTTGCTACCACATTTTAATTTTCTAAAACTCGTACATGACATATAATTCATAGATAACTATGTTTATAACATATATTTCATACACCATTCATGTTCATACAATTTTCACAAAATTCATATTTACAAAGAATGAAAATACGAAGAACATGAAATTCAACTTCAAAACAATAAGTTCTAGAAATTGTACCTTGTTGATTTAGTAGAGAAAGGTGAAGATGATGATGATTGTATGCTTGATTAACAATTTCCTCCTCCTTCTTCTTGCTTCTTCTTTGCTCTTTTCTTTTCTCTGCTCTATTTTTCTCTCTATGTTCTTTAGCTTAGACTAACTTAGCGTAAACTAAACTAATGTATAATATAATTTGTAGTAATAGATATAGGATTAATTATATATAATATAACTGACAAAGCATTATAACTTTATTAAGTCTAATATCAGTTACAAAATTTTGAATTTAAAACTTAAGGTCATGTTTGGCAAACCCTTTATTTAAAAACAGATTATTAGCTAAGGCCTTGTTTGGAAAATAGATTTAAAAATAAATGCAAGGCCTTGTTTGTTTAAAATCATTTAAAATCCTTTTTATTTTATTTTAACAAATCATTTTAACACATACTTTAATGTCATATTTTAATCAATTAAATATTAAACAACTAATTTAATCAATTAAAATCTAACATCAATAAATCACATAAAATTTGGCACATAATTATAATTACTCGCTAATTATAATTCATGTAACACTTCATCACATAATTCATCTAATTCAATTATCTCAATTTAATTTGAACTATAATATAAAATTAATATACATTAATTAAATAAATATTACATATTTATTTAATTAATATATAACACTTAATTAAATCACTCCCACAAATGACATAATTTATTTATTTAACTCAATAAATAATTCACATAAAATATTTATTTAACTCAATAAATATTAAAAATTATCATATAAAATCTCAATCGTTACAATCTTCCCTCCTTAAAAGGATTCTATCCCCAGAATCACATATAAAAAAAAAATTCTCGTCTATTACATTCTTCCCCCCTTAAAAGGATTCTGTCCCCAGAATCGGTACATAAGGGGTTACACACAAAATATTTAAGCAAATAGTTGCGGATAAGATTTTATCATAACATCTTCGAGTTCCCACGTGGCTTCTTCAGCACTATAGTTTCTCCATATTACCTTAACAGAAGATATCACTTTATTCCTAAGTACTTGTTCCTTTCTATCAACTATTTGAATAGGCACTTCTTCATATGTTAAGTCCTTATCAAATTGTAAATGTTCATATTCTATCACATGTTTATAATCGTGCTTGTAAGGTCTTGACACAGAAATATGAAAGACATTATGTATATTCTCGAGCTCTGGAGGTAATGCCACTTTGTAAGCAACGTCCCCCACCTTTCGTAGTACCTCGAAAGGTCCAATAAATAGGGAACTCAGCTTTTCCTTCTTACCAAATCGAATCTTCCCCTTCCAGGGAGATACTTTCAGGAACACAAAACTTCCTGGTAAGAATTCTCGGTTCTGTCGATGTAGATCGGCATACTCTTCTGTCTGTCTTGAGCAGCAACAAATCTTTTTCTGATCAGCTTCACAATTTTGGCAGTTTGTTGTACCAATCTAACAGTTGTAGCAAACCACTTGCTCTCTGGTGTTCTGCCTTAACTTTCTAGCACGTTAAGCATTTTGCAACGCATTCAGCAACGTCCCTCTTCATATTCGGCCACTAGAAATGATGCCTGAGATCCTGGTATATCTTTGTACTCCCGGGGTGAATAGAATATCTGGAACTATGAGCTTTGCTCAAAATCTCCTCTTTGACCTCTGGTAATGGCGGTACCCATATTCTACCTTTAAACCGTAACAGACCTTCATTATCGATCTTGAACTTGAACTCTTCGCCATCGGTTATCCTCTTCTAAATCTTTCCGCATTCTTCATCGTGAAGTTGTGCTTCTTTTTCACCTTGTCTACTAGAGTAGAACCAGTGGTTACATGAAACAACATCTCATCCGTTTCCTTCGAAAACTTCACTTCCAACTCCAACCTAGCCATCTATTCTATCAACCGATCCTGATCAGTTAACACGTTCAGCTTTTCCCGACCTTTTCTGCCCAAAGCGTCGGCGACAACGTTAGCTTCCCCCGGATGGTAAAGTGTCTCGCAATCGTAGTCTTTGATCAGTTCTAACCATCTTCTTTGGCTCATGTTCAAATCCTTTTGGGTGAAAATATACTTCAGACTCTTGTGATCTGTGTATATCTCACACTTTTCTCCATATAAGTAATGTCTCCATATCTTTAGAGCAAACACTACTGCTGCCAATTCTAAATCATGGGTCGGATACCCCTTCTCATAATCCTTCAGCTGACGTGGCGGATAGGCAATGACTTTGCCGCTCTGCATCAACACACAGCCTAATCCATTATGTGAGGCATCGCTATATACCACGAAATTCCCCGTACTATCAGGTAAAGACAACACAGGCGCAATACTCAACCTCTTCTTTAGCTTCTGAAAACTTTCTTCACACTTCTCCGTCCAAACAAATTTAACCGTTTTACGAGTCAAATTCATCAACGGAGTTGCGATTCTAGAAAAATCTTGGATAAATCTTCAGTAATAACCTGCCAATCCCAAGAAACTCCTCACTTCAGACGGCGTCTTCGGCTGATCCCAATTCATTACAGCCTCAACTTTCGACGGATCCACCAAAATACCATCCTTGTCGATCACGTGGCCAAGAAATTGTATACGTTCCAACCAGAATTCGCATTTTGAGAATTTAGCTTAAAGCTTCTCTTGTCTCAGCGCTTCTAAGGTTAGTCGTAAGTGTTCAACAAGTTCCTCAGTCTTGGAATAAACCAGGATGTCATCTATGAACACCACTACAAACTTATATAGGAATGGTTTAAACACCCTATTTATTAAGTCCATAAATGCAGCTGGGGCATTTGTGAGACCAAATGACATCACCAAGAACTCCTAATGACCATATCGAGTCCTAAAAGCCATTTTTGGTATATCTTCTCTTCTCACCTTCAACTGATGATACCTGCTTCTCAAATCAATTTTCGAGCAGTACTTCACACCCTTTAGTTGATCAAACAAGTCATCGATCCTAGGTAAAGGATACCTATTCTTGATCGTAACTTTGTTCAATTCTCTATAATCAATGCAAAGACGCATCGATCCATCCTTCTTCTTCACAAACAAAACTGGCGCTCCCTACGGCGAAATGCTCGGTTGAATATACTTCTTGTCCAACAATTCTTGTAGTTGAACCATCAGTTCCTTCATCTCAACTAGAGCTATTCTGTACGGAGCCTTCGAAATCAGAATAGTTCCTGGCGCTAAATCGATTACGAACTCTGTCTCCCTATCTGGCGGAAGTCCTGGAAAGTCGCTCAGAAATACATCCACAAACTCCTTAATTACCGATATCTCCTCCACCTTTGGGCTTTCCTTATGCGTATCTACTATATAGGCTAGATATCCTACACAGTTTTCGTCAGAAGTTTTTTGGCTTGCATAACTGTCAGACAACTCACTTGTCTAGTCGATTTGCTATCATAGAACACCAACTTCGACGGAGTCGTAAGGTTTACCGACTTCTTCTAACAGTCGATTATCACCCCATGGTTGAACAACCAATCCATACCCAATATGACGTCGAATTCCCCAAGTTCTATCGGAATTAAATCTACTCTCAGCTCCTGACCCTTAATGTCCAATCTACAGTTCTTATAGACACTTCTCACAGGAATAACCTTCCTATTCGCAATCTCTATGTTCAAAGGGTAAACTAACTCCTCTACAGGTAAGTCTAGGGTTTTAGCAAAATCATCAGATATGAATGAACAAGTAGCACCCGAATCAAATAATACATATGCATTTATACTATTGACCAGAATAATACCTGACACCACGTCTTTTGATTGCACAGCATCCTGCACCGTCATATTGAATGTCCGTGCAGTGGGTCGAACAGCCTGCAATGGTGCAGCGATAGTAACGGTACTGCAGCTTCCATTTCCTCCGCTCCCTGTTGACCCTGCCGTCAGCTTCTTCGGGCAGTTGCGAGCCATGTGATCCTTGGATCCACATGTAAAGCAAGCTCCCTTCTTCGGGTTTGGGCAATTAGGCGCAATGTGGCCTTCCTGACCACAGTTGAAGCACACCCGCTTCCCCTTCATGCACATGTCAGTGTGATTCTTACCGCATGTAGCACATGCTTCAAACTTCCTCTTCTGCTGGCTTCCTTGCTGACTCACAGCAGAGGTATTTTCATTCCATTTCCTCTTCTGGTTCACAGCGCTGCTACCACCAGCCTTGGTTTCTATCTCATTCTTCTTCTTCTTGTCCTAGTTAAACTTCGTTACCACTTCGCTTCCTCCCTCAGCAAGTATAGCCTTTTCCAGTACAACTACAAATGTATTCAGCTGAAACATGGAAACCTTGTTGTAGAGCCAGGGCTTTAGTCCCCGCTCAAACCTCCTCGCCTTCCTAGCATCCGTACTGACCTGGTAAGTAGCGAACCTGGCCAGTTCATTGAACTTAGCAGCATACTCGAACACCATCATCCCTCCTTGCTTAAGCTCTAAGAATTGGACCTCCATCTGGTCCTGCGAACTCACTTGGAAGTACATTTCGTAGAACATTTCCTTGAAATGTTCCCACACTATGACTCCCTCTCCCTCTCGGGTCTTATTAGCCTGCCACCAAAAGCTACCATCCGACTTAAACAATGCCACAAACAATGTCTTCTGGTCTTCACCTATTCTAGCTATGTCGAAGATCTTCTCCATTTCCATCACCCACGTTTGAGCCTCGATAGGGTTGGTTGATCCCTTGAATTCAGGCGGTCCTACTGCCTTGAACGTTGTACCCTACACTTGCGGCTGATTCTCAAGAGCTCATGTTAACAGATTCACCAACTGTTGAACCGAGTTGGGATTCGTCCCATCGTTATTGTTGTTGTTCGTCGAACCCTCGGGGTTTTGACGCGTTGGTCTTCTTCTAGGAGGCATTTTCTGTTAAGAAAATATTATTACTAGATCCTTTGTTCAATTTTTAAATATTCAAGTTCATACTTAAACGTTTTAAACAATTCAATTCACATAGAACACATAGCACGTCAATAAACTTCTTTTATTCATTACTCGTAGTTTTAAAAAAATATCAATCAGATAGCATTTCTGCTATTTACATCATCCTTCCTGAACTGAAAAAATTGCAGGATTACATTATTAACTCATCCCATTCTTATCTCAAATTATGGGATTTACATTATTTAATAAAAAAAGTAATACATAAACAAAACTCTACTACTGCCTAGGCATATTAATATGTCGCACAGCCTCTCTGCGTTTCTCTTCCATTACCCGAAACGCCGTTCTTCGATCCACCACATACCATGGTAAACCTTGGAACTGAACTGGGTAATAGAAAATATGATCTTGGGCTCTTTCTATAGCTGTGTGGAAAGCATACTCTGTTTCCTTCAGCTTGGCCCTCTTGGCTTCAGCTTCATCTTCAGCTCGATTGGCTCATTGAGTAGCCCTCAAGCTTATCTCTTTAGCTCTGGCTCGCTTCCTCGACTCCTCATGGATGTCCTACTTCAACTTCGCCAGTTCAGCTCGAGCAGCATCTCTATCATTCTCCATGTGTATCAGGTTTCACTGTGCATCTCCTAGGTCACTTGCCATATCCTCGATCGTCTCATCTCGCTGCTGGATAGTTTCCTCGAGCTCTTCGACTTGTCCATGAAGCTCTACGTTACTGTTGTAGACTGCCTCGTACATCTCAGCACTAGTAGAGTGAGGTGGGAATTCCTCTTCGGGATCATCTTCCTCCTCTTCAGACTCGTCCTCGTCCTCTTCTTCTGGAATAGGTGTCAGCTCACGCTCCTGACCAGCTACGGTGATCACTGGAGATGGCTCTCTCCTAACCAGCTGCTCCGAGACAACATGTATGTCACGGGGCTCCTCCACTCTAGGCACATGAGGTACATCCTCTCTATCCTGACTAGGTTCTCCAATGTTCGACATCCTGACAAAAGAATTTTAAAGTTTATTATTACGTGATATCAAATCGTCACTCTTCGAATACAAAAATGTAAACACATAACACATAAAGTAGTTTCTTATCTTTACCTATCACCACTATCTTTTCGATCTTCCTATAAGGCTACTACCTAAGGTTTTCCCCCAACCTAAGGTTTCATAAACCTGGCTCTGATACCAACCTGTGACACCCCCAAATCTGGGTACTTCGTTTCCACATGATTTGGTGTTCACTTTCTAACTATAACAACATCTACCCAATATAACAACAAATTAAATTACAACCTTCTTAAAAACAATCCCAGGGTTTAATCTAACCTTGACATAATAAACAAATGCAGAAATAAAAACATAACATCAAAAGTCTTATTACAATCTTTTCAAAACAATGAAAACAAATCTTTACTTATTTTGCTTCCCCATGCCCTTACTCGTAGACAGGGAATCAACATTATCAACCTTAGCTGCAATTGTTATTTAATGCAAGAGTGAGCAAACAACAGTTCATTGGAGTTTAACAACAATAAATACATGAAAGGATATCTTTAAAAAGATTTGAATAACTTAGCTTACTTCAACAATAAAGAATTGAATAATAATTCTCTATTAACGTTAAAATTGGAATATAGAATTTATTTGAGTGTTATAAGACCTTTGAACTCTTGTCCTAGGTTATAAATATTTCTATTTAAACTTTTAACAGTCAATAAGACTATGGACCTTAACTCGTACTTAGGGGGATCAGCCCTTCGTACCGTGTATTATACACAAACATCTTAACGCTTATGCGTAGTAACCTCCCCTAATAATAGGGTTGTTCAACTCAGTAATTTGAATTCAAGTCCGCACCAAAGAAAGTTTGGTTTGGATAAGCTTACAAGGGTAATTTAGAATTCACGTTCATCAACTAAGGATTAGTTGAATCGACTTTCAATAACTCATAAATAAAAGAATTATGAATTAACATATGCTTTAGAAGGAAACTTAAAGCATTTAAAATAATAAACTGGATCTTACTTGAACAATAAGTCAAGATCACTTCGGTTAAGTAAATAATTGTCCAGTACAAAAATGAAAAGGACATTCTCAACAATGAATATATGAACTCAAAGAACTTGCGTAGAAATAACGAGTTTAGGGTTTTGAAGACTTGCCTTAAGCACAAACTACTTAACACAATCACGTACTTAAACACTCCTATATACATTCAATCATAATAACCTAAATTAGTTAACACATAACTAATTCACATAAGTGATTAACCCTCATGGTTAACTCACTCTAATTAAATAAATAATAATAATCAACTATCACATAGTTAATTATATCACTTACATATTCACATAATTAAATTAATTATGTATTTAACTAAATTATAATTAAACAATTATAATTCAAACACTTAATCAAATTAAAATTACCTTTTAAATTATAAACAAATATAATTTAAAATTAATTAAACTACATCATGCATTATAATTACATAATTTATAATTAATCATGTATTTATCAATTATAATATATAATAATCATGCATTTATTACATAAATTGTAATTTAAATTAACATCTAATTGATTAAAATAAATCAACTTCTATATATTATAATTTCACAGAATTATATTTTAAATTAAACATTTACTCTTAATTATAATTAATCAAATTATAATTAAGTAACTTATTTTACAATTAAACAATTATAGCTTATAATTTAAATACTATATTAGGTTTTCAAAACTTCCTTTTCTCAAATTATGAAATTATCAACTTCATGTTAACACATGTTATAGCAGCTAGATACATGCTCATTATCTTAGTAATAATGTAATGGAAACATAAAAACAAACTGCACAACCAACCCAACTCACTGCATCTGCATAGCCAGCAGCGCAGCTGCATAGCCAGTAGCGCAGCTGCGCAGGCGTCAAAACTGAGAAACCCCAGTTGCGCAGCTGCGCTGCTTCTGGCTGTGCTACTAGCGCAGCTGCGCAGGTACGCAGACAAAAGCAGGCAGTGCAGCCTCCCTGTTTCACCGAACAAACCCAAACAAGCTAACAAACGGAAATTACAAGCAATGTAGACATTGTAAATCATACATATGCAATAATACATATATATAACATGCTTCTAAAACACAAAACCATCTAAACAACAAGAATCAACAGTTTTAAAAGTGCAATTTGGCTATTTTCATAAAAACTCATATTTTAACAAAATAAGTCACTGTAATAAATTTCCCAAGCAATTCAACTTTATATACATACATTATTTTTGTTATAGAAGCTAGTAACATAGACAACTACCAATTTGCACAATTCACATATATAACCCACCAATTTATACTCTATAATCAACCATAATATATAACTCAAGTAAACGAAACTTTTTCTATGAAAACTCGTTGCTACCACATTTTAATTTTCTAAAACTCGTACATGACATATAATTCATATATAACTATGTTTATAACATATATTGCATACACCATTCATGTTCAAACAATTTTCACAAATTTCATATTTACAGAGAATGAAAATACGAAGAACATGAAATTTAACTTCAAAACAATAAGTTCTAGAAATTGTACCTTGTTGATTTAGTAGAGAAAGGTGAAGATGGTGATGATTGTATGCTTGATTAACAATTTCCTCCTCCTTCTTCTTGCTTCTTCTTCTCTCTTTTCTTTTCTCTGCTCTATTTTTCTCTCTATGTTCTTTAGCTTAGACTAACTTAGCGTAAACTAACTAACGTATAATATAATACGTAGTAATAGATATAAGATTAATTATATATAATATAACTGACAAAGCATTATAACTATATTAAGTCTAATATCAGTTACAAAATTTTGAATTTAAAACTTAAGGTCATGTTTGGCAAACCCTTTATTTAAAAACAGATTATTAGCTAAGGCCTTATTTGGAAAATAGATTTATAAACAAATACAAGGCCTTGTTTGTTTAAAATTATTTAAAATCTTTTTTCTTTTATTTTAACAAATCATTTTAACACATACTTTAATGTCATATTTTAATCAATTAAATATTAAACAACTAATTTAATCAATTAAAATCTAACATCAATAAATCACATAAAATTTGCCACATAATTCTAATTACTCGCTAATTATAATTCATGTAACACTTCATCACATAATTCATCTAATTCAGTTATCTCAATTAAATTAGAACTATAATATAAAATTAATATACATTAATTAAATAAATATTATACAGTTATTTAATTAATATATAACACTTAATTAAATCACTCCCACAAATCACATAATTTATTTATTTATCTCAATAACTAATTCACATAAAATATTTATTTAACTCAATAAATATTAAAAATTATCATATAAAATCTTAATCGTTACATATTTACTTATCATTTTTATCAACAATCAATTATTATTCACAATTAATATTATAGAATCACAATATTAACAACCAGGTCGTTCCCAGGTAAGAGGGGGCTTTCCAATAAGAATTTCTCTTCATTGGCTCGCAATTATATAACCTAACCACTTTCCTCGACAGAACTTTCTAGACATTGTCAATAATGCTATCTAATAATATCATTTCAATAATATGAGTGATAATTATTGATTTAATAATGTGAAATATTATGTAGTGGTTACTGTGACAATTATTGAATCAATAAAATAAAATAATATGCAATTATCAATGTAGCAATTATTGAATCAATAATATAAAATACTGAACAGTAATTACTGTAACAATTATTGAGTAAGTGACTTCTTACGTAATAATCAATAACTAGAAATTAATGTGCAATACCGTGTGCAATACCGTGTTCTACTGTGCAACAACTCGTATTATTGTATTTTTATCACCGGGTATTTCAACAGTTTAACGGTAATAGTTTTACCGTTATTTTTTTTAAAAAAAATTACTTCTGTCGCTTTCTATATTCGACATTCATTCTGTTGTGGGGTCCACCAATGACTGCGCCGTCGTACGAATATTCCCCGACACAACGAATATTTTATGACAACTTGCTTACTTTATAAAATTTGCACATATCACCCTTAACTTTAACCTTTTATCAATTTAACTATTTACTAAATAGAATAATAATTATAAGAAAAATTGAATAATTTTATTTCATAAAATTCGGGGTCTTACAATCTCCCCTCCTTATGAAATTTCGTCCCCGAAATTTACGTACCTGGTAATTCGAAGAGGTTAGGATACCTTGCTTTCATTTCAGATTCTATCTTCCCGGTCATTTCTTCTGTATCATGATTTCTCCATTACTCATCTCTTAGATTTCAGATATCATTATAGAATACAGCTTCAAAACAAAGGTTAATTGACATATCACAATTTGTAAATTTATTAAGTAAGAAAATTCAGCTTAGGTAAGTCACACACTAGCGAAGTATATTACTCATCTCTCCCCTCCTAGTTCTAGACTCAAATCTCCGCCAGCAACCATATCCCTAAGCTCTGATACCATTTGTGACTCTCATGGTGCTTCAACCACAGCACCTCACATGGTACCTATCAGTTTGCCACCGCAGAACGGCGTCCCCTACGGAGAGTCTGGCTTCGATGCATCCCCCATAAACTGGAAGTCACCAACGAGAGGCTTGGGGATCTTTACTTATAGCTTTGATACCATTTGTGACGCCCCCAAAATTGGTTCAATAAACAACCCACCTATTCTGAGTGGCCAAGAAATACATGGTACAGAATCCAAATACAAATCTTTTAAATCCAATTGCCGTACACAATACGATCACACATAAAGTGTGAGTAACAATACTCACATTCCTTATCAATGATACGTTACATAAAAGTACAGTCAATGACTATTTTAGGAATTAAAATCTTTGGAAATGCTCAAGGAAACCTTCGTATATGGGAGGCCATGCTTCTAAGTTATAATATATATCATAGGACTTGAGAATTAATCTTGGTTAACCCAATAGACCCCAAAGAAGAACGAGAAGATTACTATCCTGTTCATTCCAATGGTGGGTATTCTCTTGCCATATAATTATCACAATTGTCTCAAATTGAGAATTGTATTCCAACCATACTCCAAGATTATAAAGGTAGTGCAAATAGATATAATCAGCAAGTAGATATACAACCATGTCTTATGATAACACGAAGTTGTATGTGATTAGACATCTTGTATGATAGTGACAACACACCCTTCCAAAGTTGGGTTCACCTCACCCTATTTGGGTCACCAAAATCAACTGTTAAAATGACGTATAAAATACAACACACACATTTAAAGTTATCAAAACAATTATTTCCATACTACTTTATGGGAGACTTCAACAGTTTTAGACCAATGTTCTATTCCCCTGTTATCCCCGCTCGACCCAGCTACACTCTTGTTACCTGAAATGAATCGTGAAGTAAAAGGGTGAGCATAATTAGCTCATTAAAGAATATTATGACTAAAGATAATTAAATTATCAATAACCTTCATCAGTGATGAATCAGATCTTTAGAACTTTAGCCCTTAACAGGGAAAAATCTGATAGAATTTAATAGACAACAAGTTTTAGATCAACAACTACAGCGGAACAAGCAATCCATTAGAAGAGTCAGATAGACCATAATGTCTATTATCTTCTCCATGTTAAAAGTCCACCAACAATATTTCATCCCTGTAACATCTACTAACAATTCTGTTAGATCTAACTGCTTCATGTTCAGATTCTCCCTTATCAGCAGAATGGCTACCTTGAGGATTATCCATAGAGCTTGCATATTCTTCTTCATCATCAGACTTGCTCTTTAAAGAGTCATCCTTAATGTTCTCAGTTTCCACCTTATCTTTTGATTCTACGTTCTCTTCTTTAGTAGATAAACTTCTTTGGGAAACTGACTTCTGCTTCTGCACCAATTTATCTTTCTTCTTCAAAGGCTTTGCAGACTTGGGCTCTGGGATAATTGCACCTTTAGAGGATAAAGACTCTTCTTCTTCCACAACACTTGCGTTCCTCTTCTTTGAAGCACTCTTGCTGCTACTGCCATGTGTCAGGCGTTTGTTCTCCATTAGATTCTTCTTCCAGTTTGCAAATAGCTGTGTAGTCATTATCTTATGGCTATTAAGGACTTCACCCTTATCATCCTTAATTTTGTTCTTCAACCTCTTCTTCAGAATGATGCTCAAAAACCTTCCATGGAAAACCTTAGTGAGTGGTTTCCCTGTTAACCTCTTCTTCTCTGCCCTTTCCAACCATTTGGACATTTGGTCAATCAGGATAACTCCAAAATTTATCCGCTTCTTCAAAACTATTGCAAACATGATTTTCAGCTGTTGATCAATCATAGTATCATGTGCAGTGCCCTTACATAGTATTCATTTTCCTACAATCTCTGCAAGGAACTCAAACTCTTCAAGAAACTGCTTCTTCTTTATGTCATTCAGACTAGGGTTTCTTCTGTATCCCATAATCTTCTTGGCTCCTTCGATGTTAACTTTATTAAGGCTTTTCAGTCCTAGGTCAGGAAAACCCAAGCACTAATTTATGTCAGAGGATTTCAGCTTCAGGATCTGACCTTTTACTTTGGTAAAGAGGATTCCAGAGTTCGTAGTCATATTGGAGTAGAACTCTTGGACTAGGTCAGCATATATTGGTTTGATTGTCTCAAGACATTCTGAGAATCCAGCTTTCTTTACCAGTTCAAGAATGTTTATGAACTTCTTCTCAGATTTTTCGAATGTCTTAGTTCCGAGCTGAATGCCAGTAATTATTTTCCAATCTGCCATCAGAGAAGTTAGGGTTTTCTGGTTATATATCTGTAAAGATCTAGTGAGATGTTAAGAAGCGATTCGAGGTTTGATAACTGTTTGGGAAGATCTTGGGTGTTTGGAAGTGTTTAGGAATTTGGCTTAAGAGGATGAGTGTATAGATTTGATAGGTTTGCAGCATTTAAAGAACCCGCTAAACTGAAACTGTCCATTATTTGAATTTTCCTCTTGTAACTATTCCTTCCACGTTTTCTTAGTGGGACAGTTGTAAGACGCTGATAGGTCATAATCTGTAACTCCTCCATCGTTTTAGTTAATCAGATTTAACTTTTCTTTTGTTGACTATTGACTTCTTCTTTGATGATCGTAGTCTGTGGTCATGCTTCAATAGACAACTTCTCCATTAGACTCTGAGGGATTTGCAATTCTCATTTGCAGCTAGTGACCTTTTGATAAGATGTTTCTTGCTTCAGCAGAGGTTCCTGTGATGCATTCCATATTAACATTCCTTCTAAAGTAAGGTAGCTCAGGAAGGGCCAATCTCTTAGCTGAATGATAAGGATCAGGTTTATCCTTGAGGCGCTTATCAGATGAAATGCTTTAGACATGATTAGAACTGTCGTCACATTTTGATCTCTCTGCTGGGGAGTTCATTTACCAACTCTGGATATTCATTGTTGTTGGTTTTTGTATAGGTTGTAATCGTGGTGTCCTTCTGCTCTTTTGCCATGATCAGACGGTTGATCATAGGCACTCCACGATTTTGAGATGGGTGACTGATATGGTTATCAGTAGTATGTTTTGGGACATTACTACTGACTATGATGGATATTCATTTGGTTCATCAGTCACAAAATTTTGAGACTCTACAACTGGAATCTTTTTGGTTTGGGTTAGCTCCTGTTTATCCTCACAACTTCTGGCAAGAATTCCCCTTCCTCATTTTACTCCCTGAGCTTCACCATCTCCATATCCTCATCTGTTCTTCCACAAATTCTACCATTTTCAACTTTTCTTTCTCAGCATAGATCATGTATAGTAATATACTTTCTTCAGATTTAGTCATGATAACTGTTCAGGCTGAGAGGCTGCTGTAGTTTCTCCATCTGCAGTTATAATTTGTCTAGACTCTACAGTCGTAGTGAAGAAGAATTTCTTTGTTCTGCGACTTCTTTCCTTCTTCTCCTGAAGCCTTTCAGATCTTCTTCTGACTTGAATCATCTCTATCCAATAAGCTTCCTTGGATCATGAAGAGAGATATCTTCAGGGATGATCACACCACGATTATTGACAGAACTACGAATGTAGTCTCCTTCATTGGATACCAGACTGGATGTTTCGGCTTCTTGTAATCCTTCCTTAGAATCTTCACTATGAGATAAAGATGAATGATGGATTCCTTTTAGACTATCAACTAGTCATCATCCATCAGCTTTTCTTCAGCAATTTGCTCTTCCTCCTTAATCAGAACTGGAATCTTTGATGCTGATTAACTATGGACAAGGATTGGTCTTGATGTTATGGCATTTAAGAACTGAACCAATCTGAGCAGCTTCAGGTGTATATACACATCTACTTGTACACATTATGTCCAACGTGTGAGCTCATTTGCATTTACAAGTTACTTACTACTAAACTAAGTTTAGAACAATGTTTGTGCCTAGGATCAGACTCAAAGCAATTAGCTTTTGAATAGCATGAGAACCTGCTCTGATACCAATTGTTAGGTCTCAGTAGGCACAATAATAGATCTAGAAGGGGGGGGGGGGTTGAATAGACCTTTGCGTTTTTAAAATCCTTTCCTTTTTATTCTGTATTGCTAAGAAGTTAGCACATGACAAACATAAGAATCATTTCAAGCACAACATAATAAGTTAAAATATCCCCTTCATTGATATATTGATAAACATTGATACATTGTTCTTGGAGTTAGTTTATTAGTAAGTAGTTAGTAGATACACAGCAGTTATAGCAGTTAAGTACATAATGTAATGACTGAAAGTAAATGACAGAATGTAAAAGACATAAAGGGTTTTAAGTGGTTCAGAGACACAAGCTCCTAATTCACTCTTCTGCACTGTCGCAGGAAATCCATTAAGGAATGGGCAGCACCCTGAATCACTAAGATTCCTTTAAGGCCAGCAGCCCAGGAACTTCAATTCACTTTTGAATTCTTCAAGCCCTTTGGCTTGGAACTCCTTTAGTTCACTAAGAACTATTCAAGCCCATTGGCTTGGAACTCTAGTTCACTAAGAACTCTTCAAGCCCTCTGTCTTGGAACTCATTTAGTCCCTCCGAACAAGGACCCTTTGGCCCTGGCTACTTGTAGTTATAGTTGTTGTTGTTGTTGTTGTTTGTGCTTTACTGCTAAGATGTCTTGAAGCTTGATCATCTTGGTACTTAGTAGCTAGGCTTGGTCCTCAGCATTCTGCTGTGAGTCTGAACCTCTTCTATGGTGCAGCTGATCTTTAGTCTGTTCAGCTCATCTTCACTTGTTGTTAGCTGTGCACTATCACCACATACGACTGCTAAGGCTTTTCATTGTGGGTCACCTTCTTCTGACCCTTAGCATCCCTTGAACCCTTCTTGAATGATATGCAGACATGGTTCTGCATCTTTTCTTTTTCAGCTTTTGGTTCTTCATAATGATCTGTAGAGTGGCTCTTCTAATCTTCTTTATGCTCAGCCACCTTCCTGAATGCTATCTTCTTGGCCTTCTCGGCTCTCAGCTTGGCTGCCATCTTCAGTGGAATTCTCATCCTTGTTGAGTGAAGCTTTAGTCTGTTCAGTCCTTCTTTAAGTCTGCTTCAATTCCACCTTCGTAGTCTCACTGCCACTGAGAATTGTTCTCTTCAGCTCTGGTGGAACTCGTAGAGTCAACAATGTAGCATTCCAACAACTCGACGAATCTACAACTCAGCAACAACTCTTATCTTTGAAGCTTGTCCTTTAAATACCCTTCCATAATCTTCCCGTTGGAAAGTAGCCGTTGGAAGCTATTTGAATTGCTTTGCAGATCTCGAGTTATTTGGTGCAGACTTCTGATGTGATGTGACAGCTCCTTTTTAACTTTACTGACACAGCAATCTGCTTTCTCTCTACCGCATCAGAGATGTCACTGTTCCGTGTAAGGCTGGTAGTCCTCTTTAATACTCCTTTCTGATTCCTTGATTCGAATCCTTAGGAGTTGTCCTTCTGCATCGATGCTCTCAAATAGCAACGTTTGGATGTCAGTCTTCAGATTAAACTGTTGCCAATGCTTCAATCTTCAGATGTCAGAACTCTACGATTCTAATGTAGATGTTCTTGGACCTTGATCGTAGTGTGTCATATTGAATGTTGCTTTGACTGGTTGAGACAACACTATGATTCTGAAGAGTGTTCTTGGATCTTCAATGTAGAACATCTCTTCCTTCATTTGTGCAGTGTTTCAACACTTCTGCTTGCCTTGACTGATGTCAGGAACTGATATCTTGACTTGTTATTTCGACCTCTTCTGAATAGCAAGACACTTCAGATTTGTGGCATACCCAGCTCCTTTCTCCTGGTGATCTCCTGTTCACTTATCTTAAATGGTCTGACCCATGCTTAATTACTTCTGTCTTGTTCTTCACAAATTTGTCGGTATCTCTGTAGATTGTATCAGTTCCTTCTTTACTTTGGTAAACACTACGATCTTGAGTGATTCTCAAGATCATTGTCTTATGTTCTCTTGACAGCTACTGCACTTGCTGACTTTCTCTAGTCAGTCACTTTGCATGAAGTCTTCTTCTGATTAGCTTGTGGAAGACTTCATCTCGAATGGCCTCACAAATCAGTCTGCATGTTGATAGAGTTGATGCTTAGATCTTCTGTTAGCTTGCATGCCATTCGGTGAGTGCTCTCTGGTACTCTTCATGTAGGATGTATCTTTATAGCTCAGACCATAGGCTTCATACTTTGGATATATTGGGAGTGCCCATTTGATGAGAATCGTGTTGAAACTATGATTCTTCCCTTAGCGTTGTTGAGCAACCTTTGTGGAAGCCTTAGTTCTGCAGACTACGATTTAGCTTAGTTGCTGCAGACACTACAATTCCGAGATCAGACCTTGACAGACTACGATTCTACCTTCATGCTTGCTTTCTTCGTCTGATCTTACCTGACTACGATCTCTGCCTCTGATGATCATTAGACTCCACTACTTTAAGTGTGATCTACGATTCTTAACTTAGCTCTGGCAGTTTCTCGGTCGGCTCATAAACAGGCTGTCTCTTTGATTCTGAACACGACTTCCTCAGTAGACCACGACTCCGAGGAAATTCTTCTCGACACACTACGATTTTTCCTCGTTTCTCCTGGAAGACTACGAACTCCGAGATCTACTATCCTGTAGACTACGATTCCGCTTTGATAGCTCTCGAGTCTCTTTTGTCTCTCCTGGCAGACTACGATTCTGATGCAGTGCTTCGACGATCAGACATGCCTATCTATTACATTATAAGATCAACCTAACAAGCTTGATCTTTCTATCTTTATAGTCCTTGTACATCATTTCTTTTTAAGGACTTTACAAAGATGTTTTGCTTATGTAGGATCAACCTAACATATTTGATCATTTCAGTCTAAGTCCTTGTACATATATTCCTATTCTCTATCAAAGGACTTTACAGCTTTTATTAATGCAAGCATACTTGCATATTCATTCATTTATATCATAATCAAATCATATATAAATAGGAATAACATTCTTATGTATATTCCTAACAAATTCCTCTCCACAATTATGAAAATAGTTCATGATCATAATCATGTTGATAAATTTCTCTTTGCACCCAGGACGAAGATAATTTTCATCACCTGCCTTTACCTGAAACACCAAAGATTATGGTTATACCAAATCACAGTTCCTTTACATAATCATGCTAATAAATTCATCTTTGTACTCAGGCCAAATATATTCATTTGTAACATCAATAATCATGATTATACTAGTCTACAGCCTTTAGACATAATCATGTTAGTTAATTCATCTTTGCACTATGGGCCAAAGATATTCAATAGTAACATCAATGGTCATGATCATGCCAAACACTTGTCCCACTTTGCACTACGAGCCAAAGATATTCAACTGTAACATCAATGGTCATGATCATGCCAAACACCTGTCTATCTTCGCACTACGGGCCAAAGATATTCAATAGTAATGATCATGATCATGCCAAACACCTGTCTATCTTTGCACTACGGGCCAAAGATATTCAAGTTTCATATTTCAAAGATAACAATTAAAATTAAGAAGATTTGGGTAAATAACAATTCAAACGAAATGATATTAGATGAAACTCAAATCTCAAAGGAATATCTAATCATTGCAGAATTTATAGAAGCAATATTTATAACCATGTTGATCAATTCACCTTTGCACTTAAGCTAAAGATATTCAATTGTAAAATCAATGGTCATGATCATACCAATTAACAATTCATCTTTGCACTACTGGCCAAAGTGAACCCATAGTCATGGTCATACCAATAATCTACCCATCTTTACACTCAAGTCAAAGAGAACTTCCATCACCATGATTATAAAAATGTTATATATAATGAATAGACATAGTAAGAAAAATATGATCAAAACATTGATCCAATTTAAAGAGTAAGATTCATAAATCAAAGATAATTTAGATAGAAAAATAAATCAATTTTTGTCGTGAATAGTACCCCGCGAATAGTAACTCGTGAATAGTAACTCATGAATAGCAATTCGTAAATAGTAACTCATGATTAGTACTCGAATGAACAGTAACTCATGAATAGTAACTCGTGAATAGTAACTCGTGAATAGTAATTTATGAATAGTAACTCGTAAATAGTACTCGAATGAATAGTACCCCGACATGAAAAGGTAAAACTTTCATAATAAAGTTCAGACCAATATTTCGGTGAAATGATATTAGATAAAGCGCAAAACTCAAGGAATTTCTGATCATTTCAGGAATTATAGAAGCAATACTTATCGTAGTAAGTTAAAATTTAAGAATATGAAATGAAATAGTATCACTTTCATAATATGAAATATGAAAGAAAATAATATTCTTTACGAAAATTGAAACAAAATAACATCGTTTACGAGAAAAATAACATCCTTTACGAGAAAAATAATATCCCTTACCTTAGTAGAATACTAGATCTGACTGAAATATCGGATATAATATTAAGAAAATCTTGCACTGTTATCCACACTCAAACTATTCTTATATTCACAAGAAATACGCTCAATATTATCGAAAAATAATTTTCTGATTCTGGTGTGATTTTCATTTCTAACTAAGCACACTATTTATAGGAAAATGCCAGAACACCAAAGCTGACTAAATTACTCTCGATGGCTTTCTCAGCACACCACACTTGAAAAAAATTAGCCCACCACTTTTGAAATTCCACCAACCACATGTTATATATAATATATATATATATATATTAAAATATTTATAATTATTAAAAGAATTTTGATTCTATTTTTTTCTTCCACCTCATACCATAAAAATAATGTCATCATTTAAATTATAAAATTATACTATTATATTATCACATTATACTCTTATAATGTAATATTATAATAACATATTATTTTATCGAAGAAGATAAAATATCAAGTTTCAATAAATGTCTCTTTTGCTAAAAATTCCTAACCAGCCACCTCACGAAATTCATAACAAATCACACGTTAATCTTTAACGGTTCAAAATTTGTGGACATATACTGAACTTATTTATGTATAACATATCCAAAAATTACAACGATCCAACAGTCGGATTAAGAATTATAATTCACACAATAGAGCTTAAAAAAATTGATTTTTCAGACTATAAGTTCTTCAGACTAGTTACATTAAACAGTCACCACGAAAAATCCACAAGGAATTTTTGGGTGATTCAAATTTTTGTAATTAGCTTACTTCCAGGGCTTTCTTTTGATATGAAGCTCATCTTTTAACTCATTATACACAAAAAGTTATGAATTTTACAAAATCAAGTAATAAACTAATTTTTCAAAAAATTTCCTTATTTCGTTTTTCATTTGATTTCTTGATTCCTCTCATTTATATCAAAATAGAATACATATTTACTTATCATTTTTATCAACACTCAATTATTATTCAAAATTAATATTATAGAATCACAATATCAACAAACAGGTCGTTCCTAGGTAAGCGGGGGCTTTCCAATAAGAATTTCTCTTCATTGGCGCGCAATTATATAATCTAACCACTTTCCTCGACAGAACTTTCTCGACATTGTCAATAATTCTATCTAATAATATCATTCCAATAATATGAGTGATAATTATTGATTTAATAATGTGAAATATTGTACAATAGTTACTATAACAATTATTGAATCAATAAAATAAAATAGTATGCAATTATCAATGTAGCAATTATTAAATTAATAATATAAAATATTAAACATTAATTACTGTAATAATTATTGAGTAAGTGACTTCTTACGTAATAATTAATAATTAAAAATTACTGTTCAATACCGTGTGCTACTGTGCAATAACACGTATTATTGTATTTTTATCACAGGGTATTTCAACAATTTAATGGTAATAGTTTTACTATTATTTTTATAAAAAAATTACTTCTGTCGCTTTCTATATCCGACATTCATTCCGTTGTGGGGTTCACCATTGACTGCGCCGTCATACGAATATTCCCCGACACAACGAATATTTTATGACAACTTGCTTACTTTATAAAATTTGCACATATCACTCTTAACTTCAATCTTTTATCAATTTAACCATTTACTGAATAGAATAATAATTATAAAAAAATTGAATACTTTTATTTCATAAAATTCGGGATCTTACAATCTCTCCTCCTTATGAAATTTCGTCCCCGAAATTTACGTACCTGGTAATTCGAAGAGGTGAGGATACCTTGCTTTCATTTCAGATTCTATCTTCCTGGTTATTTCTTCTGTATCATGATTTTTCTACTGCCCATCTCTTAGATTTCAGATATCATTCTAGAATACAGCTTCAAAACAAAGGTTAATTGACATATCATAATTTGCCAATTTATTAAGTAAGAAAATTCAGCTTAGGTAAGTCACACACTAGTGAAGTATATTACCCGTCTCTCCCCTCCTAGTTCTAGACTCAGATCTCCGCCAGCGACCATATCCCTAAGCTCTGATACCATTTGTGACTCTCATGGTGCTTCAACCACAGCACCTCACAATGGTACCTATCAGTTTGCCATCGGAGAATGGCGTCCCCTATGGAGAGTCTGGCTTCGGTGCATCCCATATAAACAGGAAGTCACCAGCGAGAGGCTCGGGGCTCTTTACTTATTGCTCTGATACCATTTGTAACTCCCCCAAAATAGGTTCAATACACAACCCACCTATTCTGAGTGGCCAAGAAATACATGGTACAGAATCCAAATAAAAATCTTTTATATCCAATTGTCGTACACAATACGATCACACATAAATACTCACACTCCTTATCAATGATACATTACATAAAAGTACAGTCAATAACTATTTTAGGAATTAAAATATTTAGAAAATGCTCAAGAAAACCTTCGTACATGGTAGGCCATACTTCTAAGTTATAATAGATATCATAGGACTTGAGAATTATCTTTGGTTGACCCAATAGACCCCAAAGAAGAATGAGAAGATTACTATCATGTTCATTCCAATGATGGGTATTCTCTTGCCATATAATTATCTCAATTGTCTCAAATTGTGAATTGTATTCCAACCATACTCCAAGATTATATAGGTAGTGCTCATAGATATAATCAACAAGTGGATGTGCACAACCATGTCTTATGATAACACAAAGTCGTATGTGATTAGATATCTTGTATGATAGTGACAACACACCCTTCCAAAGTTGGGTTCACCTCACCCTATTTGGTTCACCAAAATCAACTGTTAAAATGACGTATAAAATACGACACACACATTTAAAGTTCTCACTACAATTATTTCCATACTATTTTATGGGAGACTTCAACAGTTATAGACCATCGTTCTATTCCCCTGTTATCCCCGCTCGACCTAGCTACACTCTTATTACCTGAAAAGAATCGTGAAGTAAAAGGGTGAGCACAATTAGCTCAGTAAAGAATACTATGACTAAAGATAATTAAAGTATCAATAGCCTTCATCAGTGATGAATCAGATCTTTAGAACCTTAGCCCTCAACAGGGAAAAATCTGATAGAATACAATAGACAACAAGTTTTAGATCAACAACTGCAGCGGAACAAGCAATCCATTAGAAGAGTCAAATAGACCATAATGTCTATTATCTTCTCCATGTTAAAAGTCCACCAACAATATTTCATCTCTGTAACATCAATTAACAATTCCTCTCCACAATTATGAAAATAGTTCATGATCATAATCATGTTAATAAATTCCTCTTCGCACCCATGACGAAGATAATTTTCATCAACTGTCTTTACCTGAAACACCAAAGATCATGGTTATACCAAATCACAGTTCCTTTACATAATCATGCTAATAAATTCATCTTCGCACTCAGGCCAAAGATATTCATTTGTAACATCAATAATCATGATTATATACTAGTCTACAGCCTTTAAACATAATCATGTTAGTCAATTCATCTTTGCATTACGGGCCAAAGATATTCAACAGTAACATCAATGGTCATGATCATGCCAAACACTTATCCATCTTTGCACTACCGGGCCAAAGAAATTCAACAGTAACATCAATGGTCATGATCATGCCAAACACCTGTCCATCTTTGTACTACAGGCCAAAGATATTCAATAGTAAAGATCATGATCATGCTAAACACCTGTCCATCTTTGCACTAAGGGCCAAAGATATTCAAGTTTCATATTTCAAAGATAACAATTAAAATTTAATAAGAAGATTTGGGTAAATAAAAACTCAAGCAAAATGATATTAGATGAAACTCAAATCTCAAAGGAATATCTAATCATTTCAGAATTTGTAGAAGCAATATTTATAACCATGTTGATCAATTCACCTTTGCACTTAAACTAAAGATATTCAATTATAAAATCAATGGTCATGATCATACCAGTCAACAATTCATATTTGCACTACTGGCCAAAGAGAACCCATAGTCATGGTCATACCAATAATCTACTCATCTTTACACTTAAGTCAAAGAGAACTTTCATCACCATGATTATAAAAATGTTATATATGATGAATAGACATAGTGAAAAAAATATGATCAAAATATTGATCAAATTTCAAGAGTAAAATTCATAAATCAAAGATAATTTAGACAGAAAAATAAACCAATTTTTGTCGTGAATAGTACCCCGCGAATAGTAA
This sequence comes from Panax stipuleanatus, assembly GCA_020205555.1. NCBI lineage: Eukaryota > Viridiplantae > Streptophyta > Magnoliopsida > Apiales > Araliaceae > Panax > Panax stipuleanatus. The sequence goes on from CM035119.1 coordinate 52,645,114, forward strand.
CTCGTGATTAGTACTCAAATGAACAGTAACTCATGAATAGTAACTTGTGAATAGTAACTCATGAATAGTAATTTATGAATAGTAACTCGTGAATAGTACTCGAATGAATAGTATCCCAACATAAAAAGGTAAAACTTTCATAATAAAGTTCAGACCAATATTCCGGTGAAATGATATTAGATGAAGCGCAAAACTCAAAAAATTTCTGATCATTTCAGGAATTATAGAAGCAATACTTACCGTAGTAACTTAAAATTTAGGAATATGAAATGAAATATTATCACTTTCCTAATATGGAATATAAAAGAAAATAATATTCTTTATGAATATTGAAAGAAAATAACATCATTTACGAGAAAAATAACATCCCTTACCGTAATAGAATACTAGATCTGATTGAAATATCGGATATAATGTTGAGAAAATCATGCACTGTTATTCAAACTCAAGCTATTCTTATACTCACAAGAAATACGCTCAATATTATTGAGAAAGAATTTTTTGATTCTGGTGTGATTTTCATTTCTAACTAAGCACCCTATTTATAGGAAAATGCCAGAACATCAAAACTGACTAAATTACTCTCGGTGGCTTTCTCAGCACACCACACTTGAAAAAAATTAGTCCACCACTTTTGAAATTCCACTAACCACATGTTATATATATATATATATATATATATATATATTAAAATATTTATAATTATTAAAAAATTCCAATTCTATTTTTTTTCTTCCACCTCATACTATAAAAATAATGTCATCATTTAAATTATAAAATTATACTATTATATTATCACATTATACTTTTATAATATAATATTATAATAATATATTATTTTATCAAAGAAGATAAAATATCAACTTTCAACAAATGTCTCTTTTGCTAATAATTCATAACCAGCCACCTTACGAAATTCATAACAAATCATACGTTAATCTTTAACGGTTCAAAATTTGTGGACATATACTCAACTTATTTATGCATAACATATCCAAAATTTACAACGATCCAACGGTCGGATTAAGAATTATAATTCACACAATAGAGCTTAAGAAAACTGATTTTTCGGACTATAAGTTCTTCGGACCAGTTTCATTCAAACAGTCACTACGAAAAATTCACAAAGAATTTTTGGGTGATTCAAATTTCTGTAATTAGCTTACTTCCAGGGTTTTCTTTTGATATAAAGCTCATATCCTAACTCATTATACACAAAGAGTTATGAATTTTACAAAATCAAGTAATAAATTAATTTTTCTGAAAATTTTCATATTTTGTTTTTCATTTGTTTTCTTGATTCCTCTCATTTATATCAAAATTGAATACATATTTACTTATCATTTTTATCAATAATCAATTATTATTCATAATTAATATTATAGAATCACAATATCAACAAACAGGTCGTTCCTAGGTAAGCGGGGGCTTTCCAATAAGAATTTCTCTTCATTGGCTCGCAATTATATAACCTAACCACTTTCCTCGACAGAACTTTCTAGACATTGTCAATAATGCTATCTAATAATATCATTCCAATAATTTGAGTGACAAATATTGATTTAATAATGTGAAATACTATGTAGTGGTTACTGTGATAATTATTGAATCAATAAAATAAAATAATATGCAATTATCAATATAGCAATTATTGAATCAATAATATAAAATATTAAACAGTAATTACTGTAACAAATATTGAGTAAGTGACTTCTTACGTAATAATCCATAATTAGAAATTACTGTGCAATACCGTGTGCTACTGTGCAACGTGTATTATTGTATTTTTATCACCGTGTATTTCAACAGTTTAACGATAATAGTTTTACCGTTATTTTTATAAAAAAAATTACTTCTGTCGCTTTCTATATCCGACGTTCATTCCGTTGTGGGGTCCACCAATGACTGCGCAGTCGTACGAATATTCTCCGACACAATGAATATTTTACAACAACTTGCTTACTTTGTAAAATTTGCACATATCACCCTTAACTTTAATCTTTTATCAATTTAACCATTTACTGAATAGAATAATAATTATAAAAAAATTGTATACTTTTATTTCATAAAATTTGGGGTCTTACAAACTTACTATGATTATGGCTTAATCTCAAGTATTTTAGTGTCTTTTGATGTGTTTTATCTTTGTTTTATAGGTTTTGTTAAGGAAACTCAAATGGAATGAAATGACATGGTATTGGCATGGAAATGGCATGGGCATGACAAGATGATGAGAAAGTGGTGAACTGAAGATGGAGAATGGCATGGGCATGATGAATTGGCATTTGATCAGTAAGAAACAGCAGCAATGGAATGAAGAAAGAAGAAGAAAGCAAGACTAAGGCAGCAACAAAGTGAACCATCAAATGCACCATCAGAAAACTGCAGAAAAAGCCAGCCGCGCGGCCGCGCCGATATGAAGGCAAAACCTGGCGCGCCCGCGCCAGGAGGAATTCAGTTTCGGATTTCTGGAGATCAGCGCGCCAGCGCCCTAAAAGACTTATGGGGTGGCGCGGCCGCGCTAGTCAAAATTCTTCATTGAGTTAACTTTTCACTTAAAATTTATGCTAAATCGTATTTTCCATATAAGGATGTTTTTGCTAGTTATCAAAGAGGATTCAGTCGTTTTATTTTCCAGTTTTAGGGGTTTTGAGAGAAAACGAGAGTTCTGAGCTATAGTCTATCATTTTTGGCTTCTCTCTTTTGCTCTTAGTAGATTTACTTATTTAGGGTTTTGAATTGGGTCTGATTATGATCTTGAACTCAGCTTGAAGACTTATTTTGGAAGGAGGATTATCAGATTTGCAATCTCCTCTTCTCTTATTCCCTTTACTTTCATTATTTGATTTCAATGCTTAGATCAAATCCCATAATGGTTATTGATTCAGAGATGAACTAATCACCATTATGAGGATTCTAATGAAGCTTATTGTTTAATTCATATCTATATGCCTCTTTGTGATATGTGATTGATTATGTATGGATTGCTTAGCATGGTTGTGTTTAGTGTTTAGATGCTTGATCACCATCTACCTTAATAGTTTGTATGGAATTGAAAGAAGAAGTATAAACTCAGATTTGGCCATGCTAGCATATGTTCATGAAATTTGCATGTGATAGATTTTGTGATTCGTAATCCGGATAGACATATACCGGCTTACCATATATACTTAGTTGAGAGCTTGCACTTAAATTGATATTGCTTGTAAGTCACATAGACATATAGTGATTTAGGTAATATTGATGTTTATATGAATTCTATCTCTTTTGTGGATTTTATGTGATATGGACTTGGTTTATTGAAAGATAGCCTTTTCTCACATTCGTGCTCTCGACTAGCACTCCGAAATAATGAATTAAGCTTAACAAGATGTGTATAATCTAGATGACGCATTAAGTGACATTAGGATCCCATATCTTCCCAATTTAAATCAATCGTTTATTAATTAGTTAATTTTAGTTTATAATCATTCTAGTTATTGATTCACACCTTGTTTACTCGTTTGAGCAGCCAGAAATAGCTATAAAGTTGTTGCATGATAGTTTAAATATAATTTCTTTTCTCCGTGGGAACGATCTTTACTTATCATATATTATTTGTTGACCGTGTATACTTGCACGTGTTTATGTCTGTTTTGTTAACACCGAAACAAGCCAACACACACGTGTATAACACTTTAAACTATCATAATCATACCCTATAATAATATCTAAGTTCACACATAACATGTTAATATGAGACTTCAAATTGTCTTATACATGTCAACAATATGTTATCTTATTATTTTATACACTTAACATGTTATCACATTAAGTTAGCTAATCATGTAATGCATACAAACTACACAGAACCCAAATAAATTTTCCGGATAGCAGGTACACCTACTAGGGCGGGAGTTTCTAGGCCAAAATGCCCGCTGGGGCGGGTCCTCTTGTTGGTGGGATTCCTGGTTTGCGAACTGTGCAGAGAATAAGCCAATTTGGCTTATTTTTTCACGCAAAATTCTGATTTTAACAAACACAATGCATATAAAACTTTATAAAACAATATCTTAACCTTTTAACATATTTTTATTATACATAAACACCACAACACATAATCAAAACACTTAATTTTATTATTTTGGAGAAAACACCATTGTTAAGCGTTTTTGAAGAAAATTAACACTGGGAGTTGGTTTTTAATCCAAATCACACAATTCAAAGAATATTGATTTTGTTTCTAAGCATGTTATCAAACTCTAAACTCAATTTATACCACATATTACAACCAAACATGAATTTTGATTTTAAAGAAACTATTTTTCCAAAATCAATTCACTATAACTTTTGATGAACAAGATTTCTTCATGTTCATCATATTTACATGAATTGAATAGCTAGAAAATTCATACAAATCATATATACTAGTTTATATATACCATATAACATGTATAAATCATAATCACATAATTTTCATGAACAAATATTTTACAGAGAAAGAACTATGAAGAACAATAAAATTTTTAGAAAGCTTATGGTTAGATTACTACCTTTCGTTTAGAACAGAGAGATGATGGTGATGAATTTTCTGTTTTGATTTATCAAACTCTTCTTCATTCTTTCTTTCTTCTTCTTCTCCCTTTTCTCTCTAACTTACTCTGTTCTTCATCTCTTTGCTAACTCACGTAGTTTTAAAAAAATATAAACTGATATACATAATAAAGTACAATAACATATAACATAACTGACAACATATTTAATCCTATAATAAATATATCAGTTATGTTTATTTTGAAAATCAAAAGCCTTAAGGCTTGTTTGGCAAAACCATTTAATTTTAAAAATAACTTTTTAGTAGTTAAGGCCATATTCGGTAAAAACTCTTTAAAATAGGGGTAAGGGCCTTGTTTGTTAAAACTAATTTAAAGCCCTTTTATTTTATTTTAATAACTCCTTTAACACATAGTTTCCAATGTCACACTTTATTTAATTAAATCCTAACATTCTAATTTAATTAAATACAAGCTAACATTCATTAATTAATTAAAATTGGCACATAATACTAAATTGCTACACAATTGTAATTCACTTCTTAATCATAATTCATGTAACAAATTAGTAAATCTTTATTAACAATTGCCACATAATATTCATCTAATTCAATTATTCTCAATTAAATTAGAACTATACCACACAATTACTTACATATCAATTTAATTAATCATATTGCACTTAACTAAATTACTCCATAACATAATCACATAAATTATTTATTTAACTCAATAAATAAATTAATTAAAATATTTATTTAATTCAATAAATATTTACAATTAAATATACAAAATCTCATTCGTTACACTACCCAGGAAAAATGACTATGGATGCTTAAAAGTTTTCTTGCGATTTCATAACTTGTCAAATGAAAATTTTGATTTCCTTAGGAAAAATTCATTTTCATACTTAATTTCTAGATCTTTAGCGATAAGATAAGAGCTCAGTGAATACAAGCATTCAATTTCATAAACTTTAACTTCAAATGCCTCATTCACAAGATCATACTAATCCCGACGGCCCGAGCCATCAAGCTTTTGGCACATTTTGTTCAATGTACAGGAAATTGCTCATTCTGGATGTGGTCAACAAATCAAGTTTCTTCTATGAACCCCAGTAACAACATACGAAATGGATGGGGCATTTTGCCATTCAATGAAATGGAAGGAGTTTACGGCGGGACCAAACCTCTCATCAAAAGGAAGAGGAAGAACTCCTAAAAGAAATTAAGGTGACATAAGCTTGTCCCTCCACAAAAAGGAAAAATTCTCATGAGAGTCCTTAATTCAGAAACAGACGCTCGACAAGAAAAGATCTAGCGAAAGAAATCTACATCATAAAATATGTCAACCTACGATAAGTTTTCATAAGTCAAGGCCTCTACACTGCATTTCCAATCTGGGCAGTGAAAGAACGGGCCACATCCTCCAGGGCATCAGTAACACTCTGGTCACCAGCCAAGCCAGTATCTAATCCAGCAGGGTCGCAAGTAAAGAGCTCGCCCATTTTCATAATCAATTATCAAACCGTTGGCGTCAATCCAGCGTAGCATTGGGAAAAGAGCTGATGATGTAAGCCGTGGAACATTACTTCAGCAAACATATCGGGATATCTCCGAGTAAAGCCATCAGGGTCTAAATTTCCAGAGGTACCAGCGCCAGATCTAGATTCAAAAATAGCCGCCTCTACGAGATCCCCACCAAAGAAGACATATGAAAGGGGAACATCATAATCTACCACGCCAAAAGAAGTCATACGGGAGTTAGAGCTGTTAAGCCTATCAAAATCTATGCCTGAAAAGAAATTCAAATCACCTCAGAAAGGGTGAGGTATGGTTCTACATTAATTTAATTAAGCATATGCATCAACCTAGGATAAATTAAGATCATCATATCATGCCTGGTCTGCACATGTGCAACAAGCGCTATAGCAGCCCACATCTCCATTAAAAAGTTTAGCATGCATACGCATTAAATACCCAAACTCGAGAAAAAATTCTGCTATAAAAAACTATCGTTCGAGTAGGCATCAAGACAGTCCGGTGATCAATCGTTGTCAACTACCATCAGGGTAGGCTTCGTTGTCAACTACCATCAAGGTAGGCACCGTTGTCAACTACCATCAGGGTAGGCACCGTGGTCAACTACCAGCAGGGTAGGCTTCGTTGTCAAACTACCAGTAGGGTAGGCACCATTGTAAACTACCAATGTAAACATCGGAACGATCTGATAATTTTAGAACATCATCCCCGACAGAAATGTAGAAAACATTTCAGTTTATATTCATCAAACAAGCATCGGCAACACCGATAGAAATCAGACTGTTGGAGTCAACAACAACATAGACATTAGCAGCACTGATGAAAGTCAACCATTAAAATTGGCCCCATCACAGGCACCGGTAAGGGTAAGTGATTTGCGATGCGATATGTGATATGCGATTTGCGATACGATATGCGATTTACGAAGTGCAAAATGCGAAAACATTTCACTGCATTGCGATTTGCATCATTAAATATATATCTTATAATATTTCAAGTGTCTAGTAATCTTTTGTCATGTTCATTTCATTGCATTGCATAAACATGACAAAGAGGGGCATCTGTAGACCTTCGAAATTTTGTATTCCTGTTACTAACTCTGCAGGAGGGCAAAACTGCCTTTTAAACCCCGGTCCCAATACTGGGATGCCAGTTCAACCCCGGTTCCAATACCGAGATGCCAGTTCAACCTTGTTCCTAATACCAGGATGCCAATTCAACCAAGGTCCTAATACCGGGATGCCAGTTCAACCCCGGTCCTAATACCAGGATGCCATTTCAACACCAGTCCTAATATCGGGATGCCAGTTCAACCCCGATTTTAATATCGGGATGCCTGCTAAACCTCGGTATTAATACCAGGACATTAGTTCAACCCCGATATCAATACCGGGCCATCAGGTTAACCCCGGTATTAATACCGGGACATTAGTTCATCCCCAGTCTCAATACCGGGCTATCAGGTCAACCCTATCTCAATACCGGGACATCAGGTCATCCCCGATCTCAATACCGAGACGTCAAGTCAACCCTGGTCTTAATACCGGGATCTCCACTCAGCACCGGTCTTAACCCGAGAGGTACATATAAGCCTCGGTCGCAACTGAGAGATCCAATTCAGCCCCAAAGACGAGCTTGGGAAGCTAAATCCACAAGAGACTACCCAGGAGGGGCAAAATGGTCATTTTGCTAACTTAAAGCTGATTCGGTCAAACTCCAGCCGAATTGGTGCGACTAAGGTCAGAAAGAACCATAACGGTGATCTCGAATAGAAACAGCGCAGGACAGCTCAACGGACAAACGGCAGGGAATCGAAGACCTGGTTATGAACCCATCTTTTTGGACTCGAAAAAGGTTTAATCCCATGTCGTTACGACACTCTCAGTGAGGGCTTTTCGGAAAGATATAGCACGCCTCAAACGGACGCTCCGATCAAAAATTAAAAAGTTTTGAATCTGACCTCGCATTGCTCGGAGTGCACGGACTTCGATGCAACGGGGCCCACCACCCCTACCTGCCACATGGAGCAGCAAGTAGAGTGGAGGCAGCCGCCGCTTCCACCTAGTCTATATATATGAGTGCACCCCCAGCTCATTTTTAATAGAAAAATGCTCTGAACCTCTGTCCGTTTCATTTCTCAGCCACTCTTGTACTCCAAACCTAAATTTTATTACTCTAACACGTAGATATACTCATATACTGCCACATATCAAAAATTAACCGATAGAAACGGACGTTTAAAGCCTACAATTTGGCAAAAAGCCCTTGTAACAGTCCATTTTGAGTATTTTTACGATCAGAAAGTTTATATTACTTCATTGCACTTTTATAGACTTGCACGTTAAGTTTCACTTTTTGATTATGCCCGGAACTCAGTTCCGTGGTCGTTTTTTGTTTACTTTTTGTATATTTTCGTACATAAACTCATTTTCTGGCATTTCTACAACTCGGATCGTCGATCCGTCGCTTCTAACAGCGTTTATATACATATATCTTTGTTTCTAGCAATTTCACCGGACTGGGTTATCTTCCCAGTCTGGGTTTGGATTTTTAATGTATATATTTAACTGTATATATACTAACTTTTCAATTCTGTCAAGCCCGGATGTCAAATCCGAGGTAGTTTACTGCTTTTCTATATATAACTATATATATATATATAAATTTTTTTGACTTATTTGGGCCTGGATTTATACTTCTGGGCCTTTTTATTAGTTTAATATATATATATATATATATATATTAACTGTATATATTAACTTTTTACAGTCCAGTTTGGCCTGGATCATTTCATGGCATTTTACTGCTTTTATAAATATATATATATATACCTACATTTCTGTCCGGGCAAAGGATAGAATGTCCGTCGCCCTTTACAGTTTTTTTATATATATATTTACTTTCTGTTGAGCCTGGTCAATTTCGTTGCTCATATACAACTTATATATATATATATATATATATATATATTTCAATTCTGTCGAGCCTAGATCATTCGGTGGCTCTTTTATAGCTTATATATATATATATTTCCATTCTAGTTCGGGCCTCGGAGTGAAAACCCACAGCCCTTATATATATTAATTCTGTCGAGCCTGGATCATTCGATGGCTCTTTTACAGCTTATATATATATATTTCCATTCCAGTTCGGGCCTCGGAGTGAAAACCCACCGCCCTTTACCACTTTATATATATATATATATATATATATATATATATATATATATATATTTGTAAAAGCTGTAAAAAGCCATGGAGTAATCCAGGCTGGACAAAATTGAAATATATATATATTTACATTCCAGTCTAGGCATTGGAGTGAAAACCCATCGCCCTTTACAACATTCGTATATATATGAATATATATATATATATATATATATATATCTTTTATTCATTTTGATTAAATTACTACTTTAAATATTCATTTGATATGAATCAGCGCTGACATTTCTGTGGACGAACTAGATTTTTGTAAATCTCGCCAACTTTAGCTTTCAAATAATTCAAAATAGGTCCAGACTGAACCGGGAAGCTAGAATGGCTGAGATTTACTTAAATCTAGCAATTTTTCTAGTTTCAGTTATGAAATCAATCTCGCGGCCCTTAGATCGTTATCTAGTGGGAACGAGACGCTTCGGCTATGCACAAGCCAGTATTTATTGATGAATCCTTGGTTCTAGTGACATCTAGATGTAAATATATAGTTATGTACATATTTGAACTGTGCAGGTTTTATTGGCTTCCCTTTGTGAGCCTAGGAATCGTGGGATTCATGATCGAACTGATCAGAATCGTATTCCCATGATGGACAAACTCCACTTTACAGATGTACCATGCCAATTTTTCTGTAAAATGTAATCCAAAAGACCTTAAAACGGTTATCCGGGTTTAAGGTCTTAATATAATAAGAATAATGGTTTGTCGTGTCAGAGTCACTTCGATGGCTGTTATGCCCATGAGAAGACCGACACTTGTATATATTTTGTGTCGCCCCCAAATTCTCTACATTTCCTGTAGCAGATTTGGTGCTCACGTAAACATTATATCAGACAATAACTTCTATAAATCTAAAATTCATAGTATCCCAATCAGTTAAAAGTTCTCGTCAGAACAATTACCATATCTGGATACCCTCATATGGATGTATAGATTTATGATCTTACAGATATTTCTTGCATATCAATAATTCCTATCTATCAGACATTCACAGTACAAATGATAAGATTGTTCTTGGAACAGAGGGGCGACCTCAGTGCGTACAGAACTCCCAAGATCATTCAATACCCTCATTTAAATGTATAGTTCATATAGATACAGTACTTGATATTATTCACTATTAAAAAGGTGAAACCATACAACTAATAAGTTAACAACATAATAATATCTGGTAACATTTTGTTCAACCGTTACATCAGAGAAATACCAAATTAGATTCTTGGTCTTAATACAATAAACATTCGTTCTTATAAATTTACTTCTACCCATAAGTGTGACGCCCCCAAATTCAGACCGTCACTGATCTCGAATTTGGTTCATCACGTACTAATTCTAAGAACAACTAAAATCTCAAACAATGAAATAACAGAATAATTTACATTGATATAACATAAATAGTCTCGTCCCAAGTCTCGAAACTATTACTAATACACTTCATAACTTAAAACAAACATTTCTTAATACATAACATTTAAATAAGTCTTAATACTACATAACGAAAACATCCTAATATAGAAAAGCACAGCTACTCCATAGCCTTGCCTTCGCACTTGTCTTGTCCTCGGGTTCCACTTTGCCCTGCCCTAACTGAAATGTTTATGGGAAGCAAGAGTGAGCAACAAATTTACTCAGCAAATAATATGTCAATAAATGTGAACAGGAATATATACAGTTCTAAATCTCAAGGGTAAAATGGTAATTAATCGCTCAGGATTTCAAATAAGAATGTTGTGAACAAAATTAATAGCAATGACTTCTAAATCTATTCCGTGAAGTTGAATAAGGACTACTACGGGTCGAGAAGTTATTAAAGGATTCAAAAGTTTCAACAATTTCAAGTGAATGAATAGATATCACTAAGTGTCGCTGTGGACCAAGGATTTATAAAAGAATCCAAAGAATTCAAAGTTTCAAGTAAATAAATACTGGATACTGAGTGGTCGCTAAAAACCACGAACTTCTACTAGAATCACCAAAAATATTTCTGGTAACCCAACCAAGTACAATTAGGGGATCAGCGTATCATACCTGGAGTTATGCATAACCTACCACACCACTGTCGGCACCCCGACTATATAGTTCCCCTTTTTATAAGGGTTGTTCAACTCAGTCAATTTATAGGAGTCCGCACCATGGTAATTGGTGTGGATTGCTTTCCAATTCATGATATTGGTCTAGCCGAATTAAATGGTGTAGACAATTTTAACAATGTATATAAGAACAATTTATGAGTTCAATACTCGCAACAATAATTTGAAGAATATTATCGTGATTTAAATCAAACTATGAAACATAAGTTTGTAAGGCAAGAACTATTCTAGCACCTATTTACTCATACTACCAAAGTTAGTACAAGCTCGAGTATGTTTTCAATGAACAGTATGAATCAAATACTTGCTCAATAAAAGAGTAGTCAGATACTTGTAATTAATATACAAGAACGGTTTCAAGGAAAGTTGCACAATGAAAGAGTATAAGTTAGGGAACTTGATTACGACGTTCCTCGAATAAGTAACCACAAGGATAGGATACTTGCAACACAATAAAAGTAGGGTTCAGATACTTGCACTATAAATGAGTGTAAGTCAGAAAACTTGCACTTTAAAATAGTGTAAGTTAGAGAACTTGCCTTATGTGTAGTTTACCAACGTAAAGCTTATCAACACTTTTTGAATCCTATTATAACATATTTACATGTATAGAATATTCATTAGCTAAATACATTTGGTACCCAAGCTCAATATGTAAGTTACACATACACTTAACACATAAATAGTTTATAAGACATTACAGAATCAAGTAACATAATTATAATTATATCCATTAGTTACACAGTTAATTAACATATACTACCTCATATAAGCAATGCTTACATAAGTCTTATTCTTGCTACATAGGTATACCACATATAGCATTGTATTAAATCATAACGCTTAACCGATTATGTTATTATTCTCTATGGAATTTCCTCTCTTAAGTTTAAACATCTTCATAGTATGTCATTACGTGTTTGTACACATGTAGCACGACATCAGATTATAAGACATCATGAAGTCATCAACATAATTTCTAATCGTTGCTTTATAGTTCACGAACACCTTTTAGACTTATCATTGGGAAGTTTATAATCAAACGTTCAATTCTATCACCTAGCATGCCTCTTAACACATTACTTAGCATACTGGTCATATACTACAAGTTAAAGTAATCATATAAGCTAACTGTCAAAATCAGATCAACAAACTGACACAATCCTGATTCCGGCCTGGCGCAGCTGTGCCATGGCTAAGCCTAGAGCCGGCGCAGCTGCGCAGCCCTCTAGCTAAGCCAAGGCTGAGATGTTGCCTTGTGGTTTCTGTCCGGTCATGAACGCAACATTCACATATATATAACTAGCACCGTTATTGGTTTGAAAACTTAATCAACCTCATACGTGATTAACTCGCATTATTTTTTTAACAAGTATGTGTACATACATGATATATTAGCGATGTTATTACACTATGATCATGCAACTTAGTTTGCAAAAAGTCCGAACTTTGCTTTTGAAATCGTTACGACTTAATCATGTATGCTAGCATAAACTCAACACCTTATATTCACATTGCATAGGTAGTTAAGTCAAATTTACATGCTCACAAGGTTAGAACATCTCTCATATGGTATTCATAGATATTAGTTTTAAATATATCAAGTTTTCTTTGAAAAACTATTTAGTTTAAAGTTAAACAATTGGACACGAGCAAGGAAACTATGTATTACAAATCATGCTAGCTTATGGTCATAATTAGTCATATAAGTATATTATCATGCTCATATGATCAAAATATGAATATCATACTTATATGTCCAAGTCCATTCTCAACGTATACTTTCCTTTAGTTAAATATTCACTATTAAGGTCCACATGCTCAAGTTATAATATGACACTTATATACACAAGGTAATACATCTTTCATGCATCTCTACATTATACTAACATGCTCGCAAAATCAGATTACATATATGATACCTACATGCCAATGTTCACCATTGAAACTTAAATATTTCGTTTAGAAATGTTCGCTAGTGAGTCTCGTATGTTCATGTTACATTATGAAACATATATACACAATTTAGCATGCTTTTCATACATTTCTAGGTCACAATACTATGTGTCAAAAGTCAAAATGTTTAAAACGGATATAAATAGTAAATGTCCATTTTGAACTATAAGTTCGTTGTGATATCTATATCTTCACCACTCAAGCAAGCGATCCTAATATAACATGCTCACATATAGGAACTACACATGCTTGCATGCTCATTTAGGTTATAACAACTAAGCTAACACTTGACATATTTTAGCAGTTGCAGAAATCAGCATCAGGACACAGAGGCCGGCGCAGCTGCGCTGCGCCTCAGTTATAAACCGGCGCAGCTGCGCCACTACTAGTCTGTGCCAGAATTTTTCTTGGTTCGGCAGAATGCAGGCCAATCTCAAATTTTTCACAATAATTCTGATTCTAAACAATCATATTACTTTACTAACATACTCATAAGGTTAAATAATAACTAGTAAACATTACCCAAATCATATTATCATCTAATTCAATTCTAATCAACAATCCATGAAATCCCAGAAAATAAGAATGAAGAACAAGAGTTATACCTCTGTTAAGCTAGATAGAGAGCTTGCTGCAATTTGAACTTCTCGATTCACAGACTTCTTACTAATACAATGCACGAACTCTATATCTTATACTTACAGATTCTCATCAATTAGATTGTGAAGGAGAAGGGGCTATATATATAGGAAAACTAATTTCCAGACAAAGCCTTCCTCCCTTGAATCAAACTAACAGAAATATGAATTGTATGAAGGTTAAAGAGGAGTAGGTAATTAGTTGGTGAAGGCAATCATGAAAGCCACTCCCCCATTGATGATTGTAGCTAGAATGCTGATTTTGAGAGAAGAGGTAGTAGACTAGCTTGGAGTTTTCACGTGAAGAGAATGAGTGATGATTCTTAATTATGGGACAACAATATACAAGCTCAGCATTTGGTAACATGAAGTGTATCAACATTAAGGCTTTATACAATTTCATGCAATATATATATAGGTTATAATTTAAATGTCACAATGCAATTCACATAAATAATACTCCAATGTAGTAAATGTAATTTGTATATATATAATCCATGTACATTTTATCATATAACATTATCTCCTTTATTATTAACTTTTATTAATCAACAATTGTTTATAATATATTCATGAGGTACTATTTAAAGGTTCACTCTCATACATTGTCACATAAGCATTATTCATGTAGCTTTCACAACTCAATAATTTTACTCTATAGTTTATGTATAATTGTATAGTCACATTGCACTACACTTTTTAATATAGTTGTATTCCATATATTTTATATATTTAATTTCGCATACATGCACATAACAATTAATATAATCTCATTATATTAATAACTTACTAATTTGTTTTATTATTCATAATGGCAATTAATAAAATATTAATCAATTCATTCCTCATAAATTAATGAAGTTATTAATTTACATAGTAATTAACTAATGTTTATATGATTAATTATCACGTTAAATAAATATAAATCTTATTATATTTATAAACAAGTTGCTTATTATCATTATATTATTCGCAATAATAATAATCAATACATTATCAATTAATCATCATTAATATTCTATTTTCTCATAATAGAAAGTAAATAACAATTAATATCGATTAATTTTTCACGTAGTAATTCCTTCATTACTTACCCTTATCGATTATTATTACACGATAAATAATCACATTCCTCAACAATATAAATCCTATTATATTTATAACCCATTTTCTTAGTATCCAATCATTACTTGCAAAAATACTAAATCAATAGATTATTATTATATTTCTCATAATAACAATTAACAATTAATATAGACTAATTATTCACTTAATAATTCATTTACTCTTTAACAGATTATTATTCATAATAACAGTTAATAACATTATTGTACGATTAACTATCACATGTATTGCACTCAACAAATAATCAATTAAATATAACTCTTATCATATTCATCAATTACTTACTCGTAAGCATATTATTAACAATTACTCATTAGTAGGCTATTTACTAATCACAATAATTAATTAACAATGTAATATTAATTAATCCTTCACTTATCGATTTCCCTCTTGAATTAATTAAACCATCATCTTTTCCATTCTCATGCCACACAAGGCATTTTACGAGTCGCAATTCTCCATATTTCCTCAATTATTATAAATTCAATTTAATATAATCGAATTACTTTTCTCATAACTCGTACACATTTATGTTCCAATAAGTATTCATTTTCTTATTATATCAATAAAAAAAAAATTATTCATGAAATTCACGGTTCTTACATCCTCTCCCCCTTATAAAAATTTCGTCCTCGGAATTGGTACAAGGCTACACAAATAGATGCGGTTAGATCGCTCGTCGTCCTATCTTCTAATTCCCATGTGGCCTCGTTGGCGTCGTGGCTTCGCCAAAGCGCTAGCACAAAAGCTATAATTTTATCTCCTAATATATGTTCTTTCCTATCTGGTATTTGGACAGGAATTCTTCATCTGTCAGATTCTTCCCTACTTGAATGGGCTCATAGGGTATCACACGCTTATAATTAGGCTTATATGATCGTAAGACAGAAACATGAAACATACTGTGGATATGTTCCAGTTCAAGAGGTAAGGCTACCTCGTACGCCACTTTGCCTACTCTCTTCAATACTTCAAAAGGTTTCACGAACCTCAGACTCAATTCTTCTTTCTTACCTAATCTTATCTTCCCTTCACAGGGAAACATTTAAGAAATATGAAACTACCGTCTTCCAAAATCTTGATTATGACGATGGCAATTTGCATATTTCCCATGTTGATCTTGAGCTGCTACTAATCTGGCTCTTTTTGTCTTCACATCGTCTGCCATTCATCGTACTAAATTCGGTCCCAATTGAAGTAGTCGTTCTCTGACCTCATCCCAATGTAGCGGTGTTCTGCATTTTCTTTCGTGGAGAGCTTCGTACGATGGCTTACCGATATTTGTATAATAATTATTACTATAAGCGAATTCTACTAAGGGTAAATGATATTCCAAGTTACCTTTGAAATTCATTACGCAAGCTCTTCCAAAACTTTGAAGTGGAGCGCGGGTCTCGATCGAAAATTATTAACACTAATATTTCATGTCGCCAAACGATTTCATTTACACATAATTTCGCTAACTGATTTAAATTGAATCGAATATCTATTGGTAGAAAGCGCGTTGTCTTCTTTAATCGGTCGATGCATTCTACAACTTCTCGTCTCATATTGACCACCAATAGTGTCTTCGAAGATCCCGGTACGTTTTCGTGCTTCCTGGGTAAACAAAATATGTCCAACTATATGCCTCATGAAAACTCTTATCTCGCAATTTTAGTTACGGTTGACTCTCACGCTCGATCTACAATTCTCAAGATACCATTATTATTTCTTTTGAACTTTTTCTCTTTATCTTGTTATCCCTTCACTCTATCCAACAACGCTAGACAAACCTCCGTTATAAACTTCCCTTTGGACTCTCTGGGTCCCTTCACTTCTATTTCCAATCTCTTCATCTTCCTAATTAGTTCCTCTCGAGTTATCAACTTGAATAATTTCTCCATTCCCTTTTCCTACTCAGCATATCGGCTACTACGTTTGCCTCTTCCAGATAATAGAGAATTTCGCAATGGTAGTCTTCGTCTGCTCCCAATTACTTACCGCCTTCAACTCTGTCAGATCTGACGTGCCCTAAAACTAATCTTCTCCTTGACACACAACACTGGTGCTCCCCAAGGGAAAACACACTGGATTGAATATTTCCTTAATCTAACATTTCTTGTAATTGTATTATCAATTCTTCATTTTTACCGGCGCCATAAGATAGGTGCTTTCAAAATTAGTGTAGTCTCCAGTACTAAATTTATTACGACCTGTTTTCTCTGTCTGGAGGAAGGCCGGACAGATCTTCTGGGAATACATTTTGAAATTCTGGTTCTACTAATACATTATTTATTTCTACTTCCGTTCTCTTAGTATCTATAATAAAAGTGAAACAATCTACACCGACTTTTCTTAACAATATCTTGGCCTGCATCATCGTAAGGTAACACAATTGCCTAAATGACGAGCTACCATAAAACACTTCCTTAGACCGATTTGGAGTCTAAAGGTTCACATTTTTCTTCTAACAATCAATTATCATACTTGGTTGTGTAACCATTCCGTTTATAGTATCCCATCACACTCTCCAAATTTTATCAGAATTCAGTCTATGCTTAGTTTACATCTCCTAATTTACGCGCAACAATTATAGTAAACGAATTGCTACGGGAGTTACTTCCTTATTCGCAACTTCTATTTTCAAAGGATCTTCTAATCGTTCTTGGGATATCTTAGTCGTCTCACAATTCTTTAGATGCAAAAAGGAAAGATAGCACTCGGATTAGATAATATATACGCATTTATATTATTGATTAAAACCGCACCTGACATCACAACTTGGAACGCCACTGCATCGTGTATCGTAATGTTAGTCATACGTGGCATTGGTTCGCTCGATTGAGCTGGTTCAATTATCGTCATCTCCTCTCTATGGCTTCCTTTGTTGCCGTCTTCTTCATTTCTTCCTTTCTTTGGGCAGTTCTTAACCTGATGATCTGTTGATCTACAAGCAAAGCATCCTCTGATCTTCTTCGAGTTTGGGCAATTCAGGGAAATATGCCCTTCCTGGCCGCAGTTATAGCAAATGCCTTGTCCCTTCCAGCACTCTCCTTGATGACTCTTTCCATATTTTGGGTAAACCTTGTTCTTTTTCTTGAGTCCTTCTTGGTGATTTCCCCTCAGATTGTTGTTGATGTTGTTGTTGTCCCGTCTTCTTTTGTTTTCGTTTCCCTTCTCGTTCGTTTCCTTCTGCCGATAACGTATTTGACGTTTTTCAGATCCATACGCAAAACAATCTATAGTTTTCTCCTCCCTAGGACAGTTAGGAGAAATATGACCCTTCTCACCGCACTTATAACATACATGTTTTCCTTTCAAACACGCTCCCATGTGGTTCTTTCCATATTCCTTACAGGCTTCTATCTTTTTCTTCCATAGTTGTCCTTCTCCTCGTACATATTTATTCTCATTCCACTTCCTCTTGAAATTCTTACTGCTACCACTACTACTCTCTTCCATCCTACCTTCATTTGCTTTCTTTGAATTATTAACCTCTCCTTCTTTATTCAAGTTAATATCTTTTTCTACCTCTGAAGTTTTCGTCTGCCTCTTCTTATAATCATTGATTCCTTCTTCAAAAGCATTTACTATAAGGTCTACTAATTGTTGTAAGGGTTCTTGATTCAGTTCCCTATCTCTATTCTCCGTTGCTTCACGAGTCTCTCCTCCTTGAGGTATTGATATTTCTCTGCGTAGAAATAAAATGGTATTATCATCTCTTTGTTAAACATCTAATACTTCTTAAGACGTATAAGTTTTATGTCTATTCTCCCTTGTTATTATATAACATAATCTGGTTACTACACGCACGTTTAATAAAAACATGCCACAAGAAAACATATCACATCATATAGCATTCTGCTAGTCTCAATACATACCTCTCTCGGGTACCACTAAAGTTGGGGTTAGGAAGATACTTCCCACATTATCCCTAAAATTGGGATCTATAACACTGTTTCGCATCTATAAATATTTATCGTATCATTCGCGACACTTATTTCACTATCTACCTACTACCTTCACTATGTCTATATCTGTTAGTTACTAAACTGAAGTTTTAGAACTTCGCCTTCCACTATTGTATCTTATTCTTCATCTTAAAGTAACTCACACATGCCTCAATCCTGAAAGAAAACTTTCACCGTGGATTTCTGCTTGGATTCCGATTCTATCCCCTCCTAGGTTAAGGTTATTGTTGTAAAAGGCTTAACTTCAAGGGGTGTTGCGGACACCACATGTATATCACGTGGTTCCTCCTCCATGACACTACTAGGTTTACCTATCTCTGACATCCATAATCACAAAACCAATAACTTTATTATCATCTTCGAATAAAACATAATTTCATTGTATGGAATGAAAATATATTTCATAACACTTTTAGCTTTCTAAGAAAACTCTACATGAGTTTTATCTCCTTCTATTCTCTAAATTCTTCTAAGGTTATATCCTAAGGACTCTCGCTCCTAAGTTTTATAACGTACATATTTGATACCAACCTGTGACGCCCCCAAATTCAAACCGTCACTGATCTCGAATTTGGTTCATCACGTACTAATTCTAATAACAACTAAAATCTCAAACAATGAAATAACAGAATAATTTACATTGATATAACATAAATATTCTCGTCCCAAGTCTCGAAACTATTACTAATACACTTCATAACTTAAACCAAACATTTCTTAATACATAACATTTAAATAAGTCTTAATACTACATAACGAAAACATCCTAAGATAGAAAAGCACAGCTACTCCATAGCCTTGCCTTCGCACTTGTCTTGTCCTGGGGTTCAACCTTGCCCTGCCTTAACTGAAATGTTTATGGGAAGCAAGAGTGAGCAACAAATTTACTCAGCAAGTAATATGCCAATAAATGTGAACAGGAATATATACAGTTCTAAATCTCAAGGGTAAAATGGTAATTAATCGCTCAGGATTTCAAATAAGAATGTTGTGAACAAAATGAATAGCAATGACTTCCAAATCTATTCCGTGAAGTTGAATAAGGATTACTACGGGTCGAGAAGTTATTAAAGGATTCAAAAGTTTCAACAATTTCAAGTGAATAAATAGATATCACTAAGTGTCGCTGTGGACCAAGGATTTATAAAAGAATCCAAAGAATTCAAAGTTTCAAGTAAATAAATACTGGATACTGAGTGGTCGCTAAAAACCACGAACTTCTACTAGAATCACCAAAAATATTTCTAGTAACCCAACTAAGTACAATTAGGGGATCAGCCTATCGTACCTGGAGTTATGCATAACCTACCACACCACTGTCGACACCCCAACTATATAGTTCCCCTTTTTATAAGGGTTGTTTAACTCAGTCAATTTATAGGAGTCCGCACCATGGTAATTGGTGTGGATTGCTTTCCAATTCATGATATTGGTCTAGCCGAATTAAATGGCGTAGACAATTTTAACAATGTATATAAGAACAATTTATGAGTTCAATATTCGCAACAATAATTCGAAGAATATAATCGTGATTTAAATCAAACTATGAAACATAAGTTCGTAAGGCAAGAATTATTCTAGCACCTATTTACTCGTACGACCAAAGTTAGTACAAGCTCGAATATGTTTTCAATGAACAATATGAATCAAATACTTGCTCAATAAAAGAGTAGTCAGATACTTGCAATTAATATACAAGAACGGTTTCAAGGAAACTTGCACAATGAAAGAGTATAAGTTAGGAAACTTGCTTACGACGTTCCTCGAATAAGTAACCACAAGGATGGGATACTTGCAACACAATAAAAGTAGGGTTCAGATACTTGCACTATAAATGAGTGTAAGTCAGGAAACTTGCACTTTAAAAGAGTGTAAGTTAGAGAACTTGCCTTATGCGTAGTTTACCAACGTAAAGCTTATCAACACTTTTCGAATCCTATTATAACATATTTACATGTATAGAATATTCATTAGCTAAATACATTCGGTACGCAAGCTCAATATGTAAGTTACACATACACTTAACACATAAATAGTTTATAAGATATTACAGAATCAAGTAACATAATTATAATTATATCCATTAGTTACATAGTTAATCAACATATACTACCTCATCTAAGCAATGCTTACATAAGTCTTATCCTTGCTACATAGGTATATCACATATAGCATTGTATTAAATCATAACGCTTAACCGATTATGTTATTATTCTCTATGGAATTTCCTCTCTTAAGTTTAAACATCTTCATAGTATGTCATTACGTACTTGTACACACGTAGCACGACATCAGGTTATAAAACATCATGAAGTCATCAACATAGTTTCTAATCATTGCTTTATAGTTCACAAACACCTTTTAGACTTATCATTGGGAAGTTTATAATCAAACGTTCAATTCAATCACTTAGCATGCCTCTTAACACATTACTTAGCATACTGGTCATATACTACAAGTTAAAGTAATCATATAAGCTAACTGTCAAAATCAGATCAACAAACTGACTCAATCCTGATTCCAGCCTGGCGCAGCTGCGCCATAGCTAAGCCTAGGGCCGGCGCAGCTGCGCAGCCCTCTGGCTAAGCCAAGGCTGAGATGTTGCCTTGTGGTTTCTGTCCGGTCATGAACGCAACATTCACATATATATAACTAGCACCGTTATTGGTTTGAAAACTTAATTAACCTCATACTTGATTAACTCGCATTATTTTTTTTTAACAAGTATGTGTACATACATGATATGTTAGCGATGTTATTACACTATGATCATGCAACTTAGTTTGCAAAAAGTCCGAACTTTGCTTTTAAAATCGTTACAACTTAATCATGTATGCTAGCGTAAACTCAACACCTTATATTCACATTGCATAGGTAGTTAAGTCAAATTTACATGCTCACAAGGTTAGAACATCTCTCATATGGTATTCATAGATATTAGTTTCAAATATATCAAGTTTTCCTTGAAAAACTATTTAGTTTAAAGTTAAACAATTGGACACGAGCAAGGAAACTATGTATTACAAATCATGCTAGCTTATGGTCATAATTAGTCATATAAGTATATTATCATGCTCATATGATCAAAATATTAATATCATACTAATATGTCCAAGTCCATTCTCAACGTATACTTTCCTTTAGTTAAATATTCACTATTAAGGTCCACATGCTCAAGTTATAATATGACACTTATATACACAAGGTAATACATCTTTCATGCATCTCTACATTATACTAACATGCTCGTAAAAATCAGATTACAAATATGATACCTACATGCCAATGTTCACCTTTGAAACTTAAATTTTTCATTTAGAAATGTCCGCTTGTGAGGCTTGTATGTTCATGTTACATTATGAAACATATATACACAATTTAGCATGCTTTTCATACATTTCTAGGTCACAATACTATGTGTCAAAAGTCAGAATGTTTAAAACGGATATAAATAGTAAATGTCCATTTTGAACTCTAAGTTCGTTGTGATATCTATATCTTCACCATTCAAGCAAGCGATCCTAATATAATATGCTCAGATATAGACACTACACATGCTTGCATGCTCATTTAGGTTATAACAATAAGCTAACACTTGACAAATTTTAGCAGTTTGCAGAAATCAGCAGCAGGACATAGAGGCCGGCGCAGCTGCGCTGCGCCTCAGTTATAAACCGGCGCAGCTGCGCCACTACTAGTCTGTGCCAGAATTTTTCTTGGTTCTGCAGAATGCAGGCCAATCTCAAAATTTTCACCATAATTCTGATTCTAAACAATCATATTACTTTACTAACATACTCATAAGGTTATATAATAACTAGTAAACATTACCCAAATCATATTATCATCTAATTCAACTCGAATCAACAATCCATGAAATCCTAGAAAATAAGAATGAAGAACAAGAGTTATACCTCTGTTAAGCTAGATAGAGAGCTTGCTGCAATTTGAACTTCTCGATTCATAAACTTCTTAGTAATACAATGCACGAACTCTATATCTTATACTTACAGATTCTCAGCAATTAGATTATGAAGGAGAAGGGGCTATATATATAGGAAAACCAATTTCCAGACAAAACCTTCCTCCCTTGAATCAAACTAACAGAAATATGAATTGTATGAAGGTTAAAGAGGAGTAGGTAATTAGTTGGTGAAGGCAATCATAAAAGCCACTCCCCCATTGATGATTGTAGCTAGAATGCTGATTTTGAGAGAAGAGGTAGTAGACTAGCTTGGAGTTTTCACGTGAAGAGAATGAGTGATGACTCTTAATTATGGGACAACAATATACAAGCTCAGCATTTGGTAACATGAAGTGTATCAACATTAAGGCTTTGTACAATTTCATGCAATATATACATAGGTTATAATTTAAATGTCACAATGCAATTCACATAAATAATACTCCACTGTAGTAAATGTAATTTGTACATATATAATCCATGTACATTTTATCATATAACATTATCTCCTTTATTATTAAATTTTATTAATCAATAATTGTTTATAATATATTCATGAGGTACTAATTAAAGGTTCACTCTCATACATTATCACATAAGCATTATTCATGTAGCTTTCACAACTCAATAATTTTATTATATAGTTTATGTATAATTGTATAGTCACATTGAACTACACTTTTTAATATAGTTGTATTCCATATATTTTCTATATTTAATTTCGCATACATGCACATAACAATTAATATAATCTCATTATATTAATAACTTACTAATTTGTTTTATTATTCATAATGACAATTAATAAAATATTAATCAATTCATTCCTCATAAATTAATGAAGTTGTTAATTTACATAGTAATTAACTAATATTTATATGATTAATTATCACGTTAAATAAATATAAATCTTATTATATTTATAAACAAGTTGCTTATTATCATTATATTATTCGCAATAATAATAATCAACACATTATCAATTAATCATCATTAATATTCTATTTTCTCATAATAGAAAGTAAATAACAATTAATATCGATTAATTGTTCACGTAGTAATTCCTTCATTACTTACCCTCGTCGTTTATTATTACACGATACATAATCACATTCCTCAACAATATAAATCCTATTATATTTATAAACCATTTTCTTAGTATCCAATCATTACTTGCAAAAATACTAAATCAATAGATTATTATTATATTTTTCATAATAACATCTAACAATTAATATAGACTAATTATTCACATAATAATTCATTTACCTTTTAATCTATTATTATTCATAATAACAGTTAATAACATTATTGTATGATTAACTATCACATGTATTGCACTCAACAAATAATCAATTAAATATAACTCTTATCATATTCATCAATTACTTACTCGTAAGTATATTATTAACAATTACTCATTAGTAGGCTATTTACTAATCACAATGATTAATTAACAATGTAATATTAATTAATCATTCACTTATCGATTTCCCTCTTGAATTAATTAAACCATCATCTTTTCCATTCTCATGCCACACAATGCATTTTACGAGTCGCAATTCTCCATATTTTCTCAATTATTATAAATTCAATTTAATATAATCGAATTACTTTTTTCATAACTCGTACACATTTATGTTCCAATAAGTATTCATTTTCTTATTATATCAATAAAAAAAACTATTCATGAAATTCACGGTTCTTACAATAAGTTTGATTTTTGAACCTCCTGGGGTATTAGATGCAGCTGCAAGGAAAAGAATAATTGCAAGGATGAGCTTTAAAATGCTCAGCAAGTGTTAAGGATTTACATTTTATACTCACACAATATCTGAATTGAAAGAACATATAGTTCAGAGTATTTTCCACATTCCTAAGAGTCATAAGACTTATAGGAGTTCTGTCATTCCTAGGAGTCATAAAGACTTATAGGAGTTCTTTCATTCGTAAGAGTCATAAAGACGTATAAGAGTTTTGTTTGGATATCTCATAGGGAGTCAGCCTAATCATATCCTAGGAGTATGCATATCATCCTACCAATCCAACAAGGTCAGTGTATATATGTACCAAACAACATATATTTTTCCACAGTTTATGCTTTGATATCAAATCAAACACTTTTCACGCAAACAACAGCTTATATGGTTTGGTTATGCTTGAATAATAAGTCATAACCCTTTTTAAATCACAGATATCAAGAATAATATATATAACAAATTCGTATATCAATATATAAGACTTAGATTTAATATTAAAATTAAATGAAGTTAGAAAACTTGTCTTTATCAAAATTGGCTACTTAAATTATTTGAAAGTATACTTGCAACCTATATATGTTATAACAGTCATTAGAAATGATAACAATTAATTTCTAATTAAACTATTAGTGTCTGGGTTGATTTTTGGAGTCCGTTCGGTATTTTATATTGCATAGCTATCAATTAGTTTTTCAATAACTTTATTTAAAAGTTTTAATATCTTGTTTTGATATTTTAGTTATTATTTATAATAATTTTTAAATGTTCAAAATAATTTTTAAATGATTTAAAATCATTTAAAATGATTTTTAAACGAATAATATTATTTTTAAATATTTAATAACCATTTAAAATAATTTTTAAATGAACAATATTATTTTTAAATAATTTATTTTTATTAATAATGATTTTTAAATCATTGATATCATTTATTATTATTTAAATGATTTTTAAATTATTAATATTATTTTTAAATAATTTATTATTAATTACTTTTATTATCATTAAATATTAGTAAAATTTTATGTCAAAATATTAAAAATTATTTATTATAATTAAAAATGATTTTTCAGAAATTTTTATTAATTATTTAGTATTTATTTCTATTTATTCTATTTATTCTAATTATTGTAATTATTTTTCTATTTTAACCCGTCGCTAAAGGTCTATAGCGACGGATTCTGTCGCTTTAGTTGTTCTTGGCTGGGCCAAGAACAGGCCAGTCAACGCCCAGGCCTCTCGTTTGACTCGATTAATCTCTCAATCTGTTTGATTTCTGGGCTATTACGTTTGATCAAGTTGTAGTGTTAGTGTAGGACTACTCATCTATGGTCTTGGTACTGCCTAACAACATTTATATACGATTCTATGGCTGGTCAAACTACCCCACCGATGCTGTTCTTCATTTCTAGGTTACCCAAAAATGAGGAGTCAACGTCGGTCAACGACCTTTCTGGCCTTATATCTTGCCGGCTGTTCAATGTTTAGGTGGTTTAATGGTCGGGTGTTGTAGAATAACTAACAGGGTTTAACAAGGTAGCACTAACAGGGTCTAGATATAACCAAGGATCAAGATATAAGCCTCTAAAAATCCTGTCAGACATAGCTTATGAGTTTCTGGGTTACCCAGAACGCTCAAGCTGAATGGTCAACGAGGTTTGACCGTCTATAACTTCCTGTCAGTGACTATCTAGGGCTCCCGAGTGCTCTCATGGTGTAGAACTCATGTCAGGGTACAACTCTACAAACATCTATCTTCCAAAAAGACTGACAGGCGAGAGATATTAGCGGTCAAACCACTTGTCAGACTATGTTCTTAAGCTTTCTAGGTTACCCAGAAAACTAGCGGTTAAGCTCAGTCAACGGGTTTAGACCACCTATATCTCTTGATCTGTTATTCTGATTTTTATTTCATCACTTCTAGGCTACTAACAACACTACATACTACAACTATCATGCTTTAAAACATCTAAACATTAAACAGATAGCAATCTACAAGCCCTGACATTCATTGTCAGACCTTGTTTTTCAACTTCGGTAGTTTTGCTTTAAACTCTATTTTGATGCTTTTAAATGTTATAGATTCATGTTTTAGCAACCTAGAACACTAAACAACAACCTAATGATCATATTTTAACAACAATAACAACAATCAAATTTTCAGAATTCAAAAATTAAGTAGGGTTAGGTTTTTGCCCCTTTTTGAGCTCTTTTGATTCTTTCTCTTTCTGATTCTGTTTCTGGATTGCTGAGTGTTGTTTGTGAGTCAGTTGGTTGTATATGTTAAGTAGGAAATTCGTGGCCTTAAGTTTTATGACCTAGCCTTATATGAAAAGTTCAAGTGGGGGGGTTAAACACCTAATTCCTATCTTATTTTGACAAGTAATCCTAGGGCATTAATTGTGTAGGCTATGTTGTCAAGCCACCAGAGTTTGTAGAGGCATGGGAAATCTTTTGCTTGCCAAGCAAAAGATTTAAGCTTATCTCATTTAGAAAGAGAACAAATAAGGACATTTTGGTTATTTTACGTGTACTAAGAGTATTTTAGTCATTTCATGTTTTCTCTAGAAACTTAAAAACAAGAATGAATAATTAAGTTTTGGAAATTAATTAGGGTTTATAATTTAAATTAGGATTTTATAATTAGGGTTAGGATCTCCTAATCCCTAATTAGGGTTTTCTAAAAATCTTTTGCAATTAATTCCTTAATTCCAAATATTTTAATATATATATATATATATATATATATATGTATATTCATAATCCTATATAACATTATCAATGTATTATGTTATAATTCCCATTTATTATAATAATTAGGGTTAGGATTCCTTATTTAAATAAAATCTTCAATTAGTGTTTACTTATAAAACCTTCCATATATAGTTACATGGTTATATCTTATGTGTGAATATATAATTATATATACTAATAATAAAGTTAAATACACATCACACAAGATATAAAACATATTAATATTTACAGTTTATATTAATATTCCTGTTCAAAGTTTGGAATATTATAATCACCCTTCTTATAAGAATTTTGTCCCGAAATTGAAATTACATCCTATAAAAACAACTGTGAAAAATTTTCTCGCATCTTATCTTCCAGCTCCCATGTAGCTTCTTCAATTTCATGATTCTTCTAGATTGCTTTAACCGATGATATAACCTTATTTCTCAGCACCTGTTCTTTTCGATCAACTATCTGTACCGGAACTTCTACATACGATAAATCTTTCTCTATCTGAACAGGTTCATAGTTTATCACGTGCTTATAATCAGGTTTATACAGACGTAGCACAGACAATGAAACACATTATGGATGTGTCCTAACTCTGGGGGTTGGGCTACCTCATAGGCTTCCTCACCTATTCTCCTTAATACTTGAAATGGGCCAATGAATCTCGGGCTCAGCTTTCCCTTTTTACCAAAACGAATCTTGCCTTTCCAAGGAGATACTTTCAGAAAGACATAACTCCTAACACTAAACTCTTGTAGCTGTCTGTGTTGATCTGCATATTTCTTCTGTCGGTCTTCAGATGCTTGCAACCGTTGTAGTATAACTCGAATCTTCTCAGTGGTTTGCTGAACTAACTCAGGTCCAAGCATTTGCCTTTTCCCAACTTCATCCCAGCATAAAGGTGTTCTACACTTTCTACCATACAAGGCTTCATATGGTGGCATTCCAATACTGGCATGATAACTGTTGTTATACGCGAATTCTACCAAAGGCAACTGATGTTCCCAACTCCCTTTAAATTCCATAATGCAGGTTCTCAAAATATCCTCCAACGTTTGAATGGTTCTCTCACTTTGTCCATCAGTTTGCGGGTGATATGCTGTACTCAACTTCAGCTGGGTTCCCAAGTGCGCCAGAAGACTCCTCCAAAAGTTCGAAGTAAACCGTGGATCTCTATCTGACACTATGGATATAGGAACTCCATGCCTAGAAATAATCTCTTTTATATATAACTTTGCCAACTGATCGAGATTATAAGTAATCTTAATAGGTAGAAAATGGGCTGCCTTGGTGAGACGATCAACTATTACCCAAATAGCATTGTGGCCTTTCTGAGTGACAGGAAGTCCTACCACAAAGTCCATGGTGATGTGCTCCCACTTCCATTCAGGAATCGATAGAGGTTGTAGTAATTCACTCGGTCTTTGATGCTCGGCTTTAACTCTCTGGCATGTGAGACACTTGCTTACCCATTCTACTATCTCTCTTTTCATGTTTGACCACCAAAAATGCTGACTCAAGTCTTTATACATCTTAGTACTTCCCGGGTGCACCACAAACTTGGAATTATGGGCTTTCGTTAAAATTTCATCTTTCAATACCTGTACTGATGGAACCAACACTCTATCCTCCTACCTCAATACTCCCTCTTTATCCAGTCGAAACTTAATGTTCTTCTCTTGAGTTATCTCATCCTTACATTTTTTGACATGCTTCATCCTTTTCCTGCATTTCTTTGATTTTATCCATTAAAGTTAAGGCTGTCTCTATCACAAATAGTTTCTGGTTAGGGTTAGTTGGAGCTCTTACTTCAATCTTGAGTTTTTCAAACTCTTTTATCAGTACCTCATTGTTTGTGATAATATTCAATCTCTCCTGATTCTTCCTGCTCAATGCATCTATAACTACTTTGGCTTTACTAGGATGATATAGGATCTCACAATCAAAGTCCTTTATTAACTCCAACCACCTCCTCTGCCTCATATTCAACTCCTTCTGTGTAAAAATATACTTTAGACTTTTGTGATCTGTGTATATTTCACACTTTCCCCCGTATAAATAATGTCGCAATATCTTCAAAGCAAAAACTACCGCGGCTAACTCCAGACCATGAGTAGGATATCTTTTCTCATAATCTTTAAGTTGTCGCAAAGCATAGGCGATCACCTTCCCATGTTGCATCAACATACATCCTAAACCCCTGTGTGAAGCATCACTATAAACTACAAGACCCCCTATATCATCTGGTAATGATAATATTGGTGCCCTACTCAACAATTTCTTCAATTCTTGAAAACTCTCTTCACACTTGTCTGTCCAAATGTACTTCACAGTCTTTCGAGTTAAATTGGTTAGCGGGGTCGCTATTTTGGAAAAATCTTTTATAAAACGACGATAGTACCCTGCTAAACCAAGAAAATTGCGAACTTCTATTGGTGTTGTTGGTTGATCCCAATTCATGATTGTTTCTATCTTTGCCGGATCCACTGCCACCCCATTCTTATCAATTACATGACCTAGGAACTAGACTTCTTCTAACTAGAACTCATGCTTGGAAAATTTTGCGTAGAGTTGTTCCTTTCTTAATATCTCTAATACCTCCCTCAAGTGTTCCGTATGTTCTTCCCGTGTCTTAGAGTATATTAAGATATCATCAATAAACACCACTACGAACTTATCCAAGCATGACTTAAACACTTGATTCATTAAATCCATAAAAGCTACTGGTGCATTTGTTAACCCAAAGGACATCACAAAAAACTCATAATGTCCGTATATGGTCCTAAAGGCGGTCTTTGGTACATCTTCTTTTCTGACCTTCAATTGATGATAACCCGATCGTAAGTCAATTTTCGAAAAATGCTCAGCTCTTTTTAACTGATCAAACAAATCATCAATCCTTGGTAAAGGGTACTTATTCTTGATGGTCAACTTATGCAACTCCCGATAATCTATACACAATCTTAACGTCCCATCCTTCTTCTTTACAAACAACACAGGTGTTCCCCATGGTGAAACACTAGGTTGTATGTACTTCTTGTATAAGAGTTCTTGCAACTGAACTTGCAACTCCTTCAACTTTACCGGTGCCATCCTGTAAGGTGCCTTTGAAACTAGTGTTGTACCAGGTGCAAGGTCAATCACAAACTCAATCTCTCTGTCAGGTGGAATACCAGGTAAATCACTTAGAAACACGACTGGAAACACATTTACTATAGGTATTTGATCTAACTTTCCCCCTTCTTTCCTTGTATCCACCACATAGGCTAAATACCCTGTACCACCCTTTCGAAGTAATCTCGTAGCTTGCATAACGGTTAAACATCGGACTTGCTTTGGTGAACAACTTCCCTTAAACACTACCTTTGTTTTCAAAGAAGTCCTTAAACTTACTTGTTTCCGCTTACAATCAATTACTGCCTTATGCCTACCCAACCAATCCATCCCCAAAATTACATCAAACTCCTCTAGTTGTATAGGTATAAGGTTTACCGGTAATGTATGCCCCTGAATTTCTACACTACAATTCTTATGTACTGTATGAACATGGATTATTTCTTTGTTAGCAATTTCTACGTTGAAAGGTACATCTAAATCTTCACATGGCATTTTTAGTCCCTTAACAAAATCAACAGATGCAAACGAACAAGAAGCACCAGAATCGAATAACACATAAGCATTTACGGCATCAATTGGTATGATAACTGTCACCACATCTTGTGCTGCCACAGCATCCCTCACTGTCATGTTGAACTTTCTTGCATTCAGACGATTCTGAACAACTCCTGCTGTCGCCGCTCTGGGGTTATTGTTGAAATTCTAACCTCCTCCCACATTCACCTTCTTGGGTTTTGGACAAAATTTAGACATATGACCGGCCCCACAGTTGAAACATTTGACACTCTTGTTCTTCTCCTTCTTTTGTGGACACCATTTGGAATAATGCCCATCTGCTTCACAGGTATAACAATACATCCCTTTGAAATAGCATTCCCCTTTGTGATTCTTTCCACAAATCTGACAGCGCTCCAATCTTTGATTGTTATTGTTGTTCCCTCCTTTGTTGGCATTGTTGCTAGGGTTATACCCTCCTTTTCCAGAATTATTTAGAAAAGCTACTTCCCACCTTCTCTTATTGTTGTTGCTGCTGTTGTTGTTGTTACTCCCACTTGTGTTTCCTTTTCCTGTAATAACCCTCTTCTCCTTATTGAACTGCAATAAAACCTCTCTTTCCTTCTCCGTTATAATGGCCTTTTCCAAGATCTCCGCAAAAGTCTTCACCTGAAACGCCAATATTCTACTCCTAATTTGGGGTTTCAGCCCCCCTTCAAACTTCCTTATCTTTTTTGCCTTGGTATCTACCTGTTGTGATGCAAACCTAGCCAACTCGTTGAATTTGGCTGCGTATTGTGACATCGTCATCTCCCCTAGTTTTAATTACAAAAATTGAACCTCCATACGATCCTTCATCGAAGTTGGAAAGTAATTAGCAAAAAAAACCTCCTTGAACTTGTCTTAATTAGTAGCACCTTCTCCAGCTCTCCCCTTGTGTGCTTCACACCGGTGGTTAGCTTCATCCTTTAAAAAGAAAGTGGCAAAATCTACCTTTTGGTCGTCATTCACCTTTGTTACTTTAAACATCTTTTCTATCTCGGTAATCCAAGTTTGAGCTTTTATTGGCTCATTCGTTCCCCTGAATTCTGGTGGACCCACTTGTTTAAAATCCTTAAATTGAGTTGTGGTTGGGTTATTCAGTGCAGCTGGTAATGCATTAGCTTGCCTTCCTTGCAAAGCTCCCACCAGAATATTTACCAGTGTTTGGGTAGGGTTTGCCTCCTCCAGTTCCTCTTTAATTTCTCCACGAGGTCTCATTCTGGGTGCCATTTATCTAAATATAACAAATAACTAAGTATGAATACCAGTTCAATAATTAAACAACTCAGTTTGATAAACAGAAATTTGTATTTCACATTACAAGTCTATATATACATATCCAGTGACTCATTTTAGATCACTAGCTTTACACACAACAGAAAAGAAACTACATAGCATATCCGACTAGCGATTTATCCCTATCACTAGCTATATTATGAAATTCCCTTAGTCTACAGCTCTTTCTTCTATGTTGTTGTCCTTTTCTTCAGTTTTTCCACCATCTTCTCAAGCTTTTGTAACCTTTCCTCTGATAGTAGTGTGCATACAAGCCAATCATGTATGATGATAAAGCACGTACTTTGTAAACAATCTTATTTATTTATTAATAAAATATTCATTTATTAAAGGCATTTAATTATCTACATGGTGCTGTTTTTATAATATGTAAATAACCCATAGTTTTAAGCAATGCTTTTAGAATCATGATGATGATCATGCTAATGAGATCTAAATTCTTAGAAAGCTCTAAAACTAAAATAGTTCCCAATCGTGGGATTACTAAAAAGGGGATTAGTAAATCCGGATAGATTGGTACATATGTTGCTTGCTCATTGGATGAGGATGATTGATCTCATGATCATTTGTGTGGAGACACTAAAGCAAGTATGTAGGTGCTTATTGGAGAATAAGTTCACTGAACGTGATTCGCTATGGAATACCTAATGGAGTTTTACTCGCATGTCAATAGGAATTCCTAATGTGATAGTAGTACAAGTGATCCTTGGACTTGAGATCATCATAGTATCTTGTATGTAACAAATTATACTTTGACTTATTCCTTAAGACCTTTTAAGGCATATATAGGGTATGCTTGGGTATAATGAGTTACATATGGAGATAATGAATGATCAATAAAGAATCTACCACCTCTAGTAAAAGAGGAGATATGTCCCATGTGATTCGTTAAATGACAACCCAGGAATCCTTGGCCAAGGTGAAATGAAATTAGAAAGGAGTTTTTAATTTGCATTATTTGGAGTTGTGCATTTTCTAATCGAAATACATATAATTAAATAAAATAAGACTTGACAGTAAATCCATGTCTTATATTTAATTGGGACATTGTATGGTGGAAGGATTGAATTGTATGGTAACTATTAACTCACAGGTTCTTTTATGATTAATGTTGAAATCTATATTATCTGGAAAGTCGTTGATCGCTAGGGAGGCTTATCCCTATTGTAGAATAAATATTATTTATTTAAATAGATTATTAGTTTAATTTATTTATTTAAATAAGATTAAAATTGTTTTAATTGATTTATTCACAACCGGTTTAATATGGAGAACCTAAAGGGTCACACCATAAAAGGAAGAATAAATATTTAAGAAGGTAATGGCATAATCGTAATAATGCATTAAGTATAATTAATTTAATCTATGGTGATAGAATAAATTAAATAGCTTAATGTTTATTATTTAATATTTTGGAAATATTAAATATAAATTAATAAGAGGAGTCTTATTAATATTATTACAATTATTATTATTTTAATTTCTAAAGGAGTTTAGTAATTAATTTAATATTTAGTACTCTCATTTATTCCTAATAAGATTAGGAGACAAATTAATTAAATGAATTTAATTAATTATTCCCATGTGGTGGGAAGCCTAAATTAATTAAAGGAGTTTAATTAATTAAAAGAAATCCCATGTCTAATAGGATTAGAAGGGTTGACCAATGTCTATATAAGAGAAGTCTTATAATAGATATTAATTTGATGCAATTCCAATTGTTGGAGAGTACTCCTTTTCTATAGAGGATAGAAAACTAAGGTTAAGCCAAACACCCTCCTTCTTGATAATTCATCTTCCTTGGTGGATCACCTCTAGAGGCCAAACACTTGGGTGGCTAACGTTGATCAAAGGAAGGAATCTAACCCGAAAATTCAAGGAGATCACGAAGAACAAGGAGTTGAACTAGTACCTGTGGAAGCTTCGTTCTACAAGGGTATGATTCCATAACTTCTTATTTATCGTTTTAAATTAATAATTTGCATAAAGGATGATCCGGGTAATAGTTTTGTAGAAATTTTTTAAACTCTGATATACCATGCTTCCGCTAATTTTTGCAATTTGATTGCGTCGTGATTTCGTACAAACCCAACAGTGGCATCAGAGCCAAATCTTTATGCAATTATTAATTTTTTTTTTTTGATTTCATATACATATGGGTATGTATTTAAAATAATTTATTGGGCATAATTTTATTGTATAAAATTATATTTTTTTTTTATTTTATTTTATTTTTTTTTTTAAAAAAAAAAATGACTTTTTTTGGGACGAATCACAATTTTTTTTTTTTGGTGCTAATCTTGAATTCTGCAAAGAAAAGGTGTTTTCTCTTTCTTACTCCAAAAAGAAGGTGATCCATCAGGAAAGGACTTTTTTAATAAACCTGCAGGACTCTTTTAATAAAAGAAGGTGACTTCTTTTTAAAAAATAAATATGATATATTTATATATTATATTCTAAATAATTTTATAATTAAAATAAAGAGTTTATTTTAATCTTGAAATTGGATTTCATGAAATTTAAAATTGCCCATTAAATGATACTCATATATATATGGAATGTTTTAATTCATGAGATGAATATTTATTTATTGATATATATGGTGATATGTATGAAAATAAATGGGGATTGATTATGGACTATTTGACCAATGTGATTGGATTTTATTTTAGTTGAATGCTTGAATGAATGGGTTTTATTAAATGGGGTCTGCGTACCTCGTCTTCTCTAATTTTTTTTTCTTGATGTAAAATTCTATCTCCCTCCTATGTACTTCCCCTTGACTGTTGATCAAGGTTTCTATTTAAATTAAATAGTTTAATGTAATAAGAATAGTTAGAATTATCTTGAAGAAATTGGAGACCAAGGAGCAAGGAGCGCGTGAAGACCCGTTTGTATGGAGCCCGGATTTAAATGTAATAGTTATATTTAAATTTAAATTCTTGCACTCCTAGGTTTGACCTTTGGGTTCACTTGGTGGCTCTAGTGAACCAAACTAGAATAAAAGTCCATAATCAATCCGGGTAGAATATAGTATTCTATATTGCATGCTAAATATTATATATATTATATTTTATGCAAACATGCTTCGCATGTTTAATAAAATGACGCGTATTTTATATATATATGTGCATGCGCGCTAAACAAAGATGAGACTAATAATAACAAATCCCTCAAAGAAATAATATTAAGTCCGAAGTGTTCAAATGATATTTGGAATATCGAACGTTGCCTTCTAGCATGATAAATTAATAGAGTATTAGATATTTAATATGAGCTTGTTGTGCTATCCACAAGGCGAGTATTGCGTATTTAAGATGTTAATTAATCACATTTGATGCTTATCAAGAAAATTGAACGATCTAGTCTTGTTGTGCTATCCACAAGGACGAACATTTTTCTTTTTTGAATTTATGAAAGTGCTAGGCTGGACTTAACTTAAATTATTTTAGTTCGGATGTGCACACACTTGACCATTATGATTTAAGAGGCAAAATAAAAGGAATTACATGGTGATGTAATTGACAAGAGTTGTCTACCTATTTATTTGTATATCGCTTGTTGTGCTATCCACAAGGTTATATACATTTGAAATGGGATCCTTATTCTCACTAGCAAATTTTTAATTAGATGTTGCCGAACTATATAAGTGAGGGTAATATAGTTTGATAAAAATAGTGGGAGATACCAATTTAAAATAAAGACCTAAATTTATTTTGGTATGCAAAATTAATAAAATGAATGTTTGCTAAAATGTTATTTTTCACATGCAGAATTTTAAAAATGTCAAAATCACTAATCTCACTACGAAGCATACTTGATGCAAACAAGCTTACCGGGCCGAATTATGAGGACTGGCTAAGAAATCTGAGAATTGTTCTCACTGCTGAAAAGATTTCTTATGTCCTAAATTCAACTGTCCCTGAATTTGTTTCAGAAACAGCCTCTGAGGAAGAGATTGTCACTTTCAATAAGTGGCAAGATGATGCATCTGTGGCTCAATGCATCATGCTCGCATCCATGAATAACGAGCTTCAGCGTCAGCACGAAAAAATGGATGCTCCTGCTATACTGCTTCACCTCAAGGAGTTGTATGGTGAACAGAGTAGGACTGCTAGATATGAGATATCTAAGGAGCTCTTCCGATCTCGGATGACCGAGGGTACTGCTGTCGAGACTCGTGTCCTGAAAGTGATCAATTTGATTGAACGCCTTGGACAGCTTGGGTTCGTCATGGATGGGGAGTTGAGTCAAGACTTGGTCTTGCAGTCACTCCCTGAGACCTTCTCGCAGTTTGTGGTTAATTTTCACATGAATAAGCTAGATGTCAGCTTGCCTGAGCTGCTTAACATGCTGAAAACTGCAGAAGGTCACTTCCCATCTAAGAAGAACCATATCTTGATGGTGGATTCTTCCAATAAAAGGAAGAGACCTAAGGTATCTTCTGAAAAGAAGAAATTCAAGAAGGCTAAGGGAAAGGGGAAAGAAAAGGAACAAAAGAAACCTGAACCAGCTAAAGGAATGTGCTTTCATTGCAACAAGCCGGGACATTGGAAAAGGAACTGCAAGAAGTATCTAGCAGAGAAGAAGCTTGGAGAAGCTTCGACTTCCAATCAAGGTTTGTTTATGATTGAAATTAATTTTTTTGAAAGTCATAATTCTACTTGGGTATTGGATACTGGCTGTGGTTCTCACATATGTAATACTGTGCAGGGACTGGTCAGAAGTAGAAAGCTGAACAATGATGAGGTGATCCTACGAGTGGGGAATGGAGCAAAGGTTGCTGCATTAGCTGTAGGAACTTATTATTTAGCAATGCCTTCGGGCAAGTCCATTTATCTTAATAATTGTTATTATGTTCCGAATATTATTAAAAATATTATTTCAATTTCTGTATTGGATATGGAAGGATTTAACGTTGTTATAAAGAACAATAGTTGTTCTATTTATAAAGACGATGTTTTATATGGTATTGGAA
Source organism: Panax stipuleanatus (assembly GCA_020205555.1). Taxonomy (NCBI): domain Eukaryota; kingdom Viridiplantae; phylum Streptophyta; class Magnoliopsida; order Apiales; family Araliaceae; genus Panax; species Panax stipuleanatus. The sequence goes on from CM035119.1 coordinate 52,682,567, forward strand.
ATTTGCGAAATGGACTTTATACACTTGACTTACAAGAAAATATATTTCAAATTGAACAAACTAAGAAAAGGAAAAGAGATGATATTAATTATACCTACATGTGGCACTGTAGACTCGGTCATATCAATGAAACAAGATTATCCAAGTTGCATAAAGATAGGCTCCTCGAGCTATCCGATTATGAATCATATCCAACTTGTGAATCTTGTCTCATGGGTAAAATGACTAAATCTCCTTTTAGTGGAAGAGGAGAAAGAGTTACAGAGTTGTTGACATTGATTCACACAGACGTTTGTGGGCCTATGACAACAAGTGCACGGGGTGGGTATTCTTATTTTATTACTTTCACTGATGATCACTCAAGATTTGGATATGTGTATTTAATGAAATACAAGTCAGAATCATTTGAAAAGTTCAAGTTCAGAAGTGAAGTAGAGAAACAAACGGGCAAGAGTATAAAGATACTTCGATCAGATCGAGGCGGAGAATACTTAAGCAGTGAGTTTCTCAATTGTCTCAAAGAAAATGGTATAATCTCACAATGGACTCCTCCAGGTACACCACAGTTAAATGGAGTATCTGAAAGGAGAAATCGAACACTGTTAGACATGGTTCGATCCATGATGAGTTTTACCGACCTTCCAATTTCCTTCTGGGGATATGCCCTAGAAACGGCTGCATACCTACTTAACAAGGTACCTACCAAATCTGCCCCAAAGACTCCATATGAGATGTGGAAGGGGAGGAAACCAAATCTTAAGCATGTTAAGACTTGGGGTTGTCCAGCTTATGTCAAAAAGTTTGAACATGATAAGCTACAGACTAAATCTGAAAAGTGTAGATTTGTGGGATACCCTAAAGAAACTGTAGGGTATTATTTCTATCATCCAACTGATCAAAAGGTGTTTGTTGCGAAACATGCTGCCTTCTTGGAAAAGGAGTTTATCCATGAAGGGGTCAGTGGGAGTAAGATATATCTTGAAGAAGCTCAAGAACCACAAATTACCACGGATCAAAGTCAGGTACCTGACCAAGTAGAAGAACCTACTATACCACACCCTGTTCGTAAATCTGGAAGAGTACCGAAGATACCTGAGAGGTATGGATTCGTTGTAGAGGATGACGATGAGGTACACATCATGAATGATGATGATCCATTGAATTACGAACAGGCCATGAGTAATAAACACTCAGGGAAATGGCTTGAAGCCATGAAATCCGAAATGGACTCCATGTATGAAAACAAAGTATGGACTTTGGTTTCACCACCTGAAGGCATTAAGCCTATTGGGTGTAAATGGGTCTTTAAAAGAAAGACTGGAGCGGACGGCAAGGTGGAGACCTATAAGGCCCGACTGGTTGCAAAAGGTTTCAAACAAAGACAAGGAGTTGATTATGATGAAACCTTTTCACCAGTAGCTATGCTCAAGTCCATTCGGATTTTGCTTGCGATTGCAGCTTATAACGACTATGAGATCTGGCAGATGGACGTGAAAACGGCCTTCCTCAATGGGAAACTTGAGGAGGATGTGTATATGACACAGCTAGAGGGATTTGTTTCAAAGGTTGGAATAAATCAAGTCTGTAAGCTGCAACGATCCATTTATGGATTGAAGCAAGCTTCTCGTAGATGGAACATTCGTTTTGATGAGACAATCAAAGAGTTTGATTTTATCAAAAATGACGATGAACCATGTGTGTACAAGAAGGTTAGTGGGAGCGCAGTTTCATTCCTTGTATTATATGTTGATGATATATTACTGATAGGGAATGACATTCCTATGCTACAATCAATTAAAATCTGGTTATCTAAACACTTCTCCATGAAGGACTTGGGAGAAGCATCCTATATTTTGGGGATAAAGATCTATAGAGAAAGATCTAAAAGGATGCTTGGTTTATCCCAAGGAACGTACATTGATGCAATGCTAAAGAGATTTAGCATGGAAGATTCCAAAAGAGGTCTCATGCTGATGAGCCATGGAATACATCTCTCCAAGAAACAGGCCCCAAAGACACCTGAGGAGAGAGACCGTATGAGTAAGATCCCTTATGCTTCTGCAATAGGATCTATCATGTACGGTATGATATGTACTAGACCGGATGTTGCTCATGCACTTAGTGTAACGAGCAGATACCAGTCGAATCCTGGAGAAGAGCACTGGAAGGCAGTGAAGAATATCCTAAAGTACTTGAGAAGGACTAAAGATATTTTTCTTGTCTACGGTGGGTCTGAATTAAAACTCGAGGGCTTCACAGACTCAAGTTTTCAAACGGACCAAGATGACAGTAAATCTGTTTCGGGGTATGTTTTTTACCTTGAACGGAGGCGTAGTGAGTTGTAAGAGTTCCAAGCAGCAAACAGTTGCTGATTCAGTGACAGAGGCAGAGTATATAACTGTAAGTGAAGCTGCAAGTTGATGTTTTAGATAAAAAGTTCATTACAGAACTAGGAATAGTTCCTAAGTCTCATCTTGAATCTAAACATGTGTTGCGGCACTTTGATTAAACAAATCATTGAAAGAGGAGAGTGTAGACTCTCAAGACAACATTGCAGATCCATTAACTAAAGCTTTAACACAACAGCAGTTTGATCGTCACTTAGAGAAGATGGGTATGAGATACCATGGCGATTGGCTTTAGTGCAAGTGGGAGATTGATAGTAGTGTGCATACAAGCCAATCATGTATGATGATAAAGCACGTACTTTGTAAACAATCTTATTTATTTATTAATAAAATATTCATTTATTAAAGGCATTTAATTATCTACATGGTGCTGTTTTTATAATATGTAAATAACCCATAGTTTTAAGCAATGCTTTTAGAATCATGATGATGATCATGCTAATGAGATCTAAATTCTTAGAAAGCTCTAAAACTAAAATAGTTCCCAATCGTGGGATTACTAAAAAGGGGATTAGTAAATCCGGATAGATTGGTACATATGTTGCTTGCTCATTGGATGAGGATGATTGATCTCATGATCATTTGTGTGGAGACACTAAAGCAAGTATGTAGGTGCTTATTGGAGAATAAGTTCACTGAACGTGATTCGCTATGGAATACCTAATGGAGTTTTACTCGCATGTCAATAGGAATTCCTAATGTGATAGTAGTACAAGTGATCCTTGGACTTGAGATCATCATAGTATCTTGTATGTAACAAATTATACTTTGACTTATTCCTTAAGACCTTTTAAGGCATATATAGGGTATGCTTGGGTATAATGAGTTACATATGGAGATAATGAATGATCAATAAAGAATCTACCACCTCTAGTAAAAGAGGAGATATGTCCCATGTGATTCGTTAAATGACAACCCAGGAATCCTTGGCCAAGGTGAAATGAAATTAGAAAGGAGTTTTTAATTTGCATTATTTGGAGTTGTGCATTTTCTAATCGAAATACATATAATTAAATAAAATAAGACTTGACAGTAAATCCATGTCTTATATTTAATTGGGACATTGTATGGTGGAAGGATTGAATTGTATGGTAACTATTAACTCACAGGTTCTTTTATGATTAATGTTGAAATCTATATTATCTGGAAAGTCGTTGATCGCTAGGGAGGCTTATCCCTATTGTAGAATAAATATTATTTATTTAAATAGATTATTAGTTTAATTTATTTATTTAAATAAGATTAAAATTGTTTTAATTGATTTATTCACAACCGGTTTAATATGGAGAACCTAAAGGGTCACACCATAAAAGGAAGAATAAATATTTAAGAAGGTAATGGCATAATCGTAATAATGCATTAAGTATAATTAATTTAATCTATGGTGATAGAATAAATTAAATAGCTTAATGTTTATTATTTAATATTTTGGAAATATTAAATATAAATTAATAAGAGGAGTCTTATTAATATTATTACAATTATTATTATTTTAATTTCTAAAGGAGTTTAGTAATTAATTTAATATTTAGTACTCTCATTTATTCCTAATAAGATTAGGAGACAAATTAATTAAATGAATTTAATTAATTATTCCCATGTGGTGGGAAGCCTAAATTAATTAAAGGAGTTTAATTAATTAAAAGAAATCCCATGTCTAATAGGATTAGAAGGGTTGACCAATGTCTATATAAGAGAAGTCTTATAATAGATATTAATTTGATGCAATTCCAATTGTTGGAGAGTACTCCTTTTCTATAGAGGATAGAAAACTAAGGTTAAGCCAAACACCCTCCTTCTTGATAATTCATCTTCCTTGGTGGATCACCTCTAGAGGCCAAACACTTGGGTGGCTAACGTTGATCAAAGGAAGGAATCTAACCCGAAAATTCAAGGAGATCACGAAGAACAAGGAGTTGAACTAGTACCTGTGGAAGCTTCGTTCTACAAGGGTATGATTCCATAACTTCTTATTTATCGTTTTAAATTAATAATTTGCATAAAGGATGATCCGGGTAATGGTTTTGTAGAAATTTTTTAAACTCTGATATACCATGCTTCCGCTAATTTTTGCAATTTGATTGCGTCGTGATTTCGTACAAACCCAACATCCTCTAGGTATTCGACCTTTTTAGCCACACTCGGTCCTGAACTGTAAGTCCTATTTCTCCGAGCCCGACGAGGAGGTATCATCTGTAGTGGTACCGCATCTATGACTTGTTCAACTTAGATTATCTGACGTTCTTTTGACATCATACAATCAGATTTATAAAATCGATTAGTATCTAAAAATCATAACCTAATACTTGATTAATATTCTTATCTATTAACTTTCTTAACAACTTTCTCGCTCTCGTAATAACTCTATTTGATCAAACACTTTTCACACAAACAACAACTTATATGGTTTGGTTATGCTTGAATAATAAGCCATAACCCTTTTTAAATCACAGATATCATGAATAATATATATAACAAATTCGTATATCAATATATAAGACTTACATTTAATATTAAAATAAAATAAAGTTAGAAAACTTGCCTTTATCAAGATTGGCTACTTAAATTATTTGAAAGTATACTTGCAACCTATATATGTTATAACAGTCATTAGAAATGATAACAATTAATTTCTAATTAAACTATTAGTGTCTAGGTTGATTTTTGGAGTCTATTCGGTATTTTATAGCTTCATTGCATAGCTATCAATTAGTTTTTCAATAACTTTATTTAAAAGTTTTAATATCTTGTTTAGATATTTTAGTTATTATTTATAATAATTTCTAAATAAATAATTTTTAAATGATTTAATAACATTTAAAATAATTTTTAAATGATTAATATTATTTTTAAATATTTAATAGCATTTAAAATGATTTTTAAATCATCAATATTATTTTTAAATAATTTATTTTTATTAATAATGATTTTTAAATTATTAATATCATTTATTATTATTTAATTGATTTTTAAATTATTAATATTATTTTTAAATAATTTATTATTAATTACTTTTATTATCATTAAATATTAGTAAAATTTTATGTCAAAATATTAAAAATTATTTATTATAATTAAAAAAGATTTTTCAGAATTTTTTATTAATTATTTAGTATTTATTGTAATTATTATAATTATTTTTCTATTTTAACTCGTCGCTAAAGGTTTATAACGACGGATTCTGTCGCCTTAGCTGTTCTTGGCTGGGCCAAGAACAGGCCAGTCAACGTTGTGACGCCCCCAAATTCGGGTTCCTTCGAAACCTCGGATTCGGTGTAGTCACGATACGACTATCGTCAAACTATTACATCTTTTATTCATAACTAAAAGAATACAATTTTGCTTATTACAATTTAGAATATAAATTCTATTTATATCCAAGATCTCGTCTTTACATCATAATCAATGTTACAAAAGTACGGAATAACTTAAACTTTTTCAATCCTTTTGAATAAAATCTTTTCATTGATTTCATAACTTTGAATCAATTACAAATTCCTGAATCAACTATATGATATGATTCATTCTATTCGAATTACTGTATAGATTTTCACATCTCAACTCGATATCCTCTATGTATTACTAATACATCTATACAACACAACATGTAGCAATCGTTGTAACCACTATCATGTACATCTCCTAGAACCTTAAACATGGTTCAAAACAATAACTTCAACAAAATAATAATCTTCTTGCGATACTATTGAACTTTATTAATCAACTAGCACGTAACTTTACCGTGAGTCCTTAACCTGCAAAAGTGGTTATTTGCAAGAGTGAGCTCAACAGCTTAGCAATTTTAACAGTTTTCATGCATCACATAGCATATAACATTATACTCAGTTCATGCATTTATAATCAATTTATATTTACTAAGCATGTTACTTCTCACATAACAAGCATATCATCAAAGATCAACTTTCAATCTCATTTATATCTCATATACAGTTCATATATAAGTTCACATTATCACAGCATAATATAATTCAACTAACAGTTATTGAATTCATATATCAAATAGGAACTGAAAGACTTGTCTGATTCGTAGTTTAACAACTACGACTTAACTGCTTAAGAATATCTGCACTTCGTGTAATCCTACACAGTTATATTAACCATAGAGATCACACTCATTAGTTATATGTATCCACACATTCTCAATGTAATAATAAAGGTTACATTGTTGTCTAACTTGGTTCTTAGAACCTTCGTTTCACTTTCTTATCGTATTCTTAGAATAACTATGTACGTATAAGTATACTTTAACCGTACGTATTTACTACCATGCTTCACATACACATGCCCGTCTACCACTAATCTATTTACATATAGCCAGTGTAATCCGTCTTTCGAGTTAATCATTCTCATATATCATTACAAACACATAAGACCATAACAAAGCAAATATACTTTATTAACCATCGAAATCGGATTCAAGTATTAACATATGATCTTACATAGCATGTATACCTATTAAAAGGCACTCCCATGATTGTCTAAGCTTTCTAAGTTCAATCTTTTATGATATAGGTCCTAAGCCAACATTTCAACAATTTAAGGCCACTCGAGGTCATGAACATCTCAAAGTTCATCATGCTAGCCCTTTAAACACATAAAGTATTCATGTAACTCATATTGGGCATGTTCATGAATATTCATATTTCATACATGTAACTATTATAGTTATTAGTTTGAAAACATGCTTCGTTTATGCTAAACTTGGTTGCACGACATGTAGTCATTGTGTATATACATGCATGATACATGAGAGAGTCCAAGTGTAATATCAAACATGTTCACAATTATCGGAATCCAAACCTCAAGGTAATATGTCAAGGTACACGTTCAAAACTTATACTTTCATTAGTAAAGTTTACTAACAAGGCTTAACATGTTCATGTTATATGTATACATATGTTAACATGTTCGTCATGTATTTCAAGGCCATGTAAACGTGCTTGCAAAAAATCAGAATATGGATATGGTACATACGTGTCAAAGTTTGTTTTCAAAACTTACACTTTCGTTATAAATGTGCACTAGTGAAGTATGCATGCTCATGTTACATTATGAAACATATGTACGCAAATCATCATGCCTTTCATGCATTCTTAAACCATACTAATGTGTCCCAAAAGTCAGAATATATATATATATATATATATATATATATATATATATTACATATGTCTCTAAGTTCACAACCGAAACCATAAGTTTCATTTCAAAATCATAAGTTTTTTGTCAATCGTGTACACTATCATGATTATTCATGCTTATGTCATGTAATGTACTAATATCTATAGTTTAATCATGTTCACATGCTTGTTCCAAGTGAGGCGACATGCTAACACTTAACAGAACTGAAACAGAAACCATAACCAGAATTTGGTACCGGCGCAGCTGCGCAGCTCCCCAGTTCAAAACTGGCGCAGTTGCGCAGGGCCTTGGCCAACTCAAGTCTGGTACCGGCGCAGCTGCGCAGGTGGCCGGCTAGAAACAGAGCAGCTTTCTGCTCGGCAGACTGCAACCCAACTCACAAATTTCCTCTACGAATTCTCTTCTAACCATACCATATTGTATTACTAACATGATTACTAACTTAGATAATAACTATCAACCATTATTCAATCAATTTAACATGGAATGCAAGCATAATTAAGAACTTAGCATTTTCAAGAATTGAAGAACATAGAATGGTATACCTCTGCTAATTGCTTCCTTCTTCTCTAGACTTCTACCACTGATATATGCTTACTCTCTACTCTCAATTATATCAGAAAATCTCAACAAGTGTAATAGAAGAAGAGAAGGCTCTATTTATAGGCAACTCAATATCCAGACAAATGCAAAATCTCCTAAATCAAACTAATAAATTTGAAGTTTGTATAATGGTTTAGGAATGGTGGTTGAGAGTGGGTGGATTCAATCATGAATCCCACTCCCCTTACACTCATTAGCTAGATTATTGCTGAGTTTGAGAGAAATAGTGGTAGAGTATCTAGCTTCTAGAGTTCACGTGAGAAGGAAATGTGCCTCTTATTATGGGACAAGGCTTAATAAACTCAGCATTGTATTCCTTTGTGCAACATACATATGTATATTACATATATTCCTACATCAATGTATAATTGTACACTTAGGTTATATACCTTTGGACATTATAATTCATATTAGATTTACTTAATATTGACACATTAATAGAAGTCATATGTACATATACACAAACACATATGTACACCCTAATGTATCCACCCATCTCATATTGTCACATACCTCATGATGTATTAAATTAAATTATTGAAATCCTTATCATGTTACGTAAGCGATAATGTTATGTAACTCACGTAGTTTAATTAGTCTTGATACATGGTCTCTATATATAGTATAGTCACATAATTGTTGCACCACACTATATAATATAGTTGCACTACACTTCACACTTCATATAATATATAGTTAGTTACTATACGCTATACATTTTATTCGCATGCTTGCATATAGAAGAATATAATTTACTTATCTCCTCAATTAATTAATAATAATATTAATTAATCCATTTCTCATTAATCAATGGAATTATAATTTCTACACTAACTGATTAACACTTTATATGATTTATTAACACGTTAAATAAATATAAATCTTATTATATTTATAAATCATTTACTTATTAATCAATATATTATCACATAATTACTTGATAATATTATATTATCCATAATAATAATATAATAGGATAATATACCTCATTCCTTATCAATACAATTTTCGATCATATTCATAATCAATCTCTTTATTATTATATTACCACTAGTCATAATAATAAAGCAATATACTATTATAATAACAATTAATATAGATTAATTGTTTAATTAAAAATTCTTTCATCCTTGAATTAATTAATTCATCAACGAATCTACTATCGTGCCACACAAGGCATCTCCCACAAGCTTAATCTTAAGCTTATATTATTCTCATCACTTACTCATCTCTCACCACATTACTACTTATAACATGTTCAATTAAATTAGAACTATTAAGTCAAAGGTCCACATATAAATATATTACAGATAGAATATTTAAATTTTATTTATAACACTTACGGTACTATAGCAACTCAAGTTATTAAAATAACTTAGTTTTCTTTTATAAATTAAACTCCCTTAAAAAATACATTAGAAATTATGTATTTTTCCATAACATAAATATTGTGTTTTCTCCGAATAAAGACATTCATTATTAAAAAACAATTTACTTATTGTCTCATGATATTATTCTTAATATAATATCAAATAACTATATATACGACACATGTACATATATTATATATAGAAAATAGATAATAAGTTTATTTTCTATTATAATAAATTATTTCCATCAATTTAATTACATATAGCAAATACGTTTTAATATATTTACTATATTAACCAATCACACCTCATACAAAAACATATAAGGTAATATTATTATTCAAAAATAATATTTCCTCCTTTTTTTAAAATAATTTAATATTATAAATTATTTTAATACCCTTTATTAGAAATTTATAATAATTAGTTCTCTTTCTTTTCTATAAATTATTCCCAAAATAATTTCTTCAAATACTCATTTAAAGATATAATGATTTCTATTTCTCTTTAATAACGTATATATTTTTATTAACGCTATTCGCACGTCAAACTTTCTCACATATTACCACTTTAAGTAATATATATAAAAAGTATCAACTATAATTACATATTCAACACCCATATTAATTCACTCCTTTACTTAAGTAAATTAAATACTGTACTATATCATCATAGTTAATTAAGGTTCAATACTCTCATTATATTATTCCATAATATAACTCCCAACTTAAATTAACTAATATTTATTCTTATTAGTTAATTCCTTAACTAACTCATGCTTCACTATCCAAACCTATTCATGAATAGCTTAAGTGCTATTAATAACCTATATTATAAACATACTAGTTATTAATACACATACACAAGAATATGGTGATTATACATTAAGGATATTTAATGTCACCAACTTTCTATGATAAAATAATTCTATAAATTATTTAATATCGATAGGAATTTATCCACCTCCTTTATCTCAACTGGATCGTCTCTACGATAAGTAACAAATATATATTAATAATATTTTTATAAATCAGAAAAACACATATTACATAGTCCATATTATCCTATGTAATATAATACCACATACCTCATATCACATATATATACTTTTATTCGAACCCTTCTCACAATTTAAGAATTTTATTTATTAAATTCTTATTTAATAATATCTAAAAATTCGGGTTCTCACATCCTCTCCCCTTATAAGGATTTCGTCCTCGGAATCACTGAAACTTCCTCTACTCGGTGCTATTCCGAATATTACATATTCTCTTGAATAATTTTTAGTCATTCTCTTTTCGAAAGTTTTATTATTATAACATTCTCCATCGCATTCTGCCACTTTTTCCTTTCTAAGAAACATTCTACTTACTACCTTCATCTTTCAGAAGAATAAGAATCTTCCACGATTTTTCGATAATCGAGAAGTAGTATGAATAACTCAGATTTCAGATTATGCTGAGGGGTCACACAAGACCGTGAACTCTTCCACATTTACAAATGTCTCAACATGAGTCTCCACACTGTAAACTAGAGTGTTTATCAATCTCAAGGACTGAAAACACCCTCCACTCGTACTCTAGGTGGCTAGTCTATTGTACTACTACGTTGGGCCGCAACGTAGCGTGTTGTAATGACTATATGAGTCATGTTCGTGACCACTGTCTCCGAAAATAGGTTCCCGTTATAGGATTGTTCAACTCAGCTTCTCAACTTCTACATCCGCACCAGAGCAATCTGGTTTGGCACAAATACACAAGAATTCTTGAATTCTATAATCACTTTTTCACAGTCGCCTAGCCGAATCAATTAGCTTAGACTCTTATCAACAATTCGGACATCAATCGAAATAATTTAGTCAACTTTTCATAATTTGAAAGAAAACCAAAAATCGTTTTATGACGTTAAAATGCCGCACCCACTTAATAGTACGTTGAAGATTTCGTTATTTTGTGACTTTGTCATACTACATCATACCATAATGGGCTGACGATCTTACGATCACTTCTGACACTAGGTTCGATTGCATTGATGACTCCATCGTTTTGCATCATACACCATATCAAATGATGCACATGGTCAAAATATATTTTGAAAGATTTTCAAATTATTTTTGTCTTAGCCGAAACAAATAGCTTAGACATACGAATAACGGTATTATTTTTAAAACTAATTGGTTCAATCACTTGACCCAATGTTTTTCTCAAGAAAATCGAAGTGCAAACAGTAGCACGAAGTCAATAAATTTTAAAAACCTAGCATAGCTAGAAGATTTAGAAAAATCCAAATTTCTCCATCACTTCAATCTCTTACCACCATCAATGCTTACTATTCCAAAACTCTTATATAATATATCTATTCTCAGTACAGTTCACCAACTTACCACACCATGGAAGTTTAGGAACTTACCACAATCATATGGGTGTAGGAACTTATCCTAGTCAGACCAAAGTCGTCCATTCGCTGAGGGGTCCCACCCTAAGATTATGAGTCACGAACTCGTCATGGGCATGAGTCTTAAGAACTCGCACCTAATCTTAGTATTATCTAAATTAATCTTAGAAATCTTTATCTATCAAAATAAACATGAGAAAAGAATCACATTTTCGCCATATGTATAATGATACCGCGACACTAACATTCCAACGATTATCAATGTGACGCACTCAGTGAAAGCACAAAACTTCTGCCCATACAAAGTTTGTACAACTAAGCCATCACATGAGTCCTCAATGGAAGTCCAACACTTAACTCTATCTTACTCTATCACTTCCTTGTTACGAACTTTCTAGGTTTCACCACATACAACTCCTTATGAGTTCATCTCGTACTTTTTATAGTACATTCTCTCATAGCATCAAGCTATACACACTTAGTCGTTACAGACTATCTATCATTTCACAGTTTAATCTGATCACGTCGTGATCATCGTTTTATCTCAGGGTTCTTTCCCTACTATCAACTAAACTCCATTTGAGTTTATTCTCACTATTTTTGTCATATACATCTTATAGACATCATCTTACCATTTTTATTATCAGAGTTAGGAAACTCCTGATTCTCATTCTCTAGATATTTCAAGATTCTTCTTTGAATCTTCATTTAGATATATTTTAATCTTATCTTTCACTCTCTCAGGTTATAGTCTAAGGTACACTTACCTAAGGTTTATAACCTACAGCTTTGATACCAACCTGTGACGCCCCCAAATCCGGTTTCGGATTCGGTGCAGTCACGATACTACTATCGTCAAACTATTACATCTTTTATTCATAACTAAAAGAATACAATTTTGCTTATTACAATTTAGAATATAAATTCTATTTATATCCAAGATATCGTCTTTACATCATAATCGATGTTACAAAATTGCGGAATAACTTAAACTTTTTCAATCCTCTTGAATAAAATCTTTTCATTGATTTCATAACTTGGAATCAATTACAAATCCCTGAATCAACTATATGATATGATTCATTCTATTCGAATTACTGTATAGATTTTCACATCTCAACTCGATATCCTCTATGTATTACTAATACATCTATACAACACAACATGTAGCAATCGTTGTAACCACTATCATGTACATCTCCTAGAACCTTAAACATGGTTCAAAACAATAACTTCAACAAAATAATAATCTTCTTGCGATACTATTGAACTTTATCAATCAACTAGCACGTAACTTTACCGTGAGTCCTTAACCCGTAAAAGTGGTTATTTACAAGAGTGAGCTCGACAGCTCAGCAATTCTAACAGTTTTCATGCATCACATAGCATATAACATCATACTCAGTTCATGCATTTATAATCAATTTATATTTACTAAGCATGTTACTTCTCACATAACAAGCATATCATCAAAGATCAACTTTCAATCTCATTTATATCTCATATACAGTTCATATATAAGTTCACATTATCACAGCATAATATAATTCAACTAACAGTTATTGAATTCATATATCAAATAGGAACTGAAAGACTTGCCTGATTCGTAGTTTAACAACTACGACTTAACTGCTTAAGAATATCTGCACTTCGTGTAATCCTACACAGTTATATTAACCATAGAGATCACACTCATTAGTTATGTGTATCCACACATTCTCAATGTAATAATAAAGGTTACATTGTTGTCTAACTTGGTTCTTAGAACCTTCGTTTCATTTTATTATCGTATTCTTAGAATAACTATGTAAGTATAAGTATACTTTAACCATTCGTACTTACGACCATGCTTCACATACACATGCCCGTCTACCACTAATCTATTTACATATAGCCAGTGTAATCTATTTTTTGAGTTAATCATTCTCATATATCATTACTAACACATAAGACCATAACAAAGCAAATATACTTTATTAACCGTCGAAATCAGATTCAAGTATTAACATATGATCATACATAGCATGTATACCAATTAAAAGGCACTCCCATGATTGTCTAACCTTTCTAAGTTCAATCTTTCATGATATAGATCCTAAGTCAACATTTCAACAATCTAAAGCCACTCGAGGTCATGAACATCTCAAAGTTCATCATGCTAGCTCTTTAAACACATAAAGTATTCATGTAACTCATATTGGGCATGTTCATGAATATTCATATTTTACACATGTAACTATTATAGTTATTAGTTTGAAAACATGCTTCGTTTATGCTAAACTTGGTTGCACGACATGTAGTCATGGTGTATATACATGCATGATACATGAGAGAGTCCAAGTGTACTATCAAACATGTTCACAATTATCGAAATCCAAACCTCAAGGTAATATGTCAAGGTACACGTTCAAAACTTATACTTTCATTAGTAAAGTTTACTAACAAGGCTTAACATGTTCATGTTATATATATACATGTGTTAATATGTTCGTCATGTATTTCTAGGCCATGTAAACGTGCTTGCAAAAAATCAGAATATGGATATGGTACATACGTGTCAAAGTTTGTTTTCAAAACTTACACTTTCGTTATAAATGTGCACTAGTGAAGTATGCATGCTCATGTTACATTATGAAACATATGTACGCAAATCATCATGCCTTTCATGCATTCTTAAACCATACTAATGTGTCCCAAAAGTCAGAATATATATATATATATATATATATATATATATATATATATTACATATGTCTCTAAGTTCACAACTGAAACCATAAGTTTCATTTCAAAATCATAAGTTTTTCGTCAATCGTGTACACTATCATGATTATTCATGCTTATGTCATGTAATGTACTAATATCTATAGTTTAATCATGTTCACATGCTTGTTCCAAGTGCGGCCACATGCTAACACTTAACAGAACTGAAACAGAAACCATAACCAGAATTTGGTACCGGCACAGCTGCGCAGCTCCCCAGTTCAAAACTGGCGCAGCTGCGCAGGGCCTTGGCCAACTCAAGTCTGGTACCAGCGCAGCTGCGCAGGTGGCCGGCTAGAAACAGAGCAGCTTTCTGCTCGGCAGACTGCAACCCTACTCACAAATTTTCACTACGAATTCTCTTCTAACCATGCCATGTTGTATTACTAACATGATTACTAACTTAGATAATAACTATCAACCATTATTCAATCAATTTAACATGGAATGCAAGCATAATTAAGAACTTAGCATTTTCAAGAATTGAAGAACATAGACTGGTATACCTCTGCTAATTGCTTCCTTCTTCTCTAGACTTCTACCACTGATATATGCTTACTCTCTACTCTCAATTAAATCAGAAAATCTTAGCAAGTGTAATAGAAGAAGAGAAGGTTCTATTTATAGGCAACTCAATATACAGACAAATGCAAAATCTCCCAAATCAAACCAATAAATTTGAAGTTTGTATAATGGTTAAGGAATGGTGGTTGAGAGTGGGTGGATTCAATCATGACTCCCACTCCCCTAACACTCATTAGCTAGATTATTGCTGAGTTTGAGAGAAATAGTGGTAGAGTAGCTATCTTCTAGAGTTCACGTGAGAAGAAAATGTGCCTCTCATTATGGGACAAGGCTTAATAAACTCAGCATTGTATTCCTTTGTGCAACATACATATGTATATTACATATATTCCTACATCAATGTATAATTGTACACTTAGGTTATATCCCTTTGGACATCATAATTCACAGTAGATTTACTTAATATTGACACATTAATATAAGTCATATGTATATATACACAAACACATATGTACACCCTAATGTATCCACCCATCTCATATTGTCACATACCTCATGATGTATTAAATTAAATTATTGAAATCCTTATCATGTTACGTAAGCGATAATGTTATGTAACTCACGTAGTTTAATTAGTCTTGATACATGGTCTCTATATATAGTATAGTCACATA
Organism: Panax stipuleanatus; assembly: GCA_020205555.1. Lineage (NCBI taxonomy): Eukaryota > Viridiplantae > Streptophyta > Magnoliopsida > Apiales > Araliaceae > Panax > Panax stipuleanatus. The sequence goes on from CM035119.1 coordinate 52,698,467, forward strand.
ATTGTTGCACCACACTATATAATATAGTTGCACTACACTTCACACTTCATATAATATATAGTTAGTTACTATACGCTATACATTTTATTCGCATGCTTGCATATAGAAGAATATAATTTACTTATCTCCTCAATTAATTAATAATAATAATAATTAATCTATTTCTCATTAATCAATGGAATTATAATTTCTACACTAATTGATTAACACTTTATATGATTAATTATCACGTTAAATAAATATAAATTTTATTATATTTCTAATTAATTAACTCATTAATCAACATATTATCACATAATTACTTGATAATATTATATTATCCATAATAATAATATAATAGGATAATATACCTCATTCCTTATCAATACAATTTTCGATCATATTCATAATCAATCTCTTTATTATTATATTACCACTAGTCATAATAATAAAGCAATATACTATTATAATAACAATTAATATAGATTAATTGTTTAATTAAAAATTCTTTCATCCTTGAATTAATTAATTCATCAACGAATCTACTATCGTGCCACACAAGGCATCTCCCACAAGCTTAATCTTAAGCTTATTATTATTCTCATCACTTACTCATCTCTCACCACATTACTACTTATAACATGTTCAATTAAATTAGAACTATTAAGTCAAAGGTCCACATATAAATATATTACAGATAGAATATTCAAATATTATTTATAACACTTACGGTACTATAGCAACTCAAGTTATTAAAATAACTTAGTTTTCTTTTATAAATTAAACTCCCTTGAAAAATACATTAAAAATTATGTATTTTGCCATAACATAAATATTATGTTTTCTCCAAATAAAGACATTCATTATTAAAAAAGAATTTACTTATTGTCTCATGATATTATTCTTAATATAATATCAAATAACTATATGTACGACACATGTACATATATTATATATAGAAAATAGATAATAAGTTTATTTTCTATTATAATAAATTGTTTCCATCAATTTAATTACATATAACAAATACGTTTTAATATATTTACTATATTAACCAATCACACCTCATACAAAAACATATAAGGTAATATTATTATTCAAAAATAACATTTCTTCTTTTTATTAAAATAATTCAATATTACAAATTATTTTAATACCCTTTATTAGAAATTTATAATAATTAGTTCTCTTTCTTTTCTATAAATTATTCCCAAAATAATTTCTTCAAATATTCATTTAAAGATATAATGATTTCTATTTCTCTTTAATAACGTATATATTTTTATTAACGCTATTCGCACGTCAAACTTTCTCACATATTACCACTCTAAGTAATAAATTTAAAAAGTATCAACTATAATTACATATTCAACACACATATTAATTCACTCATTTACTTAAGTAAATTAAATACTGTACTATATCATCATAGTTAATTAAGGTTCAATACTCTCATTATATTATTCCATAATATAACTCCCAACTTAAATTAACTAATATTTATTCTTATTAGTTAATTCCTTAACTAACTCATGCTTCACTATCCAAACCTATTCACGGATAGCTTAAGTGCTATTAATAACCTATATTATAAGCATACTAGTTATTAATACACATACACAAGAATATGGTGATTATACATTAAGGATATTTAATGTCACCAACTTACTATGATAAAATAATTCTATAAATTATTTAATATCGATAGGAATTTATCCACCTCCTTTATCTCAACTGGATCGTCTCTACGATAAGTAACAAATATATATTAATAATATTTTTATAAATCACAAAAATACATATTACATAGTCCATATTATCCTATGTAATATAATACCACATACCTCATATCACATATATATACTCTTATTCGAACCCTTCTCACAGTTTAAGAATTTTATGTATTAAATCCTTATTTAATAATATCTAAAAATTCGAATTCTCACAAACGCCCAGGCCTCTCGTTTGACTCGATTAATCTCTCAATCTGTTTGATTTCTGGGCTATTAGGTTTGACCAAGTTGTAGTGTTAGTGTAGGACTACTCATCTATGGTCATGGTACTGCCTAACAACATTTATACATAATTCTATATCTCTCTTGATTTGTTATTCTGATTGTCATTCCATCACTTCTAGGCTACTAACAACACTACATCCTACAAGTATCACGCTTTAAAATATCCAAACATTAAACAGATAGCGATCTAGAAGCCCTAACATTCACTGTCAGACCTTGTTTTTTAATTTCGATAATTTTGCTTTAAACTCTATTTTGATGCTTTTGAATGTTATAAATTAATGTTTTAGCAACCCAGAACACTAAACAACAATCTAATGAACATATTTAAGTAACAATAACAACAATCAAATTTTTAGAATTCAAAAATTAAGTAGGGTTAGGTTTTTACCCCTTTTTGAGCTCTTTTAATTCTTTCTCTTTCTGATTCTGTTTCTGGATTGCTGAGTGTTGTTTGTGAGTCAGTTGGTTGTATATATTAAGTAGGAAATTCGTGGCCTTAAGTTTTATGACCTAGCCTTACATGAAAAGTTCAAGTGGGGGTTAAACACCTAATTCCTCTCTTATTTTGACAAGTAATCCTAGGGCATTAATTGTGTAGGCTATGTTGTCAAGCCACCAGAGTTTGTAGAGGCATGGGAAATCTTTTGCTTGCCAAGTAAAAGATTTGTGCTTATCTCATTTAGAAAGAGAACAAATAAGGGCATTTTGGTCCTTTTACATGTACTAAGGGTATTTTAGTCATTTCATATTTTCTCTAGAAACTTAAAAACAAGAATGAATAATTAAGTTTTGGAAATTTAGAATTAGGGTTTATAATTTAAATTAGGATTTTATAATTAGGGTTTCCTAATCCCTAATTAGGGTTTTCTAGAAATCTTTTGCAATTAATTCCTTAATTCCTCATATTTTAATATATATATATATATATATTCATAATCCTATATAACATTATCAATGTATTATGTTATAATTCCTATTTATTATAATAATTAGGGTTAGGATTCCTTATTGAAATAAAATATTCAATTAGGGTTTACTTATAAAACCTTCCATATATTGTTACATGGTTATATCTTATGTGTGAATATATAATTATATATACTAATAATAAAGTTAAATACACATCACACAAGATATAAAACATCTTAATATTTACTGTTTATATTAATATTCCTATTCAAATTTGGAATATTACATATTTTGTGGTCAATGATGCTTCGCAGCCCGACAATCACCATTCAAAATTGAGCCAAAAGGTTAAAAATATAAAAAATGGAAGTATCCATATGCTTTAATTCCTATGTTAGTATAACGGTTTGAAAATCAACCTTTCAAAACATCATTTTAATAAATCTTGTCTAAAAAAGAGACTTTTGCAAATCAAATCAAACCCTTCGTATATAGGTTCAACGAAGCATGTTCATGCTTTCAATCAATCAAAATATAGGCCCAATTTCTTCCAGCATTCACACACACATTGTAGATTTAAAAGAGAAATATTGAAAATATGCGGTACCTTGTTTACACGGGAGTTGTGGGGTGCGTAACACCTTCCTCAAACTTAACCAAGCCCCCGAACTTAGAACTTTGGTTTCAAAGATTAAGTTTCGACAGTGTCCAGCAATTGGGCCTCTTTTCAAACAAAACTCGGTTGAGTTGGTACAACCATTTCAAATCTACCAACTGGTGACTCTGTAAAATGTTCAAATCGTCGACATGATACATGTTGGCCTTTTTCTAAAATACCCTTCAAAACCATTTTCACAAATAAAAAGAATATGGGTAGACAAAACTTAGGAAGAGAGAAAGATTTGGGTTTGACATGACCCGCATTTTTTCCCGACGTCGACAGTCGTTTATCGATCACGAAGTTCTGATTTTTGGGTTACCTAGAAATCTCAAGAACAGTTGAGCAAGGTAGTTTGATCGGCTTGTATCTTTCTCTCTATATGTTGTTAAGCTAGCTAAACGTTGTGTTATTATACCTTTACATGTATACTACAAGTATGATACACTTTAACACATGATAAATACATAGGATGACCAGAATTAATGGTCAAAACTCGTTGACCGTTCACGGTTTTATTTTTTGGAAAACCCAGAAAATGAAGAACACGAAGAATAGCTTCTGACAGTACTTTGACCGGCTTAGATCTTTACTTTAGGATGTTATTCGGTCCAAGCCAGTGCTATCTCGTTGTACTATGACACATAGACTACACACTGCAACAATCAAAACACACATCTAATACACAGAATTGAAGATATTAGAACCACAAGGTCGTTGACCGACGTTAACCACTGTTCTGGGTTACCCAGAAACCCAAGAACAGCTCTGACAACTACTTTGATCCTTAATAACTTTCTGATATGGTATGATTAGAGTCCAAACTTAGTATCATATTGAAGTATTACATAAACACTACACTATTGAAACAATTAAAAACCTAGAAGCATAACAAGCTTAGAGAACAAGCTTGGTCAAAGTGACTACTCGACCTTGACCAAGGCTGTTCTTTAGGCTAAGAACACCTATAGCGACGCTTCCTGTCGCCTATGACCTATAGCGACGGGTAGAGTTAAAATAAATTAAAATAAATAGAAATTATTATTAAATAATTATAAATTAAGTTTTAAAAATCATTTTTAAGTTATAATAATTAACTTTTAATATTTTGACATAAATTTCATAAATATTTTTAAAATTAATAAATAAATAAATTAATAAAGTTATTAAATAAATCATTTATAAATAATAAGTAATTATTTAAAAATAATTTAAATGTTCTAAAAATCATATTAAATGATTATAAATTACTTAAAAATAATACTAAGGTTTTAACAATTATACTAAGTAATTAATAATTATTTAAATATAAAAGAAATGATTTAAAAATCATTTTATTGGATAATTAAATACTTAAAAATTATTATAAGCTTCTGAAAATTATTATAAACAATAAATAAATTATCTAAAATTATAATAAAGCTTATAAGTAAAGTTTAATCAAAATATTAACTTAATAAATATTCAGTAAGGTTTTAGGACACTGAAATCATATTAAACATAGACCGAACTTATATTGTTTGAGTAGTTAGGTATTGTTATCAATACTAATGAACTATACCAATATGTTTAACATATTTTAGGTGTCCTAAACACTTCGAGTAACGTTAGATAGACGTTCTTTGCACAGACAAGTATTCTATTCTTAAACTTATTACCTTACGCAAATTCTTGAACCCTACTTGAATGTTTTTCGATATATTATACCGAACCAAGTTGTTACCCATTTATTGTGAAAGTTATTGCTATTATTTCAGCATAACTTAAGAAATGAATCATTTATTCATATGATATTGAATTGTTGTTTATCAAGTATAAACTGTTGAGTCAAACCAAATTATTTTGGTAAGACATCCTATACTGAGTTCAATTTACCCTAAATTGGGTCTTAAATTGTATCTACAAATTGGCACTAGAGGTAGGATGATATGCGTCCTAGGATATTGAATAGGCTGATCCCCTATCTCATAGCTGAATACGCAGATTTCTAAGACTTTATGACTGACAGAAATAGTTGATATCAAAAATTCCAGAAATGGTCACAACACTCAGTGAAGTAAAATTGTTGAACTATCGTTTATTCAAATCAAACATTGTGTTTATAAATATAAACTTGCTGAGCAAGTCATAGCTCATTCTTACAAATCATTTCTTTTGCAGTTTTAGGTGGTAATCCCAGCACTTTTGGAACACGTAGTGAAAAAAGGCCATGCTTAGATTAGTTTTATATTACTGTCTTTATTAAATGTAAGTCTTATAAAACTTTTGTTGTAATAAGAACTCAATGTTGAGAACTATATAACCGAACTTATTATATGAAATGTATAGTATCATCTTTTATTTCCGCATTCGTGTACTTGTACATTCTTAGATGTTTTAGTTGTATGGTTGAAGTAATAGAGTATCCTTAGGGATTATACATCTGAGTGAGGGTATTGACAATATGGACTGATCATGTTATTGCGGATACTTTGGATTTTGGATATATATGAACTATTGATATGAAAGGGATATTCATAAGATACAGTCTATATATCCAAGTGAGGGTATCCAAACACAACAATAGTTCTGACGAGAATTTTTATTTGTTATGGGATACTGTGAACCTTGGATAGATAGGAATTATATCTTGTTGAATATTTATAGTGAAAATCAGTTAGAAGTGAACTCCAAATCGGATACCATGGGAGTATATATTTGGAGGTGTCACCTTAATTGAATAGACGTGAACACCGGATCGGATACCACGGGTGTATAGATTTGGGGCATCACAAGTTGGTATCAGAGCTTTAGGCTATAGCTCTAAGGAAGAAGTATTTTAGGATATAGTCTTTGAGTCCGTAAAAAATATTTAATCACACATAAAATAACATCAAAAGCTTTATATTTTGTGTAGAGTTTCTTAATACATAATCAAGTAATGAAAGAAATTTTTTTTGTAGAAAATGGACAACTCCGATGCAGAGGATATGCCAGTAGTCATCAATCCACCCCAGATAGTGGCAGAGCAAGATAGTGATCCTGAGGAAGAGGAGCTGCTGCATGACCAAGAAATATTAGATGCTGAAGAGGGTGAAGATCCTATAGCAGGGCGGTTAATGAGAATAGAAGAACATGAGGAGGCACTCGCTACAGTAGTTCAGCAGTCTGAGGACAACATTATAAATGTTGAATTCAGGGCACATATGGCTGAGGGCATACTAGAGCATGAGAAGGAAAACTCCACCCGACTGAGGATATTATTGTATAATGCTCAGAGGGGAAGACATGAGGCACATTTGAGGTTAACTAGGTTTGTTCGTGGACCTGGAGGTTCGTTCGACAGGTTGCAACATTGAGTGAACAAATATCCAGTTGAAGATAGAAAGATTCCCTATCTTATAGATCGATCAGTGGTATGCCACATGATCCAGGACTCTTATGAGGAAACTGGGAATTTCTAAATTATAGTATAGGAATCTAAGTGCTCAGATATTACTAAAGAGCAAATTTTGATGTGCTAGCTAGTGGTAGTCTATAAACCACTAGTCGAATATGTAACATGCTGTTTATGTGATATACAAGTTCTGTTTGAAATATCAGATTCTTACTATGTGTATGATTATATTTGTATTTATACTTGGCTTTATTTTTTTATTATAGAATCATGCCACCAATCAGAAGAAGACCACAATTAGAGATTGATAATGACTCTACCCAAAGTTTAGTAGACTTATTATTAGGACCAGTACAAAGTAGACCGACCAATCAGAATACACTGTTTTAAGACTTTAAATTAGTAGGACCACCTGAGTGTAAGGGTACCGGAGAACCCGTCGAGGCCCAAGTTTGGATCACCGAAATAGAAAATTTTTTCCTAGTAACCAATGTTAGGGAAGACCAGAAAATAGTTTTTACAACCTTTTTCTTGAAAGGGGAAGCAAACTATTGGTGGGAGTTTACTAAAAATCGTGCAGGAACTGAAATAGTCTCATGGGATAAATTTAAAGAACTATTCTTTGAAAATTATTTTCCCCAGTCATTAAAAAATCGAATAGAGGTGCGATTTCTGGAACTGAAACAAGAAGAACTTACTGTAGCCCAGTATACAACTAAGTTTATTGAATTAGCAAGATTTGCTTCGCATCAAGTTGATACTGAGGCTAAGAAAACCCAAAGGTACGAGGAAGGTTTAAAACCCCATATTCGTAATAAGCTGTCTGTGTTCACGAGAGTTGGGGGGTGCCTAACACCTTTCCACCACTTAACCAAGCCCCCGAACTTAAGAATTTCGATTTCAAGATCAAGTTTCGACAGTGTCCGAATAATTGAGCCTACTTGCAAATAAAACTCGGTTGAGTTGGTACAACCATTTCAAATTTACCAACTGGCGACTCTATAACCGTTCAAATCGTCGACATAATACATGTTGGTCTTTTTCTAAAAACTTCACCCTTCATAAAACAGATAAGGCAATAAGGGTAGAAAACAAAAGACTTAAGAAGAGAGAAAGATCGGGTTCAAAGCTGACCGGATTTTTTCCCGATGTCGACAGATGGCGACTCTGCTGGGGACAGTAAAGGGCTTAGGCGGCTTTCAAATCTTTTTAAAATTTACCTTTCAAATCTGCGTATGTGTGAATGCTGTGTTTTACATTGAATGAATGTGAATGAATGCTTTACTGCTTTATGTTAGTGCTTCGCACAAATATCATCATTTCATACGATGAGGCATGATGTATGTGAATGTATGTTATGTGATTCCTCCACCAGGAGGCGAACCCGTCGGTGTTTGATTCTTGGACTCAAAGGAGACTAATCCTGCGAGGCTCAAGAAAGGCACCACTCATATCCGCTCTAATTGAAAGATTGGATTAATTTCCCCTCTAGTAGATTGCGATGATCTGGGGACCTTCATGCAGAAAAACCCCGAGAGTAGCCTTAGATAGGTCAGCCTCTGATTAACCAAATTCAAAGGGAAGCTTCTTCATGCCTTCCTCTTTCAATTCAATGTCAATTTTCCAAATTCCAGTGTAAATTTCACAATGTAAATATACATTTTATTATGAATCCTGTCATACTATCCTGTCATCAAAATAACTGACCTTTATTTTATAGGATAAGATGAAAAAACCTCAAAAATAAACACATTGCATAGCATGCATCCAACCAATACCTACATCAAGAAATTAACACACTTATGTTTGTTGTAGGTAAAAATTGGTCCTGTTACAAGATCGAAATCTAAGAAAGCACTAAGTCCATCTCCAGACATGGCTTCAAGTGCTCAAACTGAATCTACCCCTGTTTCTAGGGAAGAGTTTGAAGGACTGAAAAACCAGATAACCGAATCGGCTATTTTCTTAAAAGAACAAAGCAAAGGCCTTAAGGGAAAATAAATACCCGGTCATACAGAACCATCTACACCCGGTGGCAGTCAAGAGTCCGGAAAAAAAGATACTGAGATTTTTGAACCACAGAACCACGATATGACCAACAAAACCCCTGAAATCATCAACCTCAACAAAGAGTAAGAAGTTGGGGATATTCTAAAGAAGGTCCAACAAATGGAAGAAACCATCCGATCTAACAAAGGGACTAGGGCATTTGGAAGCGTAAATTACTAAGACTTATGAATATTCCAAGGGGCTCGTTATCTCGAAAACTTTCAAGTCCCTAATTTTGAGAAATATGATGGATTAGGAGATCCCTACACCCATTTGAAGGTATTCATTGGTGAACTCGGATCCTATACAGATGACGAGAAGCTTAGAATGCAATTATTCCAGAAGAGTCTGACCGGGGAGGATAGAGCCTGGTATACTCGTCTGGATAATTCCAAAATTCACAGCTGGGAAGAGTTAGCACATACCTTCCTTAATCAATACAGTTTTCAGTCCCAGATGGCTCCAGACAGATATCAAATCACCAAAATTAAAACGTAAAACACCAAGTCATTCAGAAGGTATGCTCAACGATGGAGGCGGGTGGCAGCACAAGTCACCCCGCCTATGACCGAGTCTGAGATAGTCATGACCTTCATCGACATTCAAGAAACTTCGTATTACGAAAGGGTCCTAGCAGGCATAGGAAAACCATTCTCGAAAATGATCAAACACGGAGAGATGGCCGAGATCGGACTAAAATCTGGGAAGATAAAAGATCTTACCGCTTTGGAAGCTGTTGCTGAGCATATCCAACCTGGGAGTTATGGGAGTAATCCCTGAAGAGTACACAAGAAGAAAGAAGAAAAAGTGTCCTTAGTACTGCAAGGACAGAATTAGAGGGGCGATTCGAGCAGTATGCCCATTCAAAGGAGGAACTATTCCCCTTTTCAAGCTCCAGCCAAACCTTTTAATCCTCCATTTTAGAAAACTATGGAGGCCAGACGTTGAAGAACGTTCACCCCTTTAAAGGATTCACTCGAGAATGTGCTGAAATTATTGACAGCACAACATAACATTGTTCAATTCCTTCCACCAACCAGTACCGGTGGACGGAATTTTGACCCAAGTAAGAAATGCGCATACCATTCCATATCTCCGGGTCATAATACACAAGACTGTTGGTCTCTTAAACATAAAATCCAAGACTTGATAGACAACGGGGAGATTGTGGTAACCAAACCCGAGCAACCACATGTGCAAGATAATCCCTTCCCTCAACACAAAGAGGAAGGTGTTAACATGATTAGCATAAGGAATGGAGAAGGATCCAAATACCTCGGGTATGTCGAAGAGTCAACTCAATCCAACACCAATAGCCCAGACAGTTGGGAGTTCTCAGAGAGACAGTTCTTGATAGAACAGGAAATCAAGTCTATTAAGGAACAGATTGGACAGTTAGCGGATTTGGTCGTGTATCAACATCAGGTAACCAAAAAGCTGATAAATCAGACAAACCAGCATGAAGCAAGTCCTCCTACACCAGAAATTAGCCCCATTGCTATGAGGGATCATTACCGATTTCATGAATATGAACCATGGGCCGAAAAAGTGGACAAGGAAGAGAAGTGCCAAGCAGATAGGGAATTCGCCTTTCAGAGGAACTTCACTAATTTGAACCAGTCGATGAAGGAAATCCTCCAAATGCTGATCAATGAGGGGATGGTTACAGATCTGTTACCCCCTGTGAACCCTCGATCCAAAAAATTCAAGCCTGCCAGAATTTGACAATATCATCCCAATGCGCTAGGTCATAACACCGAGGATTGTTGGGGACTTCGTCACCTTATTTAGAATTTGATTGAAAGTGGTGAGCTTATCAAAGGAAATCAAGATTGTGGGTATCCCGATGAGGAAACACTATTTATTCCCATGACATGGAATCTAGAAATCGTGGTTGTTATTTCCTGTGAGAAGGATATAGCCATCACACCCCTGATACCGAAAGGGAAAGGGGTCCAAGAAATATAAAATCCTATGAGAGTGGCGGCGCCTGAGCCTTTAATACTGCCTTTCAGACCGCAATATCCGGTGGTCAACCTGAAAAGAGTCCCATGGAACTATGGGAAGAATAAAGGTTCAACCTCAAATAACATTGCCATTGTACCAAAGGAGAATCCATTGTACTTGCCACAACGGGTGATTAATTCAGTTATCAAAGCCAAAGGGAAAGTGGCTGAAGAGAAAATCAAAAAATTCCTCAGCAAAATAAGGCATAATGAGATCAAGGTGGTGCAAAGCCTGAAAGATGCACCCAAACAAATATCCATCTTAGACCTGGTTTTATCCTTGGTTGATCATCGCAACATTCTGGTGAAAGTACTGGAGGAAGCCCATCTTCCAAGTGTTGGGTTTATATGTTACGCATACATGCAATCAAATAACACAATTAAGGACGGAAGGGCGATAAATAAGGTTTTAAAATTTTTATACAAACCCCCACCATAATCATGCTTTGTGTTCAATTATTAATAACAAAAAAGTAAGGATAAATCAGAATCTTATTCTTGTAGAATCTAGCTTCCATAGGTCCGAGTTCAACTCCTTGCTCTCCTTGATCTCCTTGAATCTCCTGTATTCGCTCCTTCCTTTGATCAACGTTAGCCACCCAAGTGTTTGGACTCTAGAGGTAATCCACCAAGGAAGAGAAATTGCTCAAGAAGATGGGTGATTGGCTAAACCCTTGTTTTCTATTCTCTGTAGAAAAACTAGTACTCTCCAACTCTTGGAATAAAGTGTATATATCATATCTGATATAAAACTCATCTTATATAGATATTGTTCAACCTTACTAATCTAATTAGAATTGGATTTAATTTAATTAATTAATTAAACTCTTTTAATTAATTTGGCTTCCCAACATATTGGGATTAATTAATTAAACTCCTTTAATTAATTTTCCTCCTAATCTTATTAGGAATAAGTGAGAGTACTAATATTAAATTAATTCTTAAACTCCTTTAGAATTAAAATAATAATAATTATAATAATATTAATAAGACTCCTCTTATTAATTTATATTTAATATTTTAAAAATATTAAATAATAAATATTAAGCTATTTAATTTATTCTATCACCATAGATTAAATTAATTATGTGACACCCCCAAATCTAGGTACTTTGTTTCCACATGATTTGGTGTTCACTATCTAAAAAAAACAAATATCTACCCAATAATAAGGAATGCAAAAAGATTTACAACCTCATCATTAAATAAAATCTTCCTTATGGAAAAGGATTAGAACCTTAATCCGAAAATATCCCAGGTTTTCAAACCTTAACATAAACAAATAAGTGCAGAAATAAAATATCATAAACAAGTCTTATTACAATCACAATCAAAGACAACAAGTCTTCACTTATTCATCTTGCCTTTCCCTTTACTTGTTGACGGTACGTCAACGTTCTCGGCTTTAACTGCAAGTAATTATGAAATATGCAAGAGTGAGCAAACAAAAGCTCACTTAGAATACAATAACAATATAACATAACTAAATAACTTCAAAAGATTTGAATAACTTTACTTCCATCAACAATAAAAAATTGAATAATAATTCTTTCATCAATACTTAGAATTTCGAATATTGAATCATCTGAGGGTCATAAGACCTTGAACTATGTCCTAGGTTATAAACATTTTTGTTTAAAACCTTTAACAGTCATTTAGACTATGGACTTTAACTCGTGCTTAGGGGGATCAACCCTTCGTACCATGTATTGTGCACAAATATTTAACGCTTTTGCGTAGTAACCACCCCTAATAAATAGGGTTGTTCATCTCAGTATTTGATACAAGTCCGCACCAACGAAAGTTTGGTTTAGGTAGCTAAAAGGAAATTTGGAGTTTTCAACTATCATCAACTAAGGAGTAGCTGAATCGACTCAAAATCATTAAGAGTTCAATAATACAAGAATTATGAACCAAGTATAAGTCATAACAATAGACTTCACAATAACTAGGCATGCTTTAGAAATAACTTAAATCATTTGAAAGATTAAGTAGATCTTGCTTGAACAAATAAGTCAAGATCGCATTACTTCAATATTAAGTTCAATACTTGTTAATTATGAATATCATAATACAACATAACTTGTACAATAATTAATAAGTTAAGAATCGGAACAAACTTGCATAATATAAAGAGTAAGGATTCGATAACTTGCATAAACGTAAAAGAAAGGTTTAGGAAACTTGCCTGAAACACAAGCTACACTTTACAATTACAAACCACTTCCACAATTGTCCTATATTTTATATTATGTTTATAACATCAATTAGTACATCATCATGATGTTTAAACCGTTGAACTTCTTGCTTAGGTTCAACTCACAACATGCACAACATATGCACATAACATTTTAAACTATTGTATTGTACCTTATGAAAGTAATATCCATGTACATGGTTAATATATCAAGATGAGACTTCAAAATATTTAAAACATATTAAAAATATGTTATCTCATTGTCTAATACACTTAACATGTCATCACATTAAATTAGCTAACATGTAACGCACAAAAACTTCACGGAACTCAAACTGAAAATCTTGGACAGCCCCTACCCCCGCTAGGGCGGGGTTCCCTAGGCTTATAGCCCTGCTGGGGCGGGGCCCACTGCTGGTGGGTTCCCCCAGCTCGTATCGTGCAGAGAAATAAGCCAATTTGTCTTATTTCTTCGCACCCAAATTTGATTTTTATTAACATAATATATATAAAACTTTATGAAAACAAAACCTTAAAGTTTTAACGTGATTATAACATTCATAAACATTATAACACATAATCAAAACACAATTTTCATGATTTTTGAAGAAAACAACATTCTTAAGCGTTCTTGACGAAAATTGCTACTGTGAGTTCGTTTTTAAACCAAATCATGTAATTCCAATTGTATTAACTGTATTCCTTAATATATTATCATAATTTATGATCAAATTAAGCAAAATTAACAATCAAAAACCTCAATTTTGATAATTTAAAAGACTATTTTTAAAATAAGTTCACTATAAATTATTATGAACATGATTTCTTCATGTTCATCGTATTTACGTGAATTGAACCATCTAGATTATCACATAACATTTATATAATAGTATATATGTGACACCCCCAAATTCGGATACTTTGTTTCCACATGATTTGGTGTTCACTATCTAAATAAAATATATATCTACCCAATAATAAGGAATGCAAAAAGATTTACAACCTCATCATTAAATAAAATCTTTCTTATGAAAAAGGATTACAACCTTAATCCGAAAATATCCCAGGTTTGCTAACCTTAACATAAAAAAATAAGTGCGAAAATAAAATATCATAAACAAGTCTTATTACAATCACAATCAAAGACAACAAGTCTTCACTTGTTCATCTTGTCTTTTCTTTTACTTGTTGACGGTACGTCAACGCTATCGACTTTAACTGCAAGTAATTATGAAATATGCAAGAGTAAGCAAACAAAAGATCACTTAGAATAGAATAAAAATATAACATAACTGAATAACTTCAAAAGATTTGAATAACTTTACTTCCATCAATAATAAAGAATTAAATAATAATTCTTTCATCAATACTTAGAATTTAGAATATTGAATCATCTGAGGGTCATAAGACCTTAAACTATGTCCTAGGTTATAAACATTTTCGTTTAAAACCTTTAACAGTCATTTAGACTATGGATTCTAACTCGTACTTAGGGGGATCAACCCTTCATACCATATATTGTGCACAAACATTTAACGCTTTCACGTAGTAATCTCCCCTAATAAATATGGTTGTTCATCTCAGTATTTGATACAAGTCCGCACCGAAGAAAGTTTAGTTTGGATAGCTAAAAGGAAATTTGGAATTTTCAACAATCATCAACTAAGGAGTAATTGAATCGACTCAAAATCATTAAGAGTTCAATAATACAAGAATTATGAACCAAGTATAAGTCATAACAATAGACTTCACAATAACTAGGCATGCTTTAGAAATAACTTAAAGCATTTGAAAGATTAAGTAGATCTTGCTTGAACAAATAAGTCAAGATCGCATTACTTCAATAATAAGTTCAATTCTTGTTCATTATGAATATCAAAATACAACATAACTTGTACAATAATTAACAAGTTAAGAATCAGAACAAACTTGCATGATATAAAGAGTAAGGATACGATAACTTGCATAAACGTAAAAGAAAGGTTTAGGAAACTTGTCTCAAGCGCAAGCTACACTTTACAATTACAAATCACTTCCACAATTATCATACATTTTATATTATGTTTATAACATCAATTAGTACATCATCATGATGTTTAAACCGTTGAACTTCTTGCTTAGGTTCAACTCACAACATGCACAGCATACGCATATAACATTTTAAACTATCGTATTATACCTTATGAAAGTAATATCCATGTACACATTTAATATATCAAGATGAGACTTCAAAATATTTAAAACATATTAAAAATATGTTATCTCATTGTCTAATACACTTAACATGTCATCACATTAAGTTAGCTAACATATAATGCACAAAAACTTCACGGAACTCAAACTAAAAATCCCGGACATCCCCTACACCCACTAGGGCGGGGTTCCATAGGCTTACAGTCCCGCTGGGGCGGGGCCCACTGTTGGTGGGTTCCCCCAGCTCGCATCGTGTAGAGAAATAAGCCAATTTGGCTTATTTCTTCGCACCCAAATCTGATTTTTATCAACATAATGCATATAAAACTTTATGAAAACAAAACCTTAAAGTTTTAACATGATTATAACATTCATAAACACTATAACACATAATCAAACACACAAATTTCATGATGTTTGAAGAAAACAACATTCTTAAGCGTTCTTGACGAAAATTGCTACTGTGAGTTCGTTTTTAAACCAAATCATGTAATTCCAATTGTATTAACTCTATTCCTTAACATATTATCATAATCGATGATCAAATTAAACAAAATTAACAATTAAACCTCAATTTTGATAATTTAAAAGACTATTTTTAAAATAAGTTCACTTTAAATTATTATGAACATGATTTCTTCATGTTCATCGTATTTACGTGAATTGAACCATCTAGATTATCACATAACACTTATATAATAGTATATATGTATGCTACAACATGTAATAATCGAAATCACATGATTTTTAAAGAAAACTAATTATAAAGAAGCAAAAATTGAAGATTATAACTTTAAAATTTTCAAGAGTTTAGATTATACCCTTAGATTATTTTGGAGAAGAAGACGATGGTGATAATTATCTCTTTGATTTCTCAAAACTTTCCCCCTTCTTCTTTCTCTCTTCTTTTCCTCTCTATTTTTCTCTTTTCTCTCTATTCTTTCTTTCTTCTTTGTTTTGTTCTTTTAACTAACGTAAAACTATTTGTATAACTGATATATATATATATATATATATATATATATATATATATATTATACGTATAATTATATAATATAACTGTTAAGTATTAAATCACATAATAATTATAATTAATACATGAGTTACAAATTTAAAATTTAAAATGCCCTAAGGCTTGTTTGGCCAAAACAGCTTTATTTTAAAAACAAATTATTAGTAGCTAGGGCCCTGTTTGGCAAAATGAGATTAAAACAGTTTTAAGGGCCTTGTTTGGGTAAAACTAATTTAAAACCCTTTTTATTCTTTTAATAAATCCTTTAACATATAGATTAAATGTTACACTTTGTTTAATTAAATCTTAACATTCTAATTTAATTAAATAAAAGCTAACATCAATTAACCACATAAAAATTATCACATAACAATTATAATTACTCGCTAATTAAAATTTCATATAACAATTATCACATAAACTTCATCTAATTTAATTATTTCAATTAAATTATAATCATAAAATTAATATACATCAATTAAATTTATAATTAAATAATCATTTAATTAATATATTACACTTAATTAAAATACTCCACAATAATCACATAATTTATTTAACTCAATAAATAAATCAATTAAAATATTTATTTGATTCAATAAATATTTAAAATTAGTATAAAATTCTCATTCGTTACAATCTTCCCTCCTTAAAAGGATTCTGTCCCCAGAATCACAACAAAAAAGATATCTCATCTGTTACATTCTTCCCCCCTTA
Organism: Panax stipuleanatus; assembly: GCA_020205555.1. Taxonomy (NCBI): domain Eukaryota; kingdom Viridiplantae; phylum Streptophyta; class Magnoliopsida; order Apiales; family Araliaceae; genus Panax; species Panax stipuleanatus. Next base: position 52,715,584 of record CM035119.1, read on the forward strand.
AAAAGATTCTGTCCCCAGAATCGGTGTGCAAGAATTTACACAAACAATTAAGCAAATAATTGGGGATATGTTTTCTTCATTACATCTTTGAGTTCCCACGTGGCTTCTTCAGTACTGTGGTTCCTCTAGATTACCTTAACAGAAGGTATCACTTTGTTTTTAAGTACTTGTTCCTTTCTATCAACTATTTGAACAGGCACTTCTTCATATGTTAAGTCTTTATCAAACTGTAAAGGTTTGTATTCTATTATATGCTTGTAGTCGTGTTTGTAAGGTCGTAACACGGAAATATGGAAAACGTTATGTATATTATCTAGCTCCGGATGTAACGCAACCTCGTAAGCCACTTCGCCAACCTTTCGCAGTACCTTGAAAGGTCCAATAAATCGGGGACTCAGCTTCCCTTTCTTGCCAAATCGAATCTTCCCCTTCTAGGGAGATACCTTCAGGAAAACGAAGCTTCTCGGTAAAAATTCTCGATTCTGACGATGTTTATCGGCATACTTCTTTTGTTTGTCTTGAGCAGCAACCAATCTCGTTCTGATTAGCTTCACGATTTCAATAGTTTGTTGTACCAATTCTGGTCCCAACAGTTAACGTTCATCGACCTCATCCCAGCACAATGGAGTTCTGCATTTCCTGCCGTATAACGCTTCAAAAGGCGGCATACCAATATTCGCGTGGTAACTATTGTTGTAGACGAACTCCACCAACGGTAGATGATCATCCCAGCTTCCTTTGAAGTCCATCACGCAAGCTCTCGGCATGTCCTCTAGCGTCTGAATTGTTCTCTTGCTTTGGCCATCAGTCTGAGGATGGTACGCCGTACTCATTCGTAATTACGTTCCCAGACATTCTTGTAAATGCTTCCAAAAATTTAACATAAAACGCGGATCTCTGTCGGACACAATAGACACCGGAACACCATGTTGAGATATAACATCCTTCATATACAACTTTGCTAACTGGTCCAAGTTGTATCTAATCTTGATCGGTAGGAAATGTGCTGACTTCGTCAGTCGATCCACTATTACCCATATCGTATCAAAACCCTTATGAGTTGATGGAAGACCAACCACGAAATCCATCGTGATATGTTCCCACTTCCATTCTAGAATTTCCAACGGTTGCAGCAATCCACTTGGTCTCTAGTGTTCTGCTTTAACTTTCTGGCACGTTAAGCATCTCGAAACGCATTCCGCAATGTCCCTCTTCATATTCGACCACCAGAAATGGTGTCTGAGATCCTGGTACATCTTCGTATTCCAAGGGTGAATCGAATACCTGGAACTGTGACCTTCATTGAAAACCTCCTCTTTGAATTTTGGTATTGGCGGTACCAATATTCTTCCTTCAAATCGTAACAGTCCTTCGTTATCGAGCTTAAACTTAATTTCTTCACCATCAGCTATTCTCTTTCGGATCTTCTCGCATTCTTCGTCATGAAGTTGTGCCTCTTTCACTTTGTCTACCAGAGTAGAACCAGTAGTTACTTGAAATAGCTTCTCATCCGATTCCTTCAGATACTTCACTCCAACTCTAACTTAGCCATCTGTGCTATCAACTGATCCTGATCAGTTAACATATTCAACTTCTCCCGACCTTTCCTTCTTAAAGTGTCTGTGACGACGTTAGCTTTACCTGGATGGTAAAGTATCTTGCAGTCATAGTCCTTGATCAGTTCCAACCATCTCCTTTAGTGCATGTTCAAATCCTTCTGGGTGAAGATATACTTCAAACTCTTATGATCTGTGTATATCTCACACTTTTCTCCATATAAGTAGTGTCTCCAAATCTTAAGAGCAAACACTACTACCGTCAATTCTAAGTCATGGGTCGGATACCTTTTCTCGTAATCCTTCAGCTGACTTGATGCATAGGCAATAACTTTGCCGCTCTGCATCAGCACGCAGCCTAATCCCTTATGTGAGGCATCGCTGTATACTACAAAATTTCCCGTACTATCCGGCAAAGACAACACAGGCGTAATACTCAACCTCTTCTTTAGTTCTTGGAAACTTTCCTCACACTTTTTTGTCCAAACAAATTTAACTATTTTACGAGTCAAATTTTTCAACGGAGTTCCGATTTTGGAAAGTCTTGGATAAATATTCGGTAATAACCTGCCAATCCCAAGAAACTCCTCACTTCAGACGGCGTCTTCGGATGATCCCAATTAATCACGGCTTCAACCTTTGACAGATATATCAAAATCCCATCTTTGTCAATCACGTTGCCAAGAAAGTGAACACGTTTTAACCAGAACTCACATTTCGAGAATTTAGCGTAAAGCTTCTCTCGTCTCAGCGATTCTAACATTAGTCTCAAATGTTCGGTGTGTTCCTCCTCGATTTTGGAATAAACCAGGATGTCATCTATGAACACCACTACGAACTTATCCAGGAATGGCTTAAAAACTCTATTCATTAAGTCCAAAATGCAACTGGGGCATTCATTAGACCAAATGACATCACCAAGAACTCGTAATGTCCATACCGAGTTGTAAAACCCGTCTTTGGTATATCTTCTCTCCTCACCTTCAACTGATGATACCCATTTCTCAAATCAATTTTTGAGAAATATCTAGCACCCTTTAGTTGCTCGAACAAGTCATTGATCCTAGGTAAAGGATACCTATTCTTGATCGTAACTTTATTCAATTCCCTATAATCAATGCATAGCCGCATCGATCCATCCTTCTTCTTCACGAATAAAACTGGCACTCCCCACGGTGAAACGCTCGGCTGAATATACTTCTCGTCCAATAATTCTTGCAGTTGAACCATAAACTCCTTCATCTCGACTGGAGCCATTCTGTACAGAGCTTTGAAAATTGGAGCAGTTCTTGGCACTAAGTCGATTACGAATTCTATCTCTCTATCTGGCAGAAGTCCTAGCAAATCGCTCGAAAATACATCCACAAACTCCCTAACCACGGATATCTCTTCTATCTTCGAGCTCTCCTTACGAGTGTCTACTATATAGGCTAGATATCCAGCACAGCCTTACGTCAAAAGTTTCTTGGCTTGCATGACAGTCAGACAACTTGCTTGTCTAGGCGATTTGGTACCATTAAAGACTAACTTTGACGGAGTCATAAGATTTACCGACTTCTTCTTACAGTCGATTATCGCCCCATTATTGAATAACCAATCCATACCCAAAATAACATCGAATTTCCCAAGTTTTATCGGAATCAAATCTACCCTCAATTCCTGACCCTTAATGTCCAATCTACGGTTCTTGTATACAAACCTAACAGGAATAACCTCCCTATTTGCAATCTCTATGTTCAAGGGATAAACTAATTCCTCTTTAGGAAAGTTTAGGGTCTTAGCAAAATCCTCAGATATGAATGAGCAAGTAGCACCCGAATCAAATAATACATAGGCATTTATACTATTGACCTGAATAATACCTGACACCACATCTTTTGATTGTACAGCATCCTGCACCGTCATGTTGAATGTTTGGGCAGTGGGTCGAACAGCCTACAGTGGTCCAGCGATATCTAGAGTGTTATCACTGCCATTTCCTCCATTCCCTGTTGACTCTGTTGCTGGATTCTTTGAGCAGTTATGAGCCATGTGATCCTTCGATCCACATATGTAGCAAGCTCCCTTCTTTGGGTTCGGGCAATTACACGCAATGCGGCCTTTCTGACCATAGTTGAAGTACACCCGTCTCCCCATCATGCACACTCCAGTGTGATTCTTCCCGCACGTCACACATGCTTCAATCTTCTTCTTCTGCTGGTTTCCCTGTTAACTTCTAGCAGAGGTGTTGTCATTCCACTTCTTTTTTTGGTTGATAGCACTGCTACTACCAGCCTTGGTTTCTGTCTTATTCTTCTTTTTCTTTTCCTGATTGAACTTGGTTACCGCGTCGCTTCCTCCTTCAGCGAGAATGGCCATCTCTAGCACAGCTGCAAACGTATTTAGCTGGAACATAGAGACCTTGCTATAGAGCCAGGGCTTCAGTCCTCTCTCAAACCTCCTCACCTTCCTAGCGTCGGTACTGACCTGGTACGTAGCGAACCTGGCCAGCTCGTTGAACTTCGCGGCATACTCCGACACCGTCATTCCTCCTTGCTTAAGCTCTGGAAACTGGACCTCCATCTGTTCCTACAAACTAACAGGGAAGTACATTTCAAAGAACATCTCTTTGAAACGGTCCCACGCTATAACACCTTCTCCTTCTCTAGTCTTATTGGCCTACCACCAAAAGCTAGCATCCGACTTCAACATAAAAGTCGTTAAAGCTATCTTCTGGCCCTCGCTAACTCTAGCTACCTCAAAGATCTTTTCCATCTCCATTACCCATGTATGGGCATCTATCGGGTTTACCGATCCCTTAAACCCTGGTGGCCCTGCTGCCTTAAATTCCTTGAAAGTCGTACCCTACACTTGCGATTGATTCGCAAGCGCTCCCGTCAGCAAATTCACTAATTGCTTAACTGAATTGGGATTCATCCCATCGTTATTGTTTTTGTTGTTGTTCGTCGAACCCTCGGGGTTTTGACGTGTAGGTCTTCTTCTAGAAGGCATTTTCTGTTAAGAAATATCCTTATTAGATCCTTTACTCAATTCTTAAGTATTCAAGTTCATACTTAAACATTTAAATAATTCCATTCACATGGAACACATAGCACGTCAATAAACTTCTTTATTCATTCATTCGTTGTTTTAAAAAAAACACAGAATAGATAGCATCTTTGCTATTACATCCTCTTTCCTGAACTGGAAGTCGCAGGATTACATTATTATCTTATCCCATTATTATCTTAATTATGGGATTTACATTTATTACATAAAGAAACTCATAAATAAAGACTCTTCTATCTAGGCATGTTAAGACGTCGCACAGCCTGTCTGCGTTCTTCCTCCTTTACCCGAAATGTTGTTCTGCGATCCACCATGTACCATGGTAAACCTTGGAACTGATCTGGGTAATAGAAGACACGATCCTGAGCCCTCTCTATAGCCGTATGGAAAGCGTATTCCGTCTCCCTCAGCTTGGCCTTCTTTACTTGAGCCTCGTCTTCAGCTCGATCGACACGTTGAGTAGCCCTCAAGCTTGTTTCCTCTGCTCTGGCATGCTTTGCTGACTCCTCCAGGATATCGTGCTTCAGCTTCGCTAGTTCAGCCCGTGCTTCGTCTCTATCACTCTCTGCGTGAATTAAATCCCACTTCACGTTTCCAACCTCAATGTCCAGCTCTTCGATCGTCTCATCCCGCTGCTGTATGGTTACTTCGAGCTCTCCGACTCGACCATATAGCTCCACGTTACGGTCGTAGATCACCTCATACATCTCAGCACTAGTAGAGTGAGGTGGGAATTCTTCCTCGGGATCCTCCTCCTTCTCTGACTCTTCTGACTCATCCTCGTCCTCATCATCTCGGTCAGATATCGGCTCATGCTCCTGCCCAGCTATGGTGATCAATGGAGATGGCTCCCTCCTAACCAACTGATCCTATACAACATGGATGTCTCGGGGTTCCTCGTCCCTCGGCATCTGAGGTAACTCCTCTCTAGCATGACTAGACTCTCCAACGTTCGTCATCTTGACAAGAAAATGTTAAAGTTCAATTATTACGTGGCATCGATCGACACTCTTCGAATACTAGAATGTAAACACATAGCACATAAGGTAATTTATTATCTCCACCTATCAGCACTATCTTTTAGATCTTCCTATAAGGCTACTACCTAAGGTTTTTCCCCCACCTAAGGTTTTTTCGCCACCTAAGGTTCATAACCTACTACTTTGATACCAACCTGTGAAACCCCAAAATCCGGGTACTTCGTTTCCACATGATTTGGTGTTCACTATCTAAATAAAACATATATCTACCCAATAATAAGGAATGCAAAAAGATTTACAACCTCATCATTAAATAAAATCTTCCTTATGAAAAAGGATTACAACCTTAATCCGAAAATATCCCAGGTTTGCTAACCTTAACAGAAACAAATAAGTGCGAAAATAAAATATCATAAATAAGTCTTATTACAATCACACTCAAAGACAACAAGTCTTCACTTGTTCATCTTGCCTTTCCCTATACTTGTTGACGGTACGTCAACGTTCTCGGCTTTAACTGCAAGTAATTATGAAATATGCAAGAGTGAGCAAACAAAAGCTCACTTAGAATACAATAACAATATAACATAACTGAATAACTTCAAAAGATTTTAATAACTTTACTTCCATCAACAATAAAGAATTTAATAATAATTATTTCATCAATACTTAGAATTTAGAATATTGAATCATCTGAGGGTCATAAGACCTTGAACTATATCCTAGGTTATAGACATTTTTGTTTAAAACCTTTAACAGTCATTTAGACTATGGACTCTAACTCGTACTTAGGGGGATCAACACTTCGTACCATGTATTGTGCACAAACATTTAACTCTTTCGCGTAGTAACCACCCCTAATAAATAGGGTTGTTCATCTCAGTATTTGATACAAGTCCGCACCAAAGAAAGTTTGGTTCGGGTAGCTAAAATTAAATTTGGAGTTGTCAACTATCATCAACTAAGGAGTAGTTGAATCGACTCAAAATCATTAAGAGTTCAATAATACAAGAATTATGAACCAAGTATAAGTCATAACAATAGACTTCACAATAACTAGGCATGCTTTAGAAATAACTTAAAGCATTTGAAAGATTAAGTAGATCTTGCTTGAACAAATAAATCAAGATCGCATTACTTCAATAACAAGTTCAATACTTGTTCATTATGAATATCAGAATACAACATAACTTCTACAATAATTAACAAGTTAAGAATCAGAACAAACTTGCATGATATAAAGAGTAAGGATTCGATAACATGCATAAACGTAAAAGAAAGGTTTAAGAAACTTGCCTCAAGCGCAAGCTAAACTTTACAATTACAAACCACTTGCACTATTATCCTACATTTTATATTATGTTTATAACATCAATTAGTACATCATCATGATGTTTAAACCGTTCAACTTCTTACTTAGGTTCAACTCACAACATGCACAACATACGCACATAACATTTTAAACTATCGTATTATACCTTATGAAAGTAATATCCATGTACACATTTAATATATCTAGATGAGACTTCAAAATATTTAAAACATATTAAAAATATGTTATCTCATTGTCTAATACATTTAACATGTCATCACATTAAGTTGGCTAACATGTAACGCACAAAAACTTCAAGGAACTCAAACTGAAAATCCCTGACAGCCCCTACCCCCACCGGGGCGGGGTTCCCTAGGCTTACAGCCCCGCTAGGGCGGGTCCCTCTACTGGTGAGTTCTCCCAACTCGCGATCGTGCAGAGAAATAAGCCAATTTGGGTTATTTTTTCGCACCCAAATCCAATTTTTATCGACATAATGTATATAAAACTTTTTGAAAATAAAACCTTAAAGTTTTAACATGATTATAACATTCATAAACACTATAACACATAATCAAAATACAATTTTCATGATTTTTGAAGAAAACAACATTCTTAAGCGTTCATGACTAAAATTGCTACTGTGAGTTTGTTTTTAAATCAAATCATGTAATTCCAATTGTATTAACTCTATTCCTTAACATATTATCATAATCCATGATCAAATTAAATAAAATTAACAATCAAACCTCAAATTTGATAATTTAAAAGACTATTTTCAAAATAAGTTCACTTTAATTTATTATGAACATGATTTCTTCATGTTCATCGTATTTACGTGAATTGAAGCATCTAGATTATCACATAACACTTATATAATAGTATATATGTATGCTACAACAAGTAATAATCGAAATCACATGATTTTAAAAGAAAATTGTGACATCCCTGATTTTAAAGAAATTATAAATGAGAATTTAATAAATAAAAATCTTATTACAAGATGTTTTGAGTTGAGTATGTGTATACGTGTAATATATTGTGAAATATGTGAATTAATGTGAAGAGAATTTAAATATTTATTGGAATAAATAAATATTTTAATTTATTTATTTATTAAGTTAAATAAATGATTTTGTGATTATTATGGAATAATATAATTAAGTGTAATATATTAATTAACTAAATATTTAGTATTTAATTTAATTGATATAATGATTTTATGTTATATTTTTATTTTAATTGAGATAATTAAATTTGATGAGTAATGTGATGAGTGTTACATGCAATTATAATTAGCGAGTAATTAAAATTATGTGACAATTTTTATGTGATTAATTGATGTTAACTTTTAATTAATTAAATTATAATGTTAAAATTTAATTAGTTAAAGGATAACATTAAGAATATGTGTTAAAGAATTTATTAAAAGAATTAAAAGAGTTTTAAAACTGTTTTTTCCAAACAAGGCCCTTACATTGTTTTAAATCTGTTTTGCCAAACGAGGCCTTACTACTAAAAACCTGTTTTTACAAAAATAATGTTGTTTTGCCAAACAAGCCTTAGGGCTTTTAAAATTTAAATTATAACTTAATTATATTAATTGCAATTATGGTGTTAAATATGGTGGTTTAAATATTGGGAGTTATAATATATAATTATACATATAATATATTAGTTATATGTGTATTGTATATACGTTAGTTTAGAAGTTAGAAGAATAGATGTTAGTCAGATAGAACAAGGGTTAGTATGTGTTAGAGAGAAAACACAGAAAACCTAGAGCTAGAGAGAAGGAAGAAGGAAGAAAAAGAGAGAAGAAGAGGAGGAAAGGAGGAAGGCTTTGAGAGAAAGTCCTTGTTCAACCTTATCATGATCTTTTTCTTACTCACTAAGCCAAAGTATAATCTCTAATCTTGTAGTTTAGAGATTTTATATTGATGTTCTTCATGATTGAGTCCTCTGTAAATTGAGTTATCATGAAAAGTTAGTGTAAACATGAAATTGTATATATGAATTGTGTCAAATATGCTTATAATTAATTTATATGCTAATTAGGATGTTTAATACATGTGTATATGATGAACATGAGGGATTCATGTTCATCAAGAAGTTACAGTGAATATATATTTTGAAACTATATGGTTTTCTTTAAAATCAAAATTTTAAGTTTTATGGTGGATTGTTGTACAAATTGATTGAGGATTTTGTTAATTTGTCAAGGAACGTATTCAAGTATGTTCTGAATTGTGTATTTCATTTTAAAAATAAATTACAGTGTTCAATTTCATCAAGAACACGTATCAATAGTTTTTCTTCAAAAATTATGAAATTGGTTTTTTTAAATTGTGTGTTTTGATGATTTCATGTGTTAAAACATGTTAGAAGTTAGAATTTATGTTTTCTATAAAGTGGTTATGAATGGTATTAACTAAAAGTGGAATTTGGTGTGGAGAAATAAGTCAAATTGACTTTTTCTCTGCACAGTTTTCCAGCAAAACTTGAACCACTGGAGGGGGCCGGCCCCGGCGGGCCTTGCTAAGCCTAGAACCCCAGCCCCGGCTAGGGGTATGCAGAAAAGAAAGCTTTGTTTTTTTTTTTGTGTATTTTGAAAAGCTAAGTTTATGTGATAATTGAGGATATGATAAACATGCTTTAAAATGTTAAATAATAGTAATAAGTTATATTAATAAAATTTAATGTGTAATTATAATTTAAAATAATTATAATTATAGTAAAGGTTTAATTTAAATTATAATTATTAAATTATAATGAATATAATTTGATTAGTTTTAAATCAAAGTACATGTTTAACTTGAAGTATAATTTGTTAAATTATAATATGATATGTAATTATAATTTGGAATAATTATAATTGTGGTAAAAGTGTAATTTAAATTGTAATTTATTTAATTATAATTTAATGAGTGCATGAATTGAAATTGATTAATTGTAATCTAAGTAATTATTTAATTTAAATTATAATTGGTCTACTTATAATTTAATGCATGATGTAGTGTGATTAATTATAAATTATAATTTATTTAATTATAATTTGATTAATTAGAGTAATGGTTTAAATTGTTTAATTATAATTTGATTAGCATAAGATGTAATTATAATTTGATTAATTATAATTAAAATAGATGTTTAAATTATAATTTATTTAATTATAATTTAATATGAGTATGTAATTATTAATTGATTAATTATGTGAGCATGTAATATGATTATGTGATGTGATTAATTTTGTGATGATTAATTATTAACTTAATAGTTAAAGAGGAATGAGTTAACCTAAATTGGTTAACTAACTATGAGAAGTAATAATGTGATAATTAACTTATATTGTTAATTATACATATAATTTGACAGTGTGTGTCAAATAAATGGGAGAGAATTAGAAAGTATAAAGTAGAATGTACTTAAACGTTTGATAAGCGTTGCTAGGTGACTAATAATTAATGCGTATGGTAATACGTGAGTAGGATTGATGAAGCAGATTATTATAAGTTATTTTTCGATAATTGGTAATCTATGAGCCAGGCAAGTCTTTCGGATCCTATTTTCTACGTGAACTTGATGAACTGTTTTAAATTGTATTGCAAAGAGCATGATATGTTATATATGTTGTAAGCATGAATGTTAAAGTCAATTTATGACTACATTGATTGATTAAAGAATGTTGATTAAGTAAGGAACTCAATCGTTATATTTGTTATGTGAATTAAAGCATGTATGCCATGTTACTTTAATTATTATGAGATGTATGTTGAGCATGTTATTATGTGCTATGTGATGCATGAAAATTGTTAGAACTTGCTGAGCTGTCGAGCTCACTCTTGCAAATAACCATTTTTGCAGGTCAAGGATGCAAGGTAATGATACGTGCTAGTTAAACTTTAATTGAGATCAATAGCGATGCAGGAAATTATTTATTCTAGATGAGTAATGTAATTATTTTACATGTAACATGATTGTTAAATTATAAGTTAAACTATCCGATGTATATGGATATTGCTTTATGATGTAAGACTTGTATAGTCATTTTGTTGTAACGATTCATGATATAGATTTGAATCGAAGAGATGTAATGTAAAGGTTGCGATTCAGGGCAATAAAGAAAGATTTTATAAAAGTTTTAAATATTCTTCATTTTTAGTGATTTTAATATCGAATAATGATGTAAAGATGGATTAAAGTTGTATTGCTAACGATCGAGAAGGAAAATATTATTGTATGAATTTTGGGGTCGTTACAAAAACTAATTACAGAGAAGTAAAAACTTGAAGAACATAACTTTAAAATTTTTAAGAGTTTAGATTATACCCTTAGATTGTTTTGGAGAAGAAGATGATGGTGATGATTATCTCTTTGATTTCTCAAAATCTTCTCCTTTCTTATTTCTCTCTTCTTCTATTCTCTGTTTTCTCTGTTTTCTCTCTGTTCTTTCTTTCTTCTTTGTTTTGTTCTTTTAATTAACGTAAAACTATTTGTATAACTGATATACATATATATTATACGTATAATTATATAATATAACTGTTAAGTATTAAACCACATAATAATTATAATTAATACATGAGTTACAAATTTGAAATTTAAAAAGTCATAAGGCTTGTTTGGCCAAAACAGCTTTATTTTAAAAATAGATTATTAGTAGCTAACACCCTGTTTGGCAAAACGAGATTAAAACAGTTTTAAGGGCCTTGTTTGGGTAAAACTAATTTACAATCCTTTTTATTCTTTTAATAAATTCTTTAATACATAGATTAAATGTTACACTTTATTTAATTAAATCTTAACATTCTAATTTAATTAAATAAAAACTAACATCAATTAACCACATAAAAATTGTCACATAACAATTATAATTCCTCGCTAATTATAATTTTATCTAACAATTATCACACAAACTTCACCTAATTTAATTATCTCAATTAAATTAGAATCACAAAATCAATATACATCAATTAAATTAAATATTAAATATTTATTTAATTAATATATTACACTTAATTAAAATACTCCACAACAATCACATTATTTATTTAACTCAATAAATAAATCAATTTCAACATTTATTTGTTTCAATAAATATTTAAAATTAATATAAAATTCTCATTCGTTACAAATTACACTTAATGTATTATTACAATTATGCCATTACCTTCTTAAATAATTATTCTTCTTTTTATGGTGTGACCCTTTAGGTTCGCCATATTAAACTGGTTGTGAATAAATCAATTAGAACAATTCTAATCTTATTTAAATAAATAAATTAAATAAATAATTTATTTAAATAAATAACATTTATTCTATAATAGGGATAAGCCTCCCTAGCGATTAACGACTTTCCAAATAATATAAATTTCAACATTTATTATAAATTTCAATAATATAAATTGATTTATTAGAGGGGGTGAATGTAAAATCCCAAAAGCCTAATAAGAGTCGATAATGTTATTTCTTCGTTTATCAATAAAATCTCTCCGTTCTGAATATGTATCATGTTATTATATACTCTATTGAAGACTACGGTCAAAATTATTTTTCTCCGAAAAACGTTGTGCTCGACACGTCGTGCTAAAATTTTTTATTCCGTATTTGGACTTTTCAGTATATTATTTTATCAAGCTGCTTTGTCGTGCTTACACTGACAAAACACTTTGTCGTGCTTCGTCTAGATTATGTGACAAACCCTAAATTAGGAAATCCTAATGCTAAATTAGGAAATCCTAAACCTAATTTCAAAACCCTAACCCTAATTAAGAAGTACTAAGCCTAATTAGGTTATCCTAAACCCTAATTATGTCGACTAAACTTAAATTAGGTGTTAATAACTTCATTAAGTTATCCTAAACACAAAAATCAAAACACTAAATCATAATTAGTGAGGATTAGGGCAAGGTTAGCTTACTAATCAAATTGAAGTTGCTCAAAAGCATGTGCCACCACCACAACCTAAAATCCTATCTCATCTGGCTACTAAACAACTTGTCATACCAGCACAAGTTCACAAGCAAGGATATTTTTGGAGGCAAGAATGGAAAAATGACATAAAAACCCTAACTTACCAATTCTATAAATAGCAGCCTCATTGCTGGCCAAACTCACGAATTCTCTCAACCTAAACACTCATATTACCTGCCATAATAAGCCCTAGCAATAGCAAGATCAGAATCAAAGCTTAGATAGCAAATTTTGCTCAAGAAAGGTATAAATCCTAATTCTACATTAGATCTTTGATTCTTTGTTAGATTTGTTGTTTAATTATGTGTAATAGCATGTTAGTAAGTGTTCTGGGTTGATAGATCATGTTTTTATAATATCTAGATGCATCAAAAAGGTGTTTAAGCAAACTGATTATTTTTTCAAAACAGGCCTGACAGCCTAATGTCAGAGCTCGTAGATCTTCATATGTTAATGTCTAAGTCTGTTAATTGTATGCTAGTTGTAGTATTACATGAGCTTAGTAAGCTAGAACAAGAATCAAGTTCATTAGATTAACAGAATGAAAGATACAAGTGGTCAAAGGTCGTTGACCGATCACGAAGTTCTGATTTCTGGGTTACCCAAAAATCTCAAGAACAGTTAAGCATGGCAGTTTGACCGGCTTATATCTTTCTCTCTATATGTTGTTAAGCTAGCTAAGTGTTATGTTATTATACCCTTACATGTATACTGCAAGTGTGATACACTTTAACACATGATAAATACATAGGATGACTAGAATTAATGGTCAAAACTCGTTGACCGTTCACGATTTCATTTTCTAGAAAACTCAGAAAATGAAGAACACAAAAAATAGCTTCTGACAGTACTTTGACCGGCTTAGATCCTTACTTTAGGATGTTACTCGGTCCAAGCCAGTGCTATCTCGTTGTACTATGACACATAGACTACACACTACAACAATCAAAACACACATCTAATACACATAATTGAAGATATTGGAACCACAAGGTTATTGACCGACGTTGACCACTGTTCTGGGTTACCCAGAAACCCAAGAACAGCTCTGACACAGCTACTTTGAGCCTTAATAACTTTCTGATATGGTATGATTAGAGTCCAAACTTAATATCATGTTGTAGTATTACAAAAACACTATACTATTGAAACAATTAGAAACCTAGAATAATAACAAGGTTAGAGAACAAGCTTGGTGGTCTTCAGGCTAAAGAACAGCTATAGCGACGCTACCTGTCACCTATGACATAAAGCGACGGACATAGTTAAAATAAATAAAAATAATTATAAATTAAGTTTTAAAAATTATTTTTAAGTTATAATAATTAACTTTTAATATTTTGACATAAATTCCATAAATATTTTTATAATTAATAAATTAATTAATTAAATAAATAAATCATTTATAAATAATAAATAATTATTTAAAAATAATTTAAATGTTCTAAAAATCATATAAAATGATTATAAAATACTAAAAAATAATACTAAGGTTTTAACAATTATACTAAGTAATTAATATTTTTTTAAGTATAAAATAAATGATTTAAAATTCATTCTATTGGATAATTAAATACTTAAAAATTATTATAAACTTTCAAAAATTATTATAAATAATAAATAAATTGTCTAAAATTATAATAAAGCTTATAAGTAAGTTTAACCTGGATATTAACTTAATAAATATTCGGTAAGGTTTTAGGACACCGAAATCATATTAAGCATAGACCGAACTTATATCGTTTGAGTAGTTAGGTATTGTTATCAATACTAATGATCTATACCAATATGTTTAACATATTTTAGGTATCCTAAACACTTCGAGTAACGTTAGATAGACGTTCTTCGCACAGGCAAGTATTCTATCCTTAAACTTATTACCTTACACAAATTCTTGAATCCTACTTGAATGTTTTTTGATATATTATACCGAACCAAGTTGTTACCCGTTTATTGTGAAAGTTATTGCTATTGTTTAAGCATGTCTTAAGAAATGAATCATTTATTCATATGATATTGAATTGTTGTTTATCAAGTACAAAATATTGAGTCAAACCAAATTGTTTTGGTAAGACATCCTATACCGAGTTGAATTTACCATAAATTGGGTCTTAAATTGTGTCTACGAATTGGCACTAGACGTAGGATGATATGCATACTCCTAGGATATTGAATAGGCTGATCCCCTATATCATATCCGAATACGCAGATTTCTAAATCTTTGTAACTGACAAAAATAGTTGATATAAAATTTCCAGAAATGGTCATCAACACTCAATGAAGTAAAATTGTTGCACTATCGTTTATTCAAATCAAACTTTGTGTTTATAAATATAAACTTGCTGAGCATGTCATAGCTCATTCTTGCAAATCATTTCCTTTCCAGTTTTAGATGGTAATCCCAGCACTTCTGGAACACGTAATGGAAAAAGGTCATGCTTAGATTAGTTTTATGTTACTGTCTTTATTAAATGTAAGTCTTATAAGACTTTTTTTGTAATAAGAACTCAATGTTGAGAACCAAGTAACCGAACTTATTATATGAAATACATAGTATCATCTTTTGTTTCTGCATTCGTATACTTGTACATTCTTAGATGATTTAGTTGTATAGTTGAAGTAATACAGTATCCATAGGGATTATACATCTGAGTGAGGGTATTAGCAATATGGACTGATTATGTTATTGCTAATACTCTGGATTTCGGATATATATGAACTACTGATCTGAAAGGGATATTCAAAAGATACAGTCTATACATCCAAGTGAGGGTATCCAAACATAGCAATAGTTCTGATGAGAATTATTATCTGTTATGGGATACTGTGAACCTTGGATAGATAGGAATTATATCTTGTTGAATATTTATAGTGAAAATTAGTTAGAAGTGAACTCCAAATCGGATACCATGGGAGTATAGATTTGGAGGTGTCACCTTAATTGAATAGTCGTGAACACCAGATCGGATACCACGGGTCTATAGATTTGGGGCATCAGACATATCCTCTTGATAACCTCATTTGAAATCTTCATGCTCGTGAAGTCGACATGCTAGTCGAAAAAGTCAGATCAGACACAGATCTCAAGAAGAAAGGAATTGCTTTCAAAGCACTTCTTATAGATCAAGAAAGTGATGACGAAGAACTAAATGAAGAACTCACGAGTCTAGATAACAATGAAGTTGCTCTATTATTCAGACAACTCAGGAGAGTAATTCAAAGCAAAGTAAAAAAATATGGAAAAGGCTTTATGAAAACAAACAACAACTTCAAAAACAAGCAAGTATTCAAGCCAAAAGCACAAGGAGGAAACTTCAAAGCAAACAACAACTTCAGAAATGTCAACTCCAATGAAGATTCAAATACATGTTTTGAATGCAACCAACCTGGACATTTCAAAAGTATTGTCCAAAATTAGTCAACAACAAAGTTCTAGTAGCTGAGGAAGGATAGGATCTAAGTGACGACGAGGAAGCTGCTGAACAAACCGAAAAAATTGCAAATCTTTGTTTAATGGCAGACAATGACTCATCACCAAGATCTGAGGTAAATTCTAAACATCAATTACCTAGCACTTTATTTTTCATATATACATTAGAAAATATAAATGAAGAACATTATGAATTACAAGAAGCGTACAGTTATTTATATGAAAATAATGAAATAATAAAAGAAGATTTCATGACATTAAAAGAAGAATTAGAAAAATTAATTAAAACTAATAAAAATCTTGAAATAGAAAATTCTAGTTTAATCATAACTAATGAAAACTTGAATAAAGAAAAAGTAGAAAATGATTTATTATTAAAAGAAAAATTAAAAAAATAAACAAAAATAAACAAAAATCTTGAAATTAAAAATGCAAATTTAATTATAACTAATAAAAGTTTAAATGAAGTAATTAAAATTAGAAACTAATTCATTAAAAAAGAATTAGAACAATTTAAAAAGATAAATAACAATCTTGAAATAGAAAATTCAACACTTATCATTTCAATTGAAAATCTTGAAGTTAAAAATTCAACATTTGTTGTAATTAATGAAGATACTCAAATATAAGATCAAGAGATAACTAAAGAAATTAAAATGCTCAAGCTTGAAAATTCACATCTAAAAACAGAATTAGAAAAATATAATTCTTTAGTATAAAATTTAACCAAAGAACGTGACGATTTAAATACTATATTTTATAAATTTACAAAAGAAAAAGAAAATCTTGATGTCATGTTAAAGCAACAAAAATGTAGTTTTAATAAAGAAGGTTTAGGGTATATTGGAGAAATAAGTAAATCAAAAGATAAAGGATTATATCATGTTAAAAGCAAAGAAAAAGAAAGTCATACTTTCGCTTTTCACTAAATGCTATTACTGTAATAGAAATGGACATTCCTTTTATATGTGCAATGCTAGAAATGAAAATTATAAAGGAAAAATTAGTTGGGTTCCCAAAGGAACATACATTGAACCAACCATTACAACAAAAGAATTTCATAAAAAATTATTATCATACATCATATAATCATGTTACTCATAGAATGCTTATTTCTACAAAAACAAATTATCATATGCCAAGTTTTGTAAAGGAAAATAAAAATGTTCCTTAAACAAAATGGAAAACTTACCCAAAAGACCCTTCATATTAAAGGCTACCAATTTGTGAAATTAGTATATATTGCAGATATGTCTTGCAACTGATTTGAATAAAAGTAAATGGTATCTCAATAGCGATTGTTCAAGACATATGACTGGTGACAAATCAAAATTGAAAAATCTTCAAGCTACAGACTGTGGTGAGGTAACCTTTGGAGATAACAATAAAGGTAAAATAATTGGAGTTGGAAGTGTCGGTAATAACTAGATAACAATCTCTAACGTTTAATTAGTCACAGGACAGAGGTATAATCTTTTATCTAGTAGTCAACTATGTGATAGTGGTTTTAAAATATCTTTCAATACATATAATTGCTCTATATTTGATCAAATTGGTAAATTAGTTTTAGTGTGTCCTAGATATCAAAATGTGTACACGTGTGACTTAGATATATATTCTCATCTAGATAATATTTGTCTTGTGTCTGCAAATGATGATCATTGGATTTGACATCGTAGGCTAGGTTATATCAACATGAAACTTATCAATAACTTTTCAACTAAAGAACATGTTCGTGGTCTTCCAAAACTAAAGTTCTTAAAAGATCATATTTGTGAAGCTTGTGAATTGGGAAATCAAATTCATACATCTCATAAACCTAAACTCACTGTGTTAACTTCTCGACCCTTAGAACTTTTACATATAGACCTAGTAGGACCTAGTACTAAACATAGCATGGGTGGTGCAATATACATTCTAGTTTCGGTTGACGATTATTCTCGATTCACATGGGTTGACTTTTTGAAATTTAAAAATAAAGCTATTAACTTTTTCTCTTCTTTATGTAAGAAAATTCAGAATCAATAGAGAAGCTCTATTGTTTATGTTCGATCTGATCACGGAAGAGAATTTGACAATTTTGATTTTATTATGTTATGTGATGAGAACGGTATAAGTCATAACTTCTCTGCTCCTTATACACCACAATCAAATTGTGTAGTTGAAAGAAAAAAAATCAAAAATTATAAGAAATGACTAATACCATGTTAAATGAATATCGTCTTTCAAAATATTTTTGGTCTAAAGCTATGGCAACATCTTGTTACATTTTAAACAGAGTTTTATTATGACCTATTTTGCTCAGAACTCCCTATGAGCTTTATTTTAAAAGAACTCCAAAAATAAACTATTTTCGCGTTTTTGGGAGCAGATGTTTTATTTTAAACACCAAAGGACATCTGTAAAAATTTGATCCCAAATCTAATGAAGGAATATTTATGGGATATTCTCTTAATAGTAAAGCATACAAAGTTTTTAACAAAAGAAGTTTAGTTGTGGAAGAGTCAATGAACGTAAATTTTGATGAAGCTCAGCCTCCTCCCAAATACAAAGACTTAGTTGACAGTGATGTTGTCATTGAATATATTCTCAGAAATATGAAAGAACCAAAACTAGATAATACATCTCCACCTATTAATAAAAATCCTATTGAAAACCCAAACCCTTAGTTAAGTGATTTGCCCAAAAAGTCACATATCATTAAGAATCATCCTTTAGTGTGATTGGCAATATTGATATAAAGGAGTTCTTACTAGATCACAAGCACATAATTTGGCTGGTCATTTATCTTTCTTATCTCAAATTGAGCCTAAAAATATAAAACATGTTTTACTTGATGAAGACTAGATAATGGCTATGCAGGATGAACTTGAACAATTTACTAAAAACAAAGTCTAGGAATTAGTTCCACAACCCAAGGATATCTCAATTATTGGAACTCGATGGGTTTTTTGTAATAAACTATATTAAAATGGAACTGTTGTACGTAATAAGACAAGATTAGTTGCACAAAGGTATAATCAACTTGAAGGTATTGACTATGATGAAACATATGCTCTTGTTGCTAGAATTGAATCTATACGTATATTATTAGCATTTGCCTGCTATAAAAACTTTAAATTATTTCAAATGGATGTCAAATCTGCTTTTTTAAATGGTGTTATAGAAGAGAAAGTTTATGTTAAACAACCTCCTAGTTTTGAAGATTTTGATCATCCTGAATATGTCTACAAATTGCTTAAAGCATTATATGGTTTAAAACAGGCCCCCAAAGCATGGTATGAACAACTAAGTAAATTTTTGCTAGAAAATGGGTTTAAAAGGGGTACTGTTGATACTACTTTATTTATTCAAAATAAGAATGATGATATTCTTGTTATTCAAATATATGTTGATGATATCATTTGTGGATCTACTGATATTACTATGTGCAATGATTTCTCTTAAAGTATGAGTAAAGAATTTGAAATGAGTATGATGGGAGAATTAAACTTCTTCCTCGGATTGCAGATCAAACAAGGAGAAAAAAGTATTCATATATCCCAGTCTAAATATTGTAAAGAAATGATCAAGAAATTTGGTTTAGAATCTGCAAAACCTCTTAATACTCCTATGTTAACTACTGATAAATTAACCGCTGATGAAAATGGAAAAAGTGTTGACTCAAAGAAGTATAAAGGAATGATTGGAAGTTTACTATATATAACTGCAAGTAGACTTGACATTATGTTTAGTGTTTGTAAATGTGATAGATTTCAAGTAAATCCTAAAATATCACATTTGGTTGCAGTAAAACGAATTTTTTGATATCTTAAAAAAACCACAGACTTGGGTTTATGGTATCCTAACAATCAACCATTTATATTTGTGTGATTTTTAGATTCTAACTATGAAGGTCATCATGTTGATCGAAAAAGTACTAGTGAAACTTGTCAGTTTATGGGAGGATGTTTAGTTTCTTGGTTTTCTAAGAAACAAAACTTCGTATCTATTTCAACCACTGAAGCTGAATATATTGCTGCTGCACGTTGTTGTGCACAAATATTGTGGATGAAATAGACTCTTGCAGACTATAATTTAAAATTTGATTGTGTGTCAATTTTATGTGATAATACAAGCACTATTAACTTAAGCAAAAACACCGTATTATATGTTATGTCAAAGCATATAGACATTAGACATCATTTCTTACATGATCATGTTAATAATGGTATTATTAAAGTAGAACACATTAATACTGAATTAAATATTGCTAATGTATTCACTAAACCTGTGGCGCCCCAAAAATTCAGGTGCTTATACCTCGAATTCGGTGCTTCACGATCTAACTCTAATAACATGCTAAAAGCTCAAACAACGTAATAATAGAATAATTTACATTCTTATAATATAAATATTCTCGTCCCAAGGTCTCACAACCATGACTAGCTTAATACATAACTTAAACCCAAACATAACTTAATACATAATACTAATTAAGTTTTAATACATAGCCATAGATAAGTCTTAATACAACAAAATGATAAATCTTCTAACATAGAAGAACAAAGCTACATCGTAGCCTTGCCTTTGCCCTTATCCTTGCCTGATGTTTCACCATGTTCTGCCTTAACTGAAAGGTTTAAAGAAAGCAAGAATGAGCAACAAATTTGCTCAGAAAGTATATAACAATAAGGGTAAACATGCATAAGTATTTAGATAATAATCTTGAAAGTATAAAGATTAATGGTAATCTGAGAGTTTAAAGAATAATGTTGTAAATAAGGAAGTATCAATAGTTCCAAAACTGTCCTTTGAATTGTAAACAGAAAGTCATTATAGACCGAAGCATTATCAAAAGAATTCAAAGGTTTCAACATTTTCCAATAGATAAGATTTTTAATACTAAGTAGTCATCGTGGACCAAGAACTCCTGCTAGATTTAATAGTATTTTACTGAAAATCCAATATAAATAAGTACAACAGGTGGTCAACCTATAGTATCCTACATTATGCATAATATTTAAACATGACATTCACGCGTGTGTTGGTTTCCCAACATATATATATCCCTTTTATGAGGGTTGTTCGTCTTAGAAATTTATTGTTAGGTTTGTATATAGCGCGATTACGTAATCAAATCACATAAAAGGTGCAGAAGCGCGGTAAAATAGAATTTAAAATTTTTTATACAAACCATCATCATGATCATACTTTATGCTTAGTTGTCAATCAATAGAAAGGACAAAGAGATCAGATTCATACCTTTGTAGAAACTAGCTTCCTCATGTACAAGTTCACCTCCAATTCCTTTTCACATTCAACTTGAATCCACCAGGTTTGGTTCCTTCTTTTGATCAACGTTAACCACCCAAGTGTTTGGCCTCTAGAGGTGATCCACCAATGAAGAACAAATATTCAAGAAGATGAGTATTTGGCTAAACCCTAATTATATCTCTATAGAATATGTTTAGTCTCCAAACTGTTGGAATGATCATTAATGTAACGACCCCAAAATTCATACAATACAACTCTCGACATCAGTCGTTAACAATAAATCGAACTTCCAACTTTACATAATTAATCGGTATTAAACTTAATAAAATGCGAAATAATTAAAACTTTTATATTTTTCTTTCTATATTTCCCCGAATCACAACCTTTATCATTACATATCTATGATTCAAATTTATTTCATGAATTGCTTCATCAAAGTTGCTATATAAAATCTTACATTACAAGTCAATATCCATTATACATCAGAAAACTTAACTTAAAACTTAACAATTATAATACATCTAAATCATCAACTATATTTCTCATCTAAAAGCAAATAATCTTTTGGAATTGATATTGCTCTCTATTCAAGTAGCACGTATCATTACCTTGAATCCTTGACCTGTAAAATGGTTATTTTTCAAGAATGAGCTCGACAGCTCAGCAAATCTAATAGTTTTCATGCATCACATATCACACAATATCATTCTCAGCTCATACATCATAATCGTTTAACTAAACATATCATACATGCTGTATTTCACATCTCAATTAAAGATTAAGTTCCATAACCCAATAAGTTTAGTCATAAATTGACTTTCATAGTGTAAAGCATCATTTATAATTGCATATACATTCAACAGTTTAAATTATAACAATCAGTTACCAAATTCATAAAGAAAATATGAACTAAAAGACTTGCCTTGATCGTTATTTACCAATAACAGATTAACAGCTTACAGCTATCTGCACTTCACGTGCCCTACACAATTATATAATCATGCACATCAACTATTAGTCTCATAGAAAATATTAGTTGTAATGTAAACTTTACTCTATATCCACAACCCTTCCTATTAATTAATACACAATAATCAATTTGATTGTGTTAACTTTCGACTTATATCTCACTATATTTCTTCTTAGTCATACTCAAAGTTCCTTCAAATATTTAAGTCTTTCTAGGACTCCTTATTTGTTTATATTAACCCAATTCCATATCTTATAATGTTCATTTCATTTGAGTTAAAATACTTATTAAGTTCACTAACACATGGCACAACGTTTCGACGTTCATTCGTCGCACGCCCGATTCGTCCCTCTTACGTACGCTTAACATGCTCATACAACGTGTCTAAAACATCATTGATTAATGTTAAACATCATTATATTTCATAATATTTATGTTTTATAATTAGAACAACATCTTTTATAGTCGAGAGCACAACACTTGCGTACGTGCATGTCTGACGCCCTCCGATTGCCTTCGAATACGCATCAGTCACAAAGATGTCC
Source organism: Panax stipuleanatus (assembly GCA_020205555.1). Lineage (NCBI taxonomy): Eukaryota > Viridiplantae > Streptophyta > Magnoliopsida > Apiales > Araliaceae > Panax > Panax stipuleanatus. Next base: position 52,738,654 of record CM035119.1, read on the forward strand.
ATTTTGACCCTGCTAACGACTTCAAATCGAAAAACTTAAAGAATAAAAATTGTATGTCTACTCGTTATCTTTCCGAATCATCCTGAATCGATATAATCGGAGTTCATATGAAAACGTTATGCTTGTTTTACTACAGGAGGTCAAAACAGTCTCGCCTTACACTATTTACACTATTCTGGATAGCAGGTTTATCCGTTGGGGTGGGTAAATACCTGCAGAGGAGGGTGTCTAGGCTGATGGAAAAATTAACTCGCGAACTGTGCAGAGAAAAAGCCCAATTTGGCTTATTTATTCGCACCAAACTCAGATTTTTGTACATATAATGCATATAAAACTTTATAAAACCATAACTTTAAACTTCTAAAATGTTTTTAATATACATAAACACCACAACACATAATCCAAATCCTTAATTTTATGATTTTGAAGAAAACACCATTGTTAAGTTTTTTTGAAGAAAATTAACACTGTGAGTTCTTTTTTAAACCAAATCACATAATTCAAATCATGTTTTGTTCGTTTCTTAACATATTATTATAATCTATGATCAATTTACATAACATATCACAATCAAACATAAATTTTGATATTTAAGAAACTATTTTTCAAGTTAGTTCACTGTAAACTGCTATGAACATGATTTCTTCATATTCATCATATTTACATGAATTGAATCACTTAATTTACCATATAACACATATAAAATAGTTTATATACATAATCTAACACATATAGATCATCAATTTATAGTTTATCATACAAACCAAATTACATAGATTTTAAGATTATGAAAACATGAAAGAACATATTTTAACAATTGTAGAGTTAGATTATACCCTTTGTTATTAGGAGAAGAAGATGATGGTGATGATGGTGATGATGATGACTCCTTGTTTTGATTTCTCAAAACTTCTTCTTCCTTTTTGTTTCTTCTTCTCTCTAGTTTCTTAGTTTGATAAACACTCTGCTTCTATTCTTCTTACTAACTCACGTAGTATAGAATATAACTGATATACATATAATATAACATAATTATACATATAATATAACTGACAAAATATTTAATCCTTCTACTAAATAAATATCATTTATATATTTTTGAAAATCAAAAGTCATTAGGGCTTGTTTGGCAAAAACTCTTTAAATTTAAAAATAGAGTTTTAGAAGTTAAGGCCTTGTTTGGTAAAATAGGATTAAAACAGATTTAAGGGCCTTGTTTGGCAAAACTAATTTAAAACTCTTTTATTTTAATAACTCTTTTAACATATAGTTTTCAGTGTCACACTTTATTTAATTAAATCTTACCATCCCAATTTAATTAAATTAAAGCTGACATCAATTAACTAAATAAAATTGCCACATAACAATTATAATTACTCATTAATCATAATTTCATGTAACAATTAGTAAATCTCTACTAACAATTACCACAAAATTACTTAAACATCAATTTAATATTAAACATAAATTTAATTAATGTATTGCACTTAATTAAATTACTCCAATACATGAATATAATTCTCTTCATACCAAATCGCACATTTCAGAATATAACACATATACACATACTCGTACTCGAAACATCTTAAAATAAGAATTTTATTTATTAAATTCTCATTTATTAATTCTTAAAAATCCGGGTTGTCACTTCATTCCCTCCTTATAAGGATTCCGTCCTCGGAATCAACGAAACCTCTCTTACTCGATTTTTACTAAATCTTTTTCATAATTTTATCGTTGAATAACTTCAACCCATTATCATAACAAAAGTTTTATATATATATCCTACTCCATTCATTTCTTCAACAAATTTTAGGTTTATTTTATAATCTTCAATTAACTCAATTATGTTTCAAATATTATATATTCTTTAACCCATTCTTTCCTTTCTAAGGATCATTACCATACACTCTACTATTCGAATTCATATACTTCATAATTCACTATCTTGTAAATATTCAAGTTATCACATTCACCCATTCTTCTAAGAATTTCGCCCTCGAAATTTTTATTTATTAATCTTCATTCAATCGATCACAATGGATTTTACGTTAATCTTTATTCACTGAATTATATAACCAAATTCTTTCTCTAAAAAGATCTTTCATCATCACAAGTTGCGTTCTACAACTACTTTTTTCTAAGGTTTATCCTTCTTACCACATTCATCTTTAGAATAATAAGAATCTTCCACAATTGCTCAATAATTGGGAAGCGATATAAATAACTCAGGAATTTAAAAGATTCTAAATCATGTTGAGGGGTCATAAGACCTTGAACTTGTGACATCCCAGATTTTTAAAATTTATAAATGAGAATTTAATAAATAAAATTCTTATTATCTGATGTTTTGAGTTTAAGTATGTGAATACGTGTCATATATGGTGAAATATGTGAATCTATGTGAAGATAATTTAAATATTAAAGTTAATATTTATTGGAGTAAATAAATATTTTAATTGAATTATTTATTGAGTTAAATAAATAATTATGTGATTATTATGGAGTAATGTAATTAAGTGTAGTATATTAATTAAATGAATATTTAGTATTTAATTTAATTGATATAATGATTTTATGTTATAGTTCTAATTTAATTGAGATAATTAAATTAGATGAGTAATGAAATGAGTGTTACATGCAATTATAATTAACAATTAATTGTAATTATGTGACAATTTTATGTGCTTAATTGATGTTAGACTTTTAATTAATTAAATTAGAATGTTAAGATTTAATTAATTAAAGAGTAGCATTAAAGTATGTGTTAAAAGAATTTATTAAAATAAAAAAAAGAGTTTTTAAATGATTTTTTTCCAAACAAGGCCCTTACTTTTGTTTTAAAACTGTTTTACCAAAACATGACCTTAACTACTAAAAATCTGTTTTTAAAATAACTTGTTTTGCCAAACAAGCCTTAGGGCTTTTAAAAAAATTCAAAGGTGTAACCTCTATTTTAATTGTAATTATTATAGGATTTATTATATACATTAATATTGTAAGTTACATATTATGTATATATGTTGTATGTATATTTTGTATATATGTTGGTTAAAAGAACAAAACAAAGGTTAGTCTGTGTTAGAAAGAAAACACAGAGAAAGATAGAGTGAAAAGAGAAGAAGGGAAGAAGAAGAGAAAGAAAGGGGAAAGAGACCTTGAAAGAATTCTCGCTAAGCCATTATCTTCTTCTCCTAAGCATAATCAAAGGGTATAACTTCTAAATTTAGTTTTAATAATGTGTTTTATGTTGTGGAACTTCTCTGTAAAAACGTTTTTCATGAAAGTTAGTAATTTTGTTGAATATATGTTGGAATTTTGTTAATATACTGTTTATAAATTTAATTAGATGCCATAAACAATGATTTTCAGAAATCAAATTGATTGTAGAAACATGTTTTAATAGAAAAGTTATGTTCATATGAGTTCATATGAGTTTTAGGTATTATGGTTGATTTTAGTTTGAAGAAATTGATGAAATTGATATATGTTAATATGTTTATTAAGAATTTGTTTGATGCTATCTTCAATTACGTATATAATGCATGTATATAGAGTTAAATTGCTTGAGAAAGTGATTTACAGTGAATGGTTTTATAAAATATATAAGTTTTATGAAAATATCAAATTTGATTTCTAAAACTTTTGATTATTGTCGTTTAAATGTTTTTGTGTTTGGAGATATGTTATATGAGTGTATTGTATCAAGTATATGCTATACATTGTTCTAGTAGCTTGTTATTGCCGTTTGATGGCATGTTGGGTTTAATCGGTGAAACAGGGAGGCTGCACTGCCTGCTTCTGTCTGCGTACCTGCGCAGCTGCGCCGGGAGCACAGCCAGAAGCAGCGCAGCTGCGCCACTGGGTTTTCTCAGGCTGGTCACCTGCGCAGCTGCGCCGGTGCCAAGGCTTATGGCTGCGCAGCTGCGCCGTGTCCTGGGCAGAGGCAGTGAGTTTTATTTAAGTGTGCAGTTTATTTTTATGACTAAGTTACATTGTTGCTAGAATAATGATCATATATTTAAGTTGCAATAGCATGTTGATAACATGAATTTGACAATTTGGTAATTGTAAAAGAAAAGAGGTTTTGAAAACCTTAAAGTATTAATTGAATTATTGTTTAATGGTGAATTGGTTGATTATAATTTGTATAATTATAATCAAGAGTAAATGTTTAAATTAAATTATAATTTTTTTAAAATTATAATGAATATTAGTTGATTTATTTTAATCAATTAGATGTTAATTTAAATTATAATTTATGTAATTATAATTTAATAAGTGCATGTTTAATTATGGATTATAAATTGATAATTGCATGATTAATTATAATTTGTGTAATTATAATGCATGATATAGTTTAATTGATTATAAGTTATAATTTGTTTAATTATAACTTAATATGTGATTATAATTTGGAATAATTATAATCAAGGTAAAAGTGTAATTTAAATTATAATTTATATAATTATAATTTAATGAGGGCATGAATAAAAATTGAGTATTTATAATCTAAGTAATGGGTTAAGTTAAGTATGCTTAAATTATGATTTAATGCATGATGTAGTTGATTCATTATAAATTATGATTGTTTAATTGTAGTTTGATTAAAGTGGATGTTCAAATCATAATTTGTTTAATTATAATTTAAAATGAGTATGTAATTATTAGTTGATTAATCATGAGAAATGTAAAATGACTATGTGATGTGATTAATTATGTGGTAATTAATTATTAACTTATGAGTTAAAGAGGAATGAGTTAACCTAAAGTGGATAACTAAATATTAGGATTAGCTATGTGATAATTAACTGATATTGTTAATTATACATAAGGTTTGACAGCGAGTGTCAAACGAGTAAATAGAAGAGAATTAGAAAGTATAAAGTATTATTTACTTAGACATTTGATAAGCATTGCTAGGTGACTAATAATTGATGCGTATGGTAATACGTTATGTAGGATCATGAAGCAGATTATATTAAGCTATTTTTCGGTAATTGGTAATCTACGAGCCAGGCAAGTCTTTCGGTTCCTATTTTCTATATGAACTTGATGATATTATGAACTGTTTTAAATTGTATTGCAAAGAGTATGCTATGTTGCATATGTTGCAAGCATGAAATGTTAAAGTCAATTTATGACTACATTGATTGATTTAATAATGTTGATTGAGTAAGGAACTCAATCTTTATATTTGTTATGTGACTAAAGCATGCATGCCATGTTACTTTAATATTGAGCATGTTAATTATGTACTATGTGATGCATGAAAACTGTTAGATCTTGCTGAGCTGTCGAGCTCACTCTTGCAAATAATCATTTTTGCAGGTCAAGGATGCAAGGTAAAGATACGTGTTAAGTGATTTATAGAGATCAATGTTAAAGAATATTAATTTTGTTAAATTTCAAATTGTAGTTGATGTTTTCATTGTAACTTAATTGTTAAGTTGTAAGTTGAGCTATCCGACGTATAATGGATATTGCTTAGTGATGTAAGACTTTGTATAGTCCCTTCGTTGTAGCGATTCATGTAATAGAATTGAATCAAATATTTGTAATGTTAAGGTTGCGATTCAGGACAATATAGAAAGAAAGTTTATAAAAATTTTAAATATTCCGCATTTTTAGTGATTTTAATATCGAATAATGACGTAAAGATAGATTAAAGATGTATTGCTAATGATCGAGGATGAGAATTATATTGTATGAATTTTGGGGTCGTTACAGAACTCTTCTCCAGGTTTAATAGTGTATCACCACTGTAAACCATCTTTAACAGAATGTTTGACAATCTCACAGACTGAAAACACTCTCTGCAAGTACTCTAGGTGATCAGTCTATCGTACCCCTACTGGTAGCAGTCGTCTAGCACTACAAAATTTACCTTACTTAGGTTCTACTAACTCAAGAATCAGTATAGCAATAAGCAAGGATCGATCCCACAGAGAGCGAATTGTATTTTAATTATCAAATGATTTCCAATGAATTGGGGGATTTTTGTTTGAAAAACTATAATTAACAAAAGTAAGTTTAAAGAAAATATCAATGATTAAAAAGATCAATTCTTCAGTTCAGTATTCTTTTTTTACAATTATAATTTAACCTAGTGTTTACACTATTTATCTTCTACTGAGATTAATAACCCTAGATAACAGCGATCGCAAATTATCCAAAATTCTCCTTAAGTGTAGATCTAATGCGACGATCGCCAACAAAAGATTCTAACTAACATACAACCTAGAACTATCAGCCTAGATTTAATATGATAGAAGCATTATGCATGAGAATTAGATTATTCCAAGCAATAATTAAACAATCAGAAATTATTTAACTTGTCTTCTAAAAATCATAAAAATATTTCAAAGCTTGACCACAATAAAATATTGTTAATTGCTACTTAGACTAGACACACTTCGTTTGCTTAAAATCTGTCTTAATCTAGCAGATGATATCAATTTACTAATTTAATCCTGCAGAAATCAAATTAGTCAATTGGATAACATATATGAAAGTTCATGTAGATAATCAGAATAAATCTCAAGATAGAAAAATAAATAGAATAACTTGATCAAATCATTAATTGATAAATAAGTTCAACATCCCTTCAGAATTGAAATAAAGAACTTAGCCTAACATGTTTGAATCTCCAAAATAAATGTTTGTAGCCTCCAAGCAATCTAATAGAATAAAAGATAGAAGATATCCAAAACCTAGCAAAATAACTTATATTTATATCCTAGACAAACCCTAGTTAAATTAAACAAGTCCTCCATCCTATTCCTACTCAACTTATGATTTAAAAATACTAAATCTAGCAAATCCCGTCCGTCCGGCACGGTCAGTGCCGCTTCCCTTCATAATATGGCACGGTTAGCGCCCGCTATGCAGAGTCTTGACAACGTCCTGGCGCAGTCAGCGCCATCTCCCTTCATTCCATAGCGCTGCCATCGCTCCCTATACAGCATCTCATCTTTCATCAAGCGCGGTCAGCGCCGGTGTCACACTAGCCATGGCGCGGCCAGTGCCAGTCTATCAATCTTGTTCGAATTTTATTCTTTTCAGCTTCAAGTCCATCCTAACCCTCATACCTGCATTATAAACATAAAACACCAAAAGTAATACGAACAATATCTAAAAACTTACAATATAACAAGCTAAACGAGATTAATTCATAAGTTTTCAACCTACTCATCACCTACGTCGTGCACAACGTATTATATTATAACATCGTAACGACTATATGCGTTACTTTCAGAACCATTGTCTCCAATAACGTGTCACCTTTATAGGGTTGTTCACCTCATTTTTCAACATCTGAATCCGTCCCAAAATAATTTGGTTTAGCATACTTTGTTAAGAACGCTCGAATTTCATAAACATTTTTTGATATTTGTCTAGCTGAATCAAGTAGCGTAGACTCTTAGCAGCAATTCGGATATCAATCGATATATATATATATATATATATATATATTTTTAACCAACTCAATAAATTATTACCTTTTTTTATAGTTTAAGGAAACTAAAAATAAATAAATCTTTTTATAATATCAGGATACCGTACCGTCATAATGGTACGTTGAGGATTTCGTCATTATATGATTGTTGGGTTTGTACAAAATCGTGACGCAATCAAATTGCAAAAATTAGCGGAAGCATGGTATATCAGAGTTTAAAAAAATTTCTACAAAACCATTACCCGGATCATCCTTTATGCAAATTATTAATTTAAAACGATAAATAAGAAGTTATGGAATCATACCCTTGTAAAACGAAGCTTCCACAGGTACGAGTTCAACTCCTTGTTCTTCGTGATCTCCTTAAATTTCTGAGTTAGATTCCTTCATTTGATCAACGTTAGCCACCCAAGTGTTTGGCCTCTAGAGGTGATCCACCAAGGAAGATGAATTATCAAGAAGGAGGGTGGTTGGCTTAGTTTTCTATCCTCTATAGAAAAGGAGTACTTTCCAACAATTGAAATTGCCTCAAATCAATATCTATTATAAGACTCCTCTTATATAAATATTGGTCAACCCTTCTAATCCTATTAGACATGGAATTTCTTTTAATTAATTAAACTCCTTTAATTAATTTAGGCTTCCCACCACATGGGAATAATTACTTAAATTCATTTAATTAATTTATCTCCTAATCTTATTAGGAATACATGAGAGTACTAATATTAAATTAATTACTAAAATCCTTTAGAAATTAAAATAATAATAATTATAATAATATTAATAAGACTCCTCTTATTAATTTATATTTAATATTTCCAAAATATTAAATAATAAACATTAAGCTATTTAATTTATTCTATCACTATAGATTAAATTAATTATACTTAATGCATTATTACGATTATGCCATTACCTTCTTAAATAATTATTCTTTCTTTTATGGTTTGACCCTTTAGGTTCTCTATATTAAACCGGTTGTGAATAAATCAATTAGAACAATTTTAATCTTATTTAAATAAATAAATTAAACTAATAATCTATTTAAATAAATAATATTTATTCTACAATAGGGATAAGCCTCCCTAGCGATCAACGACTTTCCAGATAATATAGATTTCAACATTAATCATAAAAGAACCTGTGAGTAAATAGTTACCATATAATTCAATCCTTCCACCATACAATGTCCCAATTAAATATAAGACATGAATTTACAGTCAAGTCTTATTTTATTTAATTATATGTATTTCAATTAGAAAATGCACAACTCCAATTAATGCAAATTAGAAACCTCTTTCTAATTTCATTCCACCTTGGCCAAGGATTCCTGGGTTGTCATTTAACGAATCACATAGGACATATCTCCTCTTTTACTAGAGGTGGTAGATTCTTTATTAATCATTCATTATCTCCATATGTAACTCATTATACCCAAGCATACCCTATATATGCCTTAAAAGGTCTTAAGGAATAAGTCAAAGTATAATTTGTTACATACAAGATACTATGATGATCTCAAGTCCAAGGATCACTTGTACTACTTTCACATTAGAAATTCCTATTGACAGGCGAGCAAAACTCCATTAGGTATTCCATAGCGAGTCACGTTTAGTGAACTTATTCTCCAATAAGCACCTACATATAGGATGCTTCTCCCAAGTCCTTCATGGAGAAGTGTTTAGATAACCAGATTTTAATCGATTGTAGCATAGGAATGTCATTCTCTATCAGTAATATATCATCAACATATAATACAAGGAATGAAACTGCGCTCCCACTAACCTTCTTGTACACACATGGTTCATCGTCATTTTTGATAAAATCAAACTCTTTGATTGTCTCATCAAAACGAATGTTTCATCTACGAGAAGCTTGCTTCAATCCATAAATGGATCGTTGCAGCTTACAGACTTGATTTGTTCCAACCTTTGAAAAAAGTCCCCCTGGCTGTGTTATATACACATCCTCCTCAAGTTTCCCATTGAGGAAGGCCATTTTCACGTCCATCTGCCAGATCTCATAGTCGTTATAAGCTGCAATCGCAAGCAAAATCCGAATGGACTTGAGCATAGCTACTGGTGAAAAGGTTTCATCATAGTCAACTCCTTGTCTTTGTTTGAAACCTTTTGCAACCAGTCGGGCCTTATAGGTCTCTACCTTGTCGTCCGCTCCAGTCTTTCTTTTAAAGAACCATTTACACCCAATAGGCTTAATGCCTTCAGGTGGTGAAACCAAAGTCCATACTTTGTTTTCATACATGGAGTCCATTTCGGATTTTATGGCTTCAAGCCATTTTCCTGAGTCTTTAATACTCATAGCATGTTCGTAATTCAATGGATCATCATCATTCATGATGTGTACCTCATCGTCATCCTCTATAACGAATCCATACATCTCAGGTATCTTCGGTACTCTTCCAGATTTACGAACAGGGTGTGGTATAGTAGGTTCTTCTACTTGGTCAGGTACCTGACTTTGATCCGTGGTAATTTGTGATTCTTGAACTTCTTCAAGATATATCTTACTCCCACTGACCCCTTCATGGATAAACTCCTTTTCCAAGAAGGCAGCATGTTTCACAACAAACACCTTTTGATCAGTTGGATGATAGAAATAATACCCTAAAGTTTCTTTAGGATATCCCACAAATCTACACTTATCGAATTTAGTCTGTAACTTATCATTTTCAAACTTTTTGACATAAGCTGGGCAACCCCAAGTCTTAACATGCTTAAGATTTGGTTTCCTCCCCTTCCACATCTCATATGGAGTCTTTGGGGCGGATTTGGTAGGTACCTTGTTAAGTAGGTATGCAGCCGTTTCTAGGGCATATTCCCAGAAAAAAATTGGAAGGTCGATAAAAATCATCATGGATCGAACCATGTCCAACAGTGTTCGATTTCTCCTTTTAGATACTCCATTTAACTATGGTGTACTTGGAGGAGTCCATTGTGAGATTATACCATTTTCTTTGAGATAATTGAGAAACTCACCGCTTAAGTATTCTCCACCTCGATCTGATCGAAATATCTTTATACTCTTGCCCGTTTGTTTCTCTACTTCACTTCTGAACTCTTTGAACTTTTCAAATGATTCTGACTTGTATTTCATTAAATACACATATCCAAATCTTGAGTGATCATCAGTAAAAGTAATAAAATAAGAATACCCACCCCGTGCACTTGTTGTCATAGGCCCACAAACATCTGTGTGAATCAATGCCAACAACTCTGTAACTCTTTATCCTTTTCCACTAAAAGGAGATTTAGTCATTTTACCCATGAGACAAGATTCACAAGTTGGATATGGTTCATAATCGGATAGCTCGAGGAGCCCATCTTTATGCAACTTGGATAATCTTGTTTCATTGATATGACCGAGTCTATAGTGCCACATATAGGTATAATTAATATCATCTCTTTTCTTTTTCTTAGTTTGTTCAATTTGAAATATATTTTCTTGTAAGTCAAGTGTATAAAGTCTATTTCGCAAATTTCCAATACCATATAAAACATCATCTTTATAAATAGAACAACTATTGTTCTTTATAACAACGTTAAATCCTTCCATATCCAATATAGAAATTGAAATAATATTTTTAATAATATTCGAAACATAATAACAATTATTAAGATAAATGGACTTGCACGAAGGCATTGCTAAATAATAAGTTTCTACAGCTAATGCAGCAACCTATGCTCCATTCCCCACTCGTAAGATCACCTCATCATTATTCAGCTTTCTACTTCTGACCAGTCCCTGCACAGTATTACATATGTGAGAACCACAGCCGATATCCAATACCCAAGTAGAATTATGACTTTCAGAAAAATTAATTTCAATCATAAACAAATCTTGATTGGAAGTCGAAGCTTCTCCAAGCTTCTTCTCTGCTAGATACTTCTTGCAGTTTCTTTTCCAATGTCCTGGCTTGTTGCAATGAAAGCACATTCCTTTAGCTGGTTCAGGTTTCTTTTGTTCCTTTTCTTTCCCCTTTCCCTTAGCCTTCTTGGATTTCTTCTTTTCAGATGATACCTTGGGCCTCTTCCTTTTATTGGAAGAATCCACCATCAAGACATGGTTCTTCTTGGATGGAAAGTGACCTTTTGCAGTTTTCAGCATGTTAAGTAGCTCAGGCAAGCTGGCATCTAGCTTATTCATGTGAAAATTAACCACAAACTGCGAGAAGGTCTCAGGGAGTGACTGCAAGACCAAGTCTTGACTCAGCTCCCTATCCATGACGAACCCCAGCTGTCCAAGGTGTTCAATCAAATTGATCACCTTTAGGACGTGAGTCTCGACGGCAGTACCCTCGGTCATCCGAGATCGAAAGAGCTCCTTAGATATCTCATATCTAGCAGTCCTACTCTGTTCACCATACAACTCCTTGAGGTGAAGCAGCATAGCAGGAGCATCCATGTTTACGTGCTGACGCTGAAGCTCGTTATTCATGGATGCGAGCATGATGCATTGAGCCACAGATGCATCATCTTGCCACTTATTGAAAGTGGAAATCTCTTCCTCAGAGGCTGTTTCTGAAACAGATTCAGGGACAGTTGAATTTAGGACATAAGAAATCTTTTCAGCAGTGAGAACAATTCTCAGATTTCTTAGCCAGTCCTCATAATTCGGCCCGGTAAGCTTGTTTGCATCAAGTATGCTTCGTAGTGAGATTAGTGATTTAGACATTTTTAAAATTCTGCATGTGAAAGAAAATAACATTTTAGCAAACATTCATTTTATTAACTTTGCATACCAAAATAAATTTAGGTCTTTATTTTAAATTGGTATCTCCCACTATTTTCATCAAACTATATTACCCTCACTTATATAGTTCGACAACATTTAATTAAAGATTTGCTAGTGAGAATAAGGATCCTATTTCAAATGTATATAACCTTGTGGATAGCACAACAAGCGATATACAAATAAATAGGTAGACAACTCTTGTCAATTACATCACCATGTAATTCCTTTTATTTTGCCTCTTAAATCATAATGGTCAAGTGTGTGCACATCCGAACTAAAATGATTTAAGTTAAGTCCAGCCTAGCACTTCCATAAATTCAAAAAAGAAAAATGTTCGTCCTTGTGGATAGCACAACAAGACTAGATCGTTCAATTTTCTTGATAAGCATCAAATGTGATTAATTAACATCTTAAATACGCAATACTCGCCTTGTGGATAGCACAACAAGCTCATATTAAATATTTAATACTCTATTAATTTATCATGCTAGAAGGCGACGTTCGATATTCCAAATATCATTTGAACGCTTCGGACTTAATATTATTTCTTTGAGGGGTTTGTTATTATTTTGTCTCATCTTGTTTAGCGCGCATACACATATATATAAAATACGCGTCATTTTATTAAACATGCGAAGCATGTTTGCATAAAATATAATATATATAATATTTAGCATGCAATATAGAATACTATATTCTACCCGAATTGATTATGGACTTTTATTCTAGTTTGGTTCACTAGAGCCACCAAGTGAACCAAAAGGTCAAACCTAGGAGTGCAAGAATTTAAACGGGTCAAACGGGTCTTCACGCGCTCCTTGCTCCTTGGTCTCCAATTTCTTCAAGATAATTCTAACTATTTTTTTTACATTAAACTATTTAATTTAAATAGAAACCTTGATCAGTAGTCAAGGGGAAGTACATAGGAGGGAGATAGAATTTTACATCAAGAAAAAAAATTAGAGAAGACGAGGTACACAGACCCCATTTAATAAAACCCATTCATTCAAGCATTCAACTAAAATAAAATCCAATCACATTGGTCAAATAGTCCATAATCAATCCCCATTTATTATCATACATATCACCATATATATCAATAAATAAATATTCATCTCATGAATTAAAATATTCCATATATATATGAGTATCATTTAATGGGCAATTTTAAATTGCATGAAATCCAATTTCAAGATTAAAATAAACTCTTTATTTTAATTATAAAATTATTTAGAATATAATATATAAATATATCATATATATATATATATATTTGATATTACCGTATATATTATATATATATTTATATAACGAATCAAGTTATATATATATAAATATATATAATATAATATAAATTCACATTTATTTTTTAAAAAGAAGTCACCTTCTTTTATAAAAAGAGTCCTGCAAGTTTATTAAAAGAGTCCTTTCCTGATAGGTCACCTTCTTTTTGGAGTAAGAAAGAGACAACACCTTTTCTTTGCAGAATTTAAGATTAGCACCCGAAAAAAAAAATTGTGATTCGTCCCAAAAAAAAAACGTCATTGTTTTTTCTTTAAAAAAAATAATTTTATACAATAAAATTATGCCCAATAAATTATTTTAAATATATACCCATATGTATATGAAATCAAAAGTAAATTAATAATTGCATAAAGGTTTGGCTCTGATACCACTGTTGGGTTTGTACGAAATCGTGACGCAATCAAATTGCAAAAATTAGCGGAAGCATGGTATATCAGAGTTTAAAATTTTTTTTACAAAACCATTACTCGGATCATCCTTTATGCAAATTATTAATTTAAAACGATAAATAAGAAGTTATGGAATCACACTCTTGTAAAACGAAGCTTCCACATGAACGAGTTCAACTCCTTGTTCTTCGTGATCTCCTTGAATTTTCGGGTTAGATTCCTTCCTTTGATCAACGTTAGCCACCCAAGTGCTTGGCCTCTAGAGGTGATCCACCAAGGAAGATGAATTATCAAGAAGGAGGGTGATTGGCTTAGTTTTCTATCATCTATAGAAAAGGAGTACTCTCCAACAATTGGAATTGCCTCAAATCAATATCTATTATAAGACTCCTCTTATATAAATATTGGTCAACCCTTCTAATCCTATTAGACATGTGATTTCTTTTAATTAATTAAACTCCTTTAATTAATTTAGGCTTCCCACCACATGGGAATAATTAATTAAATTCATTTAATTAATTTGTCTCCTAATCTTATTAGGAATACATGAGAGTACTAATATTAAATTAATTACTAAACTCCTTTAAAAATTAAAATAATAAAAATTGTAATAATATTAATAAGACTCCTCTTATTAATTTATATTTAATATTTTCAAAATATTAAATAATAAACATTAAGCTATTTAATTTATTCTATCACTATAGATTAAATTAATTATACTTAATACATTATTACGATTATGCCATTACCTTCTTAAATAATTATTCTTTCTTTTATGGTGTGACCCTTTAGGTTCTCTATATTAAACCGGTTGTGAATAAATCAATTAGAACAATTCTAATCTTATTTAAATAAATAAATTAAACTAATAATCTATTTAAATAAATAATATTTATTCTACAATAGGGATAAGCCTCCCTAGCGATCAACGACTTTCCAGATAATATAGATTTCAACATTAATCATAAAAGAACCTGTGAGTAAATAGTTACCATACAATTCAATCCTTCCACCATACAATGTCCCAATTAAATATAAGACATGAATTTATAGTCAAGTCTTATTTTATTTAATTATATGTATTTCAATTAAAAAATGCACAACTCCGATTAATGCAAATTAGAAATCTCTTTCTAATTTCATTCCACCTTGGCCAAGGATTCCTGGGTTGTCATTTAACGAATCACATAGGACATATCTCCTCTTTTATTAGAGGTGGTAGATTCTTTATTGATCATTCATTATCTCCATATGTAACTCATTATACCCAAGCATACCCTATATATGCCTTAAAAGGTCTTAAGGAATAAGTCAAAGTATAATTTGTTACATACAAGATACTATGATGATCTCAAGTCCAAGGATCACTTGTACTACTTTCACATTAGGAATTCCTATTGACAGGCGAGTAAAACTCCATTAGGTATTCCATAGCGAGTCACGTTTAGTGAACTTATTCTCCAATAAGCACCTACATACTTGCTTTAGTGTCTCCACACAAATGATCATGAGATCAATCATCCTCATTCAATGAGCAAGCAACATATGTACCAATCTATCCAGATTTACTAATCCCCTTTTTAGTAATCCCACGATTGGGAACTATTTTAGTTTTAAAGCTTTCTAAGAATTTAGATCTCATTAGCATGATCAACATCATGATTCTAAAAGCATTGCTTAAAACTATGGGTTATTTACATATTATAAAAACAGCACTATGTAGATAATTAAATGTCTTTAATAAATGAATATTTTATTAATAAATAAATAAGATTGTTTATAAAGTATGTACTTTATCATCATACATGATTGGCTTGTATGCACACTACTATCAATGACGTCATCATACTACATACCATAGTGGGCTGACGATCCTACGATCACATCCAACACCAGGTTTAACTGCATTTGTTAACTTCCTCGATTATTATTTCTACATCATATCAAATGATGCATAAAATATATAAAATACATTTTGAAAATTTTAAATCATTTTTGTTTAGCTGAAGAAATTAGCATAGACATGTGAATAATAGCAATATTTAAAAAAAAATCCATTGGTTCAATCATTCGATCCAATATTTTTCAAGAAAACAGAAGTGCAAACATCAGCGTGAAGTCAATAAATTTCAAAAATCTAGCATAGCTAGAAGATTTAGAATATCTAATTTTCCTTTATCAATATAAATCTTTACTCCACCGTTTCATTACTTAATCATTCTATCAATCTTCAACACCATCAATGCTTTCTATACCATAACCTTTATATACCCAGTATAGTTCATCAAACTTACCACACTTTGAAAGTTCAAGAACTTGCCATAATAATATGAGTTTAAGAACTTTCCCTAGCAATAATTAGTCAAAGAACCTATCAAGGACTGTCCATATGCTTAGGGGTTTAAAAATATACATACGATTATGAGTCACGAACTTATCATAAGTATGAGTTTTAAGAACTCGCACCTAACCTTAATGTCATCTAATCTAATCTTAATTGTCTCTAACTATCAAATATAAACATGGGACAAGAATCACTTTCTCACCATATATATATATATCGATAGCGCGACACTAACATTCCAATGATTATCCATGCAATAAACCAAGTGTAAGCACAAAATCCCTACCCATACAAAGGTTTGTTCAACTCAGCCACCACAAGAGTCCTCAGTTGAAATCCCACTTAACTTTATCTTGCTCATAACTTGCTCTTTGGTCAATACGAATTTTCTGTATCTCATCATTTATAACTCCTCCTGAGTTTATCTCGTACTATAACATAGTACATTCTCTTTATAGCATCAAACTATAACTATTCAATCATTACATACCATCTGTCTTTTACAATTTTAAAAGATCACGTCGTGATCTTATTCTATAATCATCTCCCTTATGATTCTTTTCTTATCTCATGATCGTTTTGTTTTAAAATCTTCTTATCTTTGCCTTTCATCATGTCATATTATGATTTCATTTATGCTTTTAATCTTATAGACTTTGTCTATTCATCATTATTCGTCATCTTGATTATTGGAGTTAGGTAACTCCTGATTCTTATCTTTATATCTCTTCAAGATTCTTCTTTGAATCTTTTTGTTTATTTATCAATTCTTCCTTTAAGAATTTCTAATGTCATTCATATTACTCAATATTTTATTCAAGTTTACTCCTCGTCATTCTCATCTTCTTCATATAATATTTCTAAGACTTACCTCATCCTAAACATCTACGTATGTGAAAAGAATCACCTTTTCATCATACGTATCCATAAATCTATACTCGGTACACATCGAGTCTCTAACAGTGTTCAATATAGTAAGCAGAGTGGATTTCTGCAAATAACCAACAAACTATTTTCTCGTCTCGTCTACACTGTATTTCACAGTGAGTAAGATTGGTGGCTAGTTCGTATATACCTCCGCTCCCTGAAGGAATCGTTTAGCCCAGATACTATACATCAACTATTAAAAAGTACGAATGTACCACTACTTAAACTTAACTTCTTATAACCTAAGGTCATAGCCTAAGGTACTCTTACCTAAGGTGTATAACCTATCAGCTCTGATACCAATTGTAACGCTCATTGTACATTCAACCATAGCACCTCACAATGGCACCCATCAACTTGCCACCAACTTGCTCAACGTCCCCTACGGAAAGTTTGGCTTCGGTGTCTTCCCTTATAGGGACGTCACCAGTGAAAGGCTCGGGGCTCTTCACAACATTTGTGCTTATAGCTTTCATACCAACTATAACGACCCCACAATTCATATAATACAACTCTCGACATCGGTCGTTAACAATACATCGAACTTCTAACTTTACATCATTAATCGGTATTAAACTTAATAAAATACGAAATAATTAAAACTTTTATATTTTTCTTTCTATATTTCCTTGAATCACAACCTTTATCATTACATATCTTTGATTTAAATTTATTTCATGAACGCTTCATCAAAGTTGCTATATAAAATCTTACATTACAAGTCAATATCCATTATACATCAGACAACTCAACTTACAACTTAACAATTATAATACATCTAAATCATCAACTATATTTCTAATCTAAAAGCAAATAATCTTTTGGAATTGATATTGCTCTCTATCGTTCAGTTAGCATGTATCATTACCTTGAATCATTGACCTGTAAAATGGTTATTTTGCAAGAATGAGCTCGACAGCTCAGCAAATCTAACAGTTTTCATGCATCACATATCACACAATATCATTCTCAGTTCATACATCATAATCGTTTAACTAAACATATCATACATGCTGTATTTCACATCTGAATTAAAGATTGAGTTCCATTACCCAATCAGTTTAGTCATAAATTGACTTTCATAGTGTAAAACATCATTTATAATTGCACATACATTCAAGAATTTAAATTATAACAATCAGTTACCAAATTCATAAAGCAAATAGGAACTGAAAGACTTGCCTTGATCGTTGTTTACCAATAACAGATTAACAGCTTACAGCTATTTGCACTTCACGTACCCTATATAATTATATAATAATGCACATCAACTATTAGTCTCATAGCAAATATTAGTTGTAATGTAAACTTTACTCTACATCCATTATAATGACCGTGAATTTTAAACTCCATTATTAATTAAAAATATATGATTTAATTTTAATGAGTTAGTTTTGTATGCTTATTTAAACCTTGTGTGGCTATGTGAGTTGAGCCTATGCCAAAAAATTGCCAGGATATATTAAAGGGAGTCACTAATGGTTTATTAAATTAGTAGACTAGCCCTAAGGTTTATATATCAGAAGATTGATAGGAGTGTTAGTAATTAAATATTCAATTTACTTGAATATAGTGAAAGGATTTAGTTGTGTAGATTAATTAATAGATGTGAGCAATATTTATATTAATAGTCTATTTGGTAATATAAATACTAATACACTAGATCATTTATTTAATTAACTAATTCAATCGTTTATTTAATCACGAATTGGGGAGTTAATGTATTCTATAATAATAGAGTTGGAATAATGTAATATGATAATATCCAATTGAATTATATTCGATATTAATGAAATGTACATGGATTATATATGGATGTGTATAACCCAACTTGCTATTATGAATTATGTTATCAATGTGTACCCTCTAATTCATTTATAACCTAAGTGTATATGAAATGAAATGTGTATATATTATATAGCCTAAGTAAGCATGGTAGGCATATATATATATATATATATATATATATATATATAACATTAGTGTATTATTTTGCCAAGTTACTGAATTATTTCTTTGTCCCTTAATGAGAGTCCATTTCTCTTCTACACGTGATAACCCAATGGCTAGCTACTCTACACCTATTCTCTCAAACTCAGCAATTGTAGCTAATGATTATGGGGGGAGTGGGTATCATGATGAGATTCAACAACTCTTCCTTAACCATCAAATTCTCATTCTATCCATTGGTTTAATATAGTGGATGAAAGCTTTGTCTGGATATCAAATTGCCTATATAATGAGCTCTTCTCCTTCTTCTTTTGAATTGATGAGATATTGATAAGTGTTCTCCCGATATATGTAATAACAAATACATGCAAGTATACGCGGTCAACAAGTAATAAAAAGTAAGTAAGATATCGTTCCCACGGAGAATTAACTAATAAACGTTCGCCAAACCACTAGCCTGTAATCATTTCAGTCTTATCTAAACGAGCGATAAAGAGTTTTAAATTAAAACTAGACAAGTAAATAAACTTAAACTAATTAACCCTAGACTAAAATCAGATAATAAAGATATGAGATCTCAACTTCCCCTAATGATTCATCTAAATCAACATACTCCCAGTTAGGTCAAATTAATTATCACAGAATGTTAGTCGAGAACACGAAAGTGAGATAAGGCCATATTTCAATGCACCTAATCCATTTCACATACAATCCACAAATGATAGAATGCATATGAACACCCACATTACCTAAACCACTATATGTCTATGCGGTCTACAAATAATTAAGGTTTAAGTACAGGTTTTCAATTAACTACGAGCAGCGCTTCGGTATATGTTTATCCTAAGCACAAATCATATATCTAACGCCATGTAGACATACAATCCCCCGCTACTACGATTAGATCTAAACTCACATTTCGTCTGTCAAGTCCATATAGGTTATCACCGTAATTGGTAGCTAATCAATTAAGCAATGAAAGCACGAATCGTAACAGACAATCTCATAGCAATCAATAAGACTAACATGGAAGCATATCAATATAAACTACTCAAAAGGTTCTATTAAAATCTCAAAATAGAGTTTAAGATATCATAATGAAGCATATCTATTATCCACAACTTGAATATACATCATAAGATTACAAATAGGAAGTAAAGAGATTATAAAGATAGAGAATGCAAATCTGAGTGCTCAAGCTCCTTTGTTGAATCTCCAATGAAATCCACTTGCTTCAATCTTCTTCTCTAATTAAAACCCTAGAAACTAACTAATTAAACCTAAACTTAATCTACTCCTAAGCTAATCTAGACAAGAAATTAAAGAGAAAGGGAAAGGAAGAACTAGGGCTAAGCTAAGCTCCCAAAGGGAGTATATCTGATATGTTGGGCAAACAAGCCCTTATATGCCTTTCTCCATGCCAAGCCCCGTTTAATTGCAAAGTCAAAATCTGGTCAAGTCGAGCTGGCGCAGCCACGCGCCCTTTAGCCTTTGTCCTGGCGCGACCGCGTGGATCCCCAGAGTGGCCTCTGCTCTGCATATTGGCGTGGGCGTGCGGCTATCCTTCTTTACCCTGGCACGGCCGCGCGGGCCTGTGGTTTTTGCTGGTGCAATGCTGGCTTCTGCTGTATTCTTCATTTGTTTTCTCTTGCACCTCTTGCCTTCTTGCATCCTTTGAGCCTTTTTGCATCAGCATATTCCCATAACGCTTCTTGACTCCTTTTCATTATCATGTCATCATCCCTTTTAGCATTCTTTCAGCCGTTTTAGCCACATATGCACCAAGAGAGTTCCAAAAAATAAAATCTACAAAACAAAGCAAAAATGCATGAAAAGCACAATGATACTTGAGTTTAAGCAACAAAAAAAGCTAGTTAATATTTGATAAGTGGTTTTAAAAATACCCCCAAACTTAAACGTTGCTTGCCCTCAAGTAACAAAAAATAAAACCAAACAAAAGGTGTCATGCAATAATTACAATGAATGCAACCTATCCTATCATGAATGTGAATCCAAGTATCCGTCGGTATTGAAATTCATAAGCAATGCCTCAGAAAAATCACAGGCTAATCAAACAGAAAAGTTGCCCAAGACAAAATTGTAAGGAATATCCTCACAAATCCAAACCTGTCAGTAATGATGTAGTGGGTGTGCCTAGCAACCATTAGACATGCTTTTGAACAAATTTATCATATACTATGCTTCTTAGGGGAAAAACAAGTTTCAACTCAAGAAAAATAGTAAATCAGATATGTTCTAACCAAGACCATGCATTATTTAAGCTAAGAGTCACAGGAGGTTAATTTATACTTTTTATTTACTCACGAGGGCGTTTTCTCTCTTTTTTGTGTACACAATCGACTGTGCAATGCCTAGTCCTCTTAGGCTTTTCAATGACACCCGTGTAGCAAGCTTTCGACCAACGACTCCTAGACTAAAAGGCCTTAGGGTGCTGGGTTTGGAGACACCCCTAGGGCTTACTTGTTCGAATATCAAAGGCCACAGAACTTGACGTAGTCGAAGTGTTTATTTTATTTTTTTTCCTTTTCACTGCATTTTTTTTTCTTTTCTTAGTCATAGTAGAGTGCGTCTTACGCTCCATCTCCCCAAATAGCATGCATACCTCCTGTTTCCCCCAAACTTAAGCTTTGTACAGTCTAGTTATTATCACATGAGTACTGAAACTCTTTCATTAAAACATAGATTTCCCACCAAAAGACATGTGAAAATTTAAACTAAGCAAGTCATGGTGGTTACTCTTAGAGTGCTAACCGGTGACATCAGTATCTGACAAATAAAAATTTACATATATGACATTATAATCAAGCTTAAGTCTCAAACTAGTTCAATCATCAAGTAATTTCAGTTTCCTCATAGGCCAAATAAATAACAAACAAACTAAAAACTGGATTCATGCAATATGCTTAACACTGTTAACTAAAACAAAAACAAAAAAATTTAACAAATTTTAACAAAATACGATCTACATGCACTATATGAACAAACAAAATATGCAAAATGAATGCAACCCACACTAAATGCAAAAATGCAAAAATGCAAAAATAACCCTAATACCCCCAAACTTAAAAACTGCAATGTCCTCATTAAAGGTAAAAGGAAAAAGGAAACTCCCCTAGTCAGCCTCGCATGCTACATGAAATGATGTGGCGCTCAGTTTTTGCTGAATTTTGCCTTAAGTCTGAGACAACATGCATGTCGCGCGGCCGTGCGCCTATTAGCCTTGATTTCGGCGCGGCCGCGCCCTTCCCCAGATTTTTGATATGCAGCTTTTGATATGCATTGAGGATGGGCTTTTGAACTTTGCTTCATTCCAAGCAGCCTTGACCTAAGAAAAATATACAACATTTATTAAGCCCTCTAAACCACCAAAACTTAATATACAATATTTACAACTAGGAGGGTTGAACATAGGAGGATATATGCATGTGAATTCCCAAAAACTCCTATATATGCATATATGCAATGTGCTAGTGCATCAAAAATGTGATCAATAAGCTTCATAGTCCCAAAAATATGCGCACTAATGCCAAAGTTCCAAAAATGTAGACAATGAGCTCCTAAATCCAAAAGTATTCAAAAATTTACAACTAAATCAAAATACATAAAATTAAACAAAGGGGATGAAAATGGAGATAAGTAAGTAGAATTAAACAAGTAGGGAGAGAGAGAGATTTGATGGGGTGCCTCCCATCGAGCGCTTGGTTTATAGTTCGATAGCTGGACTTTGTCTTGCCACCGTTATCCGATTCCTCGACGATATTTGAGAAACCCTCCATCCATTAGAACTGCTATGTGCGTTAGGAGGTTCCCCTTTATGAGAGGCTTCGGATTTAAGTCGCCTAGCATATGATGTGTATATGAATTCCCCATTTTTAAGTTCGGGGAGCGAGGCACTTCTTCCGTTGCATTTGCGCAAAGAGTTTTGCATTGAGGCATGAATAATACAACTGGCTCTTCTTCCGTTCTCTCTTCTTCGGACCACCACGATTTCAGAAACGTGGAATCTCTCATATCATCAAGATCCATATCTGTGATGTGACTTCCAAGGGGGTATGGGTGTGAAAACTTCACTGGCTTTTCCAACTTTGGCGGAGAAGGCACCTGGGGTGTTGTCACAGTTGGCTCACATTCATAATTTTTCACATCCCCAAGTGTACCCTCGATATTCATTGCTTTTAGTTCGTCTAGTTGCAAATGCACTTCTGGCTCTCCATCAGTTTCAGCATCCATATCATACTCCAAGTATTCTGAGGGCCATTGCTCACGACTTCAAACAGTTGAGGTAATGGATTCTGATAATCTTGAGTCTTTATACCTTGCTCAATCACTTCCTCCTTCATTAAAGCCGTGCTAATTTGATCCACCCAATTCTGAAGATTCTCAATCGACTTCGCTTGCCCAATCAAGATCTCCTTGTTGATGCTGTGAAATTTCCCCATAAACTTTCCAATCTTGCCTTTTCTGTTTTAGCCTCGAAATCCATGTACTGAGTCTCACTGGTTGGAGTATTGTTGATTAATGCCATCTGGTTCTGAAAATTTTGGTTCGATAGCTCCTGGCTCCCAATCATCTCCTCTTGGTTTGCTAAGCTCCTATACATGAATTCCTTTGTTGATTGTTCTTCTTGTAAACACGGAGATTGATATGTGGGGTCTGGTGCATATATTGGACTTTGATCACAATATTGGTCTTGATAATAGCTCGTTGAAGAGTTTGGGTGATACCCCCAATCTTGTTGAAAAGTGGGATAAGCCTTATGGTTGGAGTAATCACCCCCATACTGCACTTGTCCAAAATTGATGGGGCATTGATGGTGTGATGCCCCCAAATACGGGTCCCAAGAACCTCAGACTTGGTATGTTACGGTACTTCATTGTCATATATATTCTATCATCTAATGCGAAAATAATAAACCTATATTGTTTATTTCACATGATTCTATAACATTTCCCCAGGTTTATTAACCTTGACTGAATACATACCTTCAAAATTACAAAAGGTTTTCATAAGATAACTAAATAGTTATTCACATAACAATCTATTATTGTACTTTTCTCTTGTCTGTGTCCTTCTTCAAGCCTTCGTCTTAATCTGTAAGTTGTTATCATGATATAGCAAGAGTGAGCAACAATTTTGCCCAGCAAGTTTAAATTCAATAAAGATATATCATGATTAAAAGAAAGAATAAGCTTTCAAGTTTTCAGCAGTATGATAATTGTGAAAGAGCATGAATTAACATATCAATAATTAAATTACTGAATCAATAACGTTTAATGTCAACAAGGACCATGAATAACTTTATCTGAACCTTAGGGTAATTAAGGTGATCAGCCTTTCATACCTAATTAACATATAAAACTTGCACTAAGTGCGAATAATAATAACTATCATGGATGTGGAATAATTGACAATAATTAAACCACTACCATGCTTGAAATATAATAACTCGAGTTTGAGTTAAGGAACTTTCCTTGTGCGTCGATTACTGCTACACAATCTATTATACTCTCTTTATTGAAAAGGCATATCATTGTTAAGATTGGCCTTTCAATCAGCATATCATACTTTATAACATAATATTACTATTTTATCAGTAACTCATCTAATACCTAATCACATAAGCAAATATTAGATAACACCTTACAACATCAGTATTATTATCGTTCCTTGAAATTTTTTCAATTGCTTTATCATCTACATTATGACTAAAAACTGTAATCTTTCATATTATAAATGTTTTTCTATAATCCAGTAAGCCAAATACTAATATTATAATCTAGATTATTTAAACATATCAATCCAGCAACCTGGATTGAAATTATTCTTCAATTTGGTAAACTATTTTTCAATCCAACAAACTGGATTCAACTAATCTCCAATCCAGCAAACTGGATTCAAGCTGACCTACTATCCAGCAACCTGAATTCAAACTAACTTACAATCCAGCAACCTGGATTCAATTTGTTATACTATCCAGCAAACTGTATTCAAACAAACTTACAATCCAGCAACTTGGATTCAATTTGTCTTACTATCCAGCAAACTGTTTTATAATCCATTATACTATTCATTCAATATGGCCTAATGAATGTTAAATTAATAACTTAACTCCTATTTCAAACTTCATTTAATATTATTAATTATTTAATAACATTAAATTTATTTACTAATATTATTAATCATTAAATAATATTTTAAATCAATAATGTAATAACACTTTAATCTAAATGTTACCAATCACTAATAATATCTTTATCTAATATTATTAATCTTTTAATAATATTTTAATCATTTCTTAAACTTATAAACAATTTATTTTAATTGTTTACACTTTACTAATTAATGCATTTAATCAATCTAAAATGCCATACTCATAAGATTTCATCACCAATGACCAAATCCCTCATCAAAAATCTGTATATACACTATATAGGGCTTGCAAGCCATAACATCCTATTTTCCAAATTTTCGACATCACATAACTAATTTAACTCATTTGTTCATAACTGAACCATTTCCATGAAAAATCTCAAATCAGTTTCAAAAATATTTCTGTTCTCGGATTTGACAGAATATAGTTCCGTATTCAACATATATTTTTTTTGGAATTTTTAAAATAAATTTACTATATTTAAATAGGTCATAATCGCCAAATATTCTCAGATTTTTCATAAATTGAAATTAGCTCCAAAAATTTTGAAATTTTCACAGTAAGCTCCTGTTATACACATGTACTTCTAGTAAAAATTTTGTAATTTTTTGGACTTATACACAGAGAGTTATTCGGGTGGCTTCATAAAAATAGCCATTCACCGTAAAATCCATATCTCTCAAACCATATGGCCAAAAATTCTCAAATTTTTACAGGACCTTCATCTCTTCTAATATTATCACTCCAAATATTTCTCAAATTTTTATGTTAAAAAAAGTGGACAAAACTGCCCCCGAGGCAAACTAATCCAAAACAGTTTTACAAACAAGAAAAATATTTCTCTTTTCTTTTGGTTTCCAACCCAATCAACACCCCATATGGGTAAATTCAAACAGGAAATACATAGATTGAAGGGTTTACACTTCATATTAAAAACACTTTTTCATAAAAAATTTAAAAGAAAAGAGAATAAAATTTAGAAGAATGATTTATACCTTTGCTTTTCTTCTTCATCCTCTTCTTCTTCTTCTTCTTTTTCTTCTTCTATGAAGAATTCTTCTCCTCCCTTCCTCCCCTAGAGGCTGCCACCCCTCATCTTTCCTCTCCTCCTTTTCACGTTTCTTTCTTTTCCTTCCCTCTCTCTTTCTTATCTTTTCTTTTTGTCTTTCCTTTTCTCTTTCCTTATCTTATCTTATAAAAATAAAATCTACCCATATCTTTCCTTATCTTATCTCATTAAAATAAAATCTATCCATATCTTTCCTTATCTTATCTCATTAAAATAAAATCTATCCATATCTTTCCTTATCATATAAGGTAGCTTGCAAGAAAAGACTAATGTGTTGGCACTATTTAATTGATGACACCTTTAAAGCTATTACCCACTAAAGTGATAAGAAATCATTACATCCACCATTCCTTTTCCTCTCCACCAAAAATTCGGTCAAGTGGCCTATTTTTTTATCTCCACTTTTGTTTTATTAATTGCTTATATTAATGACTATAATACCATTTCCTACTTGGGCTCAACTTGGGCTTTTATTTAATTTTCCATTGGGCTTGCAATTTTATGGTTTTGCTTACTAACAAAAATTAATTTGGGCTTTCACCCATAAATAAATTGAGTCGTCATAACATTTGTCCCATACATGATATATTAGGCTAGATTAATAATTTAATTGCCCTTAAATCAAATTAGCTACAAGTCAAATGCTTAATTAACAATTGGGATACTTACTGGGCTACTCAATTAATTCTTTAGGCCATAACATTAACTTAGTTCCATACTCTATAATTTTATCTTATCCTAATCATTTAATTAGGGTTCCATTACACACCTTTGTAAATAAATTCCTTACTCATATTTCTTTAATTTCATAACCCAATTAGACTTGCTTTACTTAGGTTATAAAATTAATAATTTAAGATGTACAAAAATAAATTTCTTAAAGTATTGAATTACCCTACCTAATATGTATATTAGGTTATATAACCTTATTCTTAATTCTCTTTTTATACAAAATAAATGTATACACATTATATAATGTATATTTATTTAATCACACATAATTCACATAAGTTATAACATACTCCACTAACTGTATTAACTTATTAGTCCTAATTGACTTAATAAGTTATAAATACTCACATAATCATACAAACTTAATAGGTATCGTAGTACCTTATCCTCAATATTCTTTCAAAAACATATAGACTCAATTTCTATGGTTTAGAAATTTTGTAACTCATATATTCTCTATTCTCATTCGAATAGTGAACCATATAGGTTCTTATTTTAAAATTTTAAATTATTCCTCAAATTCACATCTAGGCTTATTCTTTTAACCTTTATTCTAATCATTTAAGATCTTATAAATCTTCGGGTTGTCACATTCACCCCTTCTTCTAATAATTTCGTCCTCAAAATTACAGCCTACTAATCCCTACTCCTTTAATTCACCAAAACTAGGTTTTCAAATTAACCTTTATCTGATTTCATTCTCATTTAATGAGTACATATTGCTTCTTTCTATGAGGAACTATTCCATCATCACATTCTACCCAGACTTCTCTCTAACGAGTTAAAAACTTTTCAAATTATATTGAGGGGTCATATAGACCATAAACACATAGTTTTAACGATATTTATATCGCAAAACAGTAACTACTAAGTATGTTTACAATCACGAAGAATGTAAACTACTTCTGCAAGTATGTTAGGTGATCAGTCTATCGTACCCTACGTCATGCATAACGTATCAATCATGTCTAGCGAATATTTACGCTACTGGATTGGATTATTTTATCCAATCAACATAGTTAACCTCAGTCTTACCATAGCATTTCGCACCAAAACAATTTGGTTCGAGATAAATTCTCAAAAATACTTTGAATTTTCATAAACATTTGTCTAGCTGAATCAAATAGCTTAGACATATACTAATAATTCGAATATTAATCAAAACATGTGTCTGTTCAAATTTAGTTGGCAATAATTTTATCTTTAAAATTCTAAAAATTATTTTATGACGTCATGATACCGCACTGTATTTACAGTCCGTTTGAGGATTCTGTCATTGTGTGACTTTGTCATACTACATCATTCCATAGTGGGCTAACGATCTTTAGATCGCATCCAACTAAGTAATTTTGCATTGATAACTCTATCATTTTATTATCTCTACACCAGGTTCAATGATGCATTAATGTTATATAAAATATATTTTGATAAATTTCAAATCATTTTCGTCTAGCCAAAACAATTAGCGTAGACTCTTCTTTAAACCGATAAAAATTATTGAAAATTATTTTTGGAATTATTATGTCGCAACAGGTAACGATGTGATAATGGCTCGAAGTCCATCTCCACACCCTTGTCACCATATTTTGAAGATAACCAAAAATTTATTTCATTTCGAAAAAGGCACATCAGTCCGAATTTAGCTTGATATCAAAAATTCCAAAGTCTAGCATAACTTGAAGATTTGGAATACTTATGCTTCCACCATCAACTTCACTTTCTATAATGATCAATTGCTTAATAATTCGATCTATTAAAAATCCTCAATCCTTCATTCACAATTTTCTTATACACCCGTATAGTTCATCAAGCATACCACACGTTATGAGTTCAGGAACTTACCACAATCATATGGGTTTAGGAACTTATCCTAGTCAGACTAAAGTCGTCCATTCGCTGAGGGGTTCCACCATACGATTATGAGTCACGAACTTACCATAAGTGTGAGTTTAAAAAACTCGTACCTAATCTTATATTCTTTACATATTCGTTATACACATGAGAAAAGAATCACCTTCTCATCATACATATAGCGAATAGCGCGACACCGACATTTCAATGATTATCAAAATGATAAACTAAGTAGTAGTTAGACCAAGCACAAAACCCTACCCATACAAAGGTTTGTACAACTCAACTATCACATGAGTCCTCAATCGAAATCCCACATAATCTTAGCTTCCTCTTTGCTCAATACGAATTTCATTTAATTCGTATATCATCATTTTCAACTCTTTTTGAGTTTAACTCGTACTATTTCATAGTACCATATTCGTATAGCAATTCTGCTATAAAGTCTTCAATCAATAGATTGATTATCTGTCCTCCTATGACCTCATCAGATCACGTTGTGACCTTTTCTTATAATCTTGTTAAATTACGATTCTTTTCTATCTTCTGATCGTTTTATTACGATCTTCTTGAATCATATTACAAAGTGATCTTAGATTTTTCATCTTATAGACTTTGTCTATTTATTATCACTTTTCATCTTTATTATTGGAGTTAGGTAACTCCGAATTCTTATCTTATAATTTTTCAAGATTCTTCTTTGAATCTTATTTATCTTCTTCTTATCTTTAATGATGAATTTCCTGAATTCATCTCTTATCACTTAAACTCTATTTGAGTTTATTCCTTATCCTCATCTCTGTAGTTACAGCCTAAGGTAACCCTACCTAAGGTTTATAACCTACAGCTCTGATACCAATTTGTGACGCCCCCAAATCCGGGTCCCAAGAACCTCAGACTTGGTACGTTACGGTACTATATTGTCATACATATTCTATCATCTAATGCGGAAATAATAAACATATATTGTTTATCTCACATGATTCTATAACATTTTTCCAAGTTTATTAACCTTAACTGAATACATACCTTCAAAATTACAAAAGATTTTCATAAGATAGTTATTCGCATAACAATCTATTATTGTACTTTGCTCTTGTTTGTGTCCTTCTTCAAGCCTTCGTCTTAATCTGTAAGTTTTTATCATGATATAGCAAGAGTGAGCAACAATTTTGCCCAACAAGTTTAAATTCAATAAAGATATATCATGATTGAAAGAAAGAATAAGCTTTCAAGTTTTTAGCAATATGATAATTGTGAAAGAGCATGAATTAACATATCAATAATTGAATGACTGAATCAATAACGTTTAATGTCAACAAGGACCATGAACAACTTTATCTGAACCTTAGGGTAATGAAGGTGATCAGCCTTTCATACATGATTAACATATGAAACTTCTACTAAGTGCGAATAACAATAATGATCATGGATGTGGAATAATTGACAATAATTAAACCACTAGCATGCTTGAAATATAATAACTCGAGTTTGAGTTAGGGAACTTGCCTTGTGCGTCGATTACTGCTACACAATCTATTATACTCTCTTTATTGAAATGACCTATCATTGTTAAGATTGGTCTTTCAATCAGTATATCATACTTTATAATATAATATTACTATTTTATCAGTAACTCATCTAATACTTAATCACATAAGCAAATATTAGATAACACCTTACAACATCAGTATTATTATCGTTCCTTGAAAATTTTTCAATTACTTTATCATCTACATTATGACTTAAAACTTTAATCTTTCATATTATAAGTGTTTTTCTATAATCCAGTAAGCCAAATACTAATATTATAATCTGAATTATTTTAGCATATCAATCCGGCAACCTGGATTGAAATTCTTCTTCAATTTGGTAAACTATTTTTCAATCCAGCAAACTGGATTCAACTAATCTCCAATCCAGCAACCTGGATTCAAGCTGACCTACAATCCAGCAACCTGAATTCAAACTAACTTACAATCCAGCAACCTGGATTCAATTTGTCTTACTATCCAGCAAACTGTATTCAAACTAACTTAAAATCCAGCAACTTGGATTCAATTTGTCTTACTATCCAGCAAACTGTTTTATAATCCATCATACTATTCATTCAATATGGCCTAATGAATGTTCAATTAATAACTTAACTCCTCTTTTAAACTCCATTTAATATTATTAATAATTAAATAACATTAAATTCATTTACTAATATTATTAATCATTAAATAATATTTTAAATCAATAATTTAATAACACTTTAATCTAAATGTTACCAATCACTAATAATATCTTCGTCTAATATTATTAATCTTTTAATAATATTTTAATCATTTCTTAAACTTATAAATAATTTATTTTAATTATTTACACTTTACTAATTAATGCATT
The DNA here is from genome assembly GCA_020205555.1 of Panax stipuleanatus. NCBI lineage: Eukaryota > Viridiplantae > Streptophyta > Magnoliopsida > Apiales > Araliaceae > Panax > Panax stipuleanatus. The sequence goes on from CM035119.1 coordinate 52,769,995, forward strand.
TAATCATTCTAAAATGCCATACTCATAAGATTTCGTCACCAATGACCAAATCCCTTATCAAAAATCTGTATATTCCCTATATTAGGCTTTCATGCCATAACATCCTACTTTCCAAATTTCCAATATCACATAACTAATTTAACTCATTTGTTCATAATTGAACCATTTCCATGAAAAATCCCAAATCAGTTTCAAAAATATTTCTTTTCTCGGATTTGACAGAATATAGTTCCGTATTCAACATATATTTTTTTCGGAATTTTTAAAATAAATTTACTATATTTAAATAGTCCATAATCGCCAAATATTCTCAGATTTTTCATAAATTGAAATTAGCTCCAAAAATTTTGAAATTTTCACAGTATGCTCCTGTTATACACATGTACTTCTAATAAAAATTTTGTAATTTTTTTGGACTTATACATAGAGAGTTATTCGGGTGGCTTCATAAAAATAGCCCTTCACCGTAAAATCCATATCTCTCAAACCATATGGCCAAAAATTCTCAAATTTTTACAGGACCTTCATATCTTCTAATATTATCACTCCAATTTTTTTCTCAAATTTGTATGTTAAAAAAAGCTGACAAAACTACCCTGAGGCAGACTGATCCAAAATAGATTTATAAATAAGAAAAATATTTCTCTTTTCTTTTGGTTTCCAACCCAATCAACACCCCATATGGGTAAATTCAAATATGAAACACATAGATTAAAGGGTTTACACTTTCATATTAAAATTCCCTTTTCATCAAATTTCTAAAAGAAAAGAGAATAAAATTTAGAATAATGATTTATACCTTTGCTTTTCTTCTTCATCCTCTTCTTCTTCTTCTTCTTCTTTTTCTTTTCTTCTTATCCCTTCCTCCCCTAGGGGCTGCCGCCCCCTCCTCTTTCCTCTCCCTCCTTTTCACTTTTCTTTCTTTTCCTTCCCTTTCTCTTTCTTTCTTATCTTTTCTTTTTGTCTTTTCTTTTCTCTTTCCTTATCTTATCTTATAAAAATAAAATCTACCCATATATTTCCTTATCTTATCTCATTAAAGTAAAATCTATCCATTTCTTTCCTTATCTTATCTCATTAAAATAAAATCTATCCATATCTTTCCTTATCATATGAAGTAGCTTGCAAGAAAAGACTAATGTGTTGGCACCATTTAATTGATGACACCTTTAAAGCTATTACCCACTAAAGTGATAAGAAATCATTACATCCACCATTCCTTTTTCCTCTCCACCAAAAATTCGGCCAAGTAGCCTATTTTTTTATCTCCACTTTTGTTTTATTAATTGCTTATATTAATGACTATAATACCCTTCCCCACTTGGGCTCAACTTGGGCTTTTATTTAATTTTCCATTGGGCTTGCAATTTTATGGTTTTGCTTACTAACAAAAATTAATTTGGGCTTTCACCCATAAATAAATTGGGTCGTCATAACATTTGTCCTATACATGATATATTGGGTTAGATTAATAATTTAATTGCCCTTAAATCAAATTAGCTACAAGTCAAATGCTTAATTAACAATTGGGCTACTTATTGGGCTACTCAATTAATTCTTTGGGCCATAACATTAGCTTAGTTCCATACTCTATAATTTTATCTTATCTTAATCATTTAATTAGGGTTCCATTACACAACTTTGTAAATAAATTCCTTACTTATATATCTTTAATTTTATAACCCAATTAGACTTGCTTTACTTATGTTATAAAATTAATAATTTAAGATGTAAAAAAAATAATTCTTAGAGTATTGAATTACCCTACCTAATATGTATATTAAGTTATATAACCTTATTCTTAATTCTCTTTTTATACAAAATAAATGTATATACATTATATAATGTATATTTATTTAATCACACATAATTCACATAAGTTATAACATACTCCACTAACTGTATTAACTTATTAGTCCTAATTGACTTAATAAGTTATAAATACTTACAGAATCATACAAACTTAATAGGTATCGTAGTACCTTATCCTTAATATTCTTTCAAATACATATAGACTCAATTTCTAGGGTTTAGAAATTTTTTAACTCATATATTCTCTATTCTCATTCGAATAGTGAACCATATAGGTTCTTATTTAAAATTTTTAAATTATTTCTCAAATTCACATCTAGACTTATTCTTTTAACCTTTATTCTAATCATTTAAGATCTTATAAATCTTCGGGTTGTCACAGATGGCTCAGATGGTTACCAGCACGCTGATCACAAGTAAAAACTGTCTCTCGACTCGGTTGGGCTGTAACAGTGTCCAACTACCTTGAGAGAACCTCTAGCTGTGCTGATAATGTGGCAATTAGGTCGAGTCCATCATTCCCTGTTTCCCTTGGTTGCTCTTTCCTTGTGTAGAACCATGGATAAGCATTGAGATCCATATTTCCTGAAAAGAGGATAGATGCAGAGAATTAAAACAAAATAAAAATGTTTAAATTAAAACTAATTTGATTAAAACTAATGTTGGCAAACAGTTATCAAATTAATTCCCCGGCAACGGCCCCAAAAACTTGGTGTCCCGATATATGTAATGACAAATACGCGCAAGTATACGCGGTCAACAAGTAATAAAGAGTAAGTAAGATATCGTTCCCACAGAGAATTAACTGATAAAAGTTTGCCAAACCACTAGCCCGTAATCATTTCAGTCTTATCTAAACGAGCAATAAAGAGTTTTAAATTAAAACTAGACAAGTAAATAAACTTAAACTAATTAACCCTAGACTAAAATCAGATAATGAAGATATGAGATCTCAACTTCCCCTAATGATTCATTTAAATCAACATACTCCCAGTTAGGTCAAATTAATTATCACAGAATGTTAGTCTAGAACACGAAAGTGAGATAAGGCCATATTTCAATGCACCTAATCCATATCACATACAATCCACAGATGATAGAACGCACACGAACACCCACATTACCTAAACCACTATATGTCTATGCGGTCTACAAATAATTTAGGTTTAAGTACAGGTTCTCAATTGAATACGAGCGGCGCTTCGGTATATGTCTATCCTAAGCACAAATCATACATCTAACGCCATGTAGACATTCAATCACCCGCTACTATGATTAGATCTAAACCCACATTTCGTCTGTCAAGTCCATATAGGTTATCGCAGTAATTGGTAGCTAATCAATTAAGCAATGAAAGCACGAATCATAACAGATAATCTCATAGCAATCAATAAGACCAACATGGAAGCATATTAATATAAACTACTCAAAAGGTTCCATTGAAATCTCAAAATAGAGTTTAAGATATCATAATGAAGCACATCTATCATCCACAAGTTGAATACATATCATAAGATTACAAATAGGAAGCAAAGAGATTATAAAGATAGAGAATGCAAATTTGATTGCTCAAGCTCTTTTGTTGAATCTCCAATGAAATCCACTTGCTTCATTCTTCTTCTCTAATTAAAACCCTAGAAACTAACTAATTAAACCTAAACTTAATCTACTCCTAAGCTAATCTAGACAAGAAATTAAAGAGAACGGGAAAGGAAGAACTAGGGCTAAACTAAGCTCCCAAAGGGAGTATATCTGATATACTGGGAAAACAAGCCCTTATATGCCTTTCTCCAAGCCAAGCCCCGTTTAATTACAAAGTTAAAATCTGGTCAAGTCGAGCTGGCGCGGCCGCGCGCCCTTTAGCCTTTGTCCTGGTGCCGCCGCGTGGATCCCCAGAGTGGCCTCTGCTCTGAATATTGGCGCGGGCCCGCGACTATCCTCTTTTACCCCGGCGCGGCCGCACGGGCCTGTGGTTTTTACTGGTGCAATGCTGGCTTCTGCTGCATTCTTCATTTGCTTTCTCCTGCACCTCTTGCTTTCTTGCATCCTTTGAGCCTTTTTGCATCATCACATTCCCATCACGCTGCTTGAGTCCTTTTCATTATCATGCCATCATTCCTTTTAGCATTCTTTCAGTCGTTTTAGCCACATATGCACCAAAAGAGTTCCAAAACATAAAATCTACAAAACAAATCAAAAATGCATGAAAAGCATAACGATACTTAAGTTTAAGCAACAAAACAAGCTAGTTAATATCTGAATAAGTGGTTATAAAAACCACTTATCAATAAGTAGAGCTAGTATTCTGAGTTTTTCTATTGAATTGAGAGAGAGATATATAGCAGTAAGCAACTCAATTGTTTAGCTGAGGTATATTTCCATGTTCCTCATTTCTAAAATTCTAAGTTCTTGATTATGTGAATTAGATGTTAATTAAATTATGGAATATGTTTGTCAAGTGTTATACAAGGTTATAAACATGTTAGTTATAATGTGGCTAGTATAGAATCGGAATTGTTGAGAAAACTTTGAGTTTGGCTTTACTTCTGCAGAGCAGAAGCTGCTTTAGGTCTGGCCGGACCCCGGCGCAGCTGCGCCAGTTGTATACTAGGGCGCAGCGCAACTTAGCTACGCCAGGCTCTGAAGATGGTTTTTATTTTCTGTTACAAATCTGCTCATGCTAACTTGTTGGTATTACTTAAGGCAAGCATGAAAACTAGTTTAACTCTTGTGTATATGTTTCTTGATACTACATGCATGGTTGTGGCCATGTTAGTATATATTATGGAAGGAAAACTTATGATTTTAAAATGAACTTATAGTTTTTGATATGAACCTTGATATGTGCGTATCATGTGTATATTCTGACTTTATGAGCATGATCGTATGGTCTAAGTATACATGAATAGTTAGTCCAAAGTGCTGAGTACACACTAGCAAACATGATTGAAGGTTAAGTTGATTTCAAATGACAAACTTAGAGTTTGAAAGCTAATATCATTAAACATCGTATGAGTTACGTTCTGATCATGCAAGCATGAATAATAGGACTCATTATGCCTCTAGACATGTTGACATGAGAATCATTTAGTTAAACATGGATTTTACCTATACACACATGTTTATGAAAAAGAAAGTTCAAGTGTAAACTATATGATTAAGGTCTACATATGTAGTATACGTACAAGCATGCATACTAAGTATTGATTAGTCTCGTTACGTGGTGTTATGGCTTTAATAGTTGACCCCTTGTAACATGGCCTTGATTAGCTTAAGCTATAAGAGTTACCGGCATGAAAACCATACAACTTTGAATTATGGACAGAACCTTGCAGTATGTGTGTGTCTTAAACTGTATTGCATGATTAATTGAAATGCTATGTGTTCAAGCCTATGTTGATGCATAGAGACTAGATATTCTAAAGTTATTAATCTAAGACAGGGTTAGATGTTTATGGACTCAGTCAAAGTAAATTGACTTACGTAAATTATATGGTACACTTATCTGATGGTTAAATTCTTGTTTGTGTGAACTCATACCAGTCTACACAATACTAATTGAGAGACCAACTTATTAATGTTAGGTCATTTCAACGCAATTTAATTAAAGCTAGATTATTTGTAGCTGAGCAAACAGGCAAGTTCCCTAACTTACACAAACTCATATAATGTGCAAGTTTCCTAACTTCATTTGATTGTTATATTGAATGCAAGTTTTTAAGAACTAATAGTTTCAAACATTGTGTAAAGTATACTCTGACCTTTCAAGCATGTATACTAGGATGCATTATGCCTCTAGACGTGTCGAGTGTGTTCACCATGTAGCTAAGCATGAATTAGATAACTATTATATGAATTTGATATATATTAGTTAAATTATATTATTCTATGAGAATATTGATATGAAATGCATATGGAATATGTATGATATTTGAAAGTTGATCTTTGATGATATATTTATGAAGTTAATCTCTCTGCCTGTTATGAGAAAAGTAATATGCGTAGTATATTTAAATGATTATGACTGCATGAAATGAGCATGATATTATATGCTATGTGATGTATGAAAACTGTTAGAATTGCTGAGCTGTCGAGCTCACTCTTACAAATAACCATTTTTGCAGGTTAAGGACTCACGGTAAAGATTACGTGCATCTTGATTGATAAAGTTAAATAGTATCGCAACGAAGATTACTATTTAGATTATTTGTTTGAACCATGTTTAGGTTCTAGGAGATGTACTTGATAGTTGTTTACGATGTTTAACACTAGTCGGGTTGTAAAGATGTATTAGTTAATACATAGAGGATATCGAATCGAGATATAAAATCTTATACAGTAATTCGAATAGAATGAATCAGTATATATTTGATTCAAGGATATATAATTGATTCAAGTTATGAAATCAATAAAAGATTTTATTCAAGGAAGATTGAAAAAGTTTAAGTTATTTCGCATTTTTATAATATTGAATGTGATATAAGACAGGAATGGTAAATAACCAAGATTGTAACTTATAAAAGTTTGGGGTCATTATACGAGATCCTGATAATGAAAAGAATTATATTCTTCATTGTAATAAAGCGTAGTTATATTCATTAAGTTGTGAATAAAAGATGTAAATATTTGACTAGTAGTATCGTGACTGCACTGGATCTGAGGTAATAGAAGGGACCCGAATTTGGGGGCGTCACAGTTTGGTATCAAAGATGTAGGTTATAAACATTAGGTAAGAGTACCTTAGACTATAACCTGAGAAAGGGAAAGATAAAGATTTAAAATATGTATAAGTGAAGAATCAAAGAAGAATCTAAAAGTATCTAGAGAATGAGAATTCAGGAGTTTCCTAACTCCGGTAATAAAAATGTTAAGACGATGTCTATAAGATGAATATGACAAAAGATAATAATCTATGATCACGACGTGATCAGTTTGAGCTATGAAATGATAGATGGTCTGTAACTACTAAGTAGTTATAGCTTGATGCTATACGAGAATGTACTATGAAATAGTACGAGATAAACTCATAAGGAGTTGTATACGATGAAATATAGAAAATTCGTAATGAGCAAAGAGCAAGTTAAGAGTAAGGTAGAGCTAAGTGTGGCTTTCCATTGAGGACTCATGTGACGGCTTAGTTGTACAAACCTTTGTGTGGGCAGAGGTTTTGTGCTTGCGCTGAGTGCATCACATTGATAATCGTTGGAATGTTGGTGTCGCGCTATCGTTATACATATGGCGAAAAGGTGATTCTTTTCTCATGTTTATTCTGATAGATAGAGATTTCTAAGATTAAATCTAGATATTACTAAGATTAGGTGCGAGTTCTTAAGACTCATGCCTATGATAAGTTTGTGACTCATAATCTTATGTATTTTTGAGCCCCTAAGCGTATGGACAGTCCCTGCTTGGTTCTTGGACTACGTATTGCTAGGATAAGTTCCTAAAATCGTATTATTATGGTAAGTTCATGAACTTTCATGGTGTGGTAAGTTCGATGAACTATACTGGGAATAGATGTATTATATATCTAGTATTAAGAGTTTTGAGATAGTAAGCATTGATGGTATAAAAGATTGATAGAATGATGAAGCAATGGAGTAAGAGACTGTAGTTGATGGAGAAATTTGGATTTTTCTAAATCTTCTAGCTTCGCTAGATTTTCAAAATTTATTGACTTCGTGCTAGTGTTTGCACTTTGGTTTCTTGAGAAAAACATTGGGTCAGATTGCTGAACCAATGAGTTTAAAAAAAAAACGATACCGTTATTCGTATGTCTATGCTAATTGTTTTGGCTAAGACAGAAAAATGATTTGAAAATCTTTAAAAATATATTTTTGACCATATGCATCATTTTATATGGTGTAAAATGGTAAACGATGGAGTCATCAATGCAATCAAACCTAGTGTCCGGAGCGATCGTAAGATCGTCTGTCTATGATGGTATGATGTAGTATGATAAAGTCATAAAATGACAGAATCTTCAACGTACGACTGAGGTGGTACGGTATCATGAAGTCATAAAAGGATTTTTGGTTTTTGTTTGAACTATGAAAAAGATCAATTAAGTGGATTGGATTCGATCGATGTTCGGATTGTTAATAAGAGTCTAAGCTATTTGATTCGGCTAGACGACTGTTAAAGAATAATTATGGAATTCAAGCATTCTTGTGTATTTATGCCAACCCAAATTGCTCTGGTGCGAATTTAAATGTTGAAAAAAAAGCTGAGGTGAACAACCCTATAAAGGGGATATGTTTTCGGGGACAATGGTTCCGAACGTAATGCATATAGTCGTTACAACACACTACGTTGTGGCCCAACGTAGTGGTACAATAGGACGGCCACCTAGAGTAAGCGTGGAGGGTGTTTTCAGTCTTTATGATTGATAAACACTTTTGTTTGCAGTATGAAGAAATGTGTTGAAGCATTAGTAAACCTGGAGAAAAGTTTACGGTCTTGTGACCCCTCGGCATAATTTAGAATCTGAGTTATTCATACTACTTCCTGATTATTGAAAAATCTTGGAAGATTCTTATTCTTCTGAAGGATGAATGTAGTAAGTAGATGTTCCTTAGAAAGGAGAAAGCGATAGAATGCGATTGAGAAAGTTATAATAATAAAACTTTCGAAAAAAGAATGAATAAAATTATTCAAGAGAATATTTAATATTTCGAATAACACCGAGTAGAGGAGGTTTTGGTGATTCCGGGGATGGAATTCGTTATAAGGGGGAGAGGATGTGAGAACCTAAATTTTTAAGAATAATTAATAATAAGAATTTAATAAATAAAATTCTTAAGGCATGTATTGGGTTTGAATATATATATATATATATATATATATATGTGTGTGTGTGTGTGTGTGTGTGTGTGTGTGTGTGTGTGTGTGTGTGTGTGTGTGTGTGTGTGTGTGTGTGTGTTATGAGGTAGGAAGTATTGTGTTACATAGGGTAATATGAACTATGTAATATGTGATTTTGTGATTAATAAATATATTATTAATATATATTTGTTATTTATTGTGGAGATAATTTAATTGAGGTAAAGGAGGTGGATAAAATTATCTATCGATATTAAATAATTTATAGAATTATTTTATCATAGTAAGTTGGTGACATTAAATATCTTTAATGAATAATCACCTTTTTCTTAAATATATATACTAGTGACTAGTATGATGTAATATGAGTTATAATTAGTGCTTAAGTTATCCATGGATAGAATGAGATAGTAAAGCATGAATTAGTTAGTTAAGAGAATTAACTAATAAGTATAAATATTGGATAGTTTAAATTAAAGTGAAAGTTATATTATGGAATAATATAATATTTAAAACCTAAATCAACTATGGTGATTTAGTAAAGGGGATTAATTCACTTAAGTATTAATATAAGTGTCGAGTATGTGATTATAGTAAGTACCTTTATATATTACTTGGCATGGTATTATGTGAATGTGTGAACGACGTTAATAAAATATTTACATATGCGTTGTTAAACCAATATATCTTTAAATAAATATTGATTAGAGAATTAATTAATATTTGAGATGTGGTTAAATGTATAGATTAAAAAAATTATTTTGGGGACAATATTTAGAAAGGAGAGAGAAATAATTAATATATATTTTTACTAAAGGATATTAAAATAATTTCTAATATTGAATTATTTTAATAAAAGGGAGGATGTTATTTTAAATAATAATACCTTATATGTCTTTGTATGAGGTAAAATGTATGATTAGTTATTATGGTAAATATATTAAAACATGTTTGTTATATGTAATATATTAATGGAAACATTTATCATAATAGAAAATAAACTTATTATCTATTTTTTATAATACGTGTACATGTGTCGTACATGTAATTATTTTAGTGAGATGTGAATACTATATTAAAGTAATACCTTGAGAAAATGAGTAAATCATAATTAATGCCTATATTGGGAGAGAACATGGTAAAAACATTTTATGTCATGTTACATAATTTTTAATGTATTTCCAAGAGAGTTAATTAATAAAAGAAAGCTAAGTTATTTTAATGTACTAAATAACTTAAGTTATTATTTTACCGTGGATTCTATTATTTAAATAATTAATAGAGTAAATATTAATTATTTTAAGCGTAAAGGTTATACATACTATAAGTGTATGATTATTTGAGGTAGCTTAGCATTAAAGTGCATGTGTCACACAAACCTTATGTTAAAAGACTATTAAGTGTGGTGGAAGTAATAATGAGCTTAAGGTAAGCTCGTGGAATAGGCCTAGTGTGGCTAAGTGGTGGAAAAGAGAAATTCATTAAATAAATTAATGAAGGAATGAGTAAACAGAACTAATTTATTATTGTGTGCAAGATGTATTATAATTAATCATATAATATATAGTACCTACATTCTATTAACAAGAAAGTGTAGTGTGACATTTCAATGTGGCCTTATAATATATAAGAACCATATAATGAATAATGTAAGTTACATAATTAATGTTTATGTGACAGTTTGTGGGTTTGAGGACATTAAATGTGTACATAAGGGTATGTAATAATGTGTGTGAGGGAACATTAAATAAGTACCTCATGAATATTATAATAATTAAATAATTGTTAATTGATAATGATTTTAATAATTTAATATAATTGAAATGATAGAGATGAGATAATGTAATATGATAATACCCGATTAAAATATATTCGGTATTGTCAAATGTACATAGATTATATGTTATATAATATAAGTTGATGGATATATGTATACATACATGTATAGGTATATGAATGTATAAGAGAGGTATTTAAATACAGATGTGTGTATAAAGACTTGTATGCTAGCTTTGTGTGCAAGGTGGAAATTAAAAATGTGACATGGTGCAATAGACCACTCCCATGACCAAAAGAATGCTGATTTTTATAGCTAAAAGAGGCTCACAAGTTAGCCATGTGATGGCAATGATGATATTGTTCATTGGCTAGGTGTACCTTGAATAGTGTTAGTTGGTGGAGTTAGCCACCAACTATTCCTTGACCTTTGGGTATTGTCCATAGGAGGGTAATAGATTAACTATAATTAGAGAACATGTAAATAAGAAGTGTAATGATATTACATCATGAGCATATTATAAGATGTGATAATAAGAATAATATTAATTGTGAGATTATAGTATTATAGCTTGAGTTCTATTATATACTAAGCTTACATAATTGTGCATTGTGTGGCATGGGTGGTAAAGTTAAATCAATTAGAGGTTTAACTATAATTGTTAAAAGAAAATAAATGGTAAGTTAATATATATTTATTAAATATCATTATAATAATTGGGTATATTTGAGATAATAAATATTATGAAAAATGATGGGTTGAGAATACCCAACTATTTTATAATTAGCTTAATTAAGATATTAATGGGTTAAACCATTGTACAGGTGCATGATATTATATATTGGTGTATATTTAAATTATGAGTACACTTGTTTATATGTGGGTATACATGTATGTAGATTTATGTATATATGCCCATGACTTAAATTAATGAAGCATTATTAAGTTATTAAGGTGTGACTTGCATAGTCCAATAAGGAAATAAAACCTTAGTATGCTAGCAACAATTTTTACAAATGCTGAGTTATAAGCTCTTGTCCCATTTTGTGAGTTTCATTTCCTTCCTCACGTGAGTATACCAATAGCCTAGCTTCCTACTTTGCTGAAAATGAGAATGGTGATGATGGCTAGAATGAGTGCAATGATGGTGAGGGGAGTTGCTTGAATAGTGACCTTCCACCAAATCCTTCTTGCCCAACATTTTCTTCCTTCTCCCATTGGTTTGATTCAATGTGCAAGAACCAAATTTGGTCCATGGTTCCTCTATAAATTGAAGCTTCATATTCACAAATTGAAGTTGCTAAATAATTGCTAAGTTGCTATAGAGAGTTTGAGGGAGAAATCTGATTGTGAGAGGAAGCTCTATCCATTCAAGCTTCAATGAGGTATAACTCTTAATTGTGTTCTTGAGTCTTAAGTTGGAAAATTCCTAGAAAGTTATTGAATTCTTGATGTTAAGTTGTTATAGAAGTAATAATAGAGTTATATACATGTTATAATAGTAATGTGAGTTGGTTGTAAGCATGATTCATGAGGAATTGTGGGTTGGTTTTGAGCTCTGCTGTTGTAGAAGCCAATTCTGGTCTGGAACCGGAGTGGCGCGGCCGCGCCACTCCTCAGTACAAAAGCAGTGCGGCCGCGCCATTCTGCAGAAATGGAAAATGACTTTTGTGTTTTCTGGTTTGTTAAGCATGCTAGTTAGACTCTAATAAGTACATAAATGAGTCTGACATATGGCCTAAGGTTACCTTGCATATAACGAGTGGTGTTAGCTTGGTACTAATGATTTTCTAAGAGAAAAACTTAAAGTTTTGAAAAATGAAACTTGACGAACCTAGTGTCCTTTAAAGTTTTGAACATGTGTATGTGACCTAGTCATGTGCGAGAATGGATTAGGAATGTGATTTCAATATATATTGCATATAGAAGGTTGTTAAGCATGATATAACCTATCCAAGCATATTTTGAAGTAAGTTTTCAAAAGAAAGATTATACTAACTATATGTTGATTAGTTGTTGCACATGATCATGAGTAATAAAAGCTTGTTAGTACCAATACAAGGTTTAAAAGTTTATAAACATGGAACCTTTGTTAAAGGTAGTTGTTAAGTTCCCTTGCGTATACTAGGTCGATATAGCTTGGTTTAAAATGTTTAGAAAGAAAACTCGAAAGTTTTGAGAACTAATAGTTTCAAACATTGTGTAAAGTATACCCTGACCTTTCAAGCATGTATACTAGGATGCATTATGCCTCTAGACGTGTCGAGTGTGTTCACCATGTAGCTAAGCATGAATTAGACCTTTCAAACATGGTTTAAAATAAGTTTTCAAATAATGAATTATGCTATGTCTATGTAAATAAGATAGATACATATGAGCATGCGTATTAAAGGCTTATTAGTAGCAATATATGGTTTAAAGACTTATGTCAAATGACCCTTTGTTAAAAGAAGATGTTGAGCCTTGTTGGTTTAAGTAATTCAATGTAGAGCTATGTAATTCAAAACTAAATGGTTTGAAATATGAACTCGAAGAAATAACAGAACCTACTTGATGTATGTTTATAGTATGTATCAGAATTCATAATATGTTAGGACTAGACTGAGCAATGAATATCTCAAGTCTGGTTTTGGCAGGGAGTAGCGCGGTCGCGCCACTCCCAAGATTATATGCAGCGCACCCAAGCCATTTTGCAAAGCTGCCAAGGGTAGTTTGTTAACTGCATGGTCTTAAGTTATGTTGTCCTTAAGGACTACAAGTTGTGAAACAAGATTGTTTAAATAAACATGAAAGTAGAATGAGCTAGTCTCATGGTTATCCTAAGTTGAAGTAATACGAAACCAAGTTAGGAGACAATGAAGTATTTATTACTATATTGAGAACATATGGATGTGTATAACTGATGGATATAAATCCATGATTATATAACTATGTAGGAATACACGAAGCGCATATAGCTTTAAGCAGTTAAGTCATAGTTGATAAACTACGAATCAGGCAAGTCTTTCAGTTTCTATTTGTTATATGAATTCGATAACTATTAGTTAAATTATATTATTCTATAAGAATGTTGATATGAAATGCATATAGAATATGTATGATATTTGAATGTTGATCTTTGATGATATATTTATAAAGTTAATCTCTATGCCTGTTATGTGAAAAGTAATATGTGTAGTATATTTAAATGATTATGAATGCATGAAATGAGCATGATATTATATGCTATGTGATGTATGAAAACTGTTAGAATTGCTGAGCTGTCGAGCTCACTCTTGCAAATAACCATTTTTGCAGGTTAAGGACTCACGGTAAAGATTACGTGCTTCTTGATTGATAAATTTAAATAGTATCGCAACGAAGATTACTATTTAGATTATTTGTTTGAACCATGTTTAGGTTCTAGAATATGTACTTGATAGTTGTTTACGATGTTTAACACTAGTCGGGTTGTAAAGATGTATTAGTTAATACATAGAGGATATCGAATCGAGATGTAAAATCTTATACAGTAATTCGAATAGAATGAATCACTATATATTTGATTCAAGGATATGTAATTGATTCAAGTTATGAAATCAATAAAAGATTTTATTCAAGGAATATTGAAAAATTTTAAGTTATTCCGCATTTTTATAATATCGAATGTGATATAAGACAGGAATGGTAAATGACCAAGATTGTAACTTATAAAAGTTTGGGGTCATTATACGAGATCCTGATAATGAAAAGAATTATATTCTACATTGTAATAAAGCGTAGTTATATTCATTAAGTTGTGAATAAAAGATGTAAATATTTGACTAGTAGTACCGTGACTGCACCGGATCCGAGATAATAGAAGGGGCCTGGATTTGGGGGCGTCACAATTCTAACTATTTTTGACGTTCCGGACTCAAATATACAGTCCGTGTCTTCAAATTTCGCTCCGAACTCAAATTCGAGTTTTAATTCCATTCCTTGTAATTAATAAAATTAATAACTACTTATTAAATTTAAATAATTAAATAATCCAAATCAACTATTTAAATACATCTCATCACATAACTTCAAATAAAATATATGTTTATATATATGTATAGCACATTTATGTATAGTAATAGAAATCACACAAGAGTTTCACATAAATTCGTTCATTGGTAATTATTAAATTACATAACGATCTCGGATATTACAACTATCAAGAATTCATGTTAATTTTCTAAGAACTTGTAAAACTTGAAATCAAAAACATGTTATAGGGTATTACCTCTATGAAGATAAAATGTTAATACTTTGCTTCTAGCTTCAGATTGCCTTCTAATTTCAGCACACTCACACTCTAATTGCACTTATCAGACAATTTAGCAACTAGAGATATGAAGAGGGGAGCTTCAATTTATAAAGAATTCATTACCTAGACCATGACTTTGCCCCAAGGATTGAATCCAATAGAAGATGGAAGAAGATGATGGGCAATGAGAAGTTGGTAGTATAGTTCCCACACACTATTGAAACCACACCCCCCTTAATTATTTGCAAAACTCTGAGTTTGACAAGGAGGAGGTAGGCTTAGGCCAATGGCCTATTCACATGATGAAGGAGATAGGACTCACAAAATGGGACAACCAATTAGTTCCTCAGCATTACGAATATGGGTGCTAGCATACTTAGGTTTACTTCATTTTGGACTCACAAGTTTACATTTAATGACTTAATGTTATTACCATATGATAAGTTAGGGGTACATATACTCATAATCATATAATCCATGTACATTGAGGTTAGTCCAAATAATATTTACATTAGGTTAGAATATAATTTAGTTGGGTACTAGCAATCCATTATTTTCCATAAAACTTATTATTTTAATAATACCTAATGTCGACGTTGGTTTAAAAAATCCGCGGCTCGGGTCACAACCCGGATCTTTTAATTTCTTTTCCTAAGTTCTCTCTACCCTCACTCTTTTTATTTTAAAAAAAAGATTTTGAAGGATTTTTTAGGAGAAAGGCCAACATATATCATGTCGACAATTTGAACGTTTTACAGAGTCGCCAGTTGGTAGATTTGAAATGGTTGTGCCAACTCAACCGAGTTTTGTTTGAAAGAGGCCCAATTGATGGACACTGTCGAAACTTGATCTTTGAAAACAAAGTTTGAGCTCGGGGGCTTGGTTAAGTGTGGGGAAGGTGTTAGGCACCCCACGACTCCCGTGTAAACACGGTACCGCATCTTTTTAATATTTTTCTTTAAAACTGAAATGCGTGTGTGAATGCCGTTTGAAAATTGGGCCTATTGATTTGATTGATTGAAAGTAGTGCTTTGCTTCGTTGAACCTATATACGAAGGATTTGATTTGATTTAAAAATCTGTCTTTGATTTGATTTGCACAAGCATTTAATTTGATTTTTCTTTGAAAAGCTTTTCTTTTGATTAATTTGAAAATGATATTTTGAAAGCTGATTTATCAAACCCTTACGTTGCCATAGGAATTGAAGCCTGTTGATACTTCTAATTTTATCTTTATAGCCTTAAGGCTGCATGTGAATGGTGATTTATCGGGCTGCGAAGCATCCCCGACCACAGAATATATAAGTATCGGTCTTCTCATGTGTATGAAAACCATCGGAGGGACGCTGACACGATAATCAACATTTTTTTATTATATTGAAACCTTAAATTCGGATAACCGTTTTAAGGTCTATTTACATGTACATTTTTGCAGAAAAATTGGCAAGCTACATTTGTAAATCGGAGTTTGTCCATCGTGGGAATCAGATTTCGATCATTTTGATCGTGAATTCCACGATTCCTAGGCTCACATATGAGTAGCCAAAACCTGCACAGTTCAAATTTCTACAGAAACATATATATATATCCCAAAATTATCAGAACCGAGGATTCATTTAGTAAATCCCGGTTCGCACGGCCAAAGCGTCTCGTTCCCACTAGATAGCGATCTAAGGGACGCGAGGTTGCTTTTGAAGCTGAAACTAGAAAGAAAGCTAGATTTAAGAAAATCTCAGCCATTCTAGCTTTCCGGTTTAGTCTGGATGTTTTGAACCGTTTAAAAACTAGAATTGGCGAGATTTAAATAAATCTAGTCCACCTGCAGATATATCAGTGCCAATTCATATAAAATGAATATATAAAGCAGCAGTTGAATAGAAAGCGAATAAAGCAATCTATATACAAATATATATAAAAGCTGTAAAGGGCGATGGATTTTCACGCCGGTGCGCGGACTAGAATTGAAATATATATATATATATATATATATATATATATATATATATATATATATATATATGTAGGGTTTTTGGCACATAAACGCAGCGAAAATAAAAAATTTTCGAAACCCTAAAACAGGATCCATGCGAAAATATATTAATTCAGAGGTTAAGATATATTTTACCGATTATTCAAGCGTGAAAGGAGACGATGGAGATTCTGGAACTGCTTCGAATCCTCAACGCGATCCAACGGAACTGCGCCTCTACGGTATCCACACGAACGTCCCGCGAATCGTCACACGATCTGCAGCAAGGAAAGCTGCGGTACTAGCCGCCAAGGATCTGGACTTTTTTTGAAATTTTTCTCTCTAGTCTCTCTCTAAGAGAGGCTAGGGTTTTGATATCGATCATACCCTAAACGGCTGATATATCATATATATAGCAGTTAAAGGAATTAACCAAAACCTAATCCAATTAGAAATATAAAATCCGAATTTATATATATATATATATATATATTATATCTTAATTAAGTCTTACTTAATTAATATATATATATATATATATATATATATACAAATTATCCTATTAATTTAAATTCATAATTTAAATACTATCAATCATATTGATATATTTAAATCCATACAATTTAAATTAATTCCCTTTTAATTACGTTCTAAGTGTGTGACCCTATAGGTTATTATTATGTTGGCAATAATTTTAAAATCATATTATAAAATTATAAACAGTGAGCGGCATCTAGTAATGCATCACTGCTACCCAAATAATAATAAGATCGGTGATTCGATACAACCTTTTCGTGACCAATGTTTCAATGTAATTTAATCCTTTTAACCTTGACATCCTAGATTAAACTCGAGGCATGGAATGTGTCATCCTCTTCATAATTTAATCTGAGTTTTCTTGATCGATGAGTAGACTATATGAAACAAATCACTATTTGAGCATGGCCATGCATTTCATAGTCCTACTCAATCAAGAGGCCTATGGATATCACCCCTAATATATAGGAGGGTTAAATTCCATCTAGATCACTCATATTCCTCACACGATTCATGATATACCCAATAATCACCTTTATCGTCCACCTATTAAAGGTGGCCTTTGATGATATCAAAGTACATAAATTCTCGTGTAGTAATATAGTGATTTCAGGTCGGAGGATCATTACATCATTGTCACTATGAGAATTGCTTATGACACTTTGCATAATGCTCCACGTAGAATTCTCATGGTGGGTCTGCCCAGTACATTGTTCTCTAACATGTACCTATGCATTGACTCAATATCTCATATATTTATGACCAATGAGATTTGGCCATCAGTCAATCCACATACTAGTCTCAATATATCATTGTTGTCCCATTAACAATGACACTCGACTAGGGACATTTAAGAGTAATGATACTAATTATAACTATATGATCTCATGTTCAAGTCACATACTTGAAGCCATATAATTTGTATCACTATTCTAAGGACTTTTATTATGTTAACATTTATATAACGCAGTAAATAAAACCATAATAAAATAATTCATTTATTCAATCAAATATAATATCAAAAAATGTTTAAATAATTACATCAAAGAATTAGCCTCTAGGGCATAAACTCTAACAATATATATATATATATATATATATATATATATATATATATATATATATATATATATATATGGAAGCTGTCGTTGGCACTCCAAAATTAACCTCACTTTCACTTCACTAATCCAAACAATTAACACAGTAGTAAGCAAGGATCGATCCCACAAAGAGTAAGTTTGTTTTAGATTTATTCTACTATTTTAACAGAAAATAAAGATGGGGAATTTTTGAGATTGTTTTAAACTAAGAAAAATAGAATTAAATAAAGAGATTAACCAAATATGTAAAAACTTCAGTTTTGCAGTTCAGTTTCACCAAGCACAGCAATCAATTAATCAAGTTATTATTCTTTACCCTTCAATGAAACTATTAACCCTAGATAACAATAAGCTCTGCTATCCGAAATTCTCCTTAGATATTCACCGTATGAAACAAGCTCTTCACCAAATTCAACTAACATACAACCTAGAACAAGCTCTCTAGATTTAATATGATAGAAGCATTAAGAAATAAAGAATTAGGCTAATCCAAGTACCAAACACATAAGCTCGATTTATTTAACTTATTTTCTGATAATCTTAGTAATACACAAAAGCTTATCCACAATTAGTATCACTAATTTGCTACTTGTGATGAAGACAGATATCAATTACACGTAATACCAATCTTAATCTAGCATATGATAATGATTAAATTAACTCAATTGGCCATATCAAATTAATTAGATCAATTAGCATGCAATCAATGAAAGTAGATGATCAGAAGAAATTTCATACAAGAAGGAATAAATAATAAAACTTAATTAATTAATTACTTATAACAAGGTTCCACCTCCCTTTAGAACTGAATGAAGAAACTAGCTTGATATGCTCCAAGTATACAAGCAATAAAAGATGAATAATAATATGTAAATACAAGAGAATGGATCCCCTATTTATATTATTAAGATAGCAGCAACCCTAGCCTTAACCCTTCTCGCTTCCGAATCCAAGCTGCTAAAGGAAATTGACGACTAATCTCTCCGCATCCCCGCCCCAGCGGGAGTCTTCAAGGAATATGACCCGCCCCAGCGGTAACACCTAATGTCCGACTACTCCATGCTATGCTATGCACTTTGCCTTTTTATTTGATAAATTCGTGGCTGCTACTTAATCATTGGTCCAAGTGCTTGCCATGCTTAGGAAATCCTAATTTCGTTGCTGCTACTTTCCTTTGGCCCATATGATATTAAATCCCATTCCTTTTCCTTTGCTAATTTGGAAAGAACCGTGGGCCCCATATAACCTTCAATTCCTTTAATTGCTTAAACCTTAAGCTGCTAGAAATCCTTTATTAGCAATCCGTGAGCTACTTGGATTTGGACTAGCTTTGTTTCTTTTTGTGTCCCACATAGAATGAATAAGCTGCTGAACCGTGACCCAATGCTAACAATCTATGCAAGCTGGTGATTTCGTAAGCTGCTACAATAATTCGGAATGCCTGCAAGGCCCACATGCTGAAACAAACGTGGCCCTCACATTATTTTGTTTAAACCTTTTGCAAGCTAGCATCCTCTTTGTAATATACTACCTCCGTCCCATAATAAGTGCTTTTCTAGCTTAAATCACACATACCAATACACAAGCTAAAATGATAAAAAATACCCTTAATATACTTTGTTTGTTTTGTTTGAGACTTTTTTTTATAGCATTTTGGTCTCTCTTTCTCTTTCTTCAACCTTTCAACTTCCCAATAAATACACAATAAATACTATTGGTTGCATAAGGGCACATATGAAAAAATATTATAAAAATTGTATTGAAATTCTAACACATCACTTATTTTGAGAAAAAATATTAAGCCTAAAAAAGCACTTATTGTGGGACGGAGGTAGTATTAATTTGCTAATCGGAATGTTTGCTGCTTCAATTCGTGGGCTTCTAGGAGTAGGAATTCAAGCCCAATTTAAATAAGAGAATGCCCACTTGCTAATTTCTTTTTCATCATTTCAGCCCTCTTAACTCTAATTCCTCCTGAAATCAATAAACACCTTAATAAGTCCATATACACTATAAAACATATAATAAACTAAATATAAAGGAATAAAAATAAATGAATAATATGCACTTAACAATATATATATATATATATATTGACAAAAACATAGTCAACCAAGACTGGGAAGAGGACCAGTGATGGTGAAGGTTGCTTATATATGCATAAATATATATAAAAGTAGTAAAAAGGCCACAGAATGATCCAGGCCGAACTAGAATGTAAATATACAGTGAAATAGTCAACCAGGGACTGGGAAGATAACCCAGTAATGGTGAAGTGTGCAAAAATAGTATAAAGACCACAAAATTGTCCAGGCCAGACTTGAATGTAAATTTCAGAAAAGTAGTCAACCAGTGACTGGGGAGATCACCCAGTATAACGAAAAGTGCAAAAACAATATAAAGGGCGATGAGTTTTCATGCCGGTGCCTGGACTAGAATTAAAATATATATATATATATATATATATATATATATATATATATTGACAAAAATGTAGTCAACCAATACTGGGAAGAGAACCCAGTTATGGTGAAAATCGCTCATATATGTGTAGATATATATAAAAGAGGTAAACTACCTCGGATTTGGCATCCGGACTTGACAGAATTGAAATGTTGGTATATATACAATTAAATATATATAAAAAAGTGCCAAAAACGGACTGGGAAGATAACCCAGTCCGGCGAAGTTGCCAGAACGTGTGTGTTAGTGCATTGAAGCTGCTGGAGCTGACGGATCGTCAATCCGAGTTGTAAAAATGCCAGAAAATCAATTTCTGTACAAAAATATACCATATTTTGATGAAAACGGCCACGTAGAAAATGAAACTTAACGTGCAAGTGTATAAAAGTACGAAGAAGTAATATTCACTTTCTGATCGTGAAAATACTTACAATGGACTGCTACATGGGGTTTTTGCCAAATTATAGGCTCTATATGTCCAAATCTACCGGTTATTTTCTGATATGTGGTAGTATATGGGTATATCTACGTGTTAGAGTGAAAATATTTGGGTTTGAAAGAGGTGTAAAAGTCAGAAAATTGAACTGGCAGAGCTTCGCTGCGTTTTTCTTTTTTCTTTTTTAAATGAAGGGGGGCACCTTTATTTATAGGCCAGGGAGCCTCCACTCTACCTGCTACTGCCGCAGGTAGAGGTGTGGCTCCCCTGGTGGGGCCTGCGATGCCAGGTTCTATCATCTCGAAGTACGTGCACTCCGAACAACGCGCAGTCGAAGTCGAAACCTTCTAACTTTTGATCGGAGCGTTCGTTTGAGGCGTACGATACCTTTTCGAAAAGCCCTCGTTGAGAGTGTCGCAATGACATGGGATAAAACATTTTCCGGATCCAAAAAGATGGGTCCATAACCAGGTCTTTGATTCCCCGCAATTTGTTCGTTGAGCTGTCTTGCGCTGTTTGCACTCGGGATCGTTGTTATGGTTCATTCTGACTTCGATGGCATCAATTCAGCTCGAGTTTGACCGAATCAACCATTTTCCCCCTCCCTGGGTGGTCCTTGGTGGATTTGGCTTCTCAAGGTTATCTCTGGGGCTGAACTGCACTTCCCGAATTAATGTCGGGGCTGATCTATACTTCTCGGGCTGAGACCGGGGATGATTTGACATGTTATAGGTCTATGTCAAGGTTGACATGTACCTCCCGAGTTGATGCTGAGGATGAATTGACGGCCCGATATTGAGATCGGGATTGATCGATATCTCCCGGATTGCTGTCGGGGCTGATTTGTACCTCTCGGGTTGCTGTCGAGGCTGATTTGTACCTCTCGGGTTACTGTCGAGGCTAATTTGAAGGCCCGATATTGTGATCGGGGTTTGAACTAATAGTTCGATCGGAGATTGGGGTTGATATGATAGATGGTCTGATTGACGATCGAAGTTGGATAGATGGTTCGATTGACGATCGGAGCTTGATTCGGTCCGATTAACGATCATAGATGGATTAACGGTCCGATTGATGATCGAAGATGGGTTGATGGTCTAATTAACGATCGAAGCTAGATTGACGATCCGATTGATGATCGGAGCTGGATAGACGATTCGATTGGAGATCGGAGCTGGATAGATGGTCCGATTAAAGATCAGAGCTGGATAGATGGTTTGATTAGAGATCAGAGCTGGATATATGGTCCGATTGGCGATCAAAGCTGGAAAGACGGTCTGATTGACGATCGAAGCTGGATTGACGGTCTGATTGATAATCAAAGATGGATTGACGGTCCGATTGACGATCGAAGCTGGATTGACAATCGAAGATGGATTGACAGTCTGATTGACGATCGGAGATGGATTAACGGTTCGATTGACGATCAGAGTTGGATAAAATACCGATATTGGTGATCAAATTTGGGTTTACCGATATTGGGGATCGAATTTAACTGAATGACCGGCATTGGTGGCTGAATTTGGATTGAAAGCCTGATATCGGTACCGGGGTTGATTTGATTGATGGCTTTGCCATCCTACAGTGTTAGTATTGGGGCAAGGAAACTTTCGAGTGTCTACAGATGCCCTTCTTTATCATGTCCATGCAATGTAATGGAATGGACAGGATAAAGATTAGTAGACACTGGAAATAAAACAAATGCCAGAGACGTTACGAAGGCTGGGTGTCTTTGAGTGGAACAGGGCTGCTCTCGGTTGCTTATGTCATCTATCTGCCAGGGATAACATTGTGGACAACCCTGAATATTATTGATAGGTTATCGCGAACTATTCTTGTCATTTTCTGCTGGGGATGACGTGATTCACAGAAGCATGTTTAACTTTGATGGGGATGCTATTATGCTCCCATGGTTTAAAACCCATGGTTTCCCTCATATGTCAGCATTATCAGGGGAAGATTTCCTCTTGGCTGATGTCGTTTGTGTGTTTTTGAAGGCTCTTCTAACGGGGTTATTCCTCAGGTATCGAGTCACCTTGCTGGGATCTTCTGATGCTTATCCGGATGATAGGTTTCAATTGGCAGCTTGCAATAGGGAGCGGAATATCCAACCTGTGACGCCCCCAGAATAGGTCCAGTCAACCCAACCCATTCTGAGTCGCCAAATACATGGTACAGAATTCAAATACAAACTTTATATCATACGGTCGTGCAAAATACGACCACACAACTGTGAGTGTCAATACAAATATGTAGAAAATATTAAGATTCAAACTAAGTCCTCATTACAATTATTATCACACTATTTATTAGAAATAGTGAGGACTACTACTGCTCTAACTCGGACCATCACTCTGTCCCCCGACTAGTTCCCGCAACATTCTCATTTCCTGAAGAGGACAACAGATGAAAAGGGTTAGTTCAACTAGCTCAGTAAAGAATATTATGACTAAGATAATGGGAAACAAATTATCGTTAGTCTTCAACAAATAAGATAAAATATAATGGACAACCAACTTTAGATCAATATTCGCAGCGGAAATAACAATTCATTAGAAGAGTTAAGTAGAGAATGAAGTCTACTATCTTCTATGATTTAAAAGTCCATCATCAATATTTTATCCCTGTATCATCAATCAATATACATCTCGAATCAAATATTCATATTTGCACTACAGGCCAAAGATATTCATTTGTATCATCAGTGGTCATATTCATCTCAACACCTGTCATCTTTGCACTACAGGCCAAAGATATTCATCAGGTAATCATTCATCTTTGCTCTACAGGCCAAAGATATTCATCAAGTAATCATTCATCTTTGCTCTACAGGCCAAAGATATTCAGTTACATCACCTTTTAGGACTGAGATTGATGAAAAACATTTAAAAAAAAACGAATCCAGTGAGATAAAAGACAAAGACTAAGGATTCGTATTTTAGTATATCCAATTCAAAAATACCTCGTAATAATCAATTATGGAGCAAAATTCAAGAATAGAGCTCAAAACTTGGATACAATCAAAGATAGTAACTATAACAGACATTTTGAACAAATAGAAGAAAATTTAATTTTCCCGTGAATAGTGCCGTATACGTGAATAGTGTCGTATACGTGAATAGTAACCTCGACGAAAAAAAATAAGAATTTCAACATAAAATCCATGACAATATTTCTGTATAATGATATTGAAAAGAATAACATCATTTACGAAAGAAAATAACATCCCTTACCTCAAAAAGATAGTACCTCTGACTGGAATATCGGATATAATACCGAAGAAAACTTGCGCTGAATACTAATACTCAAAGTATTGAAATACTCACAAAAATACGCTCGATATTATAGAGAGAGAAAACTTCTGATTCTGGTGTGATTTTCAATTCTAACCTAAGCACCCTATTTATAGGAAAAACTTAGGATGCCAAAGGAGACTAAATGAATAAAATAATATATATATTTTTAAAATTTCCGCCGCCTGGCGGCTAAAAAATTTTCCACCAAAAGTGGGGCCCGCCCATAAAAAAAATATATTTTCCGAAACTTCAATAATTCATAACAAATAGCCCCTTTGTCAAAAAAATACAAATTCTATGTCATTCCATAGGAAATTTAATTCTCTACAACTTTGCAGAA
Source organism: Panax stipuleanatus (assembly GCA_020205555.1). Lineage (NCBI taxonomy): Eukaryota > Viridiplantae > Streptophyta > Magnoliopsida > Apiales > Araliaceae > Panax > Panax stipuleanatus. The sequence continues at coordinate 52,794,819 of CM035119.1, forward strand.
GGAAGTTTTTCCAAATTCCAAACATAAATTATCCGGAATCCATAAACAGATGATTTCTCACACCAAAATATTGATAAAAACTCATCAGCGCCAATTCCTTCTTTAATATCCACAAAATAAATATTTCCTTATCATATAAATCAATAATTAATTATTCACAAATAATATTATAGAACTACAATATTAACAACCAGGTCGTTCCCAGGACAGAGGGGGCCTTCCGATAAGGACTTCTCCTTACTGGCGCGCAATTAAATAACCCCTCCTAGACAGAACTTCCTTAGACATTGTCAGTAATGCTATCTATTAATATTATTCAAATAATATGAATTATTGAGTTGATAACGTGAAATACTGTGCAACGACAATTATTGAATCAATACTACAAAATATCAACTGTAGCCATTATTGAATCAATCATATAAAATGGCAACGTAGCAATTATTGAGTCAATAAAATATCAATGTAACAATTATTGAGTCAATAATATAAAATATCAACGTAGCAATTATTGAGTCAATAATATAAAATATTGAACAGTAATTACTGTAACAATAATTGAGTAATGGCTTCTCACGTAAGACTCAATAATTCAAAATACTGTGCAATACCGTGTGCTACTATGCAACACCGTGTATCACTGTATTTTAACCACCGGGTATTTCAACAGTACTAACGGTAACAACTACGCCGTTATCTTGTAAAAAAGTTATTTCTGTCGCTTTCTATATCCGACAGTTATTCCGTTGTGGGGGCCCGCAAATAGCTGCGCCGTCGTACGAATATTCCCCGACAACAAGAATATTCCACGACCAAACGAATATTCCCCGACAACAAGAATATTTTATAACCACTTGCTCATTTTAAAAAATGTTTGCACATTTCACCCATAACTTTCATATTTATCAAATCAACACCTTACTATTTCGAAATAATATAAAGAAAATTAAATCTTTATTCATAAAAGTTGGGGTCTTACACAACCTCTTACCTCATTCTATTTTGAGGATGTGTATAACAGATTCCATCATTGACGATGGATTACTAAAATTGCCTCTGTCACCGGATCATTCCTAATGCTTTGTTGGGACTGAGCAATTTGTTAAACTGTATTGATCAGTACCCGACGCTTCACTGCTGTTGTGCCAACGGCTGTTCTTGACTTCGGTCTATACCCAAACTTCGCTGGAATGGAACTAATGGTTGAACTTGACTTCGGTCTACACCCGAACTTCGCTGGAATGGAACCAACGGTTGACTAGACTTCGGTCTGTTCTCGAACTTCGTTGGGGTTGAGCCAACGACTAAACTGGCTCAGTCTGTACCCGAACTTCGCTGGGGCTGAGCCAACGACTGAGACTGCCTTTGGTCTGTACCCGAACTTTGCTGGGTCTGAGCCAACGGCTGAGACTGGCTTCGGTTTATACCCAAACTTCGCTGGGGCTGAGCCAACGGCTGAGACTGGCTTCGGTCTGTACCCGAACTTTGTTGGGGCTGAGCCAACGGCTGAGACTGGCCTCGATCTGTACCCGAACTTTGTTGGGGCTGAGCCAATAGCTGAGACTAGCTTCGATCTGTACCCGACGCTCCGAAAATGGTAGTTTTGCGCAGTTCCTGCGTAGTTTTTCCATAGTTTGCTTTGTTGATCCCCGGACACGGATCTGGGATGAATATCAAGGGTCTCTTGGGATTTCCCTTTCTGTCAGATTCCTGCTACTTAAACGATGATTTTCAGGACAAACCACTCAATCGCGTAGCGATTTTTCTTCAGATTTGACTTGGCAGCACATAAAAACTCCATTTTGACCCGAATTGGACTGAGCCCGGGGAAGTGCACCCACCCTGGGGTGCCGCAGGTGGAGGTGCGACAGACACAAGTGGGCCCGCTTCCACCTGGGCTATTTAATAGGCTGCGGGAATTTCATTTTTCAAGTTTCAGCTTTGAGTTCCAAACGGATTTCGATCTTCTTTTTCAGATCTACGGAGCTTGGACAACTGTTTTCTGAATCCGTCAGTCCCTATGCGATCAGCGCAGCGCAGGCAACGTTTTACGTCCTTTTTTTACAAGTTTTGACTGTTAAAAGCATGCAAACCATTTATGGGCCTTTCAGACGCAATGTATGAAAAATGTATGCCTATATGACCTGCTAAAAATTTTCTGACTACATATGTATGCATATCTTACTATAATGCACGTTTGGATGTAAGAAAATTCAGGTTCTAAGATAGTACTATTTTGCACTTTTTGATCAGTTTAGTCATCCTTTTTTAGGCCTAGTGAGCCTGGATTTTCAACTAAAAATGTCCATGGTAATTTGGTGACCATGTGAGGTTGACTTTTGATTTTTTTTCATAAATATGAACTGTTTCTATTTTTTGGGTAGGTGTGCTACTGAATGGCCACCTAGATATGCCTCTGTGCATGTGGACAATCCATTTTACAAAGGAGACTCTGGCGAAATTTTTCCAAAATCTTAGGTATTAAAAACATGCATTTTTGACTCTACTCGAGATTTTTGACCGACCCATGCAGGTTTTTAGCTTCTATGTTTTGAAAACATGCAATTTTAACTTTACTGGGTATTTTTGACTGACCCATACATATCTTAGGAATTAGAGATATATGTTGGACTGATTAAAAATGATAAGCCACAGGTGGCTTACCACACCCTTTCTGAGGTGATTTGGAGTATTGAAGTATGCGATGGATCGCGATATACCCGGCAGTTCCAGCAGGGTGTCCTTAGGTATAAGAGGAAGGAGGGCTTCTGATGTTCCTCAGCCTCGTCCGGCTCGAATGCCTCATAGACTGGTGGAGGCGGTGATTCGTTCAACATAGGACGAGCAACCACTTGATATTGACGATGAGGAGGCCCCTTTTATTGCTCCTGTTCCTGCTCAGGCTCCACGTACGGAGGTCCCTGGCATTGTTGTGCAGACGCAGGAGTTGTTGGGCGACTTGAGTTGCCATCCTTTGAGATATCTTCATGCCAACGAGGTGACTTGAAGTTTTTCTTCTCTCTAGATTTTTCCTCCCTTTTTGCCATTCTCGGGGCACAGGTTTTTGACATGGTTGATTTTTGAGGTAGTTTCCTAGCTTTACGCAGCCTTGACTGATTTAGCGTGCATTCCCTGTATCACACTCTGCACGAGGATTACAGGGATATCGTAGATGGCTGGGGCTTTCAGGCCTTTTTCTCGATCCTTCCCTGCCATTGCCCCTGGGGATATATGAGGGCTTTATCTGAGCGTTGGTTCCACCAAACTCAGTCCCTTCATCTTCTAGATTGCGAGGTTATGATGACTCCTATGGATTGGAGATTTATCACCGGCATTGAGTTTGAGGGTGAGCCAGTTCCTGTTGTGGCTGACATTACGCCCACTGTTGTTCGGTCCCTGCTTGGAGTCCCTACGACGGCGTTCAAGGGTCGGACAGTCCGATCTGGTCCCTTAAGTATAGCTGCCCAGGATGGAACTTTACAAGAGCCCTCGCCTGATGATCAGAGGGCTAGAGATCGCATTATGAGGCAATTGTTTTTGTCGATCATCAGGGGTTGTTTTGTGGTGAACAACTCATTTACTGTGTCCTTTGCCTTGATTAGCGCCACTCGATATGTAGAGTGCCTCAGTGATTATGATTGGGGCTCCTATACCTTTGCCTATTTTCTCCGTGGCATGCACATGCTTTCGGAGGGTGTGACGGAGGCTTGGTTAAGATTTTACCCATTTTTGCTGGTGAGTACATCTTTCTGTACCTTTTTGATTTCAGCATTCATTTTTTGTCAGTCTTGGTCACTGAGGACTTTTGATATTTGCATAATCAGCTTTGGGCATTTGAGAGGCTTCCTTGCCTACGGCCCGCTTCTGCCCTAGGTCTGGAGACCTATCCTCGGGGATGGAGATGGCATTACTCCACTTTGACGGAGGTCCCTGTTGCTGAGGGATTCACCCACGCCAGTTTGCAGTTGGAGCTTTTGACGGCGAGTTCGATCACCTAGACGCCGTATACCTCCTAGTTTTTGACAGTCAGATTCAAGGGAGGTGTCCCTACTGGCCGAGAGTTTATTTTGTTGACTCGCAGAGTCCCTTTATTGACGGTGGGAGGCTGGGACCTTGATCTTGGAAAGCATGCCATTAGGAGCGTTACGGGGGAGATCCGTATTCCCATTGCTCCTCCAGCTTGGCATCATTGGCCATTGACCGTGCCATTGACAGATATCCCTATGGAGGGCATAGATGACTTCACCTTATCTACAGCCAGGGGCATTTAGCAGTTGGTGGAGTCCTCGCACTATTGGAGCTCAGACTCGGGCCACCCAGTTCATGGCAGACATGGTGCCAGAGTCCGTGATGATGACGGACTGGATAGCTTGACTTAGAGAGCCTACTCATGCAGACCAGATATCAGATTTGACCAGGAAATTGGAGTAGGCCTGTTTCTTTATCAGGCACCTTGGTCGAGATCCGTCAGAGGCATCTTCTTTTTACCCATCCAGCTCAAGAGCGGGTCCATCTTCCGATCCATTTAGCAACAGCTATGCAGGGGCAGATCCTCCTTTATATCGCCCAGACATGCCTGATAGCAACGGTTTTGTATCCACTGAGGAGATGGAGCAGGTCGATCACTTTGACATTGATGTCTTCGACTTCCTCTGATAGCTATTGGAGCTATATTTTTAGTTAGCCACTGTTTTGGCTATTTGGCGGATAGACCACTGTATTAGTTGGGTAGTGGTGCCCCATTTCCCTGTATTTTCCTTTCTACTTTGTATTATCAGACAGGGATGATGTCCTGCAGTAGATAGTTTATTGCAGATATTCTTGATCTTTTCTATCTATCGTATCACGTTTATATTTGTCATCGTGCATATATTATGTCATGTGTATACATTCAGACAGCTGCGACTTGATTTGACCTCTGGATGGTCTTGTGGTACGGTGCTACAGATGACGTCATCTGCGGTCAGCCGTATTGAGCATTCACCACCGTCTGAGGTGGCCACATCATTAAGGTCATGGTATGAGAGCCTGCCCTACCCAGTCAGAGGGACAGTGAACCACATGTTGGGGCATTTGTTGGCCCTAGTAGATTTTTAGGTGCCATCTAGATTTGCTAATGGCATTTTACCCTTTTGGATACCTGAGAGACAGGTGTTCCGCTTCGGGCAGCATGAGTTAACGCCGACTCTTGAGGAGTACGAGCGATTTACTGGGTTGACTCTGGATTTGCCGTGTGCTCGTACGGCTATTAGTGATATGAGGAGACCGTTTACCCGTATGTTCGGTCTCCGTTAGAGCTTGATCAGGGATGAGATTGTATCTGGACACGTGATCTCAATTGATTTCCTAATCGATCGATTTGGTGAGCTCGACAGCTATGATCGCCATGTTGGAGATTTTATTATTTCAGCAGAGGCATGACATCTGGCCAGAGTAGACATTCTGCTGATGTGTATTGTAAGACCCTAACTTTTATGAATAAAGATTTAATTTTCTTTAAATATTATTTTGAAATAGTAGGGTGTTGATTTGATAAATGTAGTAAGTTATGGGTGCAATGTGCAAATTTTACAAAGTAAGCAAGTGATTATAAAATATTCGTTGTGTCAGGGAATATTCGTTTGGTCGAGGAATATTCTTTTTGTCGGAGAATATTCGTACGACGGCGCAGTCATTGGTGAACCTTACAACGGAATGAATGTCGGATATAGAAAGCGACAAAGTAAATTTTTTATAAAAATAACTGTAAAATTGTTACTGTTAAACTGTTGAAATGTCCGGTGATAAAAATACAGTAATACACGTTGTTGTACAGTAGCACACGGTATTGCACAATATTTTGAATTATTGGTTCTTACGTAAGAAGTCACTCATTCAATAATAGTTACAATAATTACTGTTCAATATTTTATATTATTGATTCAATAATTGCTACAATTGCATAATATTTTATTGGTTCAATAATTGCTACTGTGACACCCCCAAATCCGGTATCTTAATTTTCACAGGATTTGGTGTTCACTGTTCCAATATCATACAACTATCTACCCATAAATAATGAAATTCATTTATTAGAAAAATAAATCATCATCTTACATCATCTGAAGTAATAATACATCATAAATCCCAAGTTAAACTTAACCTTAAATCTTTGTTGCGGAAACGTAAATAAATAAGTCTTAAGTCATCACACATAAATCTTGAACTTTAACATTCTTAACATCAACACAAGTCTTCAACACTTGTTAGCTTTTCCTTTGCCCTTGCTACTAGAAGGTACATCACTTCGTTCATTATTAGCTGCAATGTTATTATGCAAGAGTGAGCACGGAGGCCCGCAAGTATAAAATATGACAGAATAATAACATGCGAGTAAAAGAATTCTGAATAACAGAAAGCTCAACATTTGAATCAAGAATATTAATCAAGAGTCAAATTACTTCTCAACTTTTGAATCAAGAATATTAATCGAGAGTCAAATTACTTCTGAGGGTCATTAAGACCTTGAACCGAGTCTTAGGTTGTCAAGTATATTAACCTTTCCAACCTTTAACAGTCATAAGACTATAGACTTTACTTCTCGTACTTAGGGAGATCAGCCCTTCGTACTGATACTGTGCACATTATCTTAACGCTTTAAGCATCTTCATTAATTCCCTATATTAGGGTTGTTCATCTCAGTTTGACATCAGAATTCGCACCAAATAAAGTTGGTTTGGATAACTCAATAAATGATATTCAAATTGAATATTAACTTCTCAAGGTATACAATCGAATAAGTATTGTACACTTAAATGATACTTTTAAAAGAATCATGGCATCTCATGTGAAATTCTAAACTTGGATATTCAAGAGTAAGAATTTGCTCAACAATAGTAATTAAGCATAGCAATTGCTTAATTTAAAGAGTTTAGTTTAGGAAACTTGCCCAACAATAATAATAAGTTAGGGATAGAAAACTTGCCTTGTGCACAAGCTACAATTATTACTCACTTCTTTAATTACTCTTACCTATCACACATTTACAATATCAATTAATAACAAGTTCGATATGATTATTGATTTACAACAGTATTCTTCAAACTCATTATTAAGTTTTCAAATAATGGTTTACGTTGATTAATTAACTTGTTAATTAATCACGTAACTTAAGTTAGTAACTTGTATTAATAACTCATTACATACATAACATGTCTTCATATTAATTAGATTTAAAATAATGTCTTAATGTTTATAACACATTATTTTACCTTTACAAATAATAGTTTAAGTCACGTAATTAATTTATTAATTAATTACATAACATAAATTATTAAACTCATATCAATATTTTATTATATTTATACAACATGTGTTCATGTTCATTAGACTCAAAACACATTTCACAAATTTCCAACACTTAGCATTTTTTTTCAAAATTTTTGGACAGGTGCAGCCGCGCGGCGTTTAGCCTTGCACCCGGCGCGGCTGCGGAAACTCAGAATCTGAAGTTCGCAAACGAACACAGAATTTGGCCATTTTCTCCAATTTTACACCAATATAATGATTTGTAGTGTTACCCATGAAGTATAAACTTCATAGGAACATTACATAACACTTCTAACACATTCTTAATATTTTAACACATAAAATTATATGAATTAACATCATCAAATTCACTATTCTTCATAACTTTCAAGAGTTTAATGAAAAACATAAAAATCTCCTTACGGATTCGTTACTACACCGAATCCATTCATTTCAATTCCATTTTCTTTGTTTTAACATATACAATCATATTCATGTATCAATTTAAATATAAACATATGATTCAATCATTAATTTAACACATATGGGTTATTCACCCATATTCAATACTCTGTAATTTCATCAAACCCATTTATTAACAAAGTTATTTGGTGTGATTAGTGTAAATCATGGATACATGATCCAACACATAATACTAATATATACGGTTACATATATAATAACCTCACACTTTAATTTCCCAAAAATAAGTACTGACAGAGAAATTTTACAACATCGTAGAAAACTCTGTAACTTTTCGAAAAACCAATTAAGGCCAAATTATATAAAATTGATTACTTTAAAACATGTATATACGTTAGAAAACATGTTATAATCACATACCAATACAGATAAAGCCATATCATAACCCAATTGGGAAACCCAAATTTTCACAGACTTTAGAATACGTATATGAAAAACTTTGGAAAACTTAATTTTAAAAACTTTGAAAGAAGATTACCCTTTGTTAGTATGAAGATAAATCTAATACAACACTCAGGATTCCTCAAATCTCTTTCTCTCTTCTTCTTCTTCTCTCTGAAAATTTCTAAGTTTTTTTCTTTCTTTCTCTGACTTTGAACAAAATGAAAACAATTCCGTTTAACAGAATAATATACGTATATATAATATATTCGTTGTATCACAAATGGACTAACTCCCCTTAAGGCCTTGTTTGGCTACACCCTTAATTCCTTTTTCATTTATTTTAATTAACTAGTTTAGTATATAGTTAATTGTAACACTTTTATTAACCAATCAATTTTATTTAAATCAATTAAATATAATATAATAAATTTTACATTAAATCATATTGTCACATAATTAATATTTTTATTTATTAATTATGTCAATTAATTAATTAATTATTAAATTAACTAAAGTATCATATGCTTATTTAATTAATTCAATTAATCAAATAAACTCCATTAAATATATTCTTTGAACTATTAAATTAATACATATTAATTTAATTAATGTCACACATATAATTAAATTAATCTACCACAAATTCATGAATTAATTATTTAACTCAATAATTAAATCATTCAAAATATTTATTTATTTTAATAAATATTCAAATATCTTTACAAAATTCTTGTTCGTCACATCTTTCCCCCCTTAAAAGGTTTCTGTCCTCAGAATCGCGGTTCGATTAATAATTTCATCCCACCACATTCTCATAACCAAAACATTTATTTATTTCAATAAATATTCAAAACACTTTGCAAAATTCCCAATATTTATTTATTTCAATAAATATTCAAACAACTTTGCAAAACTCTCATTTGTCACATCTCTTTCCCCCCCTTAAAAGGATTCTGTCCCCAGAATCACGTTCACCTATTCAAGAAAATAATTGTGGATAATTTTTCATCATATTCTCTTCGAATTCCCACGTAGCTTCTTCAGCGTTGTGGTTCCTCCAAATTACCTTAACAGAAGGTATTACTTTGTTCCTGAGAACTTGCTCTTTCCTGTCAACAATCTGAACAGGAACTTCTTCGTATGATAAATCTTTCTCAAATTGTAGGGGTTCATATTCTATCACATGTTTGTAATTGGGTTTATAACGTCGTAATACCGACACATGGAAAACGTTGTGGACATGCTCCAGTGGCGGAGGTAAAGCTACCTCATAGGCTACTTCTCCAATTCTTCGGAGTACCTCAAAGGGTCCAATGAACCTCGGGCTCAATTTTCCCTTCTTACCAAATCTGATCTTTCCCTTCCAAGGAGAAACCTTCAAAAATACAAAACTACTCGATTCAAACTCTACATTCTTGCGGTGTGGATCGGCGTATTTCTTCTGCCTATCCTGAGCCGCTACTAATCTTGTCCGAATCACTTTAACTATTTCTACCGTTTGTTGGACTAACTCTAGTCCTAGGAATTATCTTTCACCAACTTCATTCCAGTACAGTGGAGTTCTGCACTTTCTACCGTACAACGCTTCGTAAGGCGGCATACCAATACTAGCGTGGTAACTATTATTATAACCAAACTCTACAAGCGGCAAATGATCATCCTAATTGCCTTTAAAATCCATTATGCATGCTTTAAGCATATCCTCTAATGTTTGGATCGTTCTTTCACTTTGCCCGTCAGTCTGAGGGTGATAAGCGGTGCTCATCCTCAACTGTGTTCCCATGCATTCTTGCAGTCGCTTCTAAAAATTGGATGTGAAGCGCGGATCATGATCAGAAATAATTGACACTGGCACCCCGTGCCTCGAAACAATCTCTTTTACATATAACTTCGCCAATTGTTCTAGGTTAAATCTGATTTTGATCGGAAGAAAGTGTACGGATTTTGTTAATCGGTCGACGATAACCCATACTGCGTCATAGCCTTTCTGGGTCGTCGGAAGGCCAACAACAAAATCCATTGTAATATGTTCCCATTTCCATTCTGGGATTTCTAAAGGTTGTAACAAACTACTTGGTCTTTGGTGCTCTGCCTTGACCCTTTGGCAAGTCAGACACCTGGCAACACAATCGGCAACGTCTTTCTTCATATTTGGCCACCAAAAGTGTTGTCGTAAATCCTTATACATCTTGTTACTTCCAGGGTGAATGGAATACCTCGAACTATGAGCCTCGCTCAGAATATCCTCCTTGATTTCTAGTATTGGCGGTACCTAAACCCTACTTTCAAATCGCAACAATCCTTCGCTGTCTATTTTAAATCTAAGTTCAGTCCCTTCAGATATCTTTTTCTTTACTTCCTCACATTCGTTATCCAGGATTTGTGCTTCCTTAATCTTATCCAATAAAGTTGTACCAGCTTGCATCTGGAATAGTTTCTCGTCAGTCTCCATTGGACATCCTACTTCCAATTCCAGCTTTTCCATTGCTGAAATCAATTCTTCCTGTGTTGTCAGCATCATCAACTTTTCTCAACCCTTTCTGCTTAAGGCGTCGACTACAACATTCGCTTTTCCTGGGTGGTATAAGATATCATAATCATAATCCTTTATTAACTCCAGCCACCTTCTTTGGCGCATATTCAAGTCTTTCTGTGTGAAAATATACTTCAGACTCTTATGGTCTGTATATATTTCACACTTCTCACCATAGAGATAGTGTCTCCAAATCTTTAAAGCGAATACCACCGCAGCCAATTCCAAATCATGGGTTGGATATCCCTTATCGTAATCTTTTAGTTGGCGTGACGCATACGCAATGACTCTGCCATTTTGTATAAGCACACAGCCTAGCCCTTTATGCGACGCATCACTATATACCACAAAATTTCCTGTGTCATCCGGAAGGGACAACACAGGTACTGTACTTAACCTTCTCTTAAGTTCTTGAAAACTTTCCTCACATTTCTCCGTCCAAACGAATTTCACAACTTTCCTAGTCAAATTCGTTAATGGAGTGGCGATCTTGGAAAAATCCTTAATAAATCTTCTATAGTAACCAGCTAATCCAAGTAAACTTCTTACTTCCGACGGTGTTTTTGGCTGATCCCAATTCATCACCGCTTCGACTTTGGAGGGATCCACCGAAATTCCGTCCTTATCAATCACATGTCCGAGAAATTGCACCCTTTCAATCCAGAATTCACACTTTGAGAATTTGGCATACAACTTCTCTCTTCTTAATACTTCTAACGTCAACTTCAAATGCTCAACATGTTCTTCCTTGGTCTTAGAATAGACCAATATATCATCAATAACAACCACTACGAATTTGTCCAGAAACGGCTTGAACACTCCATTCATTAGGCCCATAAATGCTGCAAGCGCATTTGTTAGACCAAATGACATAACCAAAAATTCGTAGTGACCATATCGTGTCTTAAACGCTGTCTTTGGGACATCTTCTGGTCTTACCTTCAACTGATGATAACCACTTCTCAGGTCTATCTTCGAGAAATATCTCGCTCCTTTTAATTGATCAAACAGATCATCAATCCTTGGCAACGGATACCTATTCTTAATGGTAACCTTGTTCAATTCTCTATAGTCAATGCAGAGTCGCATTGTACCATCCTTCTTCTTAACAAATAATACCGGTGCTCCCCACGGTGATACGCTCGGTTGAATATATTTCTTGTCCAACAGCTCTTGTATCTATACCATTAATTCCTTCATTTCTACCGGAGCCATCCGGTATGGTGCTTTCGATATTGGAGCCGTTCCTGGCACCCAATCGATAACAAAATCTACTTCCGTGTCAGGCAGAAGTCCTGGCAGATCATCTGGGAAAACATCTACGAAGTCTCTTACGACTGGTATTTCTTCTAACTTTGGATTCTCTTTACGACTATCGACTATGTAGGCTAAATACCCCACACAGCCTTGTCTTAATAACTTCCTAGCCTGCATCATCGTCAGACAACTCGCTTGTCTAGGCGACTTGCTGCCATACAACACAACCTTTGACGGAGTCATAAGGTTAATACATTTCTTCTGGCAATCAATTACTGTTCCATAATTGAATAACCAATCCATTCCCATGATAACGTCAAATTCCCCAAGTTTAATCGGGATAAGATCTACATTCATAACGTTACCCTTAATATCCACTCTACAGTTCTTGTGTATATACTTAACAGGAATTACTTCCTTGTTCGCAATCTATGTTCATAGGGATTTCTAATTCGTCTTTAAGCAATTCTAAATTCTTTGCAAAGTCATCGAATATAAATGAACAAGTAACACCCGAATCAAATAAAACATAAGCATTGACTTTATTGATCGGAATGATACCTGACACCACATCACGAGACTGCACAGCATCTTGTATGGTCATGTTAAATGTCCTTGCAGTTGGTCAATTTGTCGAAGTCGGTCCGGTAATGGTAAGAGGATTTCCACTATTATTGCCATTATGTCCACCTGACCCTGCCCCTCCAGATGCCTTCTTTGGACAGTCTCTCGCCAAGTGATCCTTTGACCCATATGTGTAGCAGGCGCCCTTCTTAGGGTTAGGGCAGTTAGGTGCTATGTGGCCTTCCTGACCACAATTGTAGCAAACTCTTTTTCCTTTCATGCAGACTCCCAAGTGAGTCTTCCCACAGGTTGGGCATTGTTCTAACTTTTTCTTCTGACTACCTTGCTGACTTACAGACGACGGGTTGTCATTCCATTTTTGTTTATGATTATTAGTTCCCCCTGTGTGACTGCCACTAGCCTTATTGTTTCCTTCACTATCATTCTTCTTCTTCTTTTGATCCTGATTGTACTTAGACACCGCTTCGCTTCCACCTTTAGCTAGAATTGCCTTCTCCAGAACTCCAGCAAAAGTGTTCAATTGAAACATTGACACCTTGCTATACAACCAGGGTTTCAGTCCCTGTTCAAAACGCCTAGCCTTTCTTTCGTCAGTATGCACCTGATATTGGGAAAACCTAGACAATTCGTTAAACTTTGCCGCGTAGTCGGGCACAGACATATTCCCCTGCTTCAACTCCAGAAATTGCACCTCCATTTGATTCTGGGAGCTGGTCGGGAAATACATCTCGAAAAACATTTCTTTAAACCTTTCCCAGGTTATTACACATTCTCCTCCCCTGATCTTATTTGCCTGCCACCAGTAGCTGGCTTCTGATTTTAACATAAATGTCGCGTAGGCGGTCTTCTGGTCCTCCCTAACTCGGGCGACCTCAAAAATTTTCTCAATTTCCATAACCCAAGTTTGAGCTTCTATCAGGTTCGTGGAACCCTTAAAATCTGGCGGTCCCACTGCCTTAAAGTCTTTAAATGAGGTGTTCGGTGGAGCTTGAGGCTAATTGTTCATCGCTCCAGCTAACAGATTTACCAACTGCTGAACGGGGTTCGCATTGGCATCATTGTTGTTATTAGTTGACCCTTCTTGGGCTTGTCGACGATTTTGTCTCCTTCTTGGCGGCATATTTCTGTTAAGAATATATGCTCACTAGATCTTTATTCAATCTCTTAAATATTTAAGACTTAACTCAAATATTTAACATAACCACTTTAACTCTTTTCTTTTCAAATAACCTTAGATATTTTATTTAAATCAAAAGTTTTAAACATAGTACTATAGCATCTCTGCCATTTACTTCAACTATCCCAAGATAAAGAATCTTCAGGATCTAGTTTCTCAAAATATTCCTTTGTTTTTAATCACATCGAAATTTACGTTAACTACTCCAAAGAGTATCACATAGTGTTAACTACTTTAACATACTCACTTAACCCCTACCATTTTGAACAACTTTATTATTTTATTAAAACCAAAAGCTTTTAATACAATACGATAGCATTTCTGCTATTTACATCAACTATCCTAAAATAAAGTTTCTACAGGATTTACATTATCACAATATTCCTTTGTTTATAATCACATCGGAATTTACATTATTTACGATTATTTACACATTAACAATATCATATTGTTCTATCACGGCCTACTAAGGCGTCGGACAGCTTCACTACGTTCCTCCTCTATAATACGGGACATAGTCCTGCGATCTAACATATACCCAGGCAGTCCCTCGAACTGAATTGGATATCTCATAACTCGGTCCTGGGCCTCATCCATTGCCCTCAGAAACGTGTAGCACATCTCTGCAACCTTAACTTTCTTCGCACGCGCATCATCCTCTGCCAGATCTGCACATCGTGCATTTCTCACCCAAGCTTCTTCCACTATGGCGAGTCTTTCAGATTTCTCTTTCAACTCATTCTTTAACTTGTCTATCTCCTCTGTCTTCTGCTCAGTTTGGCCCTTCTCATGAACCAAATCCCACTCCACACTGCCAAGACGGGTGTGGAGTGTCTCGATCTCACCACCCTGAGCAACTGACTGCTCCCTCAACTCCTGAATTGTATCTCGTAACTCTACGTTGCGATCATACAATAAATCATACATATCAGCACTGACAAAGTTCGGTGGGAACTCCTCAAGGTCTTCCTCCTCCTCCTCCTCTTTAGGGTCTTCCTCCTCCTCGGCTGCCTCAGCCGGGATCTCAACCTCCTCAGGGTCCTCCTCTGAGTCAATCTCTGGCTCATGCTCCTGACCAAAATCTGGAATCACAGGAGATGGCTCTGGCTGTACTAACTGCTCCCAGGCAATATGTATGTCCCGGGCTCCTCATCTCTAGTCTCTAGGGGTACAACATCCCTGGGTTGACTAGCTCCTCCAGTATCTGACATCCTAACAAAATAAGTTTTAAGTCTTAGTTTTTACGTGATGTTAATCAATACTCTAACAAGTATGAACACATAAGCACATAGCACATAAGGTAATTTTATTATCTTTCTTAGAACTCAATCAGAGTTGTCATTACTATCTTCACGAAGGCTACTATCCTAAGGTTTTTTCCCCACCTAAGGTTCATAACCTACGACTCTGATACCAACTTGTGACACCCCCAAATCCGGTATCTTAATTTTCACAGAATTTGGTGTTCACTGTTCCAATATCATACAACTATCTACCCATAAATAATGAAATTCATTTATTAGAAAAATAAATCATCATCTTACATCATCTAAAGTAATAATACATCATAAATCCCAGGTTAAACTTAACTATAAATCTCTGTTGCGGAAACGTAAATAAATAAGTCTTAAGTCATCACACATAAATCTTGAACTTTAACATTCTTAACATCAACACAAGTCTTCAACACTTGTTAGCTTTTCCTTTGCCCTTGCTACTAGAAGGTACATCACTTCGTTCATTATTAGCTGCAATGTTATTATGCAAGAGTGAGCATGGAGGCCCGTAAGTATAAAATATGACAGAATAATAACATGAGAGTGAAAGAATTCTGAATAACAGAAAGCTCAACATTTGAATCAAGAATATTAATCAAGAGTTAAATTACTTCTCCACTTTTGAATCAAGAATATTAATCGAGAGTCAAATTACTTCTGAGGGACATTAAGACCTTGAACCGAGTCTTAGGTTGTCAAGTATATTAATCTTTCCAACCTTTAATAGTCATAAGACTATAGACTTTACTTCTCATACTTAGGGAGATCAGCCCTTCGTACTGATACTGTGCACATTATCTTAACGCTTTAAGCATCTTTATTAATTCCCTATATTAGGGTTGTTCATCTCAGTTTGACATCAGAATCTGCAGCAAATAAATTTGGTTTGGATAACTCAATAAATGATATTCAAATTGAATATTAACTTCTCAAGGTATACAATCGAATAAATATTGTACACTTAAATGATACTTTTAAAAGAATCATGGCATCTCATGTGAAATTCTAAACTTGGATATTCAAGAGTAAGAATTTGCTCAACAATAGTAATTAAGCATAGCAATTGCTTAATTTAAAGAGTTTAGTTTAGGAAACTTGCCCAACAATAATAATAAGTTAGGAATAGAAAACTTGCCTCGTGCACAAGCTACAATTATTTCTCACTTCTTTAATTACTCTTACCTATCACACATTTACAATATCAATTAATCACAAGTTCGATATGATTATTGATTTACAATAGTATTCTTCAAACTCATTATTAAGTTTTCAAATAATGATTTCCGTTGATTAATTAACTTGTTAATTAATCACGTAACTTAAGTTATTAACTTGTATTAATAACTCATTACATACATAACATGTCTTCATATTAATTAGATTTAAAATAATGTCTTAATGTTTATAACACATTATTTAACCTTTACAAATAATAGTTTAAGTCACGTAATTAATTTATTAATTAATTACATAACATAAATTATTAAACTCATATCAATATTTTATTATATTTATACAACATGTGTTCATGTTCATTAGACTCAAAACACATTTCACAAATTTCCAACACTTAGCATTTTTTTTCAAAATTTTTGGACAGGCGCGGCCGCGCGCCGTTTAGCCTTGCACCCGGCGCGGCTGCGGAAACTCAGAATCTGAAGTTCGCGAACGAACACAGAATTTGGCCATTTTCTCCAATTTTACACCAATATAATGATTTGTAGTGTTACCCATGAAGTATAAACTTCATACGAACATTATATAACACTTCTATCACATTCTTAACATTTTAACACATAAAATTATACGAATTAACATCATCAAATTCACTGTTCTTCATAACTTTCAAGAGTTTAATGAAAAACATAAAAATCTCCTTACGGATTCGTTACTACACCGAATTCATTCATTTCAATTCCATTTTCTTTGTTTTAACATATACAATCATATTCATGTATCAATTTAAATATAAACATATGATTCAATCATTAATTTAACCCATATGGGTTATTCACCCATATTCAATACTCTGTAATTTCATCAAACCCATTTATTAACAAAGTTATTTGGTGTGATTAATGTAAATCATGGATACATGATCCAACACATAATACTAACATATACGGTCACATATATAATAACCTCACACTTTAATTTCCCAAAAATAAGTACTGACAGAGAAATTTTACAACATCGTATAAAACTCTGTAACTTTTCGAAAAACTAATTAAGGCCAAATTATATAAAATTGATTACTTTAAAACATGTATATACGTTAGAAAACATGTTATAATCACATACCAATACAGATAAAGCCATATCATAACCCAATTGGGAAACCCAAATTTTCACAGACTTTAGAATACGTATATGAAAAACTTTGGAAAACTTAATTTTAAAAACTTTGAAAGAAGATTACCCTTTGTTAGTATGAAGATAAATCTAATACAACACTCAAGATTCCTCAAATCTCTTTCCCTCTTCTTCTTCTTCTCTCTGAAAATTTCTAAGTTTTTTTCTTTCTTTCTCTGACTTTGAACAAAATGAAAACAATTCCGTTTAACAGAATAATATACGTATATATAATATATCCGTTGTATCACAAATGGACTAACTCCCCTTAAGGCCTTGTTTGGCTACACCCTTAATTCTTTTTTCATTTATTTTAATTAACTTGTTTAGTATATAGTTAATTGTAACACTTTTATTAACCAATCAATTTTATTTAAATCAATTAAATAAAATATAATAAATTTTACATTAAATCATATTGTCACATAATTAATATTTTTATTTATTAATTATGTCAATTCATTAATTCATTAATTAATTATTAAATTAACTAAAGTAACATATGCTTATTTAATTAATTCAATTAATCAAATAAACTCCATTAAATATATTCTTTGAACTATTAAATTAATACATATTAATTTAATTAATGTCACACATATAATTAAATTAATCTACCACAAATTCATGAATTAATTATTTAACTCAATAATTAAATTATTAAAAATATTTATTTATTTCAATAAATATTCAAATATCTTTACAAAATTCTCGTTTGTTACAGCTACGTTGATATTTTCTATCAATAATTGCTACGTTGATATTTTATATTATTGATTCAATAATTGTCACAGTAACCATTGCACAGTATTTTATATTATCAAATCAATAATTCATATTATTTGAATAATATTATTAGACAATATTATTGGCAATGTCTAGGAAGTTCTATCTAGGAAAGGGGTTAGTTATTTAATTGCGCGCTAGTAAAGAGAAATCCTTAACGGAAAGCCTCCTCTTTCCTGGGAACGACCTGGTTGTCATTATTGTGATTCTGTAATATTATTTGTGAATAATAATTAATTATTGATAAAATGATAAGTAAATATTTATTCAATTTTAATATAAAGGAAAGAACTTTTAGTACGAGACATTTGTTGAAAGTTGGCATTTTATCTTCTCCGATAAAATATTTATTCAAATATATTATTATAATATTACATTATAATAGTATAATGTGATAATATAATAATATAATTTTATAATTTAAATGATGACATTATTTTTATGGTATAAAAATAAAATGAGGTGGAAGAGGAAAAAAACGAAATTGGAATTCTTTTAATAATTATAAATATTTTAATATATATATATATATATGTATATATATATATTATAAACATGTGAGAATTGAACTTGGTAGAGGCTTTGTTGAAATCATCCTTGGTGTGCTGAGTCTTTATCTTCAAAGGTGGAGGCTTGAAAAATTCATCCGTGGGTATAAAAAGTAAACATTGGTGTTCTGGCATTTTTCTATAAATGGGGTGCTTAGTTAGAAATGAAAATCACACCAAAATCAGAAAATTTTCTCTCTATAATATTGAGCATATTTCTTATGAGTATAAGGATAGTTTGAGTGTGAATTACGGTGCAAGATTTTTCTCAACAAAATATCTGATATTCCAGTCAGATCTAGTATTTTACTAAGGTAAAGGGTATTATTTTTCACATAAACGAAGTTATTTCCTTTCAATATTCATAAAGAATATTATTTTCTTTCATATTTCATATTATGAAAGTGATAATATTTCATTTCATATTCCTAAATTTGAACTTACTACGGTAAGTATTGCTTCTATAATTCTTGAAATCATCAGAATTTCTTTGAGTTTTGCGCTTCATCTAATATCATTTCACTAGAATATTGGTCTAAACTTTTTATGAAAGTTTTATCTTTTCATGACAAGTTACTATTCATAAGTTACTATTTACGAGTTATTATTCACGAGAAAAAAAATTATATTTTTTTCTGTCCAAATTATTTTTGATTGTATCCATGTTTTGATCTTCATTCTTGAATTTTGCTCCACAATTAATTATTATGGAGTATTCTTGAAATTAGATAAACTAAATTACGAATCCCTAATCTTTGTCCTTTATCTCACTTGATTCGTTCTTTAAAATATTTTTCATCATTCTTAGGCTTAAATGATGATACAAATGAATATCTTTGGCTTGTAGTGCAAAGATGAATGATTACTTGATGAATATCTTTGGCCTGTAGTGCAAAGATGAATGATTACCTGATAAATATCTTTGGCCCGTAGTGCAAAGATGGACAGGTGTTGAAATGAACATGACCACTGGTGATACAAATGAATATCTTTGGCCCGTAATGCAAAGATAAATATTTGATTTGAGATATATATTGATTGATGTTACAGGAAAAAAATATTGATGATGGATTTTTAAATTATAGAAGATAATAGACATCATGCTCTACGTAACTCTTCTAATGAATTGTTATCTCCGCTGCAGTTGTTGATCTAAAACTTGTTGTCCATAATATTTTATCTGATGTGTTGAAGACTAATGATAAATTATTTTTCATTATCTTAGTCATAATATTCTTTACTGGGCTAGTTGAGCTCACCCTTTTCTTCCATTGTTCTATTCAGGAAATGAGAATATCGCGGGTACTAGTTGGGGAATGGAGTGATGGTCCAAGTTAGAACTGTAGAAGTCCTCACTATTTTTTTTTATAAAATAGTGTGATAATAAATGTAATGAGGACTTAGTTTGAGTGTTTATATTTTTTTACATGTCTGTATTGACACTCACAGTTGTGTGGTCGTATTTTGCACGATCGTTTGATATAAAAGATTGTATTTAGATTCTGTACCATGTATTTGGTGACTCGGAATGGATTGAGTATTAAACCTATTTTGGGGGCGTCACAGTTGGTATCAGAGCTTAGGGATATGATCTCTGGCGGAGATCTGGGAATAGAACTAAGAGGGGAGAGACGAGTAAATCCTTCGCTAGTGTGTCCTACCTAAGCTATTTAGTATTAATTGATCGATCAGAACATAGGGTTAATATGTGATATGTTAATTTGTTTAATTAACCCTTGTTTTATGGCTGTATTTGAGAATGGCAGCTAAAAATCTAAATAATGGAGTGAATGAGACCGTTGAGACACCTTTAATCACCAACCAAGAGAACGTGCAACAGGAAGACAATATTCCTCATGTAAACAACACCACCGATCAAAAGATGAATGATGGGATGTTTAGAAGTTTTTTGCAGTTCATGCAAAACCAGACGAGGGAGACTCGTGTTCAAAATACAGGTGGAAATAATGGCAATTCGCGGCTTATCACTGCCAAGCAGTTCAAAGAGTTGGGACCACCAGAGTTATTGGGAAAGCCAGATCCAATCAAGGCGAAAACGTGAGTTAAGCAAATTACCAATATATTTGATGTCTTGGGATGCACGGAGGAACAAAATGTTCTATTCGCCACCTTTATGTTCCGTGGAGATGCATATTACTAGTGGGAATCTGTGAAGCGTACCCGTCTGCCGCACTCAAGATGTCTTGGGAGGAGTTCCAGAAACTATTTAATTACAAGTACTTTCCAGAAAGTATTCGTCATATGAAGGAGGTAGAGTTTATCAAACTGGAATAGAACAACATGACTGTGTCCCAATACGAGGCTAAGTTCGCGGAGTTATCCCGGTTCGCATCTCATTTGGTGGATAATAAGGAATGTATGACGCGGAGGTTTCTAAGAGGTTTGAAACCCAAAATTTGTCAGTACCTCATTTCTCACAAACTTTGTTTGTATTCAGATGTGGTGAACAGGGCCTAATTATTAGAACGGAATAATGATTATGTTCAACCAAGGGACAACTACCAAGGTTGTACCGGTGGCAGCAGTCATCGAAACAACGATAACCAACGGGGAGAAAAGTATCATGACAGAAGAGGTAACCACTCCAGTGGTAATCGTGGCCATGATAATGGAAGAAGTGAGTTGGGGGGGAGATTTCAAGAAGAGAAGGTACAACAATGAGAACGTGAAGACGTCGACAGCAGCACCAACTGTTTCAAGGGGAGAAGAACGACCACCGGTCGTATGCTATAAATGAGGACAAGAGGGACACATTAGTTCCAATTGCACACAGCAATCCAAAGTGTGTTATAACTATGGAAAGGAAGGTCACATAGCTCGAGTGTGTCTTGTAGCGAAACCAAGTCCAGCGGGGATGGTGACTCCAAAGGCTGTCCCGGACAAGTCAAAGTCAGTGGTTCCTGGAAGAGCTTTTGTAGTGACTACCCAAAAAGTAAGGAACCCGAATGAGGTCATTACGGGTAAGCTAATCATAAACTCTTGCGAGGTCTATACCTTATTAGATACCGGTTCTACCCATTCTTTTATTTCACCTGCTTGTGCTCAACGTTTGAACTTGACTTCTGAGAAATTAGACTTTAACTTATCTGTTGAAACTTCGTTAGGGGAAACCTTCATTACATCTACGGTTTACAAATCTTGCTTGATTCAAATTGGCACCCTCACCCTACCTGTTGATCTTATATCTTTAAAAATAGCATTTGATGTGATTTTAGAAATTGACTGGTTAACCACTTATCATGCCAAAATTAATTATTTTCGTAAGGTTGTTAATTTTCATATTCCTAATCAACCTGTTATGCGAATTCAAACAACCAAACCACTAAAATCAATCAATGTCAGTTCAAGTCATAAGACTATTCATTTATTAAAAAACAGATGTCAAGCTTTCTTAGCCCATGTCACTAATTTAAACCAGAATACGTTAGATTTGAATGATATTTCTATTGTTAATGAGTTTTCGGATGTATTTTCTGAAGAACTTCCCGGTCTACCCCCAGAACGTGAAGTTGAATTCTTTATTGACCTTCAACCCTGTACAAAACCCATTTCTAAAACCCCATATCGAAGGGATCCTATTGAACTTCAGGAGTTAAAGGTCCAACTACAGGAGTTGTTAGACATCGGTTTTATACGTCCTAGTACATCTCCTTGGGGTGCCCCTGTTTTATTCGTAAAGAAGAAAGACGGGAGTATGCGACTTTGTATTGACTATCGGGAGTTGAACTATGTCACCATCAAGAATAAGTATCCGCTACCTCACATTGATGACCTATTCGACCAGTTGCAAGGTGCACAATTCTTTTCAAAGATCGATCTTCGTTCTGGATATCATCAGTTAAAGATTAAAACTGATGATATTCCGAAGACTGCCTTCAGAACTCGATACGGGCACTATGAATTCTTAGTCATGTCTTTTGGATTG
This sequence comes from Panax stipuleanatus, assembly GCA_020205555.1. Lineage (NCBI taxonomy): Eukaryota > Viridiplantae > Streptophyta > Magnoliopsida > Apiales > Araliaceae > Panax > Panax stipuleanatus. The sequence continues at coordinate 52,817,434 of CM035119.1, forward strand.
ACTAATATCCTGCGGCCTTCATGGATATGATGAATCGGATATTCAAGGAATATTTGGATCATATTGTGGTTGTCTTTATTGATGACATCCTCATTTACTCCAAAAGCAGTGAAGATCATGAACAACACTTGAGGCTGATACTTCAAAAGCTTCGTGAAAACAAGCTATATGCCAAGTCGAAGAAATGCGAGTTCTGGCTTGAGAAAGTAGCATTCCTTGGGCATGTGGTATCGAAACATGGAATATCAGTTGACCCAGTGAAGATAGAAGCAATACAAAGTTGGGAGCAACCTAAGTCAGTGACTGAAGTACGTAGCTTTTTAGGCTTAGATGGTTATTATCGGAGATTCGTGGAAGGATTTTCTCGAATCGCTACTTCATTACCTCAGCTGACTCAAAAAGATATAAAATTTGAATGGAACGAGAAATGCAAGAAGAGCTTTCAAGAGCTCAAGAGGAGACTCATTTCAGCACCTATTCTGACAATACCATCTGGTTCGGAGTTAGTACGTATGACTACGACAAACATTCAAATGATCCAGCAACGTATACAAAATGCACAAGATCGACAAAAGAGTTACGCTGATCTTCATTGAAAGGATGTGGAATTTAATGTTGGAGACCGTGTATTGTTACGTGTTGCTCCATGGAATGGAGTTACGAGATTCGAAAAGAGAGGAAAGCTCAACCCACGGTTTATCGGTCCATTTGAGATCCTTGACCGAGTAGGAACTGTAGCCTATAGACTCGCCTTACCTCCAAGCATGTCTCGTGTTCATAACATTTTTCATATATCCATGCTTGGTAAATATGTGAAAGACCCAAACCACATTATTAAGTTAGAACTAGACGAGATAGCCGAAGGAACATGTCCTACGCTCAAAGATTATATCTCAAGTTAAAGTTTTGTGGAGGAACCATGATATCAAGGAAATGACTTGGGAATTAGAATCAGAAATGAAAGCGAGGTATCCTCACCTTTTCGACATACCAAGTACGTACGTCAATTTTGAGGACGAAATTTTATAAGGAGGGGAGGTTGTAAGACCCCAACTTTTATGAATAAAGATTTAATTTTCTTTATATATTATTTTGAAATAGTAGGGTGTTAATTTGATAAATATGGTAAGTTATGGGTGGAATGTGTAAATTTTACAAAGTAAGTAAGTGGTTATAAAATATTCGTTGTGTCGGGGAACATTCGTTTGGTCGAGGAATATTCTTTTTATCGGAGAATATTTGTACGACGGCGCAGTCATTGGTGGACCCCACAACAGAATGAATGTCGGATATAGAAAGCGATAGAAGTAAATTTTTTATAAAAATAACTATAAAACTGTTACTGTTAAACTATTGAAATACCCGGTGATAAAAATATAGTAATACGCATTGTTGCACAGTAACACACGGTATTGCACAGTATTTTGAATTATTAGTTCTTACATAAGAAGTCACTCATTCAATAATTGTTACAATAATTACTGTTCAATATTTTATATTATTGATTCAATAATTGCTACAATTGCATAATATTTTATTAGTTCAATAATTCTTACGTTGATATTTTATATCAATAATTGATACGTTGATATTTTATATTATTGATTTAATAATTGTCACAGTAATCACTGCACAGTATTTCATATTATCAAATCAATCATTCATATTATTTGAATAATATTATTAGACAGTATTATTGACAATGTCTAGGAAGTTCTGTCTAAGAAAGGGGTTAGTTAATCTAATTGCGCACCAGTAAGGAGAAATCCTTATCGGAAAGCCCCCCTTATTCCTGGGAACAACCTGGTTGTCATTATTGTGATTCTGTAATATTATTTGTGAATAATAATTAATTATTGATAAAATGATAAGTAAATATTTATTCAATTTTGATATAAAGGGAAGAATTTTTAGTATGAGACATTTGTTGAAAGTTGACATTTTATCTTCTCCGATAAAATATTTATTCAAATATATTATTATAATAGTATAATGTGATAATATAATAATATAATTTTATAATTTAAATGATGACATTATGTTTATGGTATAAAAATAAAATGAGGTGGAAGTGGAAAAAAATAGAATTAGAATTCTTTTAATAATTATAAATATTTATATATATATATATATATATATATATATATATATATATTATATAAACATGTGAGAATAGAATTTGGTGGAGGCTTTGTTGAAATCATCTTTGGTGTACTGAGTCTTTATTTCAAAGGTGGAAGCTTGAAAAATTCATCTGTGGGTATAAAAAGTCAACATTGGTGTTCTGGCATTTTCCTATAAATAGGGTACTTAGTTAAAAATGAAAATCACACCAGAATCAGAAAATTTTCTCTCTATAATATTGAGCGTACTTCTTGTGAGTATAAGGATAGTTTGAGTGTGGATTACGGTACAAGATTTTTCTCAACAAAATATTCGATATTCCAGTCAGATCTAGTATTTTACTAAGGTAAAGGATATTATTTTTCTCATAAACGAAGTTATTTCCTTTCAATATTCATAAAGAATATTATTTTCTTTCATATTCCATATTATGAAAGTGATAATATTTCATTTCATATTCCTAAATTTTCTTTCTGTATGAGTGTGGTACAAGATTTTTCTCAACAAAATATTCGATATTCCAGTCAGATCTAGTATTTTACTAAGGTAAAGGATATTATTTTTCCCATAAACGAAGTTATTTCCTTTCAATATTCATAAAGAATATTATTTTCTTTCATATTCCATATTATGAAAGTGATAATATTTCATTTCATATTCCTAAATTTGAACTTACTACGGTAAGTGTTGCTTCTATAATTCTTGAAATGATCAGAATTTTTTTGAGTTTTGCGCTTCATCTAATATCATTTCACTAGAATATTGGTCTGAACTTTTTATGAAATTTTTATCTTTTCATGACGAGTTACTATTCACGAGAAAAAAAATTATATTTTTTTCTGTCCAAATTATTTTTGATTGTATCCATGTTTTGATCTTCATTCTTGAATTTTGCTCCACAATTGATTATTATGGAGTATTCTTGAACTTGGATAAACTAAATTATGAATCCCTAATCTTTGTCCTTTATCTCACTTGATTCCTTCTTTAAAATATTTTTCATCATCCTTAGTCTTAAATGATGATACAAATGAATATCTTTGGCTTGTAGTGCAAAGATGAATGATTACTTGATAAATATCTTTGGCCTGTAGTGAAAAGATGAATGATTACCTGATGAATATCTTTGGCCCGTAGTGCAAAGATGGACAGGTGTTGAGATGAACATGACCATTGGTGATACAAATGAATATCTTTGGCCTGTAGTGCAAAGATGAATATTTGATTTGAGATATATATTGATTGATGTTACAGGGATAAAATATTGATGATGGACTTTTAAATCATAGAAGATAGTAGACATCATTCTCTACGTAACTCTTCTAATGAATTGTTAATTCCGCTGCAGTTGTTGATCTAAAACTTGTTGTCCATAATATTTTATCTGATGTGTTGAAGACTAACGATAAATTAATTTTCATTATCTTAGTCATAATATTCTTTATTGGGCTAGTTGAGCTCACTTTTTCTTCCATTATTCTCTTCAGGAAATGAGAATATCGTGGGAACTAGTCAAGGAATGGAGTGATGGTCCAAGTTAGAACTGTAGAAGTCCTCACTATTTTTTTTGTAAAATAGTGTGATAATAAATGTAATGAGGACTTAGTTTGAGTGTTTATATTTTCTACATGTTTGTATTGACTGTTGGGTATTTTCTACGCGCAACACGCAAGTGTACGTGGTCAACAAGTAATACAGTGATAAATCAAAGATCGTACCCACAGAGATAATAATTACTATTTAATCGAACAAGTACCAATTTTAGAGTATTTCAACTTTATCAAACTATCAGCAAAAAGATATGTTCTTCTATAACTAAATTAATAATGAAAGTAACCGCACACTAAATCGAGATCTTAACAGAATTGAGAGAATTAAGCCTACAACTTCACTTATTATTTTACTTCAGATAATATCTTTTGTTCCCAATTTATTTCAATTACCCCCAGGTTATTAATCAAAAATACTAATGTAGATAAAACCACCTCACGATGCATAATATCCGTACTTATTTGTATCCACATATGATAGATTCAAACAAGACATCCCAATTAACTAATTCACTATATTTCTATGTGAATTACAATTAACCAGAATTTATTACGAAGTTCTCTTTCAGATTACATATGGCGTAAAGGAATATATCTATCCTAAACACGAATCACGAATTCCATCTATGCGGAATTCACAAAAATATGTCACTATGGCCAGTTCTAATCTCCTATGTTCCTTCACAAGTTCATAAGAAATAACAGAATAATCGTTGATCAGGCAATTATATAAATTAATCACACACATAGCAAATAACCTGGGAATAACCTTCATAAACTGGATTTAAAAATAATTAATCCTCCATTATATAATAAGATTCGTCATAGGCTTAAATAAATAATTAGTTCATAACGAGTGAAATAAAATCCATGATCCACAGAGTACTAATCATAACGAATACAAAGATAATATGGATTGAGAAAGATAGGAATATAAAACTCCTGTCGTTACTGTCTCCAAATTGCTCCGTGTTCATCCGATCATGCTCCGCTTCAATTCTCTTCTTCTAGTTCAGATCCAAAAAATTAATAATATTTTTAAGTTGTCTCCGTCCCCGTCTTTATTTCCCAGTAACTGTCCTTTATATATATCACACACGCAGCCCCTTTTTCCCCTTAAGCAGGTCACGTGGTCTCCTCAGTTCAATAGGAATCAAGCTGCTTTTGTATCCTTCTATATCATTATGCACTCGTGGCCCACTTATCATTGGCCAAGATCAAATTCCAAATAAACACATTACCCAAGTGAATACTAAACATGATAAATACCCCCAAACTTAAAACAGACATTGTCCTCAATGGCTAAGATAGGAATAATTAAAAGAACGGACTTCCCTGAAAAGATAGCATTTTTCCTCCTTGTCTGCTAAATCTGAAGAATAGGTTAGGCACATTAGAATGAATCGGGCACCACACTTGAGTTGGACTTGACTAACCTGTGAACATGATAGAAGCAAGCTTATTAAATCCTAAAAAAAATGAAAAATTTATCAACTAATATTAAACCTAAAAACTAAAAAATACAATAACCGATGGGTTGCCTCCCATCAAGCGCTTAATTTTAAGTCTTTAGCCTGACTCCTTCTGTTTTGTTAATCCGGCTCCGCTAGAATGTTGTGGATGCTCTTGATCTTCATTGCGCATACCCAGTATTGTTTCAATGTTTGTCCTTTTTCATCAGGATTATGCTTAAGTCTGCGACTGTCATCACCAATTCCACTTCTTTCACCAACTTTATCCCTGGACTTATTCTGACCATCTTCGTTTCTTTTTGTGATGTCAGGACTATCTTTGACACTGCTTGGGTAAACTATGGGATTGACCACTTGAAATTTTACTTCTTAGTCATTAACTCTCATAGTTAATTCACCGTTCGGTATGTCAATCACAGTTTTGCCGGTGGCCAAGAATGGTCTTCCCAATATTATTGGAATATCTTTGTCCTCTTCATAGTCCAGTACCACAAAATCTGCCTGTAAAATTAGCTTGTCAACCTTAACCAGAACATCCTCCACTATGCCTAAAGGATACGTAGTCGTTCTATCTGCCAGTTGGAGAGTTATATTCGTTGGCTTGGCTTCCTTCAATCCCAACTTCTTGTATATTGACAGTGGAATTAAGTTGATACTTGCTCCCAGATCACATAATGCTTTTCCCACAAACTGGTTCCCGATTGAGCAAAGGATGTTGAAACTCCCCGGATCCTTCAATTTCGGTGGAAGCTTTCTCTGCAGAATTGCGCTACATTCTTTCGTTAATGCCACAGTTTCATACTCGCTCAATCGACGTTTTTTTGATAGTATGTCTTTCATAAACTTCATGTAACGGGGCATTTGCTCTAGTGCCTCGGCGAACGGAATATTGACATGTAGCTTCTTGAACACTTCCAGAAACTTTGTGAACTGTTGCTGTAGTTTCTGCTTACGGAGCCTTTGTGGAAATGGCGGTGGAGGGTAAACTACTGGTGTAGCCACTTGTTCATTTTCTGCAGGTTTTTCTCCTGCTTCCCTTTCCACTATTTGTTCATTATTGGTTTCAGTTTTCTTTTCGATTCCCGACTTCTCCAAATTCTGCTCCACTAATTATTTCTTTTCCATATATTTTTGATGTATCTGACGATTTTCATCAGCTTTCTCCTTTAGCTCTTTTCCACATCGAAGCGAAATGGCATTGCATTGCTGATGACCTCCCTTTAGATTCTTTTCTGTGTCGCTTGGCAAAGCTCCTTGGGGTCGATTATTCAGTGCACTCGCTATCTGTCCCATCTGAATCATTAGATTCTTCATATCCACCGCAAGAGCCTTCGTTTCTTTCCTCGCCATTTCATTTTCTGTTCTGACTCTGGCTATAGCTTCTTCCCAACCTAGCTTTTCCTCCTGTTGTGGTGCTGCCTGTTGCTGCAGATTTTGAAAACCAAGAAGGTATGGTTGTCGTGGAGCCTGTTGTTGGTTCTGTGTGTTACTCCATGAGAAGTTCGGGTAGTTTCTGTTCCCTTGATTATATGTATTCTGGTATGTGTTGGCTGATCTGTTATAGTTACCCACATAATTAACTGCAGCTGGGTTGATTGCACACTGTTCAATCGGATGTTCTCCTGCACAAAGTTCACATACGACTGCTACCTGCTGCATGTTTCCCTTTGTCATGGTCTCAATACTCTTTTGTAACGAAGCCAGTTGTGCCAATATAGCTATCGAATTATCCACTTGCAGAACACCCGCTACTGTGGACTGAGTCAATCTTTCAGTCGGCCATTAGTACCCATTCGAAGCCATCGTTTCTATCAATGCCCATCCGTCCTCAAATTTCTTCGTCAGAAAAGCTCCCTGTGATGCTGCATCAATGCTAGACCGTATCTGACTCGATACTCCGTTGTAAAAATTACTCAACTGCATCCATGGTGGAAATCCGTGATGAGGGCACTTCCTCAACAATTCTTTGTATCTTTACCATGCTTCATACAGTGGCTCCCCTTGATAATCTGCAAATGCAGATATCTCCGACCTTATCTTGTGTGTCTTTGATGGTGGAAAGAACTTGGCCAAAAAAATTTGTGCTAGGTCATTCCACGTCGTAATTGACCCCGGTGGTTCAAAATGTAGCCAAGTCTTCGCCTTGTCTTTGAGCAAGAAGGGAAATAACCTCAACTTGAGCGCATCGTCTGACACTCCATTGCACTTGAAAGTGTCGCAGATTTCTATGAAAGTGAAAATATGATCATTCGGATCATCATTCAGAAGACCCCCAAACTGACATGTGTTCTAAACCATCTGTATTGTTCCAGGCTTAATCTCAAAGTTATTTGCATTAATTGCTGGCCTGGCTACACTTGAATGAATTTCTGAGATTTTTGGTATATCATAATCCTTCATTGGTTTGTCTTCCTGTTGCTGGTCCGCCATGTTTGTTCTGGGTATTTCAAATTCCTCTCGATTCTTTGCAATCCACTCAGTTACCCCCCGAAATCGTTTGTCGATATCGTCCTCAAAGGGCAACAACTCTGGTTTTTTCGATCTAGTTTGCATGCACTAATCAAAAGTACCTGAAATATCCAAATAAACAAAAAAAATAAGAATAAATATATATATATATGTTTAACTAAAATTGATCTACTTAAATCGATATTGTAAGTAATAAACGCAATTACTGTCCCCGGCAACGGCGCCAAAAAACTTGTTGGGTATTTTCTACGCGCAACACGTAAGTGTACGTGGTCAACAAGTAATACAGTGATAAATCAAAGATCGTACCCACAGAGACAATAATTACTATTTAATCGAACAAGTACCAATTTTAAAGTATTTCAACTTTATCAAACTATCAGCAAAAAGATATGTTCTTCTATAACTAAATTAATAATGAAAGTAACCGCACACTAAATCGAGATCTTAACAGCATTGAGAGAATTAAGCCTACAACTTCACTTATTATTTCACTTCAGATAATATCTTTTGTCCCCAGTTTATTTCAATTACCCCCAGGTTATTAATCAAAAACACTAATGTCGATAAAACCACCTCACGATGCATAATATTCGTACTTATTTGTATCCACATATGATAGATTCAAACAAGACATCCCAATTAACTAATTCACTATATTTCTATGTGAATTACAATTAACCAGAATTTATTACCAAGTTCTCTTTCAGATTACATATGGCGTAAAGGAATATATCTATCCTAAACACGAATCACGAATTCCATCTATACGGAATTCACAAACATATGTCACTATGGCCAGTTCTAATCTCCTATGTTCCTTCACAAGTTCATAAGAAATAATAGAATAATCGTTGATCAGGCAATTATATAAATTAATCACACACATAGTGAATAACCTGGGAATAACCTTCATAAACTGGATTTAAAAATAATTAATCCTCCATTACATAATAAGATCCGTCATAGGCTTAAATAAATAATTAGTTCATAACGAGTGAAATAAAATCCATGATCCACAGAGTACTAATCATAACGAATACAAAGATAATATAGATTGTGAAAGATAGGAATATAAAACTCCTGTCGTTACTGTCTCCAAATTGCTCCGTGTTCATCCGATCATGCTCCGCTTCAATTCTCTTCTTCCAGTTCAGATCTAAAAAATTAATAATATTTTTAAGTCGTCTCCGTCCCCTTCTATATTTCCCAGTAACTGTCCCTTATATATATCACACACTCCGTCCCTTTTTCCCCTTAAGCAGGTCACGTGGTCTCCTCAGTTCAATAGGAATCAAGCTGCTTTTGTATCCTTTTATATCACTATGCACTCATGGCCCACCTTGTTGTATCCGTGTCCCACTCAAAATAAGAAAAACACGGATTAGCAGCTAGCACACTTGCTTGCGTCACCCTCGTGAGTCCCTCTCCATATATTAGCAGCCCACAATTCTTGTTGCACCTGACAGCCCCACATATCGAAACGAAAAAAGAGAGCAGCCACTTATATTGGGTCTATTAGTGCACTAGAGTCCAAATGATCAAAGTAAACCAAAGTCCTATTTTACAATTGTTGATTTCGTGGCACCCTTGTATTGGGTCAAGTCCCTTTTTAATCCTCTTATACTGTAGCCCACTTGTATTTCTAATTGCTAACCACACAATCCGAGACGGCAAAGGAGTCCAGCTGATTTTCTCGCGCCTCCCCGCCCCAGCGGGGAGTTCCTTCACAAACGCCCCGCCCCAGCGGGGCAGTGCACTGTCCGGGTGCTGATTTATTCCATGCAGCCACTCTAGCGTTGCATTGACTCTAATGGGCCTCGCCCCTGCGGGGTTCACCTCAAGTAATGCTGGAAATTTATCTTTTAAGCTCTTTTTCATCCCGTTCGTTTCCTGCACATAAAATATAAATCCGAGGTAAAATGCTAATAAAATCACTTGAAAATCACGAGATTCAAGTTATAATGAATACCGATTAGTGGGTATTAAACCCACTCATCATTGACACTCACTATTGTGTGGTCGTATTTTGCACGACTGTTTGATATAAAAGATTGTATTTGGCGACTAAGAATGTGTTGAGTATTGAACCTATTTTGGGGGCGTCACATGTATTGTGGCATACGTCTATATGCCGCTTTGCTTGGGTCATTTAGACGTGGGATTAGTAGTTGTGGTTCGGGCCCTTAGACTATTGGGTTTGTACGTAACGCAATCATGCAATCAAATCACATAAATAGGGCGGAAGCGTAAAAAACTAGGTTTTCAAAAAATTTATACAAACCCATTACCATGATCATTCTTATGCATCAATTTTCAGTGAATGAGGAAGGAGAAAAAATAGAATTATACCTTTGAAGATCCAAGCTTCCTCAGGTACAAGTTCTACTCCTTTGATTCCTTTGATTCCTCTGTAGTGGCTCCTTCCCTTGATCAATGTCAGCCACCCAAATGTTTGGCCTCTAACGGTGATCCACCAAGGAAGATGAAGAACTCAGTAAGATGGGTTATTGGCTTAACCCTTGTTTCTATCTCTATAGAATATGTGTACTCCCAACTCTTGAAAAATTCACGTACCTTATTTCTGATATAAGACTCTCTTAAATAGATATTAGGTTAACCCTCCTAATCCAATTAGAATAGGGTTTTATTTAATTAATTAATTAATTACTTTTAATTAATTTATATCCTAATCTTTATTAGGATTGAGAGAGAGTACTGATATTATATTAATTCCTAAACTCCTTTAGAATTAAAATAATAATAATAATAATAATATTAATAAGATTCCTCTTATTAATTTATATTTAATATTTCTAAAATATTAAATAATAAATATTAAGCTATTTAATTTATTCTATCATCATAGATTAAATTAATTATACTTAATGCATTATTACTATCATGCCATTTTCTTCTTAAATAATTCTTCTTCCTTTTATGGTGTGACCCTTTAGGTTCTCCATATTAAATCGGTTGTGAATAAATCAATTAGAACAATTCTAATCTTATTTAAATAAACAAATTAAACTAATAATATATTTAAATAAATAACATTTATTCTACAATAGGGATAAGCCTCCCTAGCGATCAACGACTTTTCAGATAATATAGATTTCAACATTAATCATAAAAGAACCTGTGAGTTAATAGTTACCGTACAATTCAATCCTTCCACCATACAATGTCCCAATTAAATATAAGACATGGATTTACTGTCAAGTCTTAATTTATTTAATCATATGTATTTCGATTAGAAAATGCACAACTCCAAATAATACAAATTAGAAACCTCTTTCTAATTTCATTCTACCTTGGCCAAGGATTCCTGGGTTGTCATTTAACGAATCACATAGGGCATATCTCCTCTTTTACTAGAGGTGGTAGATTCTTTATTGATCATTCATTATCTCCATATGTAACTCATTACACCCAAGCATACCCTATATATGCCTTAAAAGGCCTTAAGGACTTAGTCAAAGTATAATTTGTTACATACAAGATACTATGATGATCTCAAGTCCAAGGATCACATGTACTACTATCACATTAGGAATTCCTATTGACAGGAAAGTAAAACTCCATTAGGTATTCCATAGCGAGTCACGTTCAGTGAACTTATTCTCCAATAAGCACCTACATACTTGCTTTAGTGTCTCCACACAAATGACCATGAGATCAGTCATCCTCATCCAATGAGCAAGCAGCATATGTACCAATCTATCCGGATTTACTAATCTCCATTTTAGTAATCCCACAATTGGGAACTATTTTAGTTTTTAATCTTTCTAAGAATTTAGATCTCATTATCATGATCTCATCATGATTCTAAAAGCATTGCTTAAAACTATGGGTTATTTATATATTATAAAAACAGCACTATGTAGATAATTATATGCCTTAAATGAATATTTTATTAATAAATAAATAAGATTGTTTACAAAGTATGTGCTTTGTCATCATACATGATTTGGCTTGTATGCACACTACTATCAATCTCCCACTTGCACTAAAGCCAATCGCCATGGTATCTCGTACCCATCTTCTCTAAGTGACGATCAAACTGCTGTTGTGTTAAAGCTTTAGTAAATGGATCTGCAATGTTGTCTTGAGAGTCTACACGCTCCAAGGTGACGTCTCCTCTTTCAATGATCTCCCTGATCAAGTGAAATCGCCGCAACACGTGTTTAGATTTCTGATGAGACCTGGGTTCCTTTGCCTGTGCAACCGCTCCGGTGTTGTCACAGTATACGGGAACTGCTTCTCCAATGCTAGGAACCACACCAAGTTCAGTTATGAACTTCTTCATCCAAACAGCTTCCTTTGCAGCTTCACTTGCAGCTATATACTCTGCCTCTGTCACTGAATCAGCAACCGTTTGCTGCTTGGAACTCTTCCAACTCACTGCACCTCCGTTCAAGGTAAACACATACCCTGAAATAGATTTATTGTCATCTTAGTCTGTTTGAAAACTTGAGTCCGTGAATCCCTCGAGTTTTCATTCAGACCCACCGTAGACAAGAAAAATATCTTTAGTCCTTCTCAAGTACTTTAGGATATTTTTCACTGCCTTCCAGTGCTTTTCTCCTGGATTTGACTGGTATCTGCTTGTTACACTAAGTGCGTGAGCAACATCCGATCTAGTACATATCATACCGTACATGATAGATCCTATTGCAGAAGCATAAGGGATCTTACTCATACGGTCTCTCTCCTCAGGTGTCTTTGGGGCCTGTTTCTTGGAGAGATTTATTCCATGGCTCATCGGCATGAGACCTCTTTTGGAATCTTCCATGCTAAACCTCTTTAGCATCGTATCAATGTACGTTCCTTGGGATAAGCCGAGCATCCTTTTAGATCTATCTCTATAGATCTTTATCCCCAAAATATAGGATGCTTCACCCAAGTCCTTCATGGAGAAGTTTTTAGATAACCAGATTTTAATGGATTGTAACATAGGAATGTCATTCCCTATCAGTAATATATCATCAACATATAATACAAGGAATGATATTGCGCTCCCACTAACCTTCTTGTATACACATGGTTTATCCTCGTTTTTGATAAAATCAAACTCTTTGATTGTCTCATCAAAATGAATGTTCCATCTACGAGAAGCTTGCTTCAACCCATAAATGGATCATTGTAGCTTACAGACTTGATTTGTTCTAACTTTTGAAATAAATCCCTCTGGCTGTGTTATATACACATCCTCCTCAAGTTTCCCATTGAGGAAGGCCGTTTTCACATCCATCTGCCAGATCTCATAGTCGTTGTAAGCTGCAATCGCAAGCAAAATTCGAATGGACTTGAGCATGGCTACTGGTGAGAAGGTTTCATCATAGTCAACTCCTTGTCTTTGTTTGAAACCTTTTGCAACCAGTCGGGCTTTATAGGTCTCTACCTTTCCGTCTGCTCCAGTCTTTTTCTTAAAAACCCATTTACACCCAATAGGTTTAATACCTTCAGGTGGTGAAACCAAAGACCATACTTTGTTTTCATACATGGAGTCCATTTCGGATTTCATGGCTTCAAGCCATTTCCCTGAGTCTTTATTACTCATAGCCTGTTCGTAATTCAATGGATCATCATCATTCATGATGTGTACCTCATCGTCATCCTCTATAACGAATCCATACCTCTCAGGTATCTTCGGTACTCTTCCAGATTTACAAACAAGGTGTGGTACAGTAGGTTCTTCTACTTGGTTAGGTACCTGACTTTGGTCCATGGTAACTTGTGGTTCTTGAACTTCTTCAAGATATATCTTGCTCCCACTGACCCCTTCATGGATAAACTCTTTCTCCAAGAAGGTAGCATGTTTCGTAACAAACACCTTTTGATCAGTTGGATGATAGAAATAATACCCTACGATTTCTTTAGGGTATCCCACAAATCTACACTTATCGGATTTAGTCTGTAGCTTATCATTTTCAAACTTTTTGACATAAGCTGGACAACCCCAAGTCTTAACATGCTTAAGATTTGGTTTCCTCCCTTTCCACATCTCATATGGAGTCTTTGGGGCGGATTTGGTAGGTACCTTGTTAAGTAGGTATGCAGCCGTTTCTAGGGCATATCCCCAGAAGGAAATTGGAAGGTCGGTAAAACTCATCATGGATCGAACCATGTCCAACAGTGTCCGATTTCTCCTTTCAGATACTCCATTTAACTGTGGTGTACCTGGAGGAGTCCATTGTGAGATTATACCATTTTCTCTAAGACAATTGAGAAACTAACTACTTAAGTATTCTCCACCTCGATCTGATCGAAGTATCTTAATACTCTTGCCCGTTTGTTTCTCTACTTCACTTCTGAACTCTTTGAACTTTTCAAATAATTCTGATTTGTATTTCATTAAATACACATATCCAAATCTTGAGTGATCATCAGTGAAAGTAATAAAATAAGAATACCCACCCCGTGCACTTGTTGTCATAGGTCCACAAACGTCTGTGTGAATCAATAACATCTCTGTAACTCTCTCTCCTTTTCCACTAAAAGGAGATTTAGTCATTTTACCCATGAGATAAGATTCACAAGTTGGATATGAATCATAATCAGATAGCTCGAGGAGCCCATCTTTATGCAACTTGGATAATCTTGTTTCATTGATATGACTGAGTCTACAGTGCCACATATAGGTATAATTAATATCATCTCTTTTCCTTTTCTTAATTTGTTCAATTTGAAATATATTTTCTTGTAAGTCAAGTGTATAAAGTCCATTTCGTAAATTTCCAATACCATATAAAACATCGTCTTTATAAATAGAATAACCATTGTTCTTTATAATAACGTCAAAACCTTCCATATCCAATACAGAAATTGAAATAATGTTTTAATAATATTCGGAACATAATAACAATTATTAAGATAAATGGATTTGCCCGAAGGCATTGCTAAACAATAAGTTCCTACAGCTAATGCAGCAACTTTTGCTCCATTTTCCACTCGTAGGATCACCTCATCTTTGTTCAGCTTTCTACTTCTGACCAGTCCCTGCACAGTATTACATATGTGAGAACCACAGCCGGTATCCAATACCCAAGTAGAATTATGACTTTCAGAAAAATTAATTTCAATCATAAACAAACCTTGATTGGAAGTCAAAGCTTCTCCAAGCTTCTTCTCTGCTAGAAACTTCTTGCAGTTCCTCTTCCAATGTCCCGGCTCATTGCAATGAAAGCACATTCCTTTAGCTGGTTCAGGTTTCTTTTGCTCCTTTTCTTTCCCTTTTCCCTTAGCCTTCTTAGATTTCTTCTTTTCAGAAGACACCTTGGGCCTCTTCCTTTTATTGGAAGAATCCACCATCAAGACATGGTTCTTCTTGGATGAGAAGTGACCTTCTGCAGTTTTCAGCATGTTAAGCAGCTCAGGTAAGCTGACATCTAGCTTATTCATGTGAAAATTAACCACAAACTGCGAGAAGGTCTCAGGGAGTGACTGCAAGACCAAGTCTTGACTCAACTCCCCATCCATGACGAACCCAAGCTGTCCAAGGCGTTCAATCAAATTGATTACCTTCAGAACATGAGTCTCGACGGCAGTGCCCTCGGTCATCCGAGATCGGAAGAGCTCCTTAGATATCTCATATCTAGCAGTCCTACTCTGTTCACCATACAACTCCTTGAGGTGAAGCAGCATAGCAGGAGCATCCATTTTTTCGTGCTAACGCTGAAGCTCGTTATTCATGGATGCGAGCATGATGCATTGAGCCACAGATGCATCATCTTGCCACTTATTGAAAGTGGCAATCTCTTCCTCAGAGGCTGTTTCTGAAACAGATTCAGGGATAGTGGAATTTAGGACATAAGAAATCTTTTCAGCAGTGAGAACAATTCTCAGATTTCTTAGCCAGTCCTCATAATTCGGGCCGGTAAGCTTATTTGCATCAAGTATGCTTCGTAGTGAGATTAGTGATTTTGACATTTTTAAAATTCTGCATGTGAAAAGACAACATTTTAGCAAACATTCATTTATTAACTTTGCATACCAAAATAAATTTAGGTCTTTATTTTAAATTGGTATCTCCCACTATTTTCATCAAATTATATTACCCTCACTCATATAGTTCGGCAACATCTAATTAAAGATTTGCTAGTGAGATTAAGGATCCCATTTCAAATGTATATAACCTTGTGGATAGTACAACAAGCGATATACAAATAAATAGGTAGACAACTCTTGTCAATTACATCACCATGTAACTCCTTTTATTTTGCCTCTTAAATCATAATGGTCATGTGTGTGCACATCCGAACTAAAATGATTTAAGTTAAGTCCAGCCTAGCACTTCAATAAATTCAAAAAAGAAAAATCTTCGTCCTTGTGGATAGCACAACAAGACTAGATCGTTCAATTTTCTTGATAAGCATCAAATGTGATTAATTAACATCTTAAATATTCAATACTCGCCTTGTGGATAGCACAACAAACTCATATTAAATATTTAATACTCTATTAACTAATCATGCTAGAAGGCGACGTTCGATATTCCAAATATCATTTGAACGCTTCAGACTTAATAATATTTCTTTGAGGGGTTTGTTATTATTTGTCTCATCTTTTTAAGCGCGCATGCACATATATATATAAAATACGCGTCATTTTATTAAACATGCGAAGCATGTTTGTATAAAATATAATATATATAATATTTAGCATGCAATATAGAATACTATATTCTACCCGGATTGATTATGGACTTTTATTCTAGTTTGGTTCACTAGAGCCACCAAGTGAACCAAAAGGTTAAACCTAGGAGTGCAAAAAATTAAATTTAAACGTAACTGTTACATTTAAACCCGGGCTCCATACAAACGGGTCTTCACGCGCTCCTTGCTCCTTGGTCTCCAGTTTCTTCAAGATAATTCTAACTATCTCTATTACATAAATTATTTTTAAATAGAAACCTTGATCAGCAGTCAAGGGGAAGTATATAGAAGGGAGATAGAATTTTACACCGAGAATAAAATCAGAGAAGACGAGGTACGCAGACCCCATTTTATAAAACTCATACATTTAAGCATTCATCCAAAATAAAATCCAATCGCATTGGTCATAGTCCATAATCAATCCCTTTTATTACCATACATATCATCATACGTATCGATAAAACTTATTCATCTCATGAAAGTAAATTCATTCCATATATGTATTAATATCAGTTAATGGGCAAAAGTTTGCTAAACTTTGTTTTTGGAAAAATAAACTCCTTTATTTCATTCAAAAACAATTCCAAATTAAACTCTTTAATTTTAGCAATTCTGAAATCTCATTTCATATAAAATAAACATCTTTATTTTAAATCTTTATTAATTAAATAAATCATTCATTTAATTAAATAAAACAAAAAAAAATTCAGATTCTGTTAGTGGCGCAGCTGCGCCAGGAATATAAAGGGAACCGGCGCAGCTGCGCAGCATGAAAACCAGGCCAAGACACTGGCGCAGCTGCGCAGCAAGAAGGCCAGGAATCGGCGCAGCTGCGCAGCTTCGCAGAATCAGAAAAAATTTTGTTGCGCAGAACTCGATCCAATCGCATATTATACATGTATGGAATCACATAGACTGATAATTAGCACAAGATTGGCTCTGATACCACTGTTGGGTTTGTACGTAACGCAATCATGCAATCAAATCACATAAATAGGGCGGAAGCGTAAAAAACTAGGTTTTCAAAAAATTTATACAAACCCATTACCATAATCATTCTTATGCATCAATTATCAGTGAATGAGGAAGGAGAAAAAATAGAATTATACCTTTGAAGATCCAAGCTTCCTCAGGTACAAGTTTTACTCCTTTGATTCCTTTGATTCCTCTGTAGTGGCTCCTTCCCTTGATCAATGTCAGCCACCCAAATGTTTGGCCTCTAACTGTGATCCACCAAGGAAGATGAAGAACTCAGTAAGATGGGTTATTGGCTTAACCCTTGTTTCTATCTCTATAGAATATGTGTACTCTCAACTCTTGAAAAATTCACGTACCTTATTTCTGATATAAGACTCTCTTATATAGATATTAGGTTAACCCTCCTAATCCAATTAGAATAGGATTTTATTTAATTAATTAATTAAATACTTTTAATTAATTTATATCCTAATCTTTATTAGGATTGAGAGAGAGTACTGATATTATATTAATTCCTAAACTCCTTTAGAATTAAAATAATAATAATAATAATAATATTAATAAGACTCCTCTTATTAATTTATATTTAATATTTCTAAAATATTAAATAATAAACATTAAGCTATTTAATTTATTCTATCATCATAGATTAAATTAATTATACTTAATGCATTATTACTATCATGTCATTTTCTTCTTAAATAATTCTTCTTCCTTTTATGGTGTGACCCTTTAGGTTCTCCATATTAAACCGGTTGTGAATAAATCAATTAGAACAATTCTAATCTTATTTAAATAAACAAATTAAACTAATAATATATTTAAATAAATAACATTTATTCTACAATAGGGATAAGCCTCCCTAGCGATCAACGACTTTCCAGATAATATAGATTTCAACATTAATCATAAAAGAACCTGTGAGTTAATAGTTACCGTACAATTCAATCCTTCCACCATACAATGTCCCAATTAAATATAAGACATGGATTTACTGTCAAGTCTTAATTTATTTAATCATATGTATTTCGATTAGAAAATGCACAACTCCAAATAATACAAATTAGAAACCTCTTTCTAATTTCATTCTACCTTGGCCAAGGATTCCTGGGTTGTCATTTAACGAATCACATAGGGCATATCTCCTCTTTTACTAGAGGTGGTAGATTCTTTATTGATCATTCATTATCTCCATATGTAACTCATTACACCCAAGCATACCCTATATATGCCTTAAAAGGCCTTAAGGACTTAGTCAAAGTATAATTTGTTACATACAAGATACTATGATGATCTCAAGTCCAAGGATCACATGTACTACTATCACATTAGGAATTCCTATTGACAGGAAAGTAAAACTCCATTAGGTATTCCATAGCGAGTCACGTTCAGTGAACTTATTCTCCAATAAGCACCTACATACTTGCTTTAGTGTCTCCACACAAATGACCATGAGATCAGTCATCCTCATCCAATGAGCAAGCAACATATGTACCAATCTATCCGGATTTACTAATCCCCATTTTAGTAATCCCACAATTGGGAACTGTTTTAGTTTTTAAGCTTTCTAAGAATTTAGATCTCATTATCATGATCTCATCATGATTCTAAAAGCATTGCTTAAAACTATGGGTTATTTACATATTATAAAAATAGCACCATGTAGATAATTATATGCCTTAAATGAATATTTTATTAATAAATAAATAAGATTGTTTACAAAGTATGTGCTTTGTCATCATACATGATTTGGCTTGTATGCACACTACTATCATAGACATGGTAGCACCATCGTCCCGATGATATTGGCTGAGACATCTAGATCCGCCACACAATGTAGTACCCATCCAGAGGGGGTTTTTAGGGGCAGCTCGGTCTTGCTGTATATATAGTTGATGTCCCATATACGACCGATTGGATTCTTTAGGCCTCGGGGTTTTTGCTTTACTCACGAGACATCCACAGTTTACTCCTTTCAGCCTGTGGAGTGCATTGATGCATAGTCATGGTTGGCATTTCTGTTAGACATTGAGCATCCGTTCTCGATCTTGCCATACTCAGGGCTAGCGTCCCCATATAGCTTTATCACCAATGCTTCTGGCCTGGATTATTTGCCCATATCGGGTTTTAGGGGAGTGACTACATATCATCCCCTGGCAGTTATGGAGCAGTTTGATCAGTTTTAGAGTCTGCACCACTTTGAGGGGTCTGCTGATCAGAGGACGTCTGCTTTGTCTATGTCATCCACCAACTTGGTTAGAGTATATGAGTGTTGGACTCATCGAGAGAGGGATGATTTCTCTGATGGCCATCCGGGCCGTTCTTCAGAGTATTCTACATGGTTGGAGGCAGAGACAGCAGTTGCAGCAGCAGAGCCTCATTTATCTCCAATTATAGACTCCGACGAGGAGGAGCCCGTGGAGGATTCGGATTCTCCTATCAAGGATAAGTTGTTCATGGGTTTAACAGCGGCTCTAGTGAGTAATCCGCTGGCTATTCCTACAGAGACGGATCCTGCTTTAGCAGACTCACTATTCAGGATGACCTTTGAGCGAGATTTGGCTAGAGCACAGATGTTGGCCGCCTTGTCTGGCAGAGATTTAGCTTTGGCAGAGAGAGATGGGCTCAAAACCACTTTGGATGCTAGATTGATTGAGAAGGAGTAGCTCCGATCTGCCAAAGATACAGTTATTGTGGAGCGAGATGAGATCCGCTCAGCTAGAGACGCAGCATATGTTGAGATCGAGGAGACTTTGATTGCTCGAGATGCAGCTTTTGCAGAGAGGGATGAGGCTATAGCTTCCCGTGATTTCCACATTTCTTATAGTACTGTTCTTCGATCTTACACTCATGGTTTGTCACCGAGATGAGTGTGTATATGGATGACCACAATGCCACCTTGAAGATGACCGTGGAGGTACTGGGTCATATGGAGGCTAAGTGGATTGCACTTACAGCTGCTCTCCCATTTTCAGAGAAAGATGTCATGCTAGCATTGCTGACCCGCTTGTCCTTGGGTCCATAGACTAGCTTTATTTTTCCTGCACAGACTAGATCAGCCATTTTTGTCATGTACAGGGCATTATGTATATATTAAACAGTGTTATATATCAGAGAAATATAGTTTTGATTCACTTCCCTGTTTGGATATGTACTGTCATTGCTGAGTGATTACCACTTCTTTCATAACTCGCAGTTGTAGATATAGCTTGAGCTTCTCCTTGATGCACTGACAGTTGAGATGTCAGGGAGTATCTCAGATGGGCCTATTGACCAATATAGCTTGATAGAATTTAGCTTTTATTTGTCTTCGGTGTATTTGAACTGGTCTTTTATTTGTTTTTCATTTTTTCTTGAAGGTCAAACCACGCCGTAGATGGATGCCTACGTACTCCCGAGTTGAGGGAGATAAGGTTATTCGTAGTTCTGGCTGTTTGGTTGGAAAGAGGTTTGAAAAGTATTTATCTTGGGTTTTTGAGTTTGGTTTGATGAGTTTTTTTATTTGGTTTGACAGCACCAGAAATGGATTCCTACGTACTCCCGGGTGTAGGGAGATTAGGTCATTCGTAGTTCTGGTTTTCTAGTGAAAAATCGAACCTGATTTGATTTGTAGGACCCGGATGCGGGTATGCATGTGTCTCAGATATAGTACCTTTTGATGGCGTCTGAATTTATGAGTTGGGGAAATTCGTTCCCATCCATTTCTTGTAGTCTGATAGCTCCCCCTGTCAACACCTCCTTGACAATGAAAGGGCCTTCCCAATTTGGGGCAAACTTTCCTTTGGCTTCATCCTGATTGGCCAGGACTTTCTTTAGCACCAAGTTGTTTTCTTTGAATTACCGAATTTGAACCTTTTTGTTGTAGGATCTGGCGATCCTTTGCTGGTATAACTGTCCATGGAACATAGTTGTAGCCCACTTTTCATCTATCAGAGACAGTTGATGATATCGGTCTTGTAACCACTAATCCTCGTCTATCTGAGCGTCGATCATAACTTGTAAGGATTCCATCTCTACCTCTATGGGAAGGACTGCCTCCATGCCATAGACCAATGAATAGGGGGTAGCCCCAGTATAGGTGCGTATTGATGTCCTGTATGCTAACAGGGTGAGAGGCAGCAGGTCATGCCATTTCTTGTCATTGGCGGACATTTTTTGCATGATTTTCTTGATGTTTTTATAGGCCGCTTCGACAGCGCCGTTCATCTTGGGCCGATAGATGACGGAATTAAGATGTTTGATGAGAAACTCACGGCACAATTCTTTCATCATTTGATTGTTCAGGTTCTTGGCGTTGTCTGATACGATCACCTCCGGTTGTCCATATCGACAAACGACATTGTTTCTGATAAAACTAATGATGACCTCTTTTGTGACTTTGGGAAAGGAGGCTGCTTCAACCTATTTGGTGAAGTAATCGATCATGGTGAAGATGAAACGATGACCATTGCTGGCTTTTGGTTCTACTGGACCTATCACGTCCATTCCCCACATGGAGAAAGGCCATGGTGAACTCATGTTGTGCAGCTCATTCGGAGGAGCGCGGATGGCATTTCCATATATTTGACATTGAAAACATCTCTTAACGTGATCGTCGCAGTCAGCCTTAAGAGAGATCCAATAATGGCATGTTCTGATTATCTTCTTGGCCAGTAGATGACCGCTTATGTGTGGACCACAGACTCCACCGTGGATTTTATCCATCCGTCTTTGGGCTTGCTCTTTGTCGAGACATCTTAACAGGCTTATTCCAGCATCCCTTTTGTATAGTGCATCTCCACTCAAATAGAACTTCATGGCCATTTTGTGAATCTGCTTTCGCTCTGATTGACTTGCCCCAGCGGGTGTGGATCCATCACGGAGATATTCCTTGATGTCTTGATACCAAGGCTGCTTGACATGAGGTATTTCATCTGATACTTCTCCAATGTAACTCCCATATATCGGGGCTTTCTGAATTGTGAACTTGATGTTGGGAAATCCACTCTTATCGGATATACGTATTAATGAAGCCAATGTTGCCAATGCATCAGCGAAGTCATTCCGACCCCGAGGAATATGAACGAAGGTTATGTCTTCAAATTCTCGAGATATTTTGAGGACCTACTAATGATAGGGTAGCAAATGCAGTTTTTTGGTGAGATACGCACCGGTGGTTTGTCTGATGACCAGCTTGGAATCTCCGAAGACGAGTAGGTGTTTGATAGACATGGATTGGGCTAATTTCAACTCCATTATACAGCCCTCATACTCGGCCGTATTGTTGGTGTTGCCAAATTGAAGTTTAGTAGCCACAGGTTACTGCTTTCCTGCACCAGAGATGAGGACTGCCCCAGCTCCGGCACCTTCCATGTTTACCGCTCTGTCGAAATATATTTTCCATGGTTAAACTGTATTCTCGAACTGGAGTTATTAAATTTTCATGATCCCAACATTTGGGAAATATGTCTCTAGGGGCTCGAACCCTCCTGAAGGTGCTTCAGCTAATTGATCTGCAATGCCTTGACCCTTGATTGACTTCTGAGTCACGTAGACAATGTCAAACTACTGTAGGATTAACTGCCATATGGACATTCGAAAATTCAGCATTGGTTTGTTGAATACGTATTTGAGTGGATCCATGCGAGATATGAGGTAGGTCGTATGCCCATGCAAATAGTGTTGCAACCTCATGGCGGCCCATGCTAATGTACAGCATGTCTTCTCGATCAGGGTGTATTTTTGTTCACCACTGCTGAATCTTTTGCTGATGTAGTAGATAGCTCTTTCTTTACTACTATCATCGTTCTGTCCTAACATGAAGCCCATTGCCTTGTTATTGACTGACAGGTACATGAACAAGGGAACTCCATCCCTTGGGGGTACCAAAACAGGAGCTTCAGTCAGCTGCTTCTTGATGGCAAGGAAGGCTTGTTGATAATCCTCATTAATTTGTGCATCAGACTGTTGTGCTTCATTCTCAAGTTGTTGGTGCTCAAACAGTAATCTGTTTCCAACTATTGCATTCCAATTTCCAGTTGGTTGTGGCATGGGTGGAAAGTCAACTAAACTCTTCCCCGACTCGTGGAGCAATTGATTGATCAAATATAAGCCATAATCTTCAATATGATCATCAGTTGGATTCAAAATACCAAACATAGTACGAATCCTGTGTGCTAAATCATCACATATATGTGCTGAGAATTGCTTCCACAATGCAAATGGATGCAATGGAAAGCATTCCGTTAGAATTATAGCAAATAGTCTCCTTAATTGGTATCCCGTTCTCATAATTGCAGCCTCTTGAAGGCATTGTATCCATTCTTCATCATCTTCAAGAAGTCCTCTTGCAACACATGCGGACTTGAATGTATCATGCATAACATTATTTACTGTGCGTAGCCAGTCAAATGAAGTAGGTCCTCTGACAACAGTTAGAAGCAAACGCAAATAAAATCGCTCACCTGAATTAGGGCTAGCAAAGAACATTCTACCAATTGCATAACCCCTCTGTCTTGGAGTCCATTTATTGATAGACTTGTTCCAAACAAATTTTTCTGGAAACTCCTGATAAGTTAATACACGGGCAGATTCATTTTTAGCGCAACAATCAAAAAAGCCAGTTAGAGTTGTTTCTTGATGTGCACCTTTAGAAAGGATCGTATCAAAAGATTCAGCAGGGTTAAAGACCACACGATGCATCCCAGGCAAATGAAGTGCCAATCTTACAACTGACGGAATCTCTTCATGTAAAGGATTACCAAATAATCGCCAAGCAGCTTCTGGAGGACCAATATACCTAGCATCAAGATATTGTTGAATCTCATTAATTCCTCCAAGTACCATTGTTGCGCGATCATGTCCTTTATAAATATACTTGTGAATGTATTTTACACATTTGATTCCTGCACAAACTTCAACATTGATATGACAGTTGAACATTCTTGATAAATACGGATTATGTGGCACAACGTCTCTATTATCAATTTCTTGCCCCCTCACGATGTACTTCTGACCAGTATTACGACGACGATAGACAGGATATCCATCAGAGTCCATACTTGTTAATTCAATAAATGATCGAGGGTACCGCTTGGTACACACCCCATTTTCCATACATGGTGCTTGTGGATTTCGAGCACCACATGGTCCATGTACCATGCAACCTATGATTGTTTCAAAAAGTAATGGGTCAGTTTGACAATTCGGAAATTCAGCACACACTACTCTGTCCACTTGAGCACATGTTCGAATTTTATCTGAACCATGAAGGAAAAAAAGTGCATGCATGTGCGGTAACCCCCTTTTTTGGAATTCAATTGTAAAAACATGTGCCACTTTTCTACCAAAGACGTTGTTTGTTTCTATCTCCTTCATCAAAAAACTTCGTTTCAACTCAAAAACACGGGCCACTAAATCAGGACGGTCAGTAGGGATCTGATTTGGCAATAGTGATTTAGTAATTTCAGGCCATTTGGGATTTGCAGTCATAGTTAGAAAAATATCTGGGTGTTGATTATACCGCGTGATAGCCATTGAATCTTGAAAAATTTCAAACATATGTCTTGCACTACCAGTGAATGAAGATGGCAAAATCATTCGTTGACCAACTTGTTCAGGACCAAGCTCATCTGCACAAACATCTGTAAGACCTTGGTAAAGTTCTGCACGAAGCTTCGATTGATTCATCTTGTAGTATGTCAACCGATTTTGTTCAGTTGCGGCCCAAGCATCTACTACAAATTCCTGAAATAGTTTTCCAGCTCTCAAAATTGTTGAATACTCAGTGTCACGTTGGAACATACGATAACTGTAATATTGCAATTGTGTCAGTCGAGTAGATGAAGGTCCACCTTGGGAAGCGTTCCATTGTTTCAAATCTGGATTCCATCCTAACTCACCATAAGGAAACAATACCACATAATGCAATGGCAAATAGAACGGATGACACTCATTTATTTGCATCAAACCATTATCTCCTTTCAAATGTAACACAATATCTCTCATTCCACTTGATTCAGTTCCATCTCCCGGTAATATTACCGCAATCTCATCGGTTGTTGGGAGATTATATCGACGCCGGTCTGTTACAGAACTGTAGTGAAGATAGGCCGGTAAATTCACCCCCGTCAAATCTAATTCACTTAAAATTGTGTGAGCCTGCCGAAATTTCATAGGAAATGGATTTACTTGCAATAAACAATATTGTATGGTTTTCAAAACATCTCTTCTCAAGTTAGGATTTCTGTTGCTGCGAACATCTAAAGCTGAATTAGGATCATAAATGTACAATTGAGAGTAAATTGGTTCACACCCTGGCTGTGGCATAAGCGATCCCGTTCGATGGCGTAATTCTCCATGGATGGTGAATGTTCTAGGACCCCTCCCAACAATTAATCTGTCATCCAAAGTAGCACCAAGACTCGTAAACGCAATAGCTGCATTATACTCTCGTGTGTGCTGATGAAACGATTTTGATTGTTCATCATTTCCGTCATACAATGCTTTAAGCATTAAAGGAGGTGCAATAAGTGGAAGTAGTCTAATTTTTCCTTGTAAACAACATTTACCAAAGAGAGGATTTGATACAGATGATTTTGTTAATTTTTCAGCAAGCCAGTGTAAGGCAGAACAATGAGGACATGCTCGATTCATCAAGCCGAGGAAATGACGATATGGAATTTCATGGTTTCGAGGATTAAGTGCAACATCCATAGTTACACCTTCATCTAATCTGTAGGCACTACAGATAAAATTATAGATGTCATACAATTTGATTATATAAATTGAATACAAATTTAAAACTTATAACGAACACCTGGTGCCTTCATTCGAATTACGCATTTGTTGGAACATGTTTGTCATATATGAGGAGAATGGTTCCAAGACTGTTGTTGTGCTTTTGTATAGGTTTTGAGAAGGCAAGTCTTGGAGCATGGTAGTCACAGGGGAAACCTTTGAGATATTTGTTGGTGTGCCTTCTTCAATATTTTGAGGAGGATTTTCTAGATTCATGATGGCCACAGACAACCACCGTGAAACATTTGTTGTAGTGTCTTCATTAAGATTTTGAAGCAAGGTGGTTGACGATGACTCTAAAACATTTGTTATCATTATACTCTCTGTTACAGGATGGGAAATTTTGGTAGACAAATTCATTGGTTGCAGGAAGGACCTTTTATTTCATTCTCGTTCTAGGCATGCTCGGCGACGACGGCTCGGTGGTAAAGAAGGAAAAAATCTAGGCTGAACGGGGGCACAATGTTTTGATCTCTCTCTTTCGTAACGTGCAAGTTGCCCCAATTGACGTTTGGAGCACTCATTTTCTTTCCCAGCATAACGTATTTGTGTAGCAAGCCTTGCACATTGCGGCAATGTTGATTTTGATATAACATTATAGTTTGGTGCCTAAACCACAAACTCATAAAAAATTATTATTATTTTGTTGATTTAGCGTGCAAGTTGTCCCAATTGACATTTGGTTGATTTTGAATGTGAGGTAACATGATAATAAAGTGTTGCATTAACAAAACTATCTACCTAACCATTTATCAACATTATAATTATAATAAAAATTTTGTTTGATGCAAAAACAAAACACCATAGTCACAGTTGCATCCAACACATTGTTTACTAATGTTCTATAGTAATATGCTCGATCAATAGCATATTGAATTTAACAGCTTGAAATGTATGCTATAAATAAGATCAAAATATGCTTCAAACTACTGGGAAAGGTTGAGGTTTCACTATTGATCGATGGTTCAAATTATGGAATGTTCAAACAAATTTAGAGTTTAAAAAATGGGACCCAATAAAAGATTCAAATTATAGGTCATAACAAAATCTTAAAGGCTACAAATCAACATTAAAATTAAGAAACTTTTACTTTCAACTACAAAAATGGTAAAAAAAAATAATCAGAATTTCCTCATTAATTCAGGAGTATACACAGAATAACACGATAAAAAAATTAAGTAATATTAAATGACGTAAACCAAAAATATGTTAACAAAGCAAACGTTCTACCTAAAACGAAACTTTAAAATTTTAAATTCAATAACATTCAAATCCATTGTAAAAACAGAGAGAAAAGAATAGGGTTAAAAGTGATACCAGCTGGCAATCTTTATTTTTTGTTCCTTGGCTAGAAGAGGTTGATTTTTCTTTCCCCTTAATTTTGGCATTCACCAAAGCATCAGACCTTGTTTTCTCCTTCTGTGTAAGAAAACATTACTTAAAAGCAAAAAAAGAAAAAAGAAAAAATGAATGAGAATTAGGTGTGAGGATAACCTCATGTATACGGAGACAATTTAGTTCATACTCATTGCGAATTACCACTCCTACATTATTATGACGAAGTATTCGAACCTGTAGACCAAAAAACATTAAATAGTAAATAAGCAGGTAAAAAGATTAGATAAAAAGTAAGAAAATGATGAGTAAAAAAATTATCATACGGTATTTTCTAGGTCATCATCCATCTGTCACGACATTAATGAAAATAAATTAAAATAAATAAGTTATTAAAAAATCAATAAGATATATTTAGAGAGTTAATCAGATGATAAACTTACACTACCAAATATAACAACATCATCCATTGGTCGATGATTGTGTAGTTGAAACGGTTGTAGCTACACAAAAATTACAATGAAATTTCATACAATTAACATGCATTTAATCAAACATAATACATACACAAAATTACATACACATCCAATCAGCTAAGCTAAGCTGAAGTGCACATTCCAACTTTCTCAAGTCGCATACAAAAGAAGCATAAAATAGGTTCTATTTCTATCATTTGACCCACAATTTTGCGACCAATCAGGTAACAAAGCAAGTACTGTTCGAACCAAAATAATATTTCTAAAACAAAACTATTTTAAACTTATACCAACACAAAAATCGAACTTTACGTCTCAAATGTGAGAAACAGCTATTTCCGACATAAAAATGTAGCTGAATATAAATATTATAAAAATGAACAGAAACAGAGCAATCAAAAAGTGAGCTGTAAAAATCAACAATTAAAGCTTATTTTAATATGCCACAGTTCAGAAACTACTGAATCCACTATAATTTAATTTTCAAGAACAGATAAGAAAACTATGTTTCTCAATATATCCCAGATCAAGCTTCAAGATGTTTAACATACCTTAAAAGGTTTGAAAGGATAATCGCTCGGAAACGTTATGTTAAGGAAAAATATCCTGCCTTGAAAGGCGTTCCTACATTGACTCTGAAAATGTCAAAAATAGCATAACAGTCACAAAAAAACATCAAACAATTTTCTTCAATGCCCTTTTCAGTGACAATCCATAGAATAATATTAAATTTTTGATACAATTTTGTTTGTTAAACTATTCTTCTATTATAATGCAATCACTTTTTTCACTTTTTTGGCTTCCATTATTAAAGAGTTGAAGAAACAAATATTGATTTATAAATTAAAAATTTCACTGAAACATGTCTTTCATTATGATCACACTCCAAAATATAACATCAAATTGCTAAAAAAGGTTAAAATTAAGGTCCTTGCTAAATGGATTCAAATTTTAAAGTGTGAATGAATTCAATTAGGTCCTGTTTTATTATGATAATTGATATTATATTGCACATAATCACTCAAACAATGCAATATAATAAATTTTTAAAAAATTATTTTATTAAATCCTTAATTTATTATTTATCCGGGAATTTGAATTGTTACATGAATAGACAGAGACATGAATTAACTTCAAGCAACTTCCAATTTATTGCTTGATTATGCTTTTAGCCGTGATCAACTATTTGAGTAGACGCAATTAACTTGCATACATAGTCATAGATATCAGCTTTTCAAGAAATTAAATCTATAGGCATGGTCAGCCAAATCATAAAATGGTTTATTTATCAAATTCATAATTGAAACCAAAGAAGCCAAAAAAAGCAGAAAGAGAATAATAATTGCCATCACCAGAAATAAAGTGTCAATAACCTTCATGATCCATTAAAAAGAAAAGCTTTAACAATAATTATTCCATGGGAAGCTTAAAATGAGAGAAAAGAATCAAACCCACACCAAACACAAATACTTGAAGAAAAGCATTGTCCATTAGATCATTAATAGAACCACCTCTCTTTCTTTTGAAAGTAACAGACAGCTTTTCTATATTGAAATCAAAACTATATAATTAATCAAATAAATAAAGACTGAATATGCTCACCTTAGCTTATCACAAAATCAATTGATGGGTCAAATTTTCAATCAGCTTCTGCATGATAAAGAATTCATGAGAAAAATAACCAAAAGTAGAAAACTTGATATCACAAAAAACACATGAAAGATTCCTAATGAAAAATAACCAAAAGTAGAAAACTTGATATCACAAAAAACACATGAAAGATTCCTAACTTCAATGCATTTTATATATATTATTTCAATGCATTTTATAGCCCATAAAAATAATAAAAAGCTAAATTAACACACCCACAATTGGAATTCAGCTAAATTAAAACTTACCCCTCTTCCAGAACAGGGCACCCATAATTTCACAAAGAAACAAAGAAAAAAATGCCGCAAATAAACCCAGGACACAAATTAAAAGGAGAACAAAACCCACAAAGAAAAAGAGAAAAAACAAACAAAAACCCCAAATTCAAATTTTCAGAAGGGAATCGATCTTTCCAAAAACCCTCAAGCTAAATCAAATGACTCATATGACAGAATCAAGTACTGAGAAAGGAGGACTTACAGCTTAAGAGAGCCTTCCTTTACAATAAAATGTTTCTTCTACAAAAACAACAATCTAGCGTCTTGTCTTTCTATGTGTATTAGTGCGTCATGTGAAAGAGAAGAGAGAGATTGGGGGAAAGATGGAGAAATTGAATGAATCCCCTGTATAATCAACAATCAAACCAAACAAAAACAGTTAGAAAGTATATAAGGGGTGAGTTTGGTTTGGACCCAAACTCCACAGAGAGGAGAGATAGAAGAAAAGATTTTCCCCAAATTCAACAAAGAGAAGAAAGAAGAACAGATTTGGGCGAGAAGAGAGAAGAACAGATTTGGGAGGGGTACCGTCTAGGGTTGAGCGGGATTTGGGAAAATTCTACAGAGAAGAGAGAGAAGAGTAGGGTTGAGTTTGATTTGGGAGGGGTAGCATGTAGGAGAGTTTGATTTGGGCGGGATGATTTTAGCGTGAGAAGAAATATGAGCCAATAGATTAAGGTAGAAGATTTGAGATGAAATCTGAGCCACTGTTGTGGTTTTCCAAATGAAAGAATTCAAATTGGGTTCTGTTTTATTAATATAGATGTCTTGAATCAGGTTACGAAGTGCCCAGCAATCCTCAGTATCATGGCCGGGTGAATTGGAATGGTACTGACATATTTGGTCAGGTTTAAATTTTTTATCTCTAGGGTTCATTGGAGGTAACAAGTCTGCAACCATTCCTTCGTTGATTAGCATTTGAAGGATTTCTTCCATTGATTGATTTAGGTTGGTGAAGTTCCTCTGAAATAGGAATTTCCCATCCGCTCGGAGATTCTCTTCTTCGACCACCCTGTTGGCCCAAAGATCATTCTCATTAGACTGTTATTGATTTCTTGGGGAAGTGATCTCCAGTGTGGGAGGATGATTGACAATGGACTAGTTGATTTGTTTCCCCATACTCCTGGTGAGCTGATGCTGGTAAACGACCAGTTCTGCTAACGGCTCGATTTGCTCCTTGAGAAAATTTATTTCTTTCTCTATCAGGAAGCTCCTTTCAAAAAATTCCCAACTATCTGGGCTGGTGTTGTTGGATTGAATTTATTCTCCCACATAACGGAGGTAATTAGATCCTTCTTCATTTGTGGTGCTGATCATGTTGAAATTCTCCTCTTTATGATGTGGCAGAGGATTGTCCTACACATGGGGTTGCTCATGCTTTGTGACAACAATCTCTCCGTTGTCAATAAAGTCTTGTATTTTGTGCTTGAGAGACCAACAGTCTTGGGTGTCATGGCCTGGAGATCTAGAGTGATAAGCACACTTCTTGCTTGGGTCAAAATTCCGACCATTAGTGTTGGTTGGTGGAAGGAGTTGAACAATCTTCTTCTAGGCTGTCAGAAGTTTGAATATGTTCTCAAGTGAATCCCCTAGAGGGGTGAAAGTTCTTCGACGCCTGACCTCCATATTTTTCTGAAATGGACAATTTGAGGGTTGTGCTGGATTTTGAAAAGAGGTATAATTCCTCCTTTGGATGGGCATACTGTTTGACTCGCCCCTTGGATTTTGTCCTTATAACACTAAGGAGACTTCTTCGCCTTTCTTCTTATGGACCCTACGGGGATTACTCCCATAATTTTTGGACTGGATATGCTGAGCGACAGCTTCGAGGGCGGTTAGATCTTTTATCTTCCCGAATTTGAGCCCCAATTCGGCTATTTTGCCATGTTTGATCATTTCAGAGAATGGTTTTCCTATGCCTGCTAGGACCCTCTCATAATAAGGCACTTCTTGGATGTCGATGAAGGTCATGACTATTTCAGATTCAGTCATGGCTGGGGTGACTTGTGCTGTGACCCGTCTCCATCGCTGGGCATATTCTCTGAATGATTCAGTGTTATTCTTCCTGATCTTGGTAATTTGGTATCTGTCTGGAGCCAGCTGAGATTGGAAGCTATATTAACCGAGGAAGGCGTGGGCCAGTTCTTCCCAACTGTGGATTTTGGAGTTGTCCAGATGGGCATACCATGCTCTCGCCTCTCCGGTTAGACTCTTCTGGAATAACTGCATTCGAAGCTTCTCATCCTCTACATAGGATCCGAGTTCTCTGATGAACACTTTTAGGTGTGTGTAAGGATCTCCCATTCCATCATAGTTCTCGAAGTCAGGAGTTTTAAATTTCTCAAGATAACGAGCCCCGGGGAATATACAGAGGTCAGAGAAATTGACACTACCGAATGCCCCAATTCCTTTAATTGACCGTAGAGCTTCCTCCATTTGTTGTACTTTCTTCATAATGTCACTAGCTTCCTATTCTTTGACGCGGGGGGGGGGGGTGATTTTAGGGGTTTTGTTGGTCGTGTCCTGGTTTTGTGGTCATGGAATCTGAGTTTCGGCCTTTTCAGTCTCTTGACCACCAGCACTACCACCAGATGCTTCTGGTTCTGTGTGAGCTTGAGATTGTTTCCCTTTAAGGGCCTTAATTTGTTCTCGTAGGAAACGGACTAACTCGGCTATCTGATTTTTTAGACCTTCGAACTCTTCCCTGGATACCGGGGTGGATTCTGGTTGAGCACTAGAAGCCATGCCCGTGGATGGACTAGGTGCTTTGGATTTAGACCTAGTAACAGGACCAATTTTTACCTACAACAAAACGTAGGCGTGTCAATTCTCTGATGTAGGTAAGGACAGGATGCATGATGTGTTTTTTATATTTATCTTGCAAAACCAAGGTTAGATGTTTTGATGGCAGGTGTTGTCCGATTTATATAATGACAAATACGCGCAAGTATACGCGGTCAACAAGTAATAAAGAGTAAGTAAGATATCGTTCCCACAGAGAATTAATTAACAAAAGTCACCAAACCACTAGCCCATAACCATTTTAGTCTTATCTAAACGAACGATCAATTGTTGTGAATTAAAACTAAACAAGTAACTAAAACAAATTAACCTTAGAGTAAAACCAGATAATGAATATATGAGATCTTCATTTCCCCTATTGATTCATTTAAGTCAATATTCTTCCTGTTAAGTCAAATTAATCATCACTGAATGCTAGCCGAGAACACAAAAGTGAGATAAGGCCATCTTTCGATGTACAAAATCGATATCATATATAATCCACAGATGATAGAACACATATGAACACCCACATTATCTAAACCCCTATATGTCTATGTGATTTACAAATAATTAGGGTTTAAGAACAGGTTCTCCATTGACTACGAGCGGCGCTTCGGTATATGTCTATCCTAAGCACAAATCATACATCCCAACGCCATGTAGAACATACAATCGCAAGCTACTAGGATCAGATCTAAATTCATACTTCGTCTTTTAAGTCCGTATAAATTATCACAATAATTGGTAGCTAAGCAATTAAGCAATTCAAGCATAAATCATAATAGGCAAACTACATAACAATCAATAACACCAACCATGAAGCATATCAATCTAAACTACTCATTAGGTTCCATTAAAATCTCAAAATAAAGTTTAAGTCATGATTGACTCAAATCTACCATCCACAAGTTGAATAAACATCAATAGATTACACAAAAGGATTCAAGAGAAAATAAAGATAGAAAGTTCAAATCTGATTTCTCAAGCTCCACGGTTGAATCTTCAATGATATCCACTTGTCTCAATCTTCGATCCAATCAACTCTAGGAAACTAAGTAATTTTACCTAATCTAATCTAGACAATGAAAGTAAAGAGAGAAGAGAAAGCAAACTAAGCTAAGCTCCCAAGAGGGGAGATGTCTGATAAAATGAGCATACAAGCCCTAATATAGCATCCCAAGTCGAGCCCCCCCTTTCTCCAAGCAAAGCTCTTCCTAAATGAAAAGTTAAATTTTTGGTCAAGCCGAGCCGGCGCGGCCGCGCTTCTTTTGGCCTTGGTTCAGGCGCGGCCGAGCGCATATGCAGATTTTTCTGCTGCTTTTCTTCTGCTGCTGCTGCATTTTCCTGCCCTTCACCCATGCCATCATCATGCCTGAAGCCCTTCTTGTCCCTTTTAGCATTCATTCATCATTATTAGCCCATTGTGCACCAAGAGAGTCCCAATTAGAAAAAACTACAAAAGAAAGCAAAAACACATGAAAAGCATAAAAATACTCTAGTTTAAGCAACAAAACAAGTTAGATAATATCTGAATAAGTGGTCATAAAAACCACTTATCAAATACCCTCAAACGTAAACGTTGTTTGCCTTCAAGTAACCAAAACGAAACCAAACAAAAGATGCAATGCAATAACTACAATGAATGCAACATATCCTAACATGAATGCGAATCCAAGTATAAGTCAGAATTGATATTCAAATGAAATGCCTCAGAAAAATCATAGGCTAATCAACCAGAAAAGCTACCCAAGACAAGATCATAAGGCATATCCTCGCAAATCCAAATCTGTCAGCACTGATGTATTGTGTGTGTGCCTAGCAACCATTAAACCTGCTACTGAACAAATTTATCATATATTATGCTTCTTAGGGGAAAAATAAGTTTCAACTCAAGAAAAGCAGTAAATCAGATAAGTCCTACCCAAGACCATGCATCACTTAAGCTAAGAGTCCACAAGGGGTTTATTATGCTTTTTATTTACTCACGAGGGCGTTTTCGCTCTTTCCCGTGTATACACTCGACTGTGCAATGCCTAGTCCTCTTAGGCTTTTCAATGATACCCTTGTAGCGAGCTTTAGACCAACAACTCCCAGACTGTGAGGCTTTAGGGCACTTGGTGTAAAGACACCCCGAGGGCTTACTTGCTCGAATATCAAAGGCAACAGAACTCGATGTAGCTGAAGTGTTTATTCACAATAAATTTTCTTCTTCCTTTTCCTCTTTTTATTTTCCACATATAGCATTCATACTCCCTGTTTCCCCCAAACTTAAGCTTTTTAAAGTCCTAGTTATTATCACTTGATCAATGAACTCTTTCATTAAAACATAAATTTCCCACCAGAAGACAAGTATGTGAAAATTTAAACTAAGTATATCATGATGGTTACTCTAGAGTGCTAACCGGTGACAACAGTATCTGACAGATAAGGATTTACATATATGACATTATAATCAAGCTTAAGTCTCAAATCAGTTCAACCAATCAAGTAATTTCAGTTTCCTCATAGGTCAAATAACTAACAAACCAACTAAAAACTGGATTAATGCAATATATTCTAACACAGTTAACTAAAACAAAACAAAAAAAATTGAAAAATTTAACAAAATACGCAAAACACGACCTAACATGCGCTGAATAAACTAACACAATATGCAAGATGACATGAACTACACTAAATACAAAAATAACCCTAATACCCCCAAACTTAAAAACTACAATGTCCTCATTGGAGGTAAAAGGTAAAAGGGAACTCCCTTAGTCAGCCTCGTCATCTTCCTCTTCCTCGGCCTGCTCAAGCGGTGTGTCTGGAGGAGGGTAAGCCGCAGCGGATCCATAGGTAGGGAATTGCACCTGCACTCCCATCTGAATACTAGCACTTCAATACCAACCTTGCAATGCTCTTCAAACCCACACCCACTGTCTCAATTTGCAGTCGGAGTCTGATTTTCACCCTCGAAGCAATTAGGGTTCAGTGGTGGAGTTAGGGAGTATGGTGGATATGGTGGGTTTAGGGTTTGTGAAGGATTTCAGTTTGAGATGAAAAAGGATGGTGAATGGATGTGTGAATTTGTAGTTTAAATGAGAAGGGGGGTGATTGCAACTGAAATTAGGGCTTGTGGTGGAAGAGGGGTGTGAAGGAGCTTGAAGATGAGAGTGTGATGTATTATAGTGTGATGGTAGGAATGAAGGAACTAGAGGGTTGGAATTAGAGAGAGATTTAGGCTAAGCTCGGCTGCTAGATGAAATGATGAGGGTGTGCTCAGTTTCTGCCGAGTTTTGACTTAAGTCAGGAACAATTTGCACAACGCGCGACCGCGCTCCTATATATTCTTGACCAGGCGCGGCCACGCCCTTCCCCAAATTTCTGATATGCAGCTTTTCATATGCATTGAGGATGGGCCTTTTGAACTTTGATTCATTCCAGCAAATTTAACCTGAGAAATGCATACAAGATTTATTAAACCCTCTTAAACCACCAAAACTTAATATTAAATATTTACAACTAGGAGAATTAAACATAGGGGGGATGTATGCATGTGAATTTTCAAAAATTCCTATATGTACATTTATGCAACAAGCTCAGAATCCAAAAATATGTTGAAAAAGCTCTTAAGTCCCAAAAAAAGATGCACAAATGCCTAAGTCCAAAAATGTAGGCAATGAGCTTCCAAAACCAAAATTATTGAAAAAATTTTAACTTTTTCAAACTACTTAGAATTAAACAGGGGGGGGAAATGGAGATAAGTAAGTAGAATTAAACATGAGGGAGAACAGAGAAAATGATGGGGTGCCTCCCATCGAGCGCTCGTTTATAGTCCGATAGCTAGACTTTCTCTTTAACATCGCTATCCGATTTCCCTACGATATTTGAGATATCCTCCATCCATTAGGACCACAGTGTGCGTTGGGAGGTTTCCCTTCACGAGAGGCATCGAATATAAGCTACCTATCATATGTCTTGTATATGAATTCCCTATTCTAAAGCTCGGATATCTAGGCACTTCTTCCGTTGTATTTGCGAAAAGATTTTTGCATTGAGGCGTGAACAATACAATGGGCTCTTCTTCAATTCTCTCATCCTCGAACCACCATGGCTTCAAGGATGAATCACTATCATTAAGATAATTACCTGCAATGTGACTACCAAGGGGGCATGGGTGTGCAAAATTCACTGGTTTTTCCAACTTTGGCGGAGAAGGCTCTTGGGGTATTATCATGGTTGGCTCACACTCATAATTTTCTACGTCCCCAATTGTCTCCTCGTTGACCTCTTCTTTTAGTTCATCCAGTTGCATGTGCACTTTTGGCTCTCCATCATTGTCAGCATCCATGTCATAGCACCAATTATTCTGAGGATCATTGCTCACAGCTTCCAATATTTTAGACAATTGATTCTGAAGATTCTGAGTTTTTATCCCTTGCTCAATCAATTCCTCCTTCATTAACGCCATGCTAATTTGATCCGTCCAATTCTGAAGATTCTCAATTGACTTTGCTTACTCAATCAAGGTCTCCTTCATTGATGTTATGCCACATTCTTCCTCTAAACTTGCCTTTTCTATTTCAGCCTCAATATATTGAGGCTCATGAGTTGGAGTCTGATATGTAAATTCTGGGGCATATGCTGGATTTGGATCCCAGTATTGGTCTTGATAATAGCTCCCTGACGCATCTGGGTGATACCCCACATCTTGATGATAATTGGGATACTCATTGTGGTTGAAGTAATTACCCCCAAACTGGTCTTGTCCAAAATTGATGGGGCACTGATGGCTCATATGGTTACCAGCATAGTAGTTACAGGTAATTATTATCTCTCGACTCTGTTGGGCTATAACAGTGTCCAACTTCCTTAAAAGAGTCTCTAATTGCGCTGATAATGTAGCAATTGGATCGAGACCATCATTATATGTTTTCCTTGGTTGATCTTTCCTAGTGTAAAACCATGGATAAGCACAGAAATCCATGTTACCTGAAAAGAGAGAATATAGGAAGAGAATTAAAAACTAAAATAAAATATTTAAATTAAGACTAATTTGATTGAAACTACAGTTGGCAAAAATTTATCAAATTAATTCCCCAGCAACGGCGCCAAAAACTTGTTGTTCGATTTATATAATGACAAATACGCGCAAGTATACGCGATCAACAAGTAATAAAGAGTAAGTAAGATATCGTTCCCACGGCGAATTAATTAACAAAAGTCACCAAACCACTAGCCCATAACCATTTCAGTCTTATCTAAACGAACGATCAAATTTTGTGAATTAAGACTAAACAAGTAACTAAAACTAATTAGCCCTAGAGTAAAACCAGATAATGAAGATATGAGATCTCAATTTCCCCTATTGATTCATTTAAGTCAATATTCTTCCTGTTAAGTCAAATTAATCATCACTGAATGCTAGCTGAGAACACGTAAGTGAGATAAGGCCATCTTTCGATGTACCAAATTGATATCATATATAATCCACAGATGATAGAACATATATGAACACCCACATTATCTAAACCCCTATATGTCTATGTGATTTACAAATAATTAGGGTTTAAGCACAGGTTCCATTGACTACGAGCGACGCTTCGGTATATGTCTATCCTAAGCACAAATCATACATCCCAACACCATGTAGAACATACAATCGCAAGCTACTATGATCAGATCTAAATTCATGCTTCGTCTTTCAAGTCCGTATAAATTATCACAGTAATTGGTAGCTAAGCAATTAAGCAATTCAAGCATAAATCATAATAGGAAAACTACATAACAATCAATAACACCAACCATGAAGCATATCAATCTAAACTACTCATTAGGTTCCATTGAAATCTCAAAATAAAGTTTAAGTCATGATTGACTCAAATCTACCATCCACAAGTTGAATAAACATCAATAGATTACACAAAAAGATTTAAGAGAAAATTAAGATAGAAAGTTCAAATCTGATTTCTCAAGCTCCATGGTCGAATCTTCAATGATATCCACTTGTCTCAATCTTCGATCCAATCAACTCTAGGAAACTAAGTAATTTTACCTAATCTAATCTAGACAATGAAAGTAAAGAGAGAAGAGAAAGCAAACTAAGCTAAGCTCCCAAGAGGGGAGATGTCTAATAAAATAAGCATACAAGCCCTAATATAGCATCCCAAGTCGAGCCCCCTTTCTCCAAGTAAAGCTCTGCCTAAATGAAAAGTTCAATTTCTGGTCAAGCCGAGCCGGCACGGTCGTGCGCCTTTTGGCCTGGGTTAAGGCTCGGCCACGCGCATCTGCAGATTTTTCTGCTGCTTTTCTTCTACTGCTGCTGCATTTTCATGCCCTTCACCCATGCTATCATCATGCCTTAAGCCCTTCTTGTCCCTTTTAGCATTCATTCATCATTATTAGCCCATTGTGCACCAAGAGAGTCCCAATTAGAGAAAACTACAAAAGAATGCAAAAACACATGAAAAGCATAAAAATACTCGAGTTTAAGCAACAAAACAAGTTAGATAATATCTGAATAAGTGGTCAAAAAAACCACTTATCAGCAGGATGACATGGTATTTTGACGGGGAAAGTAAATCTGTTATTATGATATTTACATTGTGCTCCTCGGTAATTAGAAACTTAACATGAAATTGAAAGAGGAAGGCATGAAGAAGCTTCCCTTCGAATTTGGTTAATCAAAGGTTAACCTATCTTAGGTTACTCTCGCGGCTTTTGTTTCGGCATGAAGGCTCCCAGATCATCGCAATCTACTAGAGGGGAAATTAATCCGATCTTTCAACTAGAGCGAATCCGGGTGGTGCATTTTCATGAGCCCCAGAGACTTAGTCATCCCCAGAGACATTACTTATCACCGGGCGGGTTTTCCTCCTTGTAGAGGGACACATAACATACATTCACATACATCGTGCCTCACCGTTGTGCATATGATGACATGGGTGTGAGGCACTAAATATGGGTGCGAAGCACTAAAATGTAGAAAAAGCATTCATTCAATGTAAAGACGCAGTATTCATACATTCAATAAAGACGCAGCATTCATTCATTCATTGACTATGGAGACACAGAATTTCACGCATTCAATAGTTTTTCGAAAGGGAAATGTTTGAAAAGATTTGAAAGCAGCCTAAGCCCTCTACTGTCCGAAGCAGAGTCGCCACCTGTCGACGTTGGTTTAAAAAATTCGCAGGTCGGGTCACAACCTGGATCTTTTAATCTCTTTTCCTAAGTTCTCTCTACCCTCACTCTTTTTATTTAGGAAAAAGGTTTTGAAGGGTTTTTTAGGAGGAAGGTCAACATATATCATGTCGACGATTTGAACGTTTTACAGAGTCGCCAGTTAGTAGATTTGAAATGGTTGTACCAACTCAACCGAGTTTTGTTTGAAAGAGGCCCAATTATTGGACACTGTCGAAACTTGATCTTTAAAAACAAAGTTTGAGCTCGGGGGCTTGGTTAAGTGTGGGGAAGATGTTAGGCACCCCACGACTCCCGTGTAAACACGGTACCTCATCTTTTTAATATTTTCCTTTAAAACTGGAATGCGTGAGTGAATGCTATTTGAAAATTAGGCCTATTGATTTGATTGATTGAAAGTATTGATGTGCTTCATTGAACCTATATACGAAGGATTTGATTTGATTTGAAAATCAGTCTTTGATTTGATTTGCACAAGCATTTAATTTGATTTTTCTTTGAAAAGCTTTTCTTTTGATTGATTTGAAAATGATGTTTTGAAAGCTGGTTTATCAAACCCTTACGCTACCATAGGAATTGAAGCCTATTGATACTTCCAATTTTATCTTTATAGCCTTAAGGCTGCATGTGAATGGTGATTTGTCCGGCTGCGAAGCATCCTCGACCACAGAATATACAAGTGTCGGTCTCCTCATGGGTAAGAAAACCATCGGAGGGACGCTGACACGTTAATCAACATTTTTTTATTATATTGAGACCTTAAATCCGGATAACCGTTTTAAGGTCTGTTTACATATACATTTTTTGCAGAAAAACTGGAAGGGTACATTTGTAAATCGGAGTTTATCCATCGCGGGAATCTGATTCCGATCGTTTTGATCGTGAATCGCACGATTCCTAGGCTCACATATGAGTAGCCAAAACCTGCACAGTTCAAATTTGTACAAAAACAGATATATATCCCAAAATTGCCAAAACCGAGGATTCATTCAGTAAATCCCGGTCCGTACGGCCAAAGAGTCTCGTTCCCACTGGATAGCGATCTAAGGGACGCAAGGTTACTTTTGAAGCAGAAACTAGAAAGATAGCTAGATTTAAGGAAATCTCAGCCATTCTAGCTTTCCAATTCAGTTTGGATGTTTTGAACCGTTTGAAAACTAGAATTGGCGAGATTTAAATAAATCTAGTCCGCCTGTAGATATGTCAGTGCCAATTCATATAAAATAAATATTTAAAGCAGCAGTTGAATAGAAGCGAGTAAAGCAATATATATATATATATATATATATATATACAAATATATATAAAAGCTGTAAAGGGCAATGGGTTTTCACGCAAGTGCCCGGACTGGAATTGAAATAAATATATATATATATATATATATATATATATTGACAGAATCGTAGTCAACCAAGACTAGGAAGAGGACCAGTGATGGTGAAGGCTGCTTATATATGTATAAATATATATAAAAGTAGTAAAAAGGCCACATAATGATCCAGGCCGAACTGGAATGTAAATATACAGTAAAATAGTCAACCAGGGACTGGGAAGATAACCCAGTAATGGTGAAGTGTGCAAAAATAGTATAAAGGCCACGAAATAGTCCAGGCCAGACTGGAATATAAATTGCAGAAAAGTAGTCAACCAGTGACTGAGGAGATCACACAGTACGGCGAAGAGTGCAAAAACAATATAAAGGGCGATGGGTTTTCACGCCGATGCCCGGACTAGAATTAAAATATATATATATATATATATATATATATATATATATATATATATACATATATATATATACATATGTATATATATATATATTGACAGGAATGTAGTCAACCAATACTAGGAAGAGAACCCAGTTATGGTGAAAATCGCTCATATATGCGTAGATATATATAAAAGCGGTAAACTACCTCGGATTTGGCATCCGGGCTTGATAAAATTGAAATGTTAGTATATATACAGTTAAATATATACAAAAAAAGGACCAAACCAGGTCTAGGAAGATAACCCAGTCCGGCGAAGTTGCCAGAACGTGTG
This sequence comes from Panax stipuleanatus, assembly GCA_020205555.1. Lineage (NCBI taxonomy): Eukaryota > Viridiplantae > Streptophyta > Magnoliopsida > Apiales > Araliaceae > Panax > Panax stipuleanatus. The sequence goes on from CM035119.1 coordinate 52,859,213, forward strand.
TGTTAGTGCATTGAAGCTGCTAGAGTTGACGCATCGTCAATTCGAGTTGTAGAAATGCCAGAAAATTAATTTATGTACAAAAATGTACCAAAATTTGATGAAAACGGCCACAGAACTAAGTTCCGGGCATTTTTAAAAAATGAAACTTAATGTGCAAGTGTATAAAAGTACGAAGAAGTAATATTCACTTTTTGATCGTGAAAATACTTACAATGGAATGCTACACGGGCTTTTTGCCAAATTGTAGGCTCTATACGTCCAAATCTACCGGTTATTTTCTAATATGTGGTAGTATATGGGTATATCTACGTGTTAGAGTGAAAATATTTGGGTTTAAAAGAGGTGTAAAAGTCAAAAAATTGAACTGGCAGAGCTTCGCTGCGTTTTTCTTTTTTTTTTAAATGAAGTGGGGGCACCTTTATTTATAGGCCAGGGAGCCTCCACTCTACCTAATGCTGCCGTAGGTAGAGGTACGACTCCCCTGAGGGGGCCCGCAGTGTCCGATTCTGTCGTTTCAAAGTACGTGCACTCCAGACAACGCACAGTCAAAGTTAAAACTTTTTAACTTTTGATCGGAGCGTCCGTTTGAGGCGTGCGATACCTTTTCGAAAAGTTCTCGCCGAGAGTGTCGCAATGACATGGGATAAAACATTTTTGGGTCCAAGAAGACGGGTTCATAACCAGGTCTTCGATTCCCCGTAGTTTGTCCGTTGAGCTGTCTTGCACTATTTGTAAGACCCCAACTTTTATGAATAAAATTGAATTTCCTCTTTTTATTATTTTGATATAGTAAAGGATTGATTTGATTAATGTGATAAGTTATGGGTAAAATATGTAAATATTTTAAATAAGCAAGTGGTTATAAAATATTCATTATTGTCGGGGAATATTTGTTTGGTCGTGGAATATTCTTGCTGTCGGGGAATATTCGTATGACGGCGCAGCTAATTGTGGGCCCCATAACGAAAAACTGTCGGATGAAAAAAATGACAAGAATGAGTTTTCTAAAAATAACGGCGTAGTTGTTACCGTTAACACTGTTGGAATATCCGATGGGTAAAGTAAAGTAATACGCGTTGTTGCACAGTAGCACACGGTATTGCACATTATTTTTATATTATTGTTAATTCAATAATTGTCACTGCACAGTATTTTTCATTATCAGATCAATAATTTAAATTATTTGAATAATATTATTAGATAGCATTATTGACAATGTCTAAGGAAGTTCTGTCTAGGAGAGGTTTGGTCACCTAACTGCGCGCCAGTAAGGAGAAATCCTTATCGGAAAGCCCCCTTTTTTTTTCTGAGAACAACCTGGTTGTCAATATTGTAGTTCTATAATATTATTTATGAATAATTAATTATTAATTTATATGATAAAAAAATATTTATTCATTTTGGATATAAATGAAGGAATTAGTGCTGATGTATTTTTTTATGTGAAAAATCATTCGTATGTGAATTTCGGTCATTTTTTGTTCGGAATTTGAAAAAACTTTCTTCTACAAAGTTGTAGAGAATTAAATTTTCTATGGAATGGACATAAGATTCGTATTTTTCTAATAAAAGGGCTATTTATTATAAATTATTGAAGTTCCGGAATAATTGATTTTTGGGATGGGTTATAAATGTTTTTTAAAAGAAAAATGTTTTTTTTATGTTGGTGGGCCCCACTGGTGTGCTAATGATTTTGGGTAAAGGGTGGGTGTGAAATTTTTTTTATAAAATATTATTTTATTAAATTTTCTGTTTTGGCGTTCTAAGTATTTTCTTATAAATAAAGTGCTTAGGTTAGAATTTGAAAATCACACCAGAATCAGAAGTTTTCTCTCTATAATATCGAGCGTATTTTTGTGAGTATTTAGATACTTTGAGTGTTGCTATACAGTGCAAGTTTTCTTTAACATTATATCCGATATTCCAATCAGAAGTACTATTCTTTTGAGGTAATGGATGTTATTTTTTTCGTAAATGATATTATTGTTTTCAATATCATTTCATTGAACTATTGGTATGAATTTTTTATAAAAATTTTACCTTTTCCGTCGGGGTTACTATTCACGTATACGGCACTATTCACGTATACGACACTATTTACGAATACGGTACTATTCACGAGTACTATTCACGAAGTATAATTTTTCTTATAAAATTTTTTACCTTTTTATGTCGGGTTACTATTCATGTATACAGCACTATTCACGTATACGACACTATTCATGAATACGGTACTATTCACAAAAAAATTAAATTTTCTTTTCTTTGTCCAAATTGGCTATTATGGTTCCTATCTTTGATTGGATCCAAGTTTTGATCTTCATTCTTGAATTTTGCTCCACAATTGATTATTATGGAGTATTCTTGAACTTGGATAAACTAAATTATGAATCCCTAATTTTTGTCCTTTATCTCACTGGATTCGTTTTTAAAAATACTTTTCATCATCTTCAGTCTTAAATGGTGATACAAAAGAATATCTTTGGCCTGTAGTGCAATGATGGATGATTACCTGATGAATATCTTTGGCCCGTAGTGCAAAGATGGACAGGTGTTGAGATGAACATGACCAACCGGTGATATAATTGAATATCTTTGGCCGTAGTGCAAAGATGAATATTTGGTTCAAGATATATATTGATTGATGTTACAGGGATAAAATATTGATTATGGACTTTTAAATCATGGAAGATAGTAGACATTATTTCCTACTTAACTCTTCTGATGCATTGTTAATTCCGCTGCAGTTGTTTATCTAAAACTTGTTGTCCATAATATTTTATCTGATTTGTTGAAGACTAACGATAAATTGTTCTTTATTATCTTAGTCATAATATTCTTTACTGGGCTAGTTGAGCTCACCCCTTTTATCTATTGTCCTCTTTAGGAAATGAGAATGTCGCAGGGACTAGTCGGGGGACAGAGTGATGGTCCGAGTTAGAGCAGTAGTAGTCCTCACTATTTTTATAAATAGTGTGATAATAATTGTAATGAGGACTTAGTTTGAATGTTTATATTTTTTACATATTTGTATTGACACTCACAGCTGTGTGGTCGTATTTTGCACGACTTTGTGATATAAATGTTTATATTTGGATTCTTTACCATGCGTTTGGCGACTCAGAATGGGTTGGTTGGATTGGACCTATTCTGGGGGAGTCACAGTTGGTATCAGAGCTTAGGGATATGGTCTCTGATGGAGATCGGGGAATAGAACTAGGAGGGAAGAGACGAGTAAATCTTTCACTAGTATATCCTACCTAAGCTTATGTGGTATTTAATTGGTCAGTCAGAGTATAGGATTAATATGTGATATGTTAATTTATTTAATTAACCCTTGTTTTATAGCATTATTTGAGAATGGCAGCTGAGAATGTTAACAATGGAGTGAATGAGATCGTTGAGACACCTTTAATCACCAAACAGGAGAATGTGCAACAAGAAGGCAATATTCATACTAAAAACAACCCCACCGATCAAAAGATGAATGATGGGATATTTAGAAGCTTTTTGCAGTTCATGTAAAATCAGACGAGAGAGACTCGAGTGCCAAATACATGTGGAGATAATAGCGACTCGCGACTTGTCACTGCCAAGCAGTTCAAAAAGTTGGGACCAATAGAATTTTTGGGAAAGCCGGATCTGATCAAGGAGGAAACGTGGGTTAAACAAATTACCAAGATATTTAATTTCTTGGGATGCTCGGAGAAACAGAAGGTTCCATTCGCCACCTTTATATTCAGTGGAGCAGATTACTGGTGGGAATCTGTGAAGCGTACCCAGTCTGCCGCACTCAAGATGTCTTGGGAAGTGTTTCAGAAACTGTTCAATGACAAGTACTTTTCTGAAAGTACTCGTCATATGAAAGAGGTGGAGTTTATCAGACTAGAACAGAACAATATGACTGTGTCCCAGTACGAGGCTAAGTTCGCGGAGTTGTCCAGGTTTGCACCTCATTTGGTAGAGAATGAGGAACGTATGATGCGGTTGTTTCTGAGAGGTTTGAAACCCGAAATTCGTCAATACCTCATTTCTCATAAATTTTCTCTTTATTCAGATGTAGTAAATAGGGCTCAGTTATTAGAACGAGATAATGAGTATGTTCAACCAAGGGACCACAACCAGGGTCGTACTAGTGGCAACAGTTATAGGAGCAATGACAACCAGCAGGGAGGAAAGTATCATGACAGAAGCGGTAACTACTCTGGTGGTAATCGTGGCCATGATAATAGAAGAAGTGAGTCGGGGGGAGATTTCAAGAAGAGAAGATACAACAATGAGAACGTGAAGACGTTGACAGCAGCACCAGCATCAACTGTTTCTAGGGGAGGAGAACGACCACCGATCGTATGCTATAAATGAGGGAAAGAGGGACACATCAGCCCAAACTGCCCACAATAATTTAAGGCATGCTATAACTGTGGAAATAAAGGACATATAGCTCGAGATTGTCCTGTAGCGAAACCAAGTCCAGCGGGGGTGGTGATTCCAAAGGTGGTTTCGGACAAGTCAAAGTCGGTGGTTCCTGGAAGAGCGTTTGTCGTGACTGCGGCGAGGAACCCGAACGAGGTGATCACGGGTAAGCTAATCATAAACTCTTGCGAAGTTTACACTTTCTTAGATACCGGTGCTACCCATTCTTTTGTATCACCTACTTGTGCTCAACGTTTGAACTTGACACCTGAGAAATTAAACTTTGACTTATCTGTTGAAACTCCGTTGGGAGAAACCTTCGTTACATCTACAGTTTACAAATCTTGCTTGATTCAGATTGGTACCCTCACCCTACATGTTGATCTTATTTCTTTGAAAATACTTGTATTTGACGTGATTTTAGGAATTGCTTGGTTAACCACTTATCATGCCAAAATTAATTGTTTTCGTAAGGTTGTTAGTTTTCATATTACTAACCAACCTGTTGTGCGAATTCAAACCACCAAACCACTAAAATCAGTCAATGTCATTTCAAGTCATAAAGCTATTCGTTTATTGAAAAACAGATGTCAAGCTTTCTTAGCCCATGTCACTGATCTAAACCAGAATACGTCAGGTTTGAATGATATTGATGTTGTTAATGAGTTTCCCGATGTATTTTTCAAAGAACTTTCTAGTCTACCCCCATAACGTGAAGTTGAATTCTTTATTGACCTTGAGCCCGGTACAAAACCCATTTCTAAAACCCCATATCGAATGGCTCATATTGAACTTCAAGAGTTAAAGGTCCAACTACAAGAGTTGTTAGACATCAATTTTATTCGTCCTAGTACGTCTCCTTGGGTTGCTCCTGTTTTATTCGTAAAGAAGAAAGACGGGGGTATGTGACTTTGTATTGACTATCGGGAGTTGAACCATGTCACATCAAGAATAGTCGATACGGGCATTATGAATTCCTAGTCATGTCTTTTGGATTGACTAATGCTCCTGCTGCTTTCATGGTTATGATGAACCGTGTATTCAAGGAGTATTTGGATCAGTTCGTGGTTGTCTTTATTGATGACATCCTCATCTATTCCAAAAGTCGTGAAGATTATGAGCACCACTTGAAGCTGGTACTTCAAAGGCTTCGTGATAACAAGCTATATGCCAAGCTGAAGAAATGCGAGTTTTAACTTGAGGAAGTAGCATTCCTTGGGCACGTAGTATCAAAACATGGAGTATCTGTTGACCCGGCGAAGATTGAAGCAATACAAAGTTGGGAGCAACCAAAGTCGGTGACCGAAGTACGTAGCTTTCTGGGTTTAGCTGGTTATTATCGGAGATTCATGGAAGGATTTTCTCGAATCGCTACTCCGTTAACTCAGCTGACTCGGAAAGATATAAAATTTGTATAGAGCGAGGAATGCGAGAAAAGCTTCCAAGAGTTCAAGAGGAGACTTATCTTGGCACCTGTTTTGACAATACCATCTGGTTCGGATGGATTTGTCATCTATAGTGATGCTTCAGGCAAAGGATTAGGATGTGTTCTCATGCAATATGGGAAAGTCATAGACTATGTCTAGCAACAACATAAGGAATATGAGAGGAATTATCCTACTCATGATCTAGAGTTGGCAGCAGTCATTTTCGCGTTGAAGATTTGGAGACAATACCTGTATGGGGAGAAAATGGAGATCTATACGGATCATAAGTGCCTTAAATATTTCTTCACTCAAAAGGAACTCAACATGCGACAACGACGTTGGCTTGAGCTGTTGAAAGATTACGATCATACCATCCAATACCATCCTGGTAAAGCGAACGTGGTAGCTGACGCATTGAGTTGAAGATCATATGCGAGAACGAGTGCGATGTTGTTAACACAAAGGTCTATTCTGTGTGATTTACAAAAGATGGAGATAGAGTTCAAGACTCCGGGGACCCACATGATGGTGTCAAGTATACGTGTAGAACTAGCTTTGATTGATAAAGTTAAAGCTGCTCAAGCTACAGACCCGGAGCTGATGAAGATGAGGAAGAAGGTGCCATTCCAGAAGCAAGAATCGATGAAGAATGAATATTTCGAGTCAACTCCAGACTTTGTGTTCCTAACGATTCTGACTTGAAGCATAGAATCATGATGGAGGCACACAACACACCATTTGCAATCCATTCTAGGAGTACCAAAATGTATCGTGATCTTCGACATACATTTTGGTGGAGCAATATGAAGAGAGAGATCGCGGAGTTTATCTCGAGGTGTTTAACTTGTCAACGTGTAAAGGCGGAGCATCAAGTGCCAAAGGGTCCATTGCAACCACTTGAGATTCCAAAATGGAAGTGGGAGCACATTACCATTGATTTTGTTACGGGTCTTCCCAAGGTTTCTCAAGGCATAGATGCAATTTGGGTTATTGTTGATAGGTTAACCAAGTCTGCTCATTTCTTACCGATACGGGAGACTTATTCCCTTGAACGTCTTGCTCGTATGTACGTAAATGAGATTGTGAGGTTTCATGGCATGCCAATATCCATAGTTTCGGATCGTGACCCAAGATTTACTTTATAATTTTGGGTTAGTTTGCAGAAAGCTATGGGCACGGATTTACAATTTAGTTCGGCATATCATCCTAAAATGGATGGGCAATCAGAAAGGACTATTCAAATTTTTGAAGATCTATTGAGACTTTGTGTTCTAGACTTCAAAGGGAGTTGGGATAAGTATTTACCATTGGTGGAATTCTCTTACAACAACAGTTATCAGGCAAGTATAGGCGTGGCTCCATTCAAGGCATTGTATGGAAGAAAGTGTCGTTCTCCAGTATGCTGGGATGAGGTGGGTGAAGTAACATTGTTGGGACCAGAGTTGGTACGTATGACTACGGAAAAGATCCAAATGATCTGACAACGTATACAAATGGCACAGGATCGACAAAAGAGTTATGCAGATCTTCATCGAAAGAATGTGGAATTTAATGTTGGGGATCATGTATTGTTACGTGTTGCTCCGTGGAAAGGGTTTACGAGGTTTGGGAAGAGAGGAAAGCTCAATTCACTATTTTTTGGTCCATTTGAGATTCTTGACCGAGTAGAAAATGTGGCCTATAGACTCGCTTTACTTCCAAGCATATCTCGTGTTCATAACGTTTTTCACATATCCGTGCTTCGTAAATATGTGAAAGACCCAAACCACATTATTGAATTAAAACCAGATGAGATAGCCGAAGATTTAACGTATGAGGAGGTACCTGTCAAGATCTTGGATAGGAAGGAGCATGTCCTACGCACAAAGGTTATACCATAAGTCAAAGTTTTGTGGAGGAATCATGCTATTAAGGAAATGACCTGTGAGTTGGAATCGGAAATGAAAGCAAGGTATCCTCACCTGTTCGAAATACCAGGTACGTACGTCAATTTCGAGGACGAAATTTCATAAGGAGGGGAGGTTGTAAGACCCCAACTTTTATGAATAAAATTGAATTTCCTCTATTTATTATTTTGATATAGTAAGGGGTTGATTTGATTAATGTGGTAAGTTAGGGGTAAAATGCGCAAATATTTTAAATAAGCAAGTGGTTATAAAATATTCATTGTTGTCGAGGAATATTCGTTTGGTCATGGAATATTCTTGCTGTCAGGGAATATTTGTACGACGGCACAGCCAATTGTGGGCCCCATAACGAAAAACTGTCGGATGAAGAAAATGACAAGAATGAGTTTTCTAAAAATAATGGCGTAGTTGTTACCGTTAACACTGTTGGAATACCCGGTGGGTAAAGTAAAGTAATACGCGTTGTTGCACAGTAGCACACGGTATTGCACAGTATTTTTATATTATTGTTAATTCAATAATTGTCACTGCATAGAATTTTCCATTATCAGATCAATAATTTTAATTTTTTGAATAATATTATTAGATAGCATTATTGGCAATGTCTAAGGAAGTTCTGTCTAGAAGAGGTTTGGTCACCTAATTGCGCGCCAGTAAGGAGAAATCCTTATCGGAAAGCTCCCTCTTTCTTGGGAACAACCTGGTTATCAATATTGTAGTTCTCTAATATTATTTATGAATAATTAATTATTGATTTATATGATAAGAAAATATTTATTCATTGTGGATATAAATGAAAAAATTAGTGCTAATGTGTTTTTTGTGTGAAAAATCATTCGTATGTGGATTTCGGTTATTTTTCGTTCGAAATTTGGAAAAACTTTCTTCTACAAAGTTATAGAGAATTAAATTGTCTATAGGATGGAGATCAGATTCGTATTTTTATGATAAAAGGGCTATTTATTATGAATTATTGAAGTTCCAGAATAATTAATTTTTGGGGTTATAAATGGTTTTTAAAAGAAAAACATTTTTTTTGTTGGTGGGCCCCACTGGTGTGCTGATGATTTTGGGTCAAGGGTGGGCGTGAATTTTTTTTTATAAAATATTATTTTATTAAATTTTTTGCTTTGGCGTTCTAAGCATTTTTCTATAAATAAGGTGCTTAGGTTAGAATTTGAAAATCACACCAGAATCAGAAGTTTTCTCTCTTTATAATATCGAGCGTATTTTTGTGAGTGTTAAGATACTTTGAGTGTTGCTATACATTGCAAGTTTCCTTTAGCATTATATCTGATATTCCAATCAGAAGTACTATTCTTTTAAGGTAAGGGATGTTATTTTTTTGTAAATGATGTTATTGCTTTCAATATCATTTCATTGAAATATTGGTATGAATTTTATTATAAAAATTTTCCCTTTTCCGTTCGGGTTACTATTCACGTATACGGCACTATTCACGTATACAGTACAATTCAAGCATACGATACTATTCACGAGTACTATTCACGAAGTATGATTTTTCTTATAAAAATTTCTACCTTTTCATGTCGAGGTTACTATTTACGTATACGACACTATTCACGTATACGACACTATTTATGAATACGGTACTATTCACAAAAAAATTAAATTTTCTTTTCTTTGTCTAAGTTGGCTATTATGGTTCCTATCTTTGATTGGATCCAAGTTTTGATCTTCATTCTTGAATTTTGCTCCACCATTGATTATTATGGAGTATTCTTGAATTTGGATAAACTAAATTACGAATCCCTAATTTTTGTCCTTTATCTCACTGGATTCGTTTTTTAAAATACTTTTCATCATCTTCAGTCTTAAATGGTGATACAAAAGAATATCTTTGGCCTGTAGTGCAATGATGGATGATTACCTGATGAATATCTTTGGCCCGTAGTGCAAAGATGGACAGGTGTTGAGATAAACATGACCAACCGGTGATACAAATGAATATCTTTAGCCGTAGTGCAAAGATGAATATTTGGTTCAAGATATATATTGATTGATGTTACAGAGATAAAATATTGATTATGGACTTTTAAATCATGGAAGATAGTAGGCATTATTTCTTACTTAACTCTTCTGATGCATTGTTAATTCCGCTGCAGTTGTTGATCTAAAATTTGTTGTCCACGATATTTTATCTGATTTGTTGAAGACTAACGATAAATTGTTCTTTATTATCTTAGTCATAATATTCTTTTTCTGGGCTAGTTGAGCTCACCCTTTTTATCTATTGTCCTCTTCAGGAAATGAGAATGTCGCAGGGACTAGTCGGGGGACAGAGTGATGGACCGAGTTAGAGCAGTAGTAGTCCTCACTGTTTTTATAAATAGTGTGATAATAATTATAATGAGGACTTAGTTTGAATGTTTATATTTTCTACATAATTGTATTGACACTCACAGCTGTGTGGTCATATTTTGCACGACCGTGTGATATAAAAGTTTGTATTTGGATTCTGTACCATGCGTTTGGCTACTCAGAATGAGTTGGCTGGATTGGACCTATTCTGGGGGCGTCACACTGTTTGCACTCGGGATCGTTGTTATGGTTCATTCTGACTTCGATAGCATCAATTCGGCTTAAGTTTGACCGAATTGACTAAGAGTTGATAAAACAACCATTTTACCCCTCCCAGGGTGGTCCTTGGTGGATCTGGCTTCCCAGGGTTATCTCTGGGGCTGAACTGCACTTCCCGAATTGATGTCGAGGCTGATCTGTACTTCCTGAGCTGAGACCGGGGATGATTTGACACGTTCTAGGTCGATGTCAAGGTTGACCTGTACCTCCCGGGTTGATGTCGGGGATGACTTGACAGCCCGATATTGAGATCGAGATTGATCGGTATCTCTCGGGTTGCTGTCAGGGCTGATTTATATCTCTCGGGCTGCTGCCGAGGCTGATTTGTTCCTCTTGGGTTGCTGTGCCGAGGCTGATTTGAAGGCCCGATATTGAGATCAGGTTTTGAACTGATAGTCCGATCGGAGATCGGGGTTGATATGATAGACGGTCCGATTGATGGTCGGAGTTGGATAGACGGTCCGATTGACGATCGGAGCTGGATTGACGGTCCGATTGACGATCAGAGCTGGATTGACGGTCCGATTGACGATCAAAGCTGGATTGAAGGTCCGATTGACGATCGAAGCTGGTATGACGTCCCGATTGACGATCAGAGATGGATAGACGATCTGATTGGAGATTGGAGCTGGATAGATAGTCCGATTGGAGATCAGAGCTGGATAGACTGTTCGATTGGAGATCAGAGCTGGATAGACGGTCCGATTGGAGATCGGAGCTGGATAGACGGTCCGATTAGAGATCGGAGCTGGGTAGACGGTCCGATTGGAGATCGGAGCTGGATAGACGGTTCAATTGGAGATCGGAGTTGGATAGATAGTTCGATTGTTGATCGGAGCTGGATTGACGGTCCGATTGACGATCGAAGATGGATTGACGGTCCGAGTAACGATCGGAGCTGGATTGATGGTCCGATTGACGATCAGAGATGGATTGACGGTTCGATTGACGATCGGAGTTGGATAGAATAATGATATTGATGATTGAATTTGGGTTTAACGATATTGGGAATCGAATTTAACTGAATAACCGGCATTGGTGGCTGGATTTAGATTGGAAGCCCGGAATCGGTACCGGGGTTGATTTGATTGATGGCTTTGCCCTCCTACAGTGTTAATTTTGGGGCAAGGAAACTTTCGAGTGTCTACACCTAACTATCAAAATAATTATTTAATTTCAAGCATTTAGTTACTTAAAATTCATTTTTCCCCATACTTTTGAAATACACAGTTAATTAACTCACCATACATCATAATGTCACATAAGCTCCTTATACAACTTTGTAAGTTATATAATTCAATTTACTCTTACCATATAGTCTTATACATTAGTTATTCACATCGTTTTATTATTCTTGATATCCCACATTATATGAAGCAACTTTATTGTATTAATTTTTTATGCAACCACACAACACATGTAACGGCATATAACAACAGTTAAATAATAATAATATTTAATCCATCGCACAATTTAATTACTCTCTTCATTATTTTATTTAATAAATTACTTATTTTATTACTTTGTCACACTAGGCATATTTCATAAGCTTAAATAAGCTTCATTATCATTTCCACCATAATTCGCAATTATCATATACTTAATTCAATTTAATTGAACTATCACATCTCATATCTCAAATATATATATATATATATATATATATATATATATTCAAATAAATATTCACACTTTTATAAATTTAATTATTAATATTATTCATAAAATTTACGGATATTACAAAACCACTAAGTTTAGATAGATTTTGCAAACTACGAATTGAATTAGGCATGTTAGATATTATTTCTTTTTTTTTTTGCACTTAATTTCATATTTTGTATAAAATATTTCTTCTATTCAAATATTGGTTTCATTATTTAAATTAATATATTTTTAATCATAATTTTTTTTCTATAATTTTTTTTAATTACAACTCTAATATTATCCTAATTTTTTATATTTTTTAAAAAAATTAAATATATAATTTTTTTGGTATAAAAAAATTTGTCTTGTAATTATAGCATGCTTTTAATATATTTTAATACAACTAATATTCACAAATTCTATTAATATATGGTAATATTATTTTATTTCCTATATTAAATAAAAGTATAGTAATATATATAATTATAATACTTCAATATGTTTATAGATATTTTCAATTTTAATTACAACTGTAAATCTATGTTTATAAATTTCTTCTACAAAACATTAATATAAAAATTTTTATTTATACATATATTGTGTGTATTTTAATATTTAATATTACTAAAACTCACAATTTTTATTAACATGTGTTAATACTATTTTATTTCTTTTGAAAACTTAAATATATATATATATATATATATATATATATATACACTAATATATTATTACTTACTTTTATTAATTAAATTTAGTAATATAATTAAATAGTTAGTTAATAATTTTTTATTTAACAATTTGGTTTATTTATTTAAGTTTTGATACATATATGAAAGACTTAATCTGTACCATCCAAACAAACACAAAGCAAATGGTGGATATTGTCAAAATTAGAGTATCATGTTGTGGCTCAATTAGAAACAACTTCAGAAAACACATGGATCACCATCTGGCACCGTTCGATCAACTATTGAACACAATTCTCAGCCATTTGATCAAAAATCTACTAACATTCAATTTTTCAAATATCAAATTCATCTAATTCGTTCATCACAATTGACGATTGAACTTTCACCATTCAATCAAACCGATAAGTCCAACTATAAATAGAAAATTTTAATTTTTCATTTTATTTTTTCATTTGTTTCATTTTCTTCTCTCTCTTCTCACGATTTTCTATGTCTTTCTCTCTCCTCTCTATTCTCTCCCCTTTCTGTCGACTCACCTAAACCCTAACATCTCATAAGTCAAATCTGTTAGTTCTTCACACATTTTGATAAAACTACTCCGATTAAACGTTTTCTGATCTTCAAAATTTATCATCTACCGATTTGTTTGGTCGAAAATCAAGCATTTTTTTTATCTTCAACTTTTTCGCAAATAGATCTAATAAACCAAGTTTAAGTTTTTTTTTTGATCTGTTAATATTCCAAACTTTTGCTCTAATTTCATCTGATATTTCTAATTCAGATCTAAATTTTTTTATATATTTCCTTTGCTCAGAATTGATGTTTCAAAATCCTAAAATTTTGTAAGCCAGATATGTTAATATTCCAAACTTTTTGATAAAATCACTTCATCAAATTATTTTGTATGATGTTTCTAAATTTCTCTGATCTTATTATTCATCTCTTCAATTTGTCCTCTAATTTTTTTGATTTAGAATATTTTTAATACGAAATTGTTAAACCCTAATAGATTTTTATTTAAAATCATTTCATACAAGACACATTTTTTTAAAAAAATGAAGCCTACTTCATTTCAGAACCTCTTATTTTTTTTATAAAAAAAATTCAGATCTATATATATATATATATATATATATACGCTTGTATATATTATCTGAACTAATCTTTGTATAAGAATGGAGGAGCTCTTGCTAAAAACAATCAAGGCTATGTTATGTATGCACTGGTATCTCTTCTTTAAATTTTTTTTGCTCTCAGGTAAACTTTTCTATACCTTCTCTTTAGTAGCTTTCATCTGCATTGTTTGAAGTAGATATTGATGTCTACTGGAAATAATATTATGTGCATTATTAGGTTGGATGTGGATACTGATGTCCACTGGGTTTTTTTGATGCGCTCTGGATTATTCTTAAGTAACTTTCTTTTCTGCTAGTTTTTAAACCATATTTATGAGTTATGATTATCAGTTTAAGATATGTTGCTTGTCGTATTATATTGGGTTATGATATAAATGATGGATACTATATATTACCTGCCTCTTTGAAAATTTTAGTCAATGTTAATTATTTCTTTTCAGTAACTAGATATCGTCTTCATCCTTTGGTATGGTTAATTTTGTTAACTTTTGAGATATAAATGCTTACTTGGAAACACTAATTACTGTATTGTATTCGGCTTTGCTATAAAAGTTTACCAACTCATATATTGCCTACATATCTTAGGATACTGTACACTAAGCTCTAACAATTGACATGTGGTTGTTTTTCTTTTAAAACTAAAAACAGTATAATTTTTTTTACTAAGTTTAGCCAAAACTAATTTTATAACCTTCTTAAATATCAGATTTGAAACATCTATTTTACTATTCATTTTAAATGATTCTCTGAACTTATTAAAGCCAGCTACAGTTCAAAGTATGGTCATCTTGCTTGAGTATCTATATTTGCATTTACTGATAATCTTAAAGGGCTATATCTTCATATTTCGTGCATATATTTTCAAGTCGGTCTCTCTATGTCTATACATTAATTGGAACATATCATTACCTTTCTTTTATATATTTATATATATATATATATATATATATATATATATATCAGTCCAGTTTACAGTATGTTACATTCATGTCTTTGTTTGTTGCATGGTTTCATTACATCCTCCTTATTTCCTATTTCTCTCTTCATCATGACTACAGTTTATTCATCTAAACAAAAGAAACTTCCTCTACACTCTGAAATACATTTTTCATTGGGTGTCCCTCATCTCATTAATACTTCTGCTCAAGCTAAGTATAGAATCATGAGACATACTCTTTCTCCAGGATTTGGAATCACTTTTAATAGTTTTCCTGATTTACTTGAAAAACTTAAAATCATTGGATGGGATTGTTTAGTTGCATTTTCTGACAAAAATATCTATCATGGTCTCATGTCTGAATTTTATACTCATATAAAATTTAATAAGGACTCATCTGGCATGCTCACTAGTATCACCACATGCATTCAAGGTCAAGCATATATCATTGATGAACAGTTTCTTGTCAGTGCACTTCAACTTCATCCCTCCACATTAGATCTACCAAGAGTTAATTCTTATCTCCATTCTCCTGGAATTTCGGTTGATGAATGTATGCTTTTCAAACACAATCTGTCTGTTGTCACTGACCAAATGGTACTTGCTTTGTTGTTTGATTTTCGTTGTAAAGTTGGTTTAGAATTCCTAACTGCTAATGTCAATTTCTGGGAAAATATCTTAGGCACAACTTCATGCCTGTTAGGGAAGACTAAAAACTACTTCTTTTTGATTTGGAACTCATGAAATGTGTTCTGAATGAATGCATGCCTTACAATTTGGCTTACTTTCTATTTACTTCTTTTGAGTTCTGTTTTCACAATAACTGTCTGGGCTATGGTCTTTTACTCGTTCATATTTTCAACTATTTGGAAATCAATGTCTCACAACATCAGTCTCAACTAGTCCCCACTAGCAACATTGTTTCTCATCTAAATCTTCCACCTCAATCACTGATTGTTTTTAAGCCTTTTGACCATGAAGTCATGGAGTCTTACATCAATATGGCAACCAAAATAGACCCTCTTAATAGCATGAACCAACTTATATTGCATAACCAAGGTTATATGATAGAAAAATGGAATATATGCAACTGTCTTTGCATTCTATTAAGAATATAGTTTATTTTATGATGGAAAATAATAGACTGTCTATGGCTCCATATCAGTTCACTACAAGCACCAGTTCTGAACCAATTGATCCTTTAGCACAGCCTTCACTAGATGTTAATGTTCCAGTCACTACTCAACACTTCTCTCCTCTTAACTTGGATGAATTCTAACTATTTGAAGTGCATGTAATATTACCAACTATTTTGGAGGATTGTATCTGACTAATACTAACAACTACTACTACTAGAACAACTTATGATAATTTTATATATGCTATGATTGTTACTAACTCTTTTACAGGAACAATAAGTCTAACATTTTTCTGCAGGTACACAATTTTTCTCCACATCATTTTTTATGATGACAAAGGGGGAGAAGAAAAGAAAAATATTATATCAACTGCCATGGAATATTATATAAACTGCTTATAACTGTTATATCAACAGTCATAATGTTATATCAACTGCCATGGAATGTTATATAAACTACTATATTATATAACTGCTGTGAGTGATAAATATTTTTCAAAAATATTTTTTTATATTCATAATGTGAGGGGGAGCTTCATAATTTTAGGGGGAGTCCTTTAATAGAAAATATTTTTATAATTATCATCATCAAAAAAGGGGAGATTGACAAGTCTCCAAGTTTTTAGTTTATTTTGATGATAACAATTATTCGTAATTAAATTAATTAAAAGGGCAAAATCCTCACCATAGGTTTTATATTTTATTTATTTTATTTACTTTAACATAAAGTATTTTCTAAATTTTATTGAATTAATTTCTTTTGACCTTGATAATTTAAATATCAAGTGTTAAATAAATTGATTCATAAAATAAAATTTTCCTAAGGCAAGGAGATCCTAATTTTCTTTTAAAAATATTAAAATACACAAAATGGGGCAAAAAAATTTACATGCATTTATATATATATATATATATATATATATATATATATATATATATATATCATACGTACATATATATAAACCGTGTGTGTGTTTGGGACTTTCTTTATGGGACAAGGATTGTTGGAGTTATTCTTGAAGTTTTTAAGCATTAAATGGTCTAAAGCCTAAAAGCCTCTCTTAAACGTGCATATGTTGCTATCCTTTTATGAGAGGAAATAAGCATTAAATTAAAAATCATAAAGTCATCTTGACCGAATTGATTACATATGCATTTAATAAAGCAAATTGACAAAAATTTGCATGGGTGAATTTTTTTATCAGTATACATTTGCAATCCGTGTGCTGTGTTGTATAACATTTCATCCGAAACATTGATTTTAAAATTGAGCAATCCTAGCTATTTGTTTCAAAACATATTTCTAAATTTACCATTTTGCCCCCAAACTCAAAAATTTATAAATAGGGGAATCTTTCTGTAACGACCCCAAAATCAGGACTATTTCTCTCCCCGATCTTGTGCGTTAATACTATCTTTTTCTAGCTTTAAAATAATATTTAATGTTAAAATAACTAAAAATGCAGAATAATTTTTTTTCTTCTTTTATTTCATTCATTCATTCCCTGAATCTCAACCTTTATGATTCTCTTTTATAATGAAATCATATTCATTTAACGATTTCTCTTATCAGAGTTATATTAATATATATATATATATATATATATATATATATATATAGCTCAATATTAATTCTTTCTTATATAGTAATGTCACTATATCACTTTATTTAAATAAAATATTCATTGCAATATATCTAACACGAATACTCTTTATTGAATATTTTAATCTATACATAGCTGCTGGTTACATACATCAAAACCATCAATCATAGATTTATACCATTTCTAATTTAAGGAAATGTATTCCTTTCGCACATTGATCAATCTTCATCAGCCATATTGCAAGTAACATTGCATAACATCATTAAACTGCAAAAAGTTTGTGCTTGCAAGATTGAACTTGACAGCCCAACAAATTTAACAGTCTATCATGTTTCACATAGCACACAATTCTATATTCAACATATGCAACATATTTTCTTTACTATACATAATATTCTACATGCATCAATAACTCTTTGCAATGTATATATTCATGCATCAATAATTCTTCTACTAGGCATATCATTTATGCAATATAATTTCATGCAATACATTTATACATGCCTTTTACATCTCACATTCTCATATAACACATGCTATCACAGATCACATATAAAAATTGAGTTCCATAACCCAATTGACTTAGTCATATTTTGACTTTAATAATTCAATAAACATGGTATGCAACTCACCATATAATCACATACAATCCACAAACATAACATAACTGAAAAACTTGCCTTGATTGGAGATTACCGCTAAAATTTAAATTAGAGCTTCTCCACAATTCCTACATAATCATATTTACATGCACACACATATTAGATAATTGAATATGTTACAAAACCTGCATATATATTCAATATTAATAATTATTAGTTTTATACAAACTAACATTAATCATTCTTACTCAAAACGGATATTAGTTTATTTAAAAACTTAATTCGTTTTAATCTTTTACGTCAAATAAAGGTCCCTCATATTTTAATATGTAAATATTTTACATATTGAAGCTTAAATCATTTATATTCCACTTTAGGAATATCTTTTACCTTTATTTCCGAATTCGGGTTCTAAATAGATATTATATATCTTTTATAGTAACAACTCAGTTTACTATATTATTTCTTGATTTAAATAATTTTTATACCTTTTTGTCCACTCATGAGTCAACTCAGACATTGCCTCATACGCAAATATTTTACTTCATTAGCAATTAACTCGCATATTCTCTTCGTATACATATTAAGTATATATATATATATATATATATATATATATATATATATATACACCATTATGTAAATCTTCGTTCAAAATCTCTATTTCGAACTCCGAAAACCTTCGTTTCATCACTTTTATGATCGATACACTTTTTACTGGTTCTATACTTTTCAATTCATTACAAAACCATTCTACATACTAATTTCAGCTGGCATTCGCTTAAATATAAAAACTCATATTCACATAATATTTTTATTGCATTATTTATGCCAGAAAGGAGGTTCCATTGTATAAATTATCACATAACATCAAAACTTCTTTCTTGGGACTTTATTAGAACATTGCTAAACATCTAGCCCAAACGCGATTCGGAACGTCGAACGTAAAAATAGCCCATGGCGGCTACGTTTGGCGACGCCTGTTAACTAAGCTTGACATGCTTGCTCAACTTGTCTAATACATTATTGATTAATGTTAATCATCATTATATTTCATAATGTTCATGTTTTACAACTTAGAACCACATCATTTATCTTCGGAAACATCCATGTTGCACACGCGCATGCTCGACGCCCTCTGAATATCTCCGAATGCACAATAGTCCTACATATGGCCATTTTTTACCCCGCTAACAACCTCAAATTGAAAACTTTTGGAATGAAATTTTAGATCTTCTCGTTATCTTTCCGAATCATCCTGAATCATCTCAATCGGAGTTCGTATGAAAATGTTATTCTCGTTTTACTACAGGAGGTCAAAACAATCATGTCGACCACAAACGTTGGCGCGCTCGCACCCACGCCCTGCAGTTCGGTGCCCCCGCGCACCCAACTGCACTGCCCAATGCGCGCCCATGTCAGCCCAACCCAGTTTTTGCCCGTTCTGACACACCTATTTCGCAACGCCATACTTTCTCTCCCGATATCGGAATGTGTGACGCCCCCAAATCTGGGTTCCCTAACCTCGGGTTTATTGCTCACGATCCATCATATATATCACATCTAACTACCCATTCATTAAGGAAAAATATCATTCACAATATTACTTAATACAACTTATAACAGTATCCCAGGTTAACTAACCTTGACATAACTTACATACCCTTATATATCCAAAAGGTTTACATAATTAATTTACATAATAAAACATAACCATTAAAAGTTGCCACTAACTACTCCTGAGCCTTGCCTTTGCCTTTATCCCTGTTAGAACCTTCTGCTACCTCGGCATTAGCTGAAATATTTTATTTAAGCAAGGGTGAGCAACGAGTTTGCTCAGCAAGTTAAAGTATACAATAAATGATATATATATATATATATATATATATATATATCATGAATAGAAGAGTCTAGCTTCTATAGAACTTCAACAATAATCAAAGGATTTCGAAGTAGCTGAATAATAATTCAATCTCAATAATAAAACTTTCTCAAATTTCATACTGAATAAAATATTAGGGATGAAAGAGTAAAATTCTTTCAAGATTCAATAATATGCAATTGAATAAGAAGAATTAACAATACTGCAACAATATTCAATA
This sequence comes from Panax stipuleanatus, assembly GCA_020205555.1. Taxonomy (NCBI): domain Eukaryota; kingdom Viridiplantae; phylum Streptophyta; class Magnoliopsida; order Apiales; family Araliaceae; genus Panax; species Panax stipuleanatus. The sequence continues at coordinate 52,879,416 of CM035119.1, forward strand.
AAGTGGGATATACCCAGATTTCATGCTGAGTGATCACAAAAGGATCATGAACTAATAGAGGATTCATTAGTTATTAAAACTAAATTACCACAGGAATATAAGTTAGTTATAAAAACTAAACTATACTCCTCTGCAAGTACTTGGAGCGGCCAACTCCTTTGTACCCTATATTATGCATAATACTCAATAATAGAGCATAGGTCGATTTACGACAATAAAGTTTGTTCATCTCAGTTTTACATCACGAGTCTGTACCACAACAATATGGTTTGGATTGCTTTTAAAGAAATACTATGATTTCATTAAATAAAATCAATATTGATCTAGCCGAAATCAATGGCATAAATCTTTCAATAATAAATCAATTCATAAGATATAGAACGTTTCATCCTTTAACAAATATTAGTCTCGCCAAAACAATTAGCTGAGACATGACTTATAAACAGTTCAAACACTAGAACAAGAATCAATTACACTATGTGCTAACAACAATAATCATTATAGATGTGAATAACTAACAATAATTATTCACTACCATGCTTGAAAAATAATAACTCAAGTTGAATTAGGAAACATGCCTGATTCGTTGACTACTGCTACGCAATTTAAGTTAACTTCTTTTGTAAGACCTATCATTAATAAGATCGATCTCTCAATTAGCATCATATATCTTACTCATAATAATTTATCTAACATGTAAACACATCATAATTAAAGAGTACAACTATACTACCTTAGACTTAACACTACTATAGCATACAACTTGTGAATCAACACTTGGTCTTTCATTTTATAAGTCCTTTATAACTAAGTAACTCGAATACCTAATCCAGCAACCTAGATTCAAATAACTTGTTGTTTCAAAACTTACTTTACTAATCCAGCAACCTGGATTCAGATTGAATTTAAATTTAGTAAACTATTTTTCAATCCAGCAGACTGGATTCAACTGACCTCCAATCCATCAAGCCTGAATTCAACTGTCATCCAATCCAATAACCTGGATTATCTAACAGACCAATTCAGCATCCTGGATTATCTAAACATCTCATCCAGCAAGCCTGGATTCATTAATCCTTCAATCCAGCAAGCTGGATTCCCCCTTTTAAACCAAATCATCTTATTATTTTTTTATCTTTTGTCCACATATAAATACATGTATTCCATACACAAAAATAATTTTTCAGGAATTTTTTAATTTCCTTTAGTATTTTTCAAAAATCCATTTCTAGTTAATTTCTAAAGAAATTAGCTACCTCACGCTTAACTCCAGAAATTTCCAACTCTTGGCGGGATCTTACACATGTTAACGTGACCCTCTAGTTTAAATATCGTGGCCATCTGAGTTACACAACTCCGGTTATAGCGATTTTTATCAAAAAAATACAAATATTGAAATAGTCATAACTTGCTCATTTTAAGTCGGAATGAGCTCATTTTTGGGCACAAGCTACTTTATCTCATATATTTTCATGACCCAAAAGATAGGAATTTATTTCATTAATTAAGTTGCCGAAATTGCCCTTGAAAAATCCGGACAGCCTACTTTTGTCATTTTTTGGATTTTACATCCTTTACTAAAATCAGTCCACACAAAATTCCAGAACATATTTTTCAGTGATTCCACTTGGATCTATTAGAAGACTTAAAGATCTAAGTCCAAAAATTGAACACAGTCAAAAATTCAAAATATAATAGGAGATATGGTCGTTTGAATTTCATGTTACGTTTTCTAAAAATCTAATTTTCCAATTTTTGTGATTTTAAGAAATCTTCCATATCCTCACCTATTCATCAACATAATCCATCATCAAACAACATAATACCTATTAAGACCTCATATACTCATGGATCTATCATAATCCATGATATATTTCATCAAAACTTTAATAAACACAAACACAACACAATTTATACTAAGAAAATTAGTGTTTTCTAACTTTAAAACATAGTATTCATTTCTTGCTTTAGATCTAACTTTTGACACTCAAAATATTTGGATCTACACATAACACACTAGAAAACTTGTAGATCTACAGTTTTTGAGTTAAAGAAATATAACTCCTTTATTTTGCAAAATAACCCAAAACCATAAATCAAAAGCTCAAAGATAGTGTATTTATACCTTGATTTATGCTTTTCTTCTTCTTAGGTTTTAACTAAGGATTTAAAACTCACCAAAACCTCTCACTCTCTCCCTCTTAAGGCTGCCTAAAATCTCTCTCTCTCTCTCTCTCTCTCTCTTGGTTTCTTGTGTTTTCTCTCTCTTTCTATCTTTACATGGTTTAGAAAATGAGATAAGAACAAAAGATATTCTTTTAACTTAGTTAGTAAAAAAAATAATGTATAGATAAAATATATATCTATCATATCTTTAACTAATATCTATCCATATCAAGGATAATCTTATCACTTCTCTCTCTCCTCCATACCAAAAGATAAGATCCAATTGGTGGCTCCATACTTATTGTGACACCTAACACTCAAGTTCACCACAAAAGCAAAGTGATGATTGCATACTCCCCCCCTTATTCCTCCTCTTCATGTCCGCCCACTTCCCCCTTTATTAGCCCATTTGGTTTATTTCTAATATTTTATTTAGTTTATTAAATGTTTAAAATGTCCCCTCTCAATTGGGCTAAAAGTTGGACTACTCATTTAATATTTTGGGCTTGCAAATTAATTTCTTTTGGCTACTAATTAAAATACACTTGGGCCTCCATCTCTAATTAATTGGGCCACTAGTATACTTGCCCTTTATATATAATATTGGGCTAGCTTAATGATTTAATTGTTCTTAAATTAAATTAGCTACAAGTCTCATGCTCAAATAAATAATTGGGCTACAAATCAATTCTTTGGGCCATAAAATCAACTTAGTTTCATACTTTTAATTTTTTATCTTACCCTAATCATTTAGTTAGGATTTTCATTACACGCATTTATAAATAAATTCCTTACTCATATATATTTAATTTCATAACCCAATTAAACTTGCTTTACTTATGTTATAAAATTAATTAATAGATAGGTATAAAATAAATCTCTTAGGGTTAGTATATATTTTAAAATACTATCATTCTCTCATATTATAACTCATTAGATTTTTAATTACCATACCTAATATATGTATTAGGTTACATAACTTTATTTTTAATTCTCTTACCTAAATAAATGTATACACATTGTATAATGTATATTTATTCAATCACGTACATAATTCACATAAGTCATAACATATTTCCCTAGTGTATTAACTTAATAGCCCTAATTGGCTTAATAAGTTATAAACACTCACATATTCATATCAATAATTAATTACTTAAAGATTGTAAATCCTTTTAATTTAATAATCAAGGCTAACATTCAAGCTATGTTAATTTCTAACATAACTTATATTACTCTTCTTAGAAAATGATTAAGTATATATCTTAATTAATAAATTAACTCTCTAGCTTAATTCATATATACACTTATATGATTCAAATACTTCCTTAAAAAAATTATTCGTAAAAATTACACATATGATCATGTGAAATTCTCGGTCCTTACATTCTCCCTTCCTTATAAGGATTCCGTCCCCGAAATCACTATATTCTTACACTCAAATTATGTCTATCCTTAGACACTCATTTATTAATCAATCAATTTTTATTGAATTACTTTCCTTGTATTTATTATTTCATTCATTATTTCCTATCCCAATACAGGGCGGAAAAATCGTAGCTTACTTCAAGTCTCATTTGACTTGGCATAGCTCATATTTACCTGTTGTATTTAGGTATCAACATTATATTTATAATGGCATTTCTTTAATATATTAAGCAACTTGTGCTTTCTCTCACTCTATTTTGGAACCTCTAAGGGTTACCATAAACCATATAGATATACTCGTGTTCTAATAACTTTTTAAAGTTGTATCATCAATTCTTTCAAATTTATATACGCGATACGAACCTATAACTCATATATCAACTTGTGACTCGGACCCGTAATGGAATAGTACCTCGCAGTGATATCTATCAATTAAATCGTATACGGTTAAATTATTAAGGAAAATCTTTACATGTCACCACTTCTTTTGCAGCCACTGCGTCTTGAACTGTCATGTTAAACGTGCGCGCCGTCGGTCTTCCTGGCTGAGCAGGTCCTTTGATTGTCAGTGTCCCACTGTTGTTTCCTTTATTATTGCTTCCTTTCTCTGCATTCTTCTTTGGACAGTTACGAATTTGATGATCTAACGAGCCACACGAAAAATAACCTTGTATTTTCTTTGGACTGGGACAATTGGGAGAGATGTGTCCCTCTTGTTCACAATTGAAACACACTCTTTTTCCCCTCAAACATACTCCCGGATGCTTTTTACCGCAATTTGCATATGGCTCACCTCTCTTCCTATTATCTCCTGACTTGTATCCAAATTCGGTATTGTCCTTCCACTTACGCTTATTAGAGTTACTTCCTCCACTGCTACCTCCTTCATTCGTCTTTTTCTTCTTCTCTTGATGATATCTTGACACATCTTCACTTCCTCCTTCGGCGATGATTGCTTTTTTCCAACAGGGCCGAAAAGGTCTTAATCTGCACACAGCTACCTTGTTATATATCCCTGGCTTCAGTCTATTCTCAAACCTTCGCGCCTTTCGTACCTCAGTGTTCACTTGATGCGGAGCAAATCTCGCTAGTTCGTTGAATTTGGAGGTGTATTCTGCAACTGACATACTTTCCTGTTTCAACTCCAAAAAGTTTACCTCCATTCTTGCTTGCATACTTTCTAAGAAATAATTTCCGAAAAATAATTCCTTAAACCTCGTCCAGGTTACTACTGCTGTCCCGGCTCTAGCCTTGTTTGTCTCCCACCAGTAATTCGCCTCACCCTTCATCAAATAGGTAGCAAAATCTGTCTTTTGCTCCTCCGCTACTCTAGCAATAACAAAAGCTTTCTCCATCTCCTTTACCCATGTCTGGGCTTCTATAGGGTCAGTAGTTCCCTTGAATTTCGGCGGCCCTACAGCCTTAAAGTCTTTAAAGTTAGCCAATCGATTAGCTTGTCGATATCTTGCTGCTGGGGCTCTAGTTTGCATAGTTTGAGCTAGCATGTCTACGAAATTCTGCATTGGATCTGCTTGATCTCCTTCATTATTTATGGACCATTCCTCTCTTTGGTTACGATTTTGTCGTCTTGGCAGCATTATCTGATTAAATAAAGAATTACATTAATCCTTTGTCTTTATGCCACTTCTTATTAGTAGTATAATAAGAATTTAATACAAAATTTTAATTTCCAATCCAGCAGACTGGATTCAACTGACCTCCAATCCAGCAAGCATGGATTCAACTGTCATCCAATCCAGTAACCTGGATTATCTAACAGACCAATCCAGCATCCTGGATTATCTAAACATCTCATCCAGCAAGCCTGGATTCATTAATCCTTCAATCCAGCAAGCTGGATTCCCCCTTTTAACTAAATCATCTTATTATTTTTTTTATCTTTTGTCCACACATAAAAACATGTATTTCATACACAAAATTAATTTTTTAGGAATTTTTTAATTTCCTTTAGTATTTTTCAAAAATCCATTTCTAGTTAATTCCTTAAGAAATTAGCTACCTCACGCTTAACTCCAGAAATTCCCAACTCTTGCAGGATCTTACACATGTTAACGTGACCCTCCAGTTTAAATTTTGTGGTCATCGGAGTTATACAACTCCGGTTATAGCGATTTTGTCAGAAAAACGCAAATATTAAAAATAAGAACTGAAAGACTTTCCTGGCTTGTAGATTACCAATTAACGAAAAACAACTTATAATAATTTGCACTTCATGAATCCTACACAACGTATTACCATACGCATCAATTATTAGTCACCTAGCAACGCTTAGCAAATGTCTAAGTAATTTCTACTTTACACTTCCTAAATATCTCCCATTTATTTTTTTAACACACACTATCAAACTTATGTGTATAATTAATAATATAAATTAATTATCAGATAACTAATTCTCATAATTAGTTAACCCATTTAGGTTAACACATTCCTCTTTAACTAATAGATTTAACAATTAGTTATCACATAGTTAATCACATCACATGATCATATTACATCTTCACATAATTAATCAACTAATAATTAAATTATAATTAAACAAATTATAATTTAAATTATACATACTCAATTATAATTAATCGAATTATAATTATAATTTATATTAATTAAATAAATTATAATTTAAATTAAGCATTTATTAATCAAACTCCATTTATGCATTTATATTAATTAAATTATAATTAAACCAATTATAATTTAAATTAAACAATTACTTTGATTATAATTAATCAATTTCAATCCATACACTCATTAAATTATAATTAAAATGAATTATAATTTAAATTACACATTTACCTTAATTAAAATTACTCAAACTATATTCATTACATTTTAACAAATTATAATTGAAATTAAACCTTTACTTTAATTATAATTATTTAAATTATAATCACACATTATATTTTATTAATATAAGTCATTACTGTGACGCCCCTAAAATAGATTCAATACTCGACCCATTCTGTGTCGCCAAATACATGGTACAGAATCCAAATACAATCTTTTATAACATACGGTCGTGCAAAATACGACAACGCAAACTGTGAGTTTCAATTCAAATCGTATGTAATACGAAATGAGGACTGTTACTGCTCTAATTACAATCATTATCACACTATTCTACAAAAAAATGAGGACTGTTACTGCTCTAACTCTGACCATCACCCCGATCCCCGACTAGTCCCTGTGACATTTTTATTTCCTGAAGAGAACAATGGAAGAAAAGAGTGAGCTCAACTAGCCCAGTAAAGAATATTATGACTAAGATAATGAAGAATAAATTATCGTTAGTCTTCAACAAATCGGATAAAATATTATGGACAACAAGTTTTAGATCAACAACTGCAGCAAAAATAACAATTCATTAGAAGAGTTAAGTAGAGAATGATGTATACTATCTTCTATGATTTAAAAGTCCATCATCAATATTTTATCCCTGTAATATCAATCAATATATATCTCGAATCAAATATTCATCTTTGCACTACGGGCCAAAGATATTCATTTGTATCACCAGTTGGTTATGTTCATCTCAACACCTGTCCATCTTTGCACTACGGGCCAAAGATATTCATTAGGTAATCATTCATCTATGCACTACAGGACAAAGATATTCATCAAGTAATCATTCATCTTTGCACTACAGGGCAAAGATATTCATTTGTATCATCATTTAAAACTGAGAATGATAAAAAATATGTTAAAGAACGAATCCAGTGAGATCAAGGACAAATATTAGAGAATTTATCCAGAGTTTAAAATAAAGATCAAAACATAGATCCAATCAAAGATACTTTGGAAAGAAAAAAAATATTTTTTTTATCGTGAATAGTACCCCGTGAATAGTAACTCGACATGAAAAGATAAAAATTTCACGAGAAAGTTCAGAAAAATATTCAGGTGAAATGATACTAGATGAAGCACAAAACTCAAGAAATATATGATCATTTCAGAAATTATAGAAGCAATACTTACCGTAGTAAGTTTAAATATAGAAATATGAAATGAAATATTATAAATTTCATAATATGGAATATGAAAAAAAATAATATTCTATATGAATATTGAAAGGAAACAACATCATTTACGAGAAAAATAACATCCTTTACCTCAATAGAATACTAGGTCGGTCTGGATTATTGGATATTATGCTGACGAAAACTTGCACTGTTATCAACACTCAAAGTATCTAAATACTCACAAGAAATACGCTCGATATTATAGAGAGAAAATTTTCTGATTCTGGTGTGATTTTCATTTCTAACTAAGCACCCTATTCCAGAACGCCAAAGTTGACTTAATAACCAACGGATGATTTTTTTTCAAGCACTCCACTTTTGACACCTTCATCAGCACACCAAACAATACCAATCATCCACCAACCATGCACATGTTTATATAATATATATATATATATATATATATATTAAAACATTTATTTCCGATACTTCAATAATTCATAATAAATAGTCTTTTATCAGAAAAATATGAACCTTATGTCCATCTCGTATGAAATTTAATTCTCTACAAATTTGTAGAAGAAAGTTTTTCCAAATTTCGAACAAAAAATGACCCGAATTTACATACGGATGATTTTGCAGGCTACCAATATTGACAATTCACAACCGGACGATTCCTTTTCTTTCCTTCTTTCTTTTCTCCCGCACCAACACATTGACAATCCAAAAAAATTAACAATTACAACAACAAGTGGGGCCCACCAACTCACAAAATATATTTTTAGCATTTATTGTAACAAAATTAATTCGGACCCAATTTGCTCTCTTTCTCCTCATTTTATTCATATATCGTGAATTTATTGTAAAAGTTATCATCACTATTATATTATTATATTATCACATTATACACTTATAATGTAATATTATAATAATATATTTGAATGAATTATTTTTTCAGAACAGATAAAATATTCATTCTCAATAATTGTCACCTTTGCTAAAAATTCCTCCGTTTAAATCTACATTGAATAAATATTTACTTATCATTTTTATCAATAATTATTATGATAGTAGTCTGCATACAAGCCAATCATGTATGATGATAAAGCACATACTTTGTAAACAATCTTATTTATTTATTAATAAAATATTTATTTATTAAAGATATTTAATTATCTACATGGTGCTGTTTTTTATAATATGTAAATAACCCATAGTTTTAAGCAATGCTTTTAGAATCATGATGTTGATCATGCTAATGAGATCTAAATTCTTAGAAAGCTTTAAAACTAAAAGAGTTCCCAATCGTGGCATTACTAAAAAGGAGATTAGTAAATCCGGATAGATTGGTACATATGTTGCTTGCTCATTGGATGAGGATGACTGATCTCATGGTCATTTGTGTGGAGACACTAAAGCAAGTATGTAGGTGCTTATTAGAGAATAAGTTCACTGAACGTGACTCGCTATGGAATACCTAATGGAGTTTTACTCGCCTGTCAATAGGAATTCCTAATGTGATAGTAGTACATGTGATCCTTGGACTTGAGATCATCATAGTATCTTGTATGTAACAAATTATACTTTGATTAATTCCTTAAGGCCTTTTAAGGCATATATAGGGTATGCTTGGGTGTAATGAGTTACATATGGAGATAATGAATGATCAATAAAGAATCTACCACCTCTAGTAAAAGAGGAGATATGTCCTATGTGATTCGTTAAATGACAACCCAGGAATCCTTGGCCAAGGTAGAATGAAATTAGAAAGAGGTTTCTAATTTGCATTATTTGGAGTTGTGTATTTTCTAATCGAAATACATATGATTAAATAAATTAAGACTTGACAGTAAATCCATGTCTTATATTTAATTGGGACATTGTATGGTGGAAGGATTGAATTGTATGGTAACTATTAACTCACAGGTTCTTTTATGATTAATGTTGAAATCTATATTATCTGAAAAGTCGTTGATCGCTAGGAAGGCTTATCCCTATTGTAGAATAAATGTTATTTATTTAAATAGATTATTAGTTTAATTTGTTTATTTAAATAAGATTAGAATTGTTCTAATTGATTTATTCACAACCGGTTTAATATGGAGAACCTAAAGGGTCACACCATAAAAGGAAGAAGAATTATTTAAGAAGAAAATGGCATGATAGTAATAATGCATTAAGTATAATTAATTTAATCTATGATGATAGAATAAATTAAATAGCTTAATGTTTATTATTTAATATTTTAGAAATATTAAATATAAATTAATAAGAGGAGTCTTATTAATATTATTATTATTATTATTATTTTAATTCTAAAGGAGTTTAGGAATTAATATAATATCAGTACTCTCTCTCAATCCTAATAAAGATTAGGATATAAATTAATTAAATAAAACCCTATTCTAATTGGATTAGGAGGGTTAACCTAATATCTATATAAGAGAGTCTTATATCAGAAATAAGGGACGTGAAATTTTCCAAGAGTTGGGAGTACACATATTCTATAGAGATAGAAACAAGGGTTAAGCCAATAACCCATCTTCTTGAGTTCTTCATCTTCCTTGGTGGATCACCGTTAGAGGCCAAACATTTGGATGGCTGACATTGATCAAGGGAAGGAGCCACTATCAGAGGAATCAAAGGAATCAAAGGAGTAGAACTTGTACCTGAGGAAGCTTAGATCTTCAAATGTATAATTCCATGTTCTCTCTTTTCTGTTATTGATAACAAGCACAAAGCATGATCATGGTTATGGGTTTGTATAAATTTTAAAAACCTAGTTTTTACGCTTCTGCCCTATTTATGTGATTTGATTGCATGATTGCGTTACATACAAACCCAACAGTGGTATCAGAGCCTAACTTTGTGCTAATTATCAATTTTATAATTCCATGTATGAATTGATGTGAGAATTGGATCGTTTTTTTGGACAAAAATCATTTTCTGCAAGTTTCTGCGGCGAACGGCGCAGCTGCGCAGCCTCCCAGTTCATTACTGGCGCAGCTGCGTCGGTCTGCAAAAACTGCTGCTTCCGTCTACCTGCGCAGCTGCGCAGATGCCCAGTTCATTACTGGCGCAGCTGCGCCGGTACCTGGACAGACCCTGAAAATTGATTTTAATTAATTAAGTAAACTGTTTATTTAATTGATAAAGTTTTAAAATAAAGAAGTTTATTTTATCTGAAATATGATTTCAGAATGCTAAAATTAAAGGAGTTTAATTTGGATTTATTTTTGATTAAAATAAAAGAGTTTATTTTGTTTTAAAAAATAAAATTTAGCAAAACTTTTGTCCATTAAATAACATAGATCCATATATAGAATAGCATTGTTATTCATGAGATGAATGGATATTTATTGATGCATATGTTGATGTGTATGATAATAAATGGGGTTGATTATGGACTATGACCAATGTGATTGAATTTTATTTTGGATGAATGCTTGAATGTATGGGTTTTATAAAATGGGGTCTGCGTACCTCGTCTTCTCTAGTTTTATTCTCGATGTAAATTCTATCTCCTTTCTATGTACTTCCCCTTGACTGCAGATCAAGGTTTCTATTTAATTTTAAAATAGTTAATGTAATAGAGATAGTTAGAATTATTTTGAAGAAATTGGAGACCAAGGAGCAAGGAGCGCGTGAAGACCCGTTTGTATGGAGCCCGGGTTTAAATGTAATAGTTACATTTAAAATTTAAATTCTTGCACTCCTAGGTTTGACCTTTTGGTTCACTTGGTGGCTCTAGTGAACCAAACTAGAATAAAAGTCCATAATCAATCCGGGTAGAATATAGTATTCTATATTGCATGCTAAATATTATATATATTATATTTTATGCAAACATGCTTCGCATGTTTAATAAAATGACGCGTATTTTATATATATATGTGCATGTGCGCTAAACAAGATGAGACAAATAATAACAAACCCCTCAAAGAAATAATATTAAGTCTGAAGCGTTCAAATAATATTTGGAATATCGAACGTCGCCTTCTAGCATGATTAGTTAATAGAGTATTAAATATTTAATATGAGTTTGTTGTGCTATCCACAAGGCGAGTATTGAATATTTAAGATGTTAATTAATCACATTTGATGCTTATCAAGAAAATTGAACGATCTAGTCTTGTTGTGCTATCCACAAGGACGAAAATTTTTCTTTTTGAATTTATGGAAGTGCTAGGCTGGACTTAACTTAAATCATTTTAGTTCGGATGTGCACACACATGACCATTATGATTTAAGAGGCAAAATAAAAGGAGTTACATGGTGATATAATTGACAAGAGTTGTCTACCTATTTATTTGTATATCGCTTGTTGTGCTATCCACAAGGTTAATACATTTGAAATGGGATCCTTAATCTCACTAGCAAATCTTTAATTAGATGTTGCCGAACTATATGAGTGAGGGTAATATAGTTTGATGAAAATAGTGGGAGATACCAATTTAAAATAAAGACCTAAATTTATTTTGGTATGCAAAGTTAATAAAATAAATATTTGCTAAAATGTTGTCTTTTCACATGCAGAATTTTAAAAATGTCAAAATCACTAATCTCACTACGAAGCATACTTGATGCAAATAAGCTTACCGGCCCGAATTATGAGGACTGGCTAAGAAATCTGAGAATTGTTCTCACTGCTGAAAAGATTTCTTATGTCCTAAATTCCACTATCCCTGAATCTGTTTCAGAAACAGCCTCTGAGGAAGAGATTGTCACTTTCAATAAGTGGTAAGATGATGCATCTGTGGCTCAATGCATCATGCTCGCATCCATGAATAACGAGCTTCAGCGTCAGCACGAAAAAATGGATGCTCCTGCTATGCTGCTTCACCTCAAGGAGTTGTATGGTGAACAGAGTAGGACTGCTAGATATGAGATATCTAAGGAGCTCTTCCGATCTCGGATGACCGAGGGCACTACCGTCGAGACTCATGTTCTGAAGGTAATCAATTTGATTGAACGCCTTGGACAGCTTGGGTTCGTCATGGATGGGGAGTTGAGTCAAGACTTGGTCTTGCAGTCACTCCCTGAGACCTTCTCGCAGTTTGTGGTTAATTTTCACATGAATAAGCTAGATGTCAGCTTACCTGAGCTGCTTAACATGCTGAAAACTGCAGAAGGTCACTTCTCATCCAAGAAGAACCATGTCTTGATGGTGGATTCTTTCAATAAAAGGAAGAGGCCCAAGGTGTCTTCTGAAAAGAAGAAATCTAAGAAGGCTAAGGGAAAAGGGAAAGAAAAGGAGCAAAAGAAACCTGAACCAGCTAAAGAAATGTGCTTTCATTGCAATGAGCCGGGACATTGGAAGAGGAACTGCAAGAAGTTTCTAGCAGAGAAGAAGCTTGGAGAAGCTTCGACTTCCAATTAAGGTTTGTTTATGATTGAAATTAATTTTTCTGAAAGTCATAATTCTACTTGGGTATTAGATACCGGCTGTGGTTCTCACATATGTAATACTGTACAGGGACTGGTCAGAAGTAGAAAGCTGAAGAAAGATGAGGTGATCCTACGAGTGGGAAATGGAGCAAAAGTTGCTGCATTAGCTGTAGGAACTTATTGTTTAGCAATGCCTTCGGGCAAATCCATTTATCTTAATAATTGTTATTATGTTCCGAATATTATTAAAAATATTATTTCAATTTCTGTATTGGATATGGAAGGTTTTGACGTTATTATAAAGAACAATGGTTGTTCTATTTATAAAGACGATGTTTTATATGGTATTGGAAATTTGCGAAATGGACTTTATACACTTGACTTGCAAGAAAATATATTTCAAATTGAACAAATTAAGAAAAGGAAAAGAGATGATATTAATTATACCTATATGTGGCACTGTAGACTCGGTCATATCAATGAAACAAGATTATCCAAGTTACATAAAGATGGGCTCCTCGAGCTATCTGATTATGAATCATATCCAACTTGTGAATCTTGTCTCATGGGTAAAATGACTAAATCTCCTTTTAGTGGAAAAGGGGAGAGAGTTACAGAGTTGTTGGCATTGATTCACACAGACGTTTGTGGACCTATGACAACAAGTGCACGGGGTGGGTATTCTTATTTTATTACTTTCACTGATGATCACTCAAGATTTGGATATGTGTATTTAATGAAATACAAATCAGAATCATTTGAAAAGTTCAAAGAGTTCAAAAGTGAAGTAGAGAAACAAACGGGCAAGAGTATTAAGATACTTCGATCAGATCGAGGTGGAGAATACTTAAGCAGTGAGTTTCTCAATTGTCTCAGAGAAAATGGTATAATCTCACAATGGACTCCTCCAGGTACACCACAGTTAAATGGAGTATCTGAAAGGAGAAATCGAACACTGTTGGACATGGTTCGATCCATGATGAGTTTTACCGACCTTCCAATTTCCTTCTGGGGATATACCCTAGAAACGGCTGTATACCTACTTAACAAGGTACCTACCAAATCCGCCCCAAAGACTCCATATGAGATGTGGAAAGGGAGGAAACCAAATCTTAAGCATGTTAAGACTTGGGGTTGTCCAGCTTTTGTCAAAAAGTTTGAAAATGATAAGCTACAGACTAAATCCGATAAGTGTAGATTTGTGGGATACCCTAAAGAAACCATAGGGTATTATTTCTATCATCCAACTGATCAAAAGGTGTTTGTTGCGAAACATACTACCTTCTTGGAGAAAGAGTTTATCCAAGAAGGGGTCAGTGGGAGTAAGATATATCTTAAAGAAGTTCAAGAACCACAAGTTACCACGGACCAAAGTCAGGTACCTAACCAAGTAGAAGAACCTACTGTACCACACCATGTTCGTAAATTTGGAAGAGTACCGAAGATACCTGAGAGGTATGGATTCATTATAGAGGATGACGATGAGGTCCACATCATGAATGATGATGATCCATTGAATTACGAATAGGCTATGAGTAATAAAGACTCGGGGAAATGGCTTGAAGCCATGAAATTCGAAATGGACTCCATGTATGAAAACAAAGTATGGTCTTTAGTTTCACCACCTGAAGGTATTAAACCTATTGGGTGTAAATGGGTTTTTAAGAAAAAGACTGGAGCAGACGAAATGGTAGAGACCTATAAGGCCCGACTGGTTGCAAAAGGTTTCAAACAAATACAAGGAGTTGACTATGATGAAACCTTCTCACCAGTAGCCATGGTCAAGTCCATTCGGATTTTGCTTGCGATTGCAGCTTACAACGACTATGAGATCTGGCAGATGGACGTGAAAACGGCCTTCCTCAATGGAAAACTTGAGGAGGATGTGTATATGACACAGCCAGAGGGATTTATTTTAAAAGTTGGAACAAATCAAGTCTGTAAGCTACAACGATCCATTTATGGGTTAAAGCAAGCTTCTCGTAGATGGAACATTCGTTTTGATGAGACAATCAAAGAGTTTGATTTTATCAAAAACGAGGATGAACCATGTGTATACAAGAAGGTTAGTGGGAGCGCAGTATCATTCCTTGTATTATATGTTGATGATATATTACTGATAGGGAATGACATTCCTATGTTACAATCCATTAAAATCTGGTTATCTAAAAACTTCTCCATGAAGGACTTGGGTGAAGCATCCTATATTTTGGGGATAAAGATCTATAGAGATAGATCTAAAAGGATGCTCGGCTTATCCCAAGGAACGTACATTGATACGATGCTAAAGAGGTTTAGCATGGAAGATTCCAAAAGAGGTCTCATGCCGATGAGCCATGGAATAAATCTCTCCAAGAAACAGGCCCCAAAGACACCTGAGGAGAGAGACCGTATGAGTAAGATCCCTTATGCTTCTGCAATAGGATCTATCATGTACGGTATGATATGTACTAGACCGGATGTTGCTCATGCACTTAGTGTAACAAGCAGATACCAGTCGAATCCAGGAGAAGAGCACTGGAAGGCAGTGAAAAATATCCTAAAGTACTTGAGAATGACTAAAGATATTTTTCTTGTCTACGGTGGGTCTGAATTAAAACTCGAGGGATTCACGGACTCAAGTTTTCAAACAGACCAAGATGACAGTAAATCTGTTTCAGGGTATGTGTTTACCTTGAACGGAGGTGCAGTGAGTTGGAAGAGTTCCAAGCAGCAAACGGTTGCTGATTCAGTGACAGAGGCAGAGTATATAGCTGCAAGTGAAGCTGCAAAGGAAGCTGTTTGGATGAAGAAGTTCATAACTGAACTTGGTGTGGTTCCTAGCATTGGAGAAGCAGTTCCCGTATACTGTGACAACACCGGAGCGGTTGCACAGGCTAAGGAACCCAGGTCTCATCAGAAATCTAAACACGTGTTGCAGCGATTTCACTTGATCAGGGAGATCATTGAAAGAGGAGACGTCACCTTGGAGCGTGTAGACTCTCAAGACAACATTGCAGATCCATTTACTAAAGCTTTAACACAACAGCAGTTTGATCGTCACTTAGAGAAGATGGGTATGAGATACCATGGCGATTGGCTTTCGTGCAAGTGGGAGATTGATAGTAGTGTGCATACAAGCCAATCATGTATGATGATAAAGTACATACTTTGTAAACAATCTTATTTATTTATTAATAAAATATTTATTTATTAAAGGCATTTAATTATCTACATGGTGCTGTTTTTTATAATATGTAAATAACCCATAGTTTTAAGCAATGCTTTTAGAATCATGATGTTGATCATGCTAATGAGATCTAAATTCTTAGAAAGCTTTAAAACTAAAATAGTTCCCAATCGTGGCATTACTAAAAAGGGGATTAGTAAATCCAGATAGATTGGTACATATGTTGCTTGCTCATTGGATGAGGATGACTGATCTCATGGTCATTTGTGTGGAGACACTAAAGCAAGTATGTAGGTGCTTATTGGAGAATAAGTTCACTGAACGTGACTCGCTATGGAATACCTAATGGAGTTTTACTCGCCTGTCAATAGGAATTCCTAATGTGATAGTAGTACATGTGATCCTTGGACTTGAGATCATCATAGTATCTTGTATGTAACAAATTATACTTTGATTAATTCCTTAAGGCCTTTTAAGGCATATATAGGGTATGCTTGGGTGTAATGAGTTACATATGGAGATAATGAATGATCAATAAAGAATCTACCACCTCTAGTAAAAGAGGAGATATGTCCTATGTGATTCGTTAAATGACAACCCAGGAATCCTTGGCCAAGGTAGAATGAAATTAAAAAGAGGTTTCTAATTTGCATTATTTGGAGTTGTGCATTTTTTAATCGAAATACATATGATTAAATAAATTAAGACTTGACAGTAAATCCATGTCTTATATTTAATTGGGACATTGTATGGTGGAAGGATTGAATTGTACGGTAACTATTAACTCACAGGTTCTTTTATGATTAATGTTGAAATCTATATTATCTGGAAAGTCGTTGATCGCTAGGGAGGCTAATCCCTATTGTAGAATAAATGTTATTTATTTAAATAGATTATTAGTTTAATTTGTTTATTTAAATAAGATTAGAATTGTTCTAATTGATTTATTCACAACCGGTTTAATATGGAGAACCTAAAGGGTCACACCATAAAAGGAAGAAGAATTATTTAAGAAGAAAATGGCATGATAGTAATAATGCATTAAGTATAATTAATTTAATCTATGATGATAGAATAAATTAAATAGCTTAATGTTTATTATTTAATATTTTAGAAATATTAAATATAAATTAATAAGAGGAGTCTTATTAATATTATTATTATTATTATTATTTTAATTCTAAAGGAGTTTAGGAATTAATATAATATCAGTACTCTCTCTCAATCCTAATAAAGATTAGGATATAAATTAATTAAATAAAACCCTATTCTAATTGGATTAGGAGGGTTAACCTAATATCTATATAAGAGAGTCTTATATCAGAAATAAGGGACGTGAAATTTTCCAAGAGTTGGGAGTACACATATTCTATAGAGATAGAAACAAGGGTTAAGCCAATAACCCATCTTCTTGAGTTCTTCATCTTCCTTGGTGGATCACCGTTAGAGGCCAAACATTTGGGTGGCTGACATTGATCAAGGGAAGGAGCCACTATCAGAGGAATCAAAGGAATCAAAGGAGTAGAACTTGTACCTGAGGAAGCTTAGATCTTCAAAGGTATAATTTCATGTTCTCTCTTTTCTGTTATTGATAACAAGCACAAAGCATGATCATGGTTATGGGTTTGTATAAATTTTGAAAACCTAGTTTTTACGCTTCCGCCCTATTTATGTGATTTGATTGCATGATTGCGTTACATACAAACCCAACATATTATTCACAAATAATATTATAGAATCACAATAATGACAACCAGGTCGTTCCCAGGAAAGAGGGGGCTTTCCGATAAGAATTTTTTCTTACTGGCGCGCAATTAAATTAACTAACCCCTTTCCTAGACAGAACTTCCTAGACATTGTCAATAACGTTGTCTAATAATATTATTCAAACAATATAAATTATTGATTTGATAATGTGAAATACTGTGCAGTGACAATTATTGAATCAACAATAATATAAAATATCAATGTAACAATTATTGATATAAAATATCAACGTAGCAATTATTGAACCAATAAAATATTATGCAATTATTGAATCAATAATATAAAATATTGAACAGTAATTACTGTAACAATAATTGAGTAAGTGCCTTCTTACGTAAAAATTAATAATTTGAAATATTGTTCAATACCGTGTGCTACTGTGTAACAACGCGTATTACTGTATTTTTATCACCGGGTATTTTAACAGTTTAACGGTAACAGTTTTATTGTTATTTTAAAAAAATTACTTCTGTCGCTTTCTATATCCGACATTCATTCCGTTGTGGGGTCCACCAATGACTGCGCCGTCGTACGAATATTCTCCGATAAAAAGAATATTCCTCGACCAAACGAATATTCTCCGACACAACGAATATTTTATAACCACTTGCTTATTTTAAAATATTTGCATATTTCACCCATAACTTATCACATTTATCAAATCAACACCTTACTATTTCAAAATAATATATAAATAAAATTAAATCTTTATTCATAAAAATTGGGGTCTTACAACCTCCCCTCCTTATGAAATTTCGTCCTCGAAATTGACGTACGTACCTGGTATGTCGAAAAGGTGAGGATACCTCGCTTTCATTTTCGATTCTAACTCCCATGTCATTTCCTCAATATCATGGTTCCTCCACAAAACTTTAACTTGAGGTATAATCTTTGAGCATAAGACATGTTCCTTCTTATCCAAGATCTTGACAGGTACCTCTTCGTACGTTAAATCTTTGGCTATCTAGTCTGGTTCTATCTCAATAATGTGGTTTGGGTCTTTCACATATTTACGTAGTGAAAAACGTTATGAACACGAGACATGCTTGGCGGTAAAGCGAGTTTATAAGCTATAGTTCCTACTCGGTCAAGAATTTTAAATGGACCAATAAATCGTAAATCGGTGCCCATAGCTTTCTGCAAGCTGACCCTTTGGCACTTGATTCTCTGCCTTGACACGTTTACACGTTAAACACCTCGAGATAAACTCCGCGATCTCTCTCTTCATATTGCTCCACCAAAATGTATGTCGAAGATCACGATACATTTTGATACTTCCAGGATGGATTGCAAACGGTGTGTTATGTGCCTCTATCATGATTTTATACTTCAAATCAGAATCGTTAGGAACACAAAGTCTGGAGTTGACTCGAAGTATTCCTTCTTCATCGATTCTTTCTTCTGGAATAGCACCTTCTTGCACTTTCTTCTTCATCTTCATCAGCTCCGGGTCTGTAGCTTGTGCAGCTTTAACTCTATCCATTAAAGTTGGTTCTACGCGTATATTTGACATCATCACGTGGCTCCCTGGAGTCTTTAACTCTATCTCCATCCTTTGTACGTCATACAAAATAGGCCTTTGTGTTGACAGCATAGCACTTGTTCCCGCATACGATCTTCTACTCAATACGTCCGCTACCACGTTCGCTTTTCCAGGATGGCGTTGGATGGTATGGTCGTAATCTTTCAACAGCTCAAGCCAACGTCGTTGTAGCATTTTGAGTTTGTTCTCGGTGAAGAAATATTTGAGGCTTTCAGGGTATATTAGGATGTCATCAATAATGACAACCACGAAATGATCCAAATATTTCTCAAATATTCGGTTCATCATGTCCATGAACGTAGCATGGATATTGGTCAATACGAAAGATATAAGTAGAAATCCGTAATGCGCGTATCGAGTTCTAAAGGCAATCTTTGGAATGTCATCAGTTCTAATCTTTAACTAATGATATCCAAAATAGAGATCGATCTTTAAGAAGAATTTCACACCTTGCAACTGGTTGAACAGGTAATCAATACGAGGTAACGGATACCTATTCTTGATGGTGACATGGTTCAACTCCCGATAGTCAATGCAAAGTCGCATACTCCCGTCTTTCTTCTTTACGAATAAAACAGGAGCACCCAAGGAGATGTACTAGGGCTTATAAAATCGATGTCTAACAATTCCTGTAGTTAGACCTTTAACTTCTGAAGTTCAATAGGAGCCATTCGATATGGGGTTTTAGAAATGGGTTTTGTACCTGGTTCAAGGTTAATAAAGAATTCAACTTCACGTTCTGGGGATAGACCAAAAAGTTCTTCGGAAAATACATCAGGAAACTTATTAACAACAGAAATATCATTCAAATCTGATGTATTCTGATTTAAATCAATGACATGGGCTAAGAAAGCTTGACATCCGTTTTTCAATAAACAAATAGCTTTATGACTTGAAATGATATTGATTGATTTTAGTGATCTGGTTGTTTGAATGAAAGCTAACAACCTTATGAAACAATCAATTTTGGCATGATGAGTGGTTAACTAGTCGATTCAAAAAAATCACATCAAATGCAAGTATTTTCAAAGATATAAAATCCACAGGTAGGGTAAGGATGCCAATTTGAATCGAACAAGATTTGTAAACTGTGGATGTAACGAAGGTTTCTCCTAACGGAGTTTCAACAAATAAGTCAAAGTCTAATTTTCCAGAAATCAAGTTCAAACGTTGAGCACAAGCAGGTGAAATAAAAGAATGGGTAGAACCGGTATCTAATATGGTATAGACCTCACAAAAGTTTATGATTAGCTTACCCGTAATAACCTCGTTTGGGTTCCTCGCGTTTTGAGCAGTCACGACAAACGCTTTTCCAGGAACCGCCGACTTTGACTTGTCCGAGACAGCCTTTGGAGTCACCATCCCAACTGGACTTAACTTTGACATAAAGCACATTCCACCCTCAACTGCTTTGTCGCACTCCTGATCCATGATTTGAATCATTACTCTTCGATCCATATCGAATTGGGTTGACTGCTCTGCACAGGATAATTCCAAACTCGATGTTGGATTCTCCCAATTGCTGTCAAAAAAGTGAAATCCATATAGTCTATTTTGGCCTTCTTGGATCGGACGTCTCTTTTTAAAATATCAACGCGTCGTGCGGCTTTTACCCATACATCCTTTATTCTCATTCGTTCAGTTGTTTCTTCTTTCATCAGAATTTTGACAATTGCATTCTCAAATTCCAGCTCTAATATCATATGCTCTGCCAAAGAGACCTTCTATTCAAGCTTCGCATATCGGGTAGCAAAATCTTGAATTGATGTATCCCTTTGTTCTTCGACCGCCTGCCATTCTTCTTCTCCCAACATCACATTATCCTGGTTGGTGATTAGCGGTGTCTCAATGGTCTCATACGTTCCATTGTTTAAATTTTCAGTTTCCATTCTCAAATACTTCCATAAAACAAGGGTTAATTAAATAAATTATCATATCACATATTAACCCTATGTTCCGACCGACCAATTAAATACCAAATAAGCTTAGGTAGGACACACTAGCGAAGAATTTACTCGTCTCTCCCCTCCTAGTTTTATTCCCAGATCTCCGCTAGAGATCATATCCCTAAGCTCTGATACCAACTGTGACGCCCCCAAAATAGGTTCAATACTCAACCCATTCTGAGTTGACAAATACATGGTACAGAATCCAAATACAATCTTTTATAACATACGGTCGTGCAAAATACGATCACATAAACTTTGAGTTTCAATACAAATCGTATATAATACGAAATATAAACACTCAAATTCAGTCCTCACTAATTACAATCATTATCACACTATTCTACAAAATAGTGAGGACTGTTACTGCTCTAACTCTGACCATCACCACGATCCCCGACTAGTCCCTGCGACATTCTCATTTCTTGAAGAGAATAATGGAAGAAAAGGGTGAGCTCAACTAGCCCAGTAAAGAATATTATGACTAAGATAATGAAGAATAAATTATCATTAGTCTTCAACAAATCGGATAAAATATTATGTACAACAAATTTTAGATCAATAACTAGAGCGAAAATAACAATTCATTAGAAGAGTTAAGTAGAGAATGATGTCTACTATCTTCTATGATTTAAAAGTCCATCATCAATATTTTATCCTTATAACATCAATCAATAGATATCTCGAATCAAATATTCATCTTTGCACTACGGGCCAAAGATATTCATTTGTATCACCAGTTGGTTATGTTCATCTCAACACCTGTCCATCTTTGCACTACCGGCCAAAGATATTCATCAGGTAATCATTCATCTTTACACTACAGGCCAAATATATTCATCAAGTAATCATTCATCTTTGTACTACAGGGCAAAGATATTCATTTGTATCATCATTTAAGACTGAGGATGATGAAAAATATGTTAAAGAACGAATCTAGTGAGATCAAGGACAAATATTAGAGAATTTATCCAGAGTTCAAAATGAAGATCAAAACATAGATCCAATCAAAGATGCTTTGGAAAGAAAAAAATATTTTTTTTACCGTGAATAGTACCCCGTGAATAATAACTCATGAATAGTAACTCGACATGACAAGATAAAAATTTCACGAGAAAGTTCAGAAAAATATTCCGGTGAAATGATACTAGATGAAGCGCAAAACTCAAGAAATATATTATCATTTCAGGAATTATAGAAGAAATATTTACCGTAGTAAGTTTAAATATAGGAATATGAAATGAAATATTATAACTTTCATAATATGGAATATAAAAAAAAATATTCTATATGAATATTGAAAGGAAATAACATCATTTAAGAGGAAAAATAACATCCTTTATCTCAGTAGAATACTAGATCGGTCTGGATTATCGGATATTATGCTGACGAAGATTTGCACTGTTATCAACACTCAAAGTATCTAAATACTCACAAGAAATACGCTCGATATTATAGAGAGAAAATTTTCTGATTCTGGTGTGATTTTCATTTCTAACTAAGCACCCTATTTATAGAAAAATGTCAAAACGCCAAAGTTGACTTAATAACCAACGGATGATTTTTTTTTCAAGCACTCCACTTTTGACACCTTCATCGGCACACCAAACAATACCAATCATTCACCAACCATGCACATGTTTATATAATATATATATATATATATATATATATATATTAAAATATTTATTTTTGAAACTTCAATAATTCATAATAAATAACCTTTTTATCAGAAACATATGAACCTTATGTCCATTTCATATGAAATTTAATTCTCTACAAATTTGTAGAAGAAAATTTTTCCAAATTTCGAACGAAAAATGACCCGAATTTACATACGGATGATTTTCCAAGCTACCAATATTGACAATTCACAACCGGACGATTTCTTTTCTTTTCTTCTTTCTTTTCTCCGGCACCAATATATTGACAATCCAAAAAAATCAGCAATTACAACAACAAGTGGGGCCCACCAACTCACAAAATATATTTTTAGCATTTATTGTAACAAAATTAATTCGGACCCAATTTGCCCTCTTTCTCCTCATTTTATTCATATATCGTGAATTTATTGTTAAAAATAACATCACTATTATATTATTATATTATCACATTATACACTTATAATGTAATATTATAATAATATATTTGAGTAAATTATTTTATCAGAACAGATAAAATATCCATTCTCAATAATTGTCACCTTTGCTAAAAATTCCTCCGTTTAAATCCACATTGAATAAATATTTACTTATCATTTTTATCAATAATTATTATTCACAAATAATATTACAGAATCACAATAATGACAACCAGGTCGTTCCCAGGAAAGAGGGGGTTTTTTGATAAGAATTTCTTCTTACTGGCGCACAATTAGATTAACTAACACATTTCCTAGACAGAACTTCCTAGACATTGCCTATAACGCTGTCTAATAATATTATTCAAACAATATGAATTATTGATTTGATAATGTAAAATATTGTACAGTGACAATTATTGAATCAACAATAATATAAAATATCAACGTAGCAATTATTGATATAAAATATCAACGTAGCAATTATTGAACCAATAAAATATTATGCAATTATTGAATCAATAATATAAAATATTGAACAATAATTATTGTAACAATAATTGAGTAAGTTCTTTCTTACGTAAGAATCAATAATTTGAAATATTGTGCAATACTGTGTGCTACTGTGTAACAATGCGTATTAAAGTATTTTTATCACCTGGTATTTCAACAGTTTAATGGTAACAGTTTTACCGTTATTTTAAAAAAAATTACTTCTGTCGCTTTTTATATCTGACATTCATTTCTTTGTGGGGTCCACCAATGACTGCGCTGTCATACGAATATTCTCCGACAAAAAGAATATTCCTCGACCAAACGAATATTTCCCGACGCAACGAATATTTTATAACCACTTGCTTATTTTGAAATATTTGTACATTTCACCCATAACTTATCACATTTATCAAATCAACACCTTACTATTTCAAAATAATATATAAAGAAAATTAAATCTTTATTCATAAAAGTTGGGGTCTTATAATTACTATTATTTAGCATTTTAAGATATGCCTAGCATGTCATCAAATTTAACACATTGGGTTAACTTTTCATGATCTAAACAAAGCTGCACAAAACAAACCAAATTTTTTTTTCTGCACACCCCCCGCCGGGGCGGGGGTTCACCTTGCAAGGCCCGTCGAGGCGGGCTCCTGCAGCAGCTCAATTTTGGTTCGCGAACTGTGCAGAAAAAAAGACAATTTGGCTTGTTTCTCCACACCAAATTCCGATTCTAGTTAACATAATTCATATCAATTTTATAGAAAACATAAATTCTAAGTTTCTAACATGTTTTAATATATTTGATCCAATGTTTTTCAAGAAAACAGAAGTGCAACATCAGCACAAATTCAATAAATTTTGAAAATCTAGCAAAGCTAGGAGATTTAGAATATAAAAATTTTCTCCATCAATTTAAATCTTTACTCCACCGTTTCATTACTTAATCATTCTATCAATTCTTCAACAACATCAATGCTTTCTATACCATAACCTTTCTATACCCAGTATAGTTTATCAAACATACCACACTTTGGAAGTTCAGGAACTTGCCACAACAATATGAGTTTAAGAACTTGTCCTAGCAATACGTAGTCCAAGAACCTATCAGGGACTGTCCATAAGCTTAGGGGTTCAAAAACATACATACGATTATGAGTCACGAACTTACCATAAGTATGAGTTTTAAGAACTCGAACCTAATCTTAATATCATCTAATCTAATCTCTATTGTTTTTAACTATCAAATATAAATAGGAGAAAAGACTCACATTCTAGCCATATATATATACATATATATATATATATCGATAGCGCGACACCAGCATTCCAACAATTATCAATATGATAAACCAAGTGTTGGCACAAAACCCCTGCCCATACAAAGGTTTGTACAACTCAGCCACCACATGAGTCCTCAGTTAAAATTCCACTTAACTTTATCTTACTCTTCTCTTGTTCTTTGCTCGATAAAGATTTTTCTGTATCTCATCATTTATAACTCCTCGTGAGTTTATCTAGTACTATATCATAGTACATTTTTGTTATACCATCAAACTATAACTATTCAATCATTACAGACCATCTGTCTTTACAACTTTAAAAGATCACGCTATGATCTTATTCTAGAATCATCTCCCTTATGATTCTTTTCTTATCTCATGATCGTTTTGTTTTACAATCTTCTTATCTTTACCTATCATCATGTCATATCATGATTCCATTATGCTTTTAATCTTATAGACTTTGTCTATTCATCATTATTCGTCATCCTTATTATTGGAGTTAGGCAACTCCTTATTCTTATCTTTATCTCTCTCCAAGATTCATCTTTGAATCTTTTTGTTCATTTAACAACTCTTCCTTTAAGAATTTTTAATTTCATTCATGTTACTCAATATTTTATTCAAGTTTACTCCTCGTCATTCTCATATTCTTCTTATAACATTTATAGGACTTAACTCATCCTATACTTCTACGTATGTGAAAAGAATCACATTTTTATCATACGTAACTTTAACTTAACTTCTTATAACCTAAGGTCATAGCCTAAGGCACTCTTACCTAAGGTGTATAACATATCAGCTCTGATACCAACTGTAACGACCCCAAAATTCATACAAAATAATTCTCATTCTCGATCGTTAACAATACAACTTTATTCTAACTTTACATCATTATTCAATATTAAAATTACTAAAAATGCGGAATATTTAAAACTTTTAAATATTTCCTTCTTTATTGCCCTGAATCTCAACCTTTATCATTACATGTCTGATTCAAATTTATTTCGTGAATTGCTACATCGAAGTTACTATACAAAGTCTTACATCACAAAGCAATATTCACTATACATCGGATAACTCAACTTTACAACTCAACAATTATGTTACAATCAAAACATTAAATGCATTTCTCATCTAACATAAGTAATCTTCTTGAATATTGATCTCTATAATTCAAATAGCACGTATCATTACCTTGAAACATTGACTTGCAAAAATAGTTATTTGCAAGAGTGAGCTCGACAGCTTAGCAAGATCTAACAGCTTTCATGCATCACTTAGTACATAAATAACATGCTCATCCTATACATCATAATCATTAGACTAACATATTATGCATGCTTCAATTCATATAACAAGTAAAAAGATTGAGTTCCTTACTCAATCAATATTCTTTACTCAATCAACGTAATCATAAATTGACTTTAAAGTTTCATGCATACAACATATATAACATATCATGCTCTTTGCAATATAATTTAAAACAGTTCATCATCAAGTTCACATAGAAAATAGGAAATGAAAGACTTGCCTGGCTCGTAGATCATCAATTAACGAAAAACAGCTTATAATAACCTGCACTTCATGAATCCTACACAACGTATTATCATATGCATCAATTATTAGTCACCTAGCAATGCTTAGCAAACGTCTAAGTAATTTCTACTTTACACTTCCTAATTCTCTTCCATTTATTTGTTTAACACACACTGTCAAACTTATGTATATAATTAATAATATAAATTAATTATCACATAACTAATTCTCATAATTAGTTAACCTATTTAGGTTAACTCATTCCTCTTTAACTAATAGGTTTAACAATTAGTTATCACATAGTTAATCACATCACATTATCATATTACATCTTCACATAATTAATCAACTAATAATTAAATTATAATTAAACAAATTATAATTTAAATTACACATCCTCAATTATAATTAATCAAATTATAATTATAATTTAAATTAAACATTTATTAATCAAACTCCATTTATCCATTTATATTAATTAAATTATAATTAAACCAATTATAATTTAAATTAAACAATTACTTTGATTATAATTAATCAATTTCAATCCATGCACTCATTAAATTATAAATAAAATAAATTATAATTTAAATTATACATTTACCTTAATTAAAATTACTCAAACTATATTCATTATATTTTAACAAATTATAATTGAAATTAAACCTTTACTTTAATTATAATTATTCAAATTATAATCACGCATTATATTTTATTAATATAATTCATTACTATTATTTAGCATTTTAAGGTATACCTAACATGTCATCAAATTTAACACATTGGATTAACTTTTCATGATCTAAACAAAGTTGCATAAAACAAAACAAGTTTTCTTTTCTACACAACCCCCGCTAGGTCGGTGGTTCTATACCTTGCAAGGCCCGCCGGGGCGGGTGTGACGCCCCCAAAATAGGTTCAATACTCAACCCATTCTGAGTCGCCAAATACATGGTACAGAATTCAAATACAATCTATTATAACAAACGGTCGTTCAAAATACGACCATTCAAACTATGAGTTTCAATACAAATCGTATATAATACGAAATATAAACATTCAAATTCATTCCTTATTCATTACAATAATTGTCTCACTATTTTATAGAATAGTGAGGACTTCTACATATCTAACTCTGATCATCCCACTGTTCCCCGACTAGTCCCCGCGATATTCTCATTTCCTGAAGAGAACCATAGATGAAAAGGGTGAGCTCAACTAGCTCAGTAAAGAATATTATGACTAAGATAATGAAAAATAAATTATCGTTAGTCTTCAATAAATCTGATAAAATATAATGGACAACAAGTTTTAGATCAATATTCGCAGCGGAAATAACAATTCATTAGAAGAGTTAAGTAGAGAATGAAGTCTACTATCTTCTATGATTTAAAAGTCCATCATTAATATTTTATCCCTGTAACATCAATCAATATACATCTTGAACCAAATATTCATCTTTGCATTATGGGCCAAAGATATTCATTTGTATCACCAGTTGGTCATGTTCATCTCAACACCTGTCCATCTTTGCACTATGGGCCAAAGATATTCATCAGGTAATCATTCATCTTTGCACAACAGGTCAAAGATATTTATCAAGTAATCATTCATCTTTGCACAACAGGCCAAAGATATTCAGTTATATCACCATTTAGAACTGAAGATGATGAAAAACAATACGAATAACGAATCTAGTGAGATAAAAGACAAATATTAGGGATTCATAATTTAGTTTATCCAAGTTCAATAATACTCCGTAATAATCAATTGTGGAGCAAAATTCAAGAATGAAGATCAAAACTTGGATCCAATCAAAGATAAAAAAAATAAAACAAAATTACCGTGAATAGTACCCCATGAATAGTAACTCGACATAAAAAGATAAAAATTTCACAAGAAAATTTAGAAAATTATTCTGGTGAAATGATACTAGATGAAGCGCAAAACTCAAGAAATTTCTGATCATTTCAGAAATTATAGAAGCAATACTTACCGTGGTAAGTTCAGATTTAGAAATATAAAATGAAATATTATTACTTCCAAATATGGAATATGAAAGAAAATAATATTCTTTATGAATATTGAAAGACAATAATCATTTACTTGAAAAATAATATCCCTCACCTTAGTAGAATACTAGATCTGACTAGAATATCGGATATAATGCTGACGAAAACTTGCACTGTTCTCAACACTCAAAGTATCTAAATACTCACAAGAAATACGCTCGATATTATAAAGAGAAAATTTTCTGATTCTAGTTTGATTTTCATTTCTAAATAAGCACCTTATTATAGGAAATATTTAACACACCAGAATTGACAAAATATTACGCAGGTGCACATTTTAATTTGAAAACATTGGAGGCTGCTGGCTGCTACACACATAATTGGACTCAAAAATTAGCATTCTTTCCACACAAGACAAAAGTGGGGCCCATCTATGTTTTTAATAAAAATATTTATTTTCAAAACTTCAATAATTCATAATAAATAGCCCTTTTATCAGAAGAATACAAGTTTTATGTCCTTTTCATAGGAAATTTAATTCTCTACAACTTTGTAGAAAGACGTTTTTCCAAATTCCCAATGAAAAATGGCCGAAATCCACAAACGGGTGATTTTTCACACCAAAATACTGATAAAAATACCTCAGCACTAATTCGTTCTTTTATATCCATAAAAATAAATACTTCCTTATAATATAAATAAATAATTAATTATTCACAAATAATTTTACAGAACTACAATATTGACAACTAGGTCGTTCCCAGGAAAGAGGGGGCCTTCCGATAATAATTTCTCCTTACTGGCGCGCAATTAATCAACCCCTTTCCTAGACAGAACTTTCTTAGACATTGCCAATAATGCTATCTAATAATATTATTCAAATAATATGAATTATGATTTGATAATTTGAAATAATGTGCAATGACAATTATTGAATCAATAATATGAAATATCAACGTAGCAATTATTGATATAAAATATCAACGTAGCAAATATTGAACTAATAAAATATTATTCAATTATTGAATCAATAATATAAAATATTGAACAGTAATTACTGTAACAATAATTGAGTAAGTGCCTTCCTACGTAAGAATCAATAATTCGAAATACTGTGCAATACTGTGTGCTACTGTGCAACAACGCGTATTACTGTATTTTTATCACCGGATATTTCAACAGTTTAACGGTAATAGTTTTATAATTATTTTTATAAAAAAGGTTATTTCTGTCGCTTTCTATATCCGACATTCATTCTACTGTGGGGTCCACCAATGACTGCGCCGTCGTACGAATATTCTCTGACAAAAAAAAATTCCCCGACCAAACGAATATTCCCCGACACAACGAATATTTTATAACCACTTGCTTACTTTGAAATATTTGCACATTTCACCCATAACTCATCACATTTATCAAATCAATACCTTACTATTTCAAAATAATATGTAAAGAAATTTAAATCTATTCATAAAATTTGGGGTCTTACAACCTCCCCTCCTTATGAAATTTCGTCCTCAAAATTGACGTACGTACCTGGTATGTCGAAAAGGTGAGGATACCTCGCTTTCATTTCTGATTTCAATTCCCAGGTCATTTCCTCAATATCATGGTTCCTCCACAAAACTTTAACTTGAGGTATAATCTTTAAGCGTAAGATATGTTCCTTCTTATCCAAGATCTTGACAGGTATCTCCTCATACGTTAAATCTTAGGCTATCTCGTCTGGTTCTAATACAATAATATGGTTTGGGTCTTTCACATATTTACGTAGCATGGATATGTGAAAAACGTTATGAACACGAGACATGCTAGATGGTAAAGCGAGTCTATAAGCCACATTTCCTACTCGGTCAATGATCTCAAATGGACCAATGAATCGTGGATTGAGCTTTCCTCTCTTACCGAATCTCGTAACTCCTTTCCATGGAGCAACACGTAACAACACATGATCCCCAACATTAAATTCCACGTCCTTTCGATGAAGATCTGCATAACTCTTTTGTTGATCTTGTGCGGTTTGTATACGTTGTCGAATCATTTGAATCTTTTCCGTAGTCATACGTACTAACTCTGGTCCCAACAATGTTGCTTCACCCACCTCATCCCAATATACTGGAGAACGACATTTTCGTCCATACAACGCCTCGAATGGAGCTATGCCTATACTTGCCTGATAACTGTTATTGTAGGAGAATTCCACCAATGGTAAGTACTTATCCCAACTCTCTTTGAAGTCTAGAACACAGAGTCTCAATAGATCTTCAAGAGTTTGGATAGTCCTTTCCGATTGCCCGTTCGTTTGAGGATGATATGCAGAACTGAATCATAAATCCGTGCCCATAGCTTTCTGTAAACTGATCCAAAATCATGAAGTAAATCTAGCATCACGATCCGAAACTATGGATACTGGCATGCCATGTAATCTCACAATCTCATTCACGTACATACGAGCAAGACGTTCAAGGAAATAAGTCTCTCGTATAGGCAAGAAATGAGCAGACTTGGTTAATCTATCGACAATAACCCAAATTGCATCTATGCCTTGAGAAACCTTGGGAAGACCCGTAACGAAATCCATGGTAATGTGTTCCCACTTCCACTTTGGAATCTCAAGTGGTTGCAATGGACCCTTTGGCACTTGAGGCTCCGCCTTGACACATTGACACATTAAACACCTCGAGATGAACTCCGCAATCTCTCTCTTCATATTGCTCCATCAAAATGTATGTCGAAGATCACGATACATTTTGGTACTTCCAGGATGGATTGCAACGGTGTGTTGTGTGCCTCCATCATGATTCTATACTTCAAATCAGAATCATCAGGAACACAAAGTCTGGAGTTGACTCGAAGTATTCCTTCTTCATCAATCCTTACTTTTGGAATAGCACCTTCTTACACCTTCTTCCTCATATTCATCAGCTCCGGGTCTATAGCTTGAGCAGCTTTAACTTTATCAATCAAAGCTGGTTCTACGCGTATACTTGACATCATCGCATAGGTCCTTGGAGTCTTAAACTCTATCTCCATCCTTTATAAGTCACACAAAATGGATCTTTGTGTTGACAGCATCACACTCATTCCCTCATATGATCTTCTACTCAACGCGTCAGCTACCACGTTTGCTTTACCAGGATGGTATTGGATGGTATGGTCGTAATCTTTTAATAGCTCAAGCCAACGTCATTGCCGCATGTTGAGTTCCTTCTGGGTGAAGAAATACTTGAGGCTCTTATGATCCGTATATATCTCCACTTTCTCCCCATACAGGCAGTGTCCAACTCTAGATCATGAGTAGGATAATTCCTCTTATATTCTTTGAGTTATCGCGAGGCATAGGCTATAACTTTCCCATGTTGTATGAGAACACATCCTAACCCTTTGCCCGAAGCATCGCTGTAAATGACAAATCCATCCGAACAAGATGGAATCGTCAGAACAGGTGCCAATATGAGTCTCCTCTTGAGCTCTTGAAAGCTCTTCTCGCATTCCTCGTTCCATATGAATTGTGTATCTTTTCGAGTCAGCTGAGTTAATGGAGTAGCGATTCGAGAAAATTCTTCCACGAATCTCCGATAATAACCAGCTAAGCCCAGAAAGCTACGCACTTCGGTCACCGACTTAGGTTGCTCCCAACTTTGTATTGCTTCAATCTTCGCCGAGTCAACAGATACTCTACGTTTTGATACCACGTGCCCAAGGAATGCTACTTTCTCAAGCCAAAACTCGCATTTCTTCAACTTGGTATAAAGTTTGTTATCACGAAGCCTTTGAAGTACCAGCTTCAAATGGTGCTCATGATCTTCACGACTTTTGGAATAGATAAGGATGTCATCAATAAAGACAACCATGAACTGATCCAAATATTCTTTGAATACACTATTCATCATATCCATAAAAGCAGCAGGAGCATTAGTCAATCCGAAAGACATGACTAAGAATTCATAATGCCCGTATCGAGTTCTGAAAGCAGTCTTTGGAATATCTTCAGTTTTAATCTTTAACTGATGATATCCATAACGAAGATCATTTTTTGAAAAGAATTGTGCACCTTGCAACTGGTCGAGCAGGTCATCAATACGAGGTAATGGATACCTATTCTTGATGGTGACATGCTTCAACTCCCGATAGTCAATACAAAGTCGCATACTCCCGTCTTTCTTCTTTACGAATAAAACAGGAGCACCCCAAGGAGATGTACTATGACGAATAAAACTGATGTCCAACAACTCCTTTAGTTGGACCTTTAACTCCTGAAGTTTAATAAGAGCCATTCGATATGGGGTTTTAGAGATGGGTTTTGTACCGGGTTCAAGATCAATAAAGAATTCAACTTCATGTTCTGGGGGTAGACCGCGAAGTTCTTTGGGAAATACATCAGGAAACTCATTAACAACAGAAATATCATTCAAACCTAATGTATTCTGGTTTAGATCAGTGACATTGGCTAAGAAAGCTTGACATCCATTTTTTAATAAACGAATAGCTTTATGACTTGAAATGACATTGATTGATTTTAGTGGTTTGGTTGTTTGGATTCGCACAACAGGTTGGTTAGGAATATGAAAACTAACAACCTTACGAAAATAGTCAATTTTGGCATGATAAATGGTTAACCGGTCAATTCCTAAAATCACGTCAAATGCAAGTATTTTCAAAGATATAAAATCAACAGGTAGGGTGAGGGTACCAATTTGAATCAAGCAAAATTTGTAAACTGTCGATGTAACGAAGGTTTCTCCAAACAAAGTTTCAACAGATAAGTCAAAGTCTAATTTCTCAGAAGTCAAGTTCAAACGTTGAGCACAAGTAGGTGAAATAAACGAATGGGTAGCACCGGTATCTAATAAGGTATAGACTTCGCAAGAGTTTATGATTAGCTTACCCATAATAACCTCATTCTGGTTCCTCACTTGTTGGGCAGTTACGACAAAAGCTCTTCCAGGAACCACTGACTTTGACTTGTCAGGGACAGCCTTTGGAGTCACCATCCCTGCTGCACTTGGTTTCGCTATAGGACACACTCGAGCTATGTGCCCATCCTTTCCACAGTTATAACACACCTTAGATTGCTGTGTGAAGTTGGGGCTGATGTGTCCCTCTTGCCCGCATTTATAGCATACGACTGCAGTCATTCTCCTCCCCTAGAAACAGTTGATGCTGGTGGTGCTGTCGACGTTTTTACGTTCTCATTGTTGTACCTTCTCTTCTTGAAATCTCCCCCCGACTCACTTCTTCTATTATCATGGCCATGATTACCACCAGAGTGTTACCGCTTCTGTCATGATACTTTCTTCCTTACTGGTTGTCATTGTTCCGATGACTGCTGCCACCTATACGACCTTGGTTGTTGTCCCTTGGTTGAACATAATCATTATCTCATTCTAACAATTGGGCCCTGTAGTGACATCCGAATATAGAGAAAATTTGTGAGAAATGAGGTATTGACGAATTTCTGGTTTCAAACCTCTCAGAAACATCTGCGTCATACGTTCCTCATTCTCCACCAAATGAGGTGCAAACCGGGATAACTCCGCGAACTTAGCCTCGTACTGGGACACCGTCATGTTGTTCTGTTCCAGTCTGATAAACTCTACCTCTTTCATGTGACGAATACTTTCTAGAAAGTACTTGTCATTGAACAGTTTCTGGAACACCTCCCAAGACATCTTGAGTGCGGCAGGCTGGGTACGCTTCACAGATTCCCACTAATAATCTGCCTCTCCACATAACATAAATGTGGCCAATAGAACCTTCTGTTCCTCCGTGCATCCCAAGACATCAAATATCTTGGTAATTTGTTTAACCCACGTTTTCGCCTTGATTGGATCTGACTTTCCCAAAAATTCTGGTGGTCCCAACTCTTTGAACTGCTTGGCAGTGACAAGCCGCGAGTTGTTATTATTTCCACCTGTATTATGAACACGAATCTCCCACGTCTAGTTTTGCATGAACTGCAAAAAGCTTCTAAACATCCCGTCATTTATCATTTCTTCGGTAGGGTTGTTTACAGGAGAATTGTTGCCTTCCTGTTGCACGTTCTCTTGGTTGGTGCTTAAAGGTGTCTCAACGGTCTCATTCACTCCATTGTTTAGATTTTTAGCTGCCATTCTCAAAAACTGCCACAAAACAAGGGTTAATCAAACAAATTAAAATATCATATATTAACCCTATGTTCCAACCGACCAATTAAATAACAATTAAACTTAGGTAAGACACACTAGCGAAGGTTTTACTCGTCTCTCCTCTCCTAGTTCTATTCCCAGATCTCCGCCAGAGATCATATCCCTAAGTTCTGATACCAACTGTGATGCCCCCAAAATAGGTTCAATACTCAACCCATTCTGAGTCGCCAAATACATGGTACAGAATTCAAATATAAGCTATTATAACAAACGGTCGTTCAAAATACGACCATTCAAACTGTGAGTTTCAATACAAATCGTATATAATACGAAATATAAAATTTCAAATTCATTCCTTATTCATTACAATAATTGTCTCACTATTTTATAGAATAGTGAGGACTTCTACAGATCTAACTCTGATCATCACACTGTTCCCCGACTAGTCCCCGCGTTATTCTCATTTCCTGAAGAGAACCATAGATGAAAAGGGTGAGCTCAACTTGCCTAGTAAAGAATATTATGACTAAGATAATGAAAAACAAATTATCGTTAGCCTTCAATAAATCAGATAAAATATAATGGAAAACAAGTATTAGATCAATATTCACAGCGAAAATAACAATTCATTAGAAGAGTTAAGTAGAGAATGAAGTATACTATCCTCTATGATTTAAAAGTCCATCATTAATATTTTATTCCTGTAACATCAATCAATATACATCTCGAACTAAATATTCATCTTTGCACTACGGGCCAAAGATATTCATTTGTATCACCAGTTGGTCATGTTCATCTCAACACCTGTCCATTTTTGCACTATGGGCCAAAGATATTCATCAAGTAATCATTCATCTTTGCACAACAGGCCAAAGATATTCATCAAGTAATCATTCATCTTTGCATAACAGGCCAAAGATATTCAGTTATATCACCATTTAGGACTGAGAATGATAAAAAATAATACGAATAACGAATTTAGTGAGATAAAGGACAAATATTAGGGATTCGTAATTTAGTTTATCCAAGTTCAATAATACTCCGTAATAATCAATTGTGGAGCAAAATTCAAGAATGAAGATCAAAACTTGGATCCAATCAAAGATAAAAAAAAATTACCGTGAATAGTAACTCATGAATAGTAACTCGACATGAAAAGATAAAAATTTCACGAGAAAGTTCAAAAAATTATTCCGGTGAAATGATACTAGATGAAGCGCAAAACTCAAGAAATTTCTAATCATTTCAGGAATTATAGAAGCAATACTTACTTGTGGTAAGTTCAAATTTAGGAATATGAAATGAAATATCATTACTTCCAAATATGGAATATGAAATAAAATAATATTCTTTATGAATATTAAAAGACAATAACATCATTTACTCGAAAAATAATATCCCTTACCTTAGTAGAATACTAGATCTGACTGAAATATCGAATATAATGCTGACGAAAACTTGCACTGTTCTCAACACTCAAAGTATTTAAATACTCACAAAAAATACGCTCGATATTATAGATTGAAATTTTTTTTATTCTGGTGTGATTTTAATTTCTAACTAAGCACCCTATTATAGGAAATACTTAACACACCAGAATTGACAAAATATTACGCAGGTGTACATTTTGATTTGAAAACATTAGAGGCTGCTGGCTGCTACACACATAATTGGACTCAAAAATCAGCATTTTTTCCACATAAGACAAAAGTGGGGCCCACTCATGTTTTTAATAAAAATATTTACTTCTAAAATTTCAATAATTCATAATAAATAGCCCTTTTATCAAAAAAATATAAGTTTTATGTCCTTTTTATAGGAAATTTAATTCTCTACAACTTTGTAGAAGGAAGTTTTTTCAAATTCCCAACGAAAAAAGGCCGAAATCCACAAACGGGTGATTTTCCACACCAAAATACTGATAAAAACACCTCAGCACTAATTCGTTCTTTTATATCCGCATAAAAAAAAATTCTTATCATATAAATCAATAATTAATTATTCACAAATAATTTTACAGAACTATAATATTGACAACCAGATCGTTCCCAGGAAAAAGTGGGCCTTCCGATAATGATTTCTCCTTACTAGCGCGCAATTAATCAACCCCTTTTCTACACAGAACTTCCTTAGACATTGCCAATAATGCTATCTAATAATATTATTCAAATAATATGAATTATTGATTTGATAATTTGAAATAATGTGCAATGACAATTATTGAATCAATAATATGAAATATCAACGTAGCAATTATTGATATAAAATATCAACGTAGCAAATATTGAATTAATAAAATATTATTCAATTATTGAATCAATAATATAAAAAATTAAACAGTAATTACTGTAACAATAATTGAGTAAGTGCCTTCCTACGTAAGAATTAATAATTCAAAATACTATTCAATACCGTGTGCTACTGTGCAACAACGCGTATTACTGTATTTTTATCACTGGGGATTTCAACAGTTTAACGGTAACAATTTTACCGTTATTTTTATAAAAAGGTTATTTCTATCGCTTTTTATATCCGACATTCATTCCGTTATGGGGTCCACCAAGTACTGCGCCGTCGTACGAATATTCTCCGACAAAAAGAATATCCCTCGTCCAGACGAATATTTTTCGACACAAGGAATATTTTACAACCACTTGCTTTTTTTGAAATATTTGTATATTTCACCCATAACTCATCACGTTTATCAAATCAACACCTTAGTATTTCAAAATAATATGTAAAGAAATTTAAATCTTTATTCATAAAATTTGGGTTCTTACAGCGGGCCCCCTGCAGCGGCTCAATTTTGGTTCCCGAATTGTGCAGAGAAAAAGCCAATTTAGCTTGATTCTTTACACCAAATTCTGATTCCAGTCAACATAATTCATATCAATTTTATAGAAAACATAAATTCTAAGTTTCTAACATGTTTTAATATTTTTAATCATCAAAACACATAATCAAAACTCTTAATTTTGAAATTTTGTATAAAAACTATTTTTCAGTATTCTTGATAAAATTGAACACTGAAAGTTTATTTCTCAATCAAAACACACAATTCAAATCACATTGAATCCGTTTATAAACATGTTATCATTATCTAACATCAATTTACCCAATGATTATCAATCAAACACAAATTTTAAACGCAATTATATCAAATATTATATATTCTTTAACCTGTTCAGTTTCTTTATACTTCATAATTCACTATCTCATAAGTATTCGGTTATCACATTCACCTATTCTTCTAAGAATTTCGTCCTCGAAATTTTTATTCATTAATCTATCAAAATAAATTTCACGTTAATCTTTATTCACTGAAATGTTGCGTTCCACAACTACTTCTTTCTAAGAAATATCCTTCTTGACACATTCTTCTCCAGAATAATAAGAACTTTCTATAATTGCTCAATAACTGGGAAGCGATATAAATAACTCAGGAATTTAAAAGATTCTGAAAATCATGCTGAGGGGTCATAATACCTTGAACTCATCTCTAGGTTTAACAGTGCTTCACCCCCGATACTTCACACTATAAACCGCTCTAACAAAATATTTAACAATCACACAGACTGTAAACATCCTGCATCGGTGCTCTAGGTGATCAGACTATCGCACCACTATGTCGTGCACAAACGTAGTACATCGTAACGACTATATGCGTTAAACTCAGAACTATTATCTCCGATAACATTTTCCCTTTTATAGGCTTATTCACCTCAGCTTCTTAACATCTGAATCTGTACCAAAATAATTCGGTTTGGCATAGTTTGACCAAGAACGCTCGAATTTCATAAATATTTTTCCATACTTGTCTAGCTGAATCAAGTAGCATAGACTTCTAGTAACAATTCGGACATCAATCAATATATATATATATATATATATATATATATATTTACCAACTCAATAAAATATTTTTTTTATATAGTATAAGGAAACTAAAAATAAATAAATTTTTCTACAATATCCTGATATCGTACCGTAGTAATAGTGAGTTGAGGATTTCGTCATTATATGACGTCGTCATACTACATCATACTATATTGGGCTGACGATCCTACGATCACATCCAACACTAGGTTTAACCGCATTGATGACTTCCTCGATTATTATTCCTACATCATATCAAATGATGCATATAATATATAAAATACATTTTGAAAATTTTAAATCATTTTTGTCTAGCTGAAGCAATTAGCATAGACATGTGAATAATAGTACTATTTTAAAAATCCATTGGTTCCATCATTTGATCCAATGTTTTTCAAGAAAACAGAAGTGCAACATCGGCACGAAGTCAAAAAATTTCGAAAATCTAGCAAAGCTAGGAGATTTAGAATATAAAAATTTTCTCCATCAATTTAAATCTTTATTCCACTGTTTCATTTCTTAATCATTCTATCAATTCTTCAACAACATCAATGCTTTCTATGCCATAACCTTTCTATACCCAGTATAGTTCATCAAACTTACCACACTTTGGAAGTTCAGGAACTTGCCACAACAATATGAGTTTAAGAACTTATCCTAGCAATACGTAGTCCAAGAACCTATCAAGGACTGTTCATATGCTTAGGGGTTCAAAAATATACATACGACTATGAGTCACGAACTTACCATAAGTATGAGTTTTAAGAACTCGAACCTAATCTTAATATCATCTAATCTAATCTCTATTGTTTCTAACTATCAAATATACATATGAGAAAAGACTCGCATTCTAGCCATATATATATATATCGATAGCGCGACACCAGCATTCCAATAATTATCAATATGATAAACCAAGTGTTGGCACAAAACCCCTGCCCATACAAAGGTTTGTACAACTCAGCCACCACATGAGTTCTCAGTTAAAATCCCACTTAACTTTATCTTACTCTTCTCTTGTTCTTTGCTCGATACAGATTTTTCTGTATCTCATCATTTATAACTCCTCGTGAGTTTATCTCGTACTATATCATAGTACATTCTCGTTATAGCATCAAACTATAACTATTCAATCATTACAGACCATCTGTCTTTACAACTTTAAAAGATCACGTTGTGATATTATTCTAGAATCATCTCCCTTATGATTCTTTTTTTATCTCATGATCGTTTTGTTTTACAATCTTCTTATCTTTACCTATCATCATGTCATATCATGATTCCATTATGCTTTTAATCTTATAGACTTTGTCTATTCATCATTATTCGTCATCCTTATTATTGGAGTTAGGCAACTCCTTATTCTTATCTTTATCTCTCTCCAAGATTCATCTTTGAATCTTTTTGTTCATTTAACAACTCTTCCTTTAAGAATTTCTAATTTCATTCATGTTACTCAATATTTTATTCGAGTTTACTCCTCGTTATTCTCATATTCTTCTTATAACATTTCTAGGACTTAACTCTTCCTATACTTCTACGTATGTGAAAAGAATCACATTTTTATCATACGTAACTTAAACTTAACTTCTTATAACCCAAGGTCATAGCCTAAGGTACTCTTACCTAAGGTGTATAACCTATCAGCTCTGATACCAACTGTAACGATCCCAAAATTCATACAAAATAATTCTCATTCTCGATCGTTAACAATACAATTTTATTCCAACTTTACATCATTATTTGATATTAAAATCACTAAAAATACGGAATATTTAAAACTTTTAAATAATTCCTTCTTTATTGCCCTAAATCTCAACCTTTATCATTACATGTCTGATTCAAATTTATTTCGTGAATCGCTACATCGAAGTTACTATATAAAGTCTTACATCACAAAGCAATATTCACTATACATCGGATAACTCAACTTTACAACTCAACAATTATGTTACAATCAAAATATTAAATGCATTTCTCATTTAACATAAGTAATCTTCTTGAATATTGATCTCTATAATTCAAATAGCACGTATCATTACCTTGAAACATTGACCTGGAAAAATAGTTTTTTGCAAGAGTGAGCTCGACAGCTCAGCAAGATCTAACAGCTTTCATGCATCACATAGCACATAAATAACATGCTCATCCTATACATCATAATCATTAGACTAACATATCATGCATGCTTCAATTCATATAACAAGTAAAAAGATTGAGTTCCTTACTCAATCAATATTCTTTACTCAATTAACGTAGTCATAAATTGACTTTAACGTTTCATGCATATAACATATATAACATATCATGCTCTTTGCAATATAATTTAAAACAGTTCATCATCAAGTTCACATAGAAAATAAGAACTGAAAGACTTGCCTGGGTCGTAGATTACTAATTAACGAAAAACAGCTTATAATAATCCGCACTTCATGAATCCTACACAACGTATTACCAAACGCATCAATTATTAGTCACCTAGCAATGCTTAGCAAACGTCTAAGTAATTTCTACTTTACACTTCTTAATTCTCTTCCATTTATTTGTTTAACACACACTGTCAAACTTATGTGTAAAATTAATAATATAAATTATTTATCACATAACTAATTCTCATAATTAGTTAACCCATTTAGGTTAACTCATTCCTCTTTAACTAATAGGTTTAACAATTAGTTATCACATAGTTAATCACATCACATGATCATATTACATCTTCACATAATTAATCAACTAATAATTAAATTATAATTAAACAAATTATAATTTAAATTACACATCCTCAATTATAATTAATCGAATTATAATTGCAATTTATATTAATTAAACAAATTATAATTTAAATTAAACATTTATTAATCAAACTCCATTTATGCATTTATATTAATTAAATTATAATTAAACCAATTATAATTTAAATTAAACAATTACTTTGATTATAATTAATCAATTTCAATCCATGCACTCATTAAATTATAAATAAAATGAATTATAATTTAAATTACACATTTACCTTAATTAAAATTACTCAAACTATATTCATTATATTTTAACAAATTATAATTGAAATTAAACCTTTACTTTAATTATAAATATTCAAATTATAATCACGCATTATATTTTATTAATATAATTCATTACTATTATTTAGCATTTTAAGGTATACATTTTCATGATCTAAACAAGGTTGCATAAAACAAACCAAGTTTTCTTTTCTGCACACCCCCCGCCGGGGCGGTGGTTCTATACCTTGCAAGGCCCGCCGGGGTAGGCCCCCTACAGCGGCTCAATTTTGATTCGCGAACTGTGCAGAGAAAAAGCCAATTTGGCTTGATTCTCCACACCAAATTTCAATTCCAGTCAACATAATTCATATCAATTTTATAGAAAACATAAATTCTAAGTTTCTAACATGTTTTAATATATTTAATCATCAAAACACATAATCAAAACTCTGAATTTTGAAATTTTTGTATAAAAACTATTTTCCAGTGTTCTTGATAAAATTGAACACTGAAAGTTTATTTCTCAATCAAAACACACAATTCAAATAACATTGAATCCGTTTATAAACATGTTATCATTATCTAACATCAATTTACCCAATGATTATCAATCAAACACAAATTTTGATTTTCAAAGACCAATTAACAAAAACTTATTTCATTATAACTTTTTGATGAACATGAATTCTTCATGTTCATCATATACACATGAATTAAACATCCTAACTAAACATACAAATCAATTGTAAGCATATATAAATATAATTTATACATGAATTTCATGTTTATCTATATTTCCATGAAAACTTATTTTCATAGAGAACAAGAACATGAATAACAACAAACATGGTTTTTGAAATATAAGGGTTAGAATTATACCCTTGATGCTTAGTGAGGAAAATGATCATGAGGTTTAACAAGGACTTTTTCTCAAAGCCTTCCTCCTTTCATCTTCTTCTTCTCTCTTCTTTTCTCTCTAACTTTTTTTTTCTTTCTCTGTATTTTTCTCTTCTTATTTTAACACTGATAAAACTCTAACTCTTTTGTAATTCTAACTAACGTAATATAATATACATATATTATACATATAAAACATAAATATAAGATATATAACTTCCACTACATAATGGCCTTTATTAAATATAATAAGTACCATTAATATATAAGTTACAATTTGAATTTTAAAAGCATAAGGCTTGTTTGGCAAAATAGCTTATTTTTTTAAAAAGGTTTTTAGTAGTTAAGGCCCCCGTTTGGCAAAACGGATTTAAAACAGTGCAAGGGCCTTGTTTGGAAAAACGGTTTAAAAAACTCTTTTAATTCTTTTAATAAATCATTTAACACATATTTTTAATGTTACACTTTAATTAATTAAATCTTAACATTTTAATTTAATTAATTAAAAGTTAACATCAATTAATCCTATAAAAATTGTCACATAACAATTATAATTACTCGCTAATTATAATTTCATGGAACAATTATCACATAACTTCATCGAATTTAATTATCCCAATTAAATTAGAACTATAACATAAAATCATTACATATTAATTATTAAATATTTTTTTAATTAATATATTACACTTAATTAAATTACTACATAACCAACATATAATTATTCATTTAACTCAATAAATAAATCAATTAAAATATTTATTTATTTCAATAAATATTAAAATTAATATATAAAATTCTCTTCACACCAAATCACATATTTCACAATATATAACACATATACACATATATGTACTCGAACATCTTAAAATAAAAGTTTTATTTATTAAATTCTCATTTATTAATTCTGAAAAATCCGGATTGTCACACATTCTCCTTCTCATTCACGGTTTTGAAAAAAAAGAAAGAGAACAAGCTTGTGAATTAAGCTTGTAATAATAACCTTGTTAATTAAGAATTAATCCAATTTTTGCTTAATTAACTTATTAAATCAATTATTCCATTAAAA
Organism: Panax stipuleanatus; assembly: GCA_020205555.1. Classification (NCBI taxonomy): domain Eukaryota; kingdom Viridiplantae; phylum Streptophyta; class Magnoliopsida; order Apiales; family Araliaceae; genus Panax; species Panax stipuleanatus. The sequence goes on from CM035119.1 coordinate 52,923,187, forward strand.
CTTTTGTTAAATAATTTAATTACCCAACCTTAGTAACTTAATCAAATTAAATAAGTTACTACATAAACCTCCAAAAAATGTCTTACCCTCTTGGAAAAATATAATTTATATAAATCATCTTTGATATATAAATTATATAAAACATAACATAACAAACATAAATTATATATGTAATACCCGAGAATTTTCATATATTATTAAATAAATATATTAATGGAAATGAGAATTTATTTGAATATAAATGATTTTGTGTTATGAGATGAATTAATTCAAGTATATATAATTGAATAATTATAATAATTGAGAAATTGGTGGAGTTTGTGATAAACTCGTTGATTGCCTTGTGTGGCACAGTGACGTAATATAAGAATGATTATATTAATTTAAGCGAATAATTAATCTATATTAATTGTTAATCGAAGAATATTAATTAACTGTTATAAAATACTAATGAGGATTGATTAATAATATGTGATTATTATTGCAAGAAACATAATAATAATGAGCAACGTGTTTATAAATATAATAAGATTTATATCAAAGTGATAGTTAATCATATAAAGGTTAATTAAATTGTTATGGAGGTTAACAATTTATATTGATTGATGTAGGATGTGTATATTATTAATTAATATTCAATTTATAAGATGAGAAATTATATGTGCAAGCATGCGAATTAAATGTATAGTAACTATATGTTATGATATGTGTAGGTGACAAATGATGTGTGCATATACATTAAAATAATGTATCATGGATCTATTATAAATAATTGTTGAGTAATACAATTTAATAATATATGATATAATGTAATGTGGTAGTATCCGATTGTATTATATCGGTAATATAAAATGTACATAGATTATATGTATTCAAATTGCATTTATTACATTATGGGGAGAACATTGTAATTATAACCTAAGAGTACATATAATATATAACATAAGTGTAGCATATAGTCCATTTGTAAGAATGCTGAGATTTGCTTGGCTTGTTCCAATATAATAGTCACTCTCCTTTCCCTCATTCACGTGCACAGCCATTATGGCCTAAGCCTATTGCTTCTCCTTAAACTCAGTAAATTTCCATAGCCTTGTAGCAATGATGAGCAAGGGAGTGGTTTTAATGATGGATTCTAACAACTAAATACCTACCATTCTATAACCTTCATGCAATTTGACAATCCGTTAGTTTGATTTGGGAGTTAGAAGCTTGGACTGTGTATTCATTCTTCTATATAAAGGAACTCCCTGCACCTTCATTTCATTGCTGAAATATTTCTAAGAGAAGAGAGTATACTGTGATTGTCTATTTAGTTCAGAAGGAATTTCTATAGTAGCATCAGCAAGCTTACTCCATAACAGAGGTATAAATCCTCTTCGTGTCTTCATTTTCATTTTCTGTCAAAAGAACTCCATTGTTGTTCTCTGAGTTTTGTTGAAATTCTTGATTATGCCAAATTGGTTCATGATTGGTTTGTAGAACCCTTATATTGTTGTTATATGAACATACACACATGATGGAACCACTGAATAGTCTTTCATTTCCATTGTTCCTCTTCAATTTCTGTAAATACATGAAATTCGTAAATTAGTTAAATTTCATGAAATTGGGAATTGATAATTGCTATTGACTGTTATATAAGCATATATGTATGTGTTAGTAAGTTAAACAAGTCTAATGTCTGGGTATGTTGAAATCGATGAAATGAGAGGTTTTGGGTCGGTTTTCGCTGCAGTCTGAACCGTAGAAAACTGCCTCGACGCCGCAGCCCGCGCCGCAGCGCCACACGCGCCGCACGCAGCGCCACTCGCGCCGCAGCGCCAGTATTAAGCTACTGTTGCCGCGCCGCAGCGCCAGCCTCTGTGTTCAGTTTTCTGCATTCTGCAACAAAACTGTTATGTACCAATTATTTGATTTTTGTTTAAACAAGCATGGGAGCATGATTAATACATATATATAAACCTAATGAGGCAATGTAAGCATGTTTTAGTATATTAGCATGCATGGTTAACCAAACGACACATAGTTTGGAAACGAATTTAAAGTTTCATAAACGACGTTAACATATATGAATCATGTATACATTCTGACTTTTCGAGCATGTTTATAGGGCCTTGAAATACATGAAAAGCATGTTAACTTACATATGTAGGTTTCATAAGGAAGCATGAACATGATAGACCTTATTAATGAACTATACTAACAAAGTATAAGCTTTGAACGTGAACGTTGGTATGTTATGACGAGAATTAGAATTTGGCATTTATGGACACATGTGATAGTACTCTTAGACTCATTCATGTGTCATGCATGTATATATACCATGATTAGTTGCCGTGATTAAAGTTTAGCATGAACAAAGCATGTTTTCAAGATAATAACAATGCTAGCTACATATATGCAATACGAGTACTCATGAGCATGACTAATACAAGTTATATGAATATCTTATGTGTTTAAAAGCAATTATGTTAGACCATATGAGTTCGTGTCCTTGAATGGCTTTAAGTATTAACTTAAGAACCTATACCATGTACGATTGGATTTGGAAAAGTTATACAAGCATGAAAGTATCCTTTAAATATGAATACATGCTACGCGATATTATATGATGTTACTTGAACCCGATTTTGACGGTTAACTTAAGGAGATGCCGTAACTTGCTAAAATGAAATATATTTAGTATTGATTGTGGTCTTATGTGATATTAATAATATGCAAGCATGTTTGCTAATTGTTGAGATCTTATATAATATGAGAATGCGTTTAAACTCTAAAGAAGGAACGTTAAGGATAGAAATTATATTCTATATAACTGTGTAGCTAGGTAAAACTTAGCTTATGTGTTGATCGTATATTCAAAGAGAAAATGTGAAGTTAAATTATATGACTAATGAATATCATATATATACGTAACTGTATTACGATAGGAATTCGAAAGTGTTGATTGCTTTTCGTGGATAAACTACGCTAAAGGCAAGTTCTCTTACTTACACTCTTTTAAAGTGCAAGTATCCTAACCGATGCATTTACTTTATGCAAGGAAATCTATGATTGTGAAAGTTTCCTAACTTATACTCTTTTACTATGCAAGTATCCTATCTTGTGTATTGCGAACTAGTTTCCTATTTAATCGGTTAAATCGAATTAGCATACTTGAACTCTTATTTCATTAAAGCTATTATTCATGTTGAACTTAGTATTGTTCTTGAATATTGTGAAAGTGTCTATGTCATTTGATTCGGCTGGACTTATGTTATTGAAAAGCAACCCAAACTAATTGATTGGTGCGGGATCTTGTATTTGACTGAGAAGAACAACCTTCTTTGAAGGGAATATATAATTGTCGGAGAACCGACGTGCACACTTGAGTATGGTTGATTGTTATGCATAACAAGGGTACTTTAGGCTGATCACCTGTTGTACCTGTTTTTGTTGGATTTTCAGTTTATTACTGTCAATTCTAGTAGAAGTTCATAGTCCGTAGTGACTACTCAGTATTCAATTATTTGAGATCTTGAATTGACTTATTATTGAATCATATTGATATTATCCTGTCCTTAGCGACTGATATTGAGAACTGTTGATATTCTTGTTATTCTTGAACTATCAAATCTTGTTATACCATTTCGAGAATTGAGAATCTTATTACTCACCCTTATTGTATATTACTTGCTGGGCAATTTGTGCTTATTCTTGCTTTCCCTAAAACATTTCAGTTAAGGCAGAGCATGGTGAACCTTCGAGCGTTGATAAGGGCAAGGGCAAAGCTACCAACTAGCTTATGTCTGTTATGTTTTAAATATATTAATATTGTATGAAGATGATGTAGTAAGACTGGATTTGATTATGTTTAAGCTTAAGTTAGATTATGTAATAAGTCGTTAACTGATATTATTATGTAATCTATTAAGTACTGTAGGTTGCGAGACTTGGGGGAATAATTATAATAAATCATTGTAAATTATTCTAGAATAGATTTTCCGCTGTGATCGTATGATATTTAATTATTATTATTGTGATGTATTACCATGAGCACGTGATGAACCGAATTCGAGAGACCAAGTGGCGGTCCTGGAATTTGGGGGCGTCACAATATATTTATTTTATAATTGCAAAATAAATATGGTACACATACTTCCTCATGCAAATACAATTATTTATCTCCTCAAGATATTATTATAAATATAATATCCTTATCTCATTAACATAAATTCAATTAATAATTTATTTACTATATTATTATAAATATAGTATCCTTTCTGTCTTAAAATAATTCATTTAAGAATTTGTTCTAATACCCTTGGGTAAAATATATGTAAATATTATATACTTGAACCTCCTCCTTTAATTCATCATACAAATTGTTCACAACAATTTGTATTTCCTCGCATAATAAACATATAAATAATATATATTTATTACCTTGCAAGTAATTCATGTAACACACATGTACCCACATCACATATAGAAAATAAATAATAATTTTATTCTCTCTTATTATAAATTATTTATATCTATTTATTTACATATATAATTAAAATAATATTCTCCCTTTATTAAAATAATTCAATGATAGAATTTATGTTAATATCCTTTATTCAAAGTATACCATAATATTTGTATACTTAAACTAATTATTTTCTTCTCCCTTCTCTAAATTATTTTCAACAATTTAACTGCAATCAATATAATAATATATTCATTACATTAAAACATGCATACATTACACTCAATAATGTAATATATGATTTCTGTTATATAATCATAGTTATACATTAAGTATATTTAATGCCACCCATTATCATATTAAAATATTTTAATATTATAAATTATTTTAATTTACTCATCTCATTTCCTTTAATAAATTACTCCCACCATTTATTTATATATAATAAATATATACTACTAATGTATTTATTATACACAAAATCACATATTGCATAACACATATGTACTTATGCAATATAATATCACACAACATATCTGTAGACACTCAAAATTTTGCATTCTTGTTACTAACCGTGCAGGAAGGTATAACTGTCTTTTACCTCCCGGCGACAACCCCGAGATGTCAACTCAGCCTCGGTTTCAACACCAAAATGTCAACTCAGTCCCGATCTCAATACCGGGAAGTCAACTCAGCGCCGATCTCAATACCGAGATGTCAACTCAGCCCCGGTCTCAATACCGGGATGTCAACTCAGCCCCGGTCTCAATACCGGAATGTCAACTCAGCCCCAGTCTCAATACCGAGATGTTAACTCAGCCCCGGTCTCAATACCGGGATGTCAACTCAGCCTAGGTCTCAATATCGGGATGTCAACTCAGCCCTGGTCTCAATACCAGGATGTCAGCTCATCCCCGATCTCAATACCAGGATGTCAAGTTAACCCCGATCACAACCCGGGAGGTACAGTAAACCCGATAACAACACCGGGAGATTCAGTTCAGGTCCGGTCACAATCCGGGAGGTCAGGTCAAGCCCCGGTCACAACCCGGGAGGCCAAATTAACTTCAGAGATAACCCCGAAGCATCACATCATCCCCAGAGACAACCCTAGGAAACCAAGTCAACCTCAGAGACAACCTTGAGGACAAACAGAATCGACTGTGATCTAAACCTTGGAGACAACCCCAGGAAAATAATCGGAGACCGTGCCAGTATAGGAGACAACCCTTGGAGGGACAAAATGATTATTTTACCAACTTAAATCCAATCTAGTCAAAATCAAGCCGAATTGATGCCATAAGGGTCAGAAAGAATCATAACATTGATCCCGAGTGAAAACATCATAATACAGCTTAACGGATAAACTGCGAAGAAACGAAGATCCGGTTATGAAGCCGTCTTCTTGGACTCGAAAAAGGTTTAGTCCCATGTCATTGTGACGCTCTCGATGAGGGCTTTTCAGAAATGTATAACACGCCTCAAACTGACGCTCCGATCAAAAGTTAGAAAGTTTTAAACTTGACATCGCGTTGCTTGGAGTGCACGTACTTTGAGACAACGGACCCCACCGGATGGGCCCTGCCACGTGGAGCCGTAGGTAGACCCGCGGCTGCCGCGGGTAGGACCTCTTCGATTGGCTCTTTAAATACAAGTGCACCCCCAAGCCAAAAAATAGAAAACGCTCTGAAACTCCACCCATTTCGTTTCCTAGCCCGACTTCTAGTACTCCAAACCCAGATTTTATTACTCTAACACGTAGGTATACTCATATACTACCACATATAAAAAATTGAACAGTGGAAACGTCCGTTTGAAGCCTACCAAGTGGCAAAAAGCTAGTGTAGCAGTCCATTGTAAGTATTTTTACGATCAGGAAGTTCCTACTACTTCATTGTACATTTATACACGTACACGTTAAGTTTCGTTTTTTGATTTTGCCCGGAACTTAATTTCGTGGCTGTTTTGGCGTAATTTTTAGTACATTTTAGTACATTTACGCGTTTTCTTGCATTTGCACAGCCCGGATCGACGATCCGCGGCTTTTAATCACTTATATATATATATATATGTATATATTATAACTTTCTCGGGTTGGGTCATGAACTTGTGTCCTTTTTGGCTTTATTATGTATATATTTAACTATATATATACTAACTTTTCAATTCTGTCAAGCCCGGATGGCAAATCCGTGGTAGCTATAATGATTGAGATTTTATATAATAATTTTAAATATTTATTAAGTTAAATAAATATTGTATGTGAAAAATTTATTAAGTGGAATAAATAAATTGTGTGATTTTGTGGAGTGATTTAATTAAGTGTTATATATTAATTAAATGAATATTTAATAATTTATTTAATTGATGTATATTAATTTATAGTATAGTTCTAATTTAATTGAGATAATTAAATTAAATGAATTGTGTGATGAAGTGTTACATGAATTATAATTAGCGAGTAATTATAATTATGTGACAAATTTTTATGTGATTAATTGATGTTGGATTTTAATTGATTAAATTAGATGAGTAATATTTAATTAATTAAAGTGTAACATTTAAAGTATGTGTTAAAAGAATTTATTAAAATAAAGAAAAGGATTTTAAAAGATTTTACCAAAAAAGGCCCTTACTTTTGTTTTAATCTTATTTTTCCAAACAAGGCCTTAAGCTCAAAAAGTTTATTTTTGTAAATAAGGAGTTTTTGCCAAACAAGCCTTATGGCTTTTCAAATTTTAATAATTGTAACCTATGTAATAATATGTAATTATAATATATATTAAGTGGTTAACAGTTACATATATTATTAGTATACGTATATTATATTATATATCAGTTATATATAGCAATATACGTTGGTTAGTGTTAGAGTTAGTCAGTCAGAGAAAAAGAAAGAGAACAGAGAAAGGTTAGAGAAGAAGAGAAGGAAATAAGAGAAAACAAGGAAGAACTTAGGAGGAATCATCTTCATATTTTCTTCAATCATCAAAGCAAAGGGTAATCTCAATTCCCTTATTATTTTGTTTATATGTTTTATGATCTTCATGATTTTGAGTTCTCTGTGTTTATAATTTAGCAAGAAAGTTATATAAATATGATGTCTATATATATATATATATATATATATATATATATATATATCTTATGTTTATAATGGTTATTATATGAATTGTATGTCATAATCAAGGATTTTCAGAATTCAATTCGTTGTATAAAGCATGTTTTAATGAAAAAGATGTGTTCATATGAAGTTCAAGTAATTGGTTGAGTTTTAGAATAAAAGTTATGATTTAATTTGTTGTTAGTATGCATAATTAGAATTTATTATGATGTTATCTTCAATTATGAAAATATTGCATGTGTTGTGAATTGAATTGGTAGAGAATTTTATTTACAGTGAATTATTTTGTGAAAACTATGAGTTTTTAGAAAATATCAAAATTGGAGTTTTTTAATCATGGATTCTTGTTGTTTAAGATGATTTTGTGTCTAGGAGCATGTTTATGTATGTTAGAATCATGTTAGAAGCTTTAAGTTTATATTTTCTATGAATTGATATGAATTACATGAACTGGAATTAGAATTTAGTGTGGAGAAATAAGTCAAATTGACTTTTTCTCTGCACAGTTCGCGAACTTGTCTGCGTACGCTGGAAGGGGCCCGCCTCGGCGGGCCTATCAATAGGAAAATCGCCGCCCCGGCCGGGGGGGGGGGTGGTGGCATGAAATAAAGAAACTTGTTTTCTTTTGTATTTTGTAAGCCTAATTTTATGCAATAACTTTTATAGCATGATTAAGCATACATTAAAATACTAAATGAATATTAATAAAATATAATTTGTGATTATAATTTTGAATAATTATAATTAGAGTAAAGGTTTAATTTAAATTATAATTTTGTTAAATTATAATGATTATAGTTGATTAATCTTAATCAAGTGAATGATAATTTTAAATTATAAATTATGTAATTATAATAAATTCATGATTAATTATAGATTATAATCTTGTGTATTATAATTCAATATTTGCATGATTAATTATAAATTATAATTTGTGTAATTATAATTTAGTAAATGCATGATGTAGTTAATTAATTATAAATTATAATTTAATTAAATAAGATGTGATTATAATGTGAGTAATTATAATTAGATTAAATGTTTAAATTATAAGTCATTTAATTATAACTAATATGAATTACATAATTAATATTTGATTTAATTATGTGAGCATGCCTATGTGATGTAATTAAATTATGTGGTTATTAATTATTAAAATTAATAATTAAATAAAAATGAGTTAACCTAGATGGGTTAACTAATTATGTAAATTAGTTACATGTTAACTAATTTAGAGTATTGTGATTAAATATATTTGTGTAGGAAGTGTTAGAACGTGATTGTTTTAGTAGCTTGCGCTTGAGGCAAGTTTTCTAAACTCAAACCTTACTTGAGCTATTTTATTGATCATAATGATGCAAGTTATTTGTATTCTTTATAATTTTATATTGAGTAAATATTATCAAAGTTTATTATTGAATTAATATGACCTTGACTTAATTGTTCAAGCAATGTCCAACTTATCTTTTAAATGCTTTAAGTTTAATTCTAAAGCATATGTTAATTCGTAATTCATTTATTATGAATTATTCTAAGTTATTGAAAGTCGATTCAACTATTCCTTAGTTGATGAACGTTGAATTCCAAATTACCCTTTTAGTTTATCCAAACTAAACTTCCTTTGGTGCGGACTTATATTCAATTACTGAGTTGAACAACCCTATTTACTAGGGGAGGTTACTACGCAGAAGCGTTAAGATATTTGTACATAATACATGGTACGAAGGGCTGATCCCCCTAAGTACGAGTTAAAGTCCATAGTCTTAATGATTGTTAAAGGTTTTAAATATAAATGTTTATAACTTAGGACATAGTTCAAGGTCTTACGACCCTCAGATGAATTCTATATTTGAATTATAATTGTGATTAAAGAATTATTATTCAATTCGTTATTGTTGAAGTAAGTAAATTTATTCAAATCTTTTTAAAGATATTCTTTCATGTCTTTATTATTGTGAATTCCAGTGAGCTGTTGTTTGCTCACTCTTGCATATTAAATAACAATTGCAACTAAAGTTGATAATGTTGACGCCCCGTCTACAAGTAAAGGCAAGGGGAAGCTAAACAAGTGAAGACTTGTTTAATTATTTTGAAATAATTGTAATAAGATTTTTATATTATGTTTTATTTCCGCACTTTATGTTTAAGTCAAGGTTAGATTAAACCTTGGGATTATTTTGAAGAAAGTTGTAACCCTTGTTTAAGGGAGATTCTATTATTTAAATCAAAGTTGTAATTTATTTTAAAATTATTTTGGATAGATGTATGTTATATTTAGAAAGTGAACACCAAATCATGTGAAAACGAAGAACCCGAATTTGGGAGTGTCACAGTAGCTACTGTTTATATATATATATAGATTTTTCTGACTTCATTTGGCTTAGATTTTGACTTCGTGGCCTTTTTATTGCTTTAATATATATACTAACTGTATATATTAACATTTATATTTTCGTTTGGCCTGGATCATTTCGTGACCTTTTTACTGCTTTTATAAATATATATATATATATATATATATATATATATATTTATTTATTTATATTTCTGTCCGGGCATAGAATTGCAAATCCGTTGCCTTTTACAGCTTATATATATATATATTCATTATGTCAAGCCTGGATCATCCCGTGGCTCTTTTACATCTTATATATATATATATATATATATATATATTTCCAATTTTGTCAATCTTGGATCATTCCGTGGCTCTTTTACAGCTTATATATATATATATATTTTCAATTATGTCAAGCCTGGAATACTCCATGGCTTTTTACAGATTTTATTATATATATATATATATATATATATATATAATATTTCCATTTCTGTCCAGGCATAGAATGGCAGATTCGTCGCCCTTCACAGTTTATATATATATATATACATTTCAGTACGGGCCTGAGAGTGAAAACACATCGCTCTTTACAGCTTTCGTATATATATAATTATATATATATATATATTCTTTATTCATTATAATTAAATTTCTGCTTTAAATATTCATTTGATATGAATTGACACTGATATTCATTTGGCGAGTTAGATTTCTTTAAATCTAGCCCTTTTTACCTTTCAAACAGTTCACAATAGGTCTAACCGGAACTGGGAAGCTAGAATGGCTAAGATTTATTTAAGCCTAGCTTTCTTTCTAGTTTTATTCATTTTAAAGCAACCTCGCGACCCTTAGATCGCTATTTATTGGGAACGAGACGCTTTGGCTACGCGCAGGCCAGGATTTGACTGATGAATCCTTGGTTTTTGCGACGTGTTGATGTAAATATACATTTTCTATGAATATATGGGTTGTGCAGGTTTTCTTGGCTTCTCTATGTGAGCCTAGGAATCGTGAGATTCATGATCAAACTGATCAGAATCTGATTCCCACGATGGACAAACTCCACATTACAAATGTACCCTGCCAGTTTTTCTGTAAAATGTACATCCGAAAGACCTTAAAACGGTTATCCGGGTTTAAGGTCTCAAACATAATGAAATAATGGCTTGTCGTGCTAGAGTCACTCTGATGGCTGTCATGCCCATGAGAAGACCGACACTTGTATATATTTTGTGGTCGAGGATGCTCCGCAGCCCGACAATCACCATCCAAATAGAGCCAAAAGGCTAAAAAGATAAAATGAAAGTATCAACATGCTTCAATTCCTACATGAGCGTAAGGGTTTAAAAACCTGCTTTCAAAAAATCATTTTAATATCTTGTCTAAAAAGAACTTTTGCAAATCAAATCAAACCTTTCGTATATAGGTTCAACGAAGCATGTCCATAATTTTAAATCAATCAAGCGTAGGCCCAATTTCTTTCAGCATTCACACACACATTGCAAATAAAAAGGAAAATATTGAAAAGATGTGGTACCGTATTTTCACGGGAGTTGGGGGGTGCCTAACACCTTCCCCCCACTTAACCATGCCCCCGAACTTAGAACTTCGGTTTCAAATATTCTATTTTGACAATGTCCAGCAATTGGGCCTACTTTCAAAACAAAACTCGGTTGAGTTGGTACAACAATTTCAAATCTACCAACTGGCGACTCTGTAAACCATTCAAATCGTCGACATGATACATGTTGGCTTTTTCCTAAAAAAAACCTTCACCCTTCATAAAAACAGACAAGATAAAATAAGGGTAGAAAACCAAACTTAGGAAGAGAGAAAGATTCGGGTCCAACTCGACCCTTATTTTTTCCCGACATCGACAATATCATTTAATAAGAATTTTATTTATTAAATTCTTATTTTAATAATTCTCAAAAATTCGAGTTCTTACACTTTCATTCATTTTGGTTTACCAATTCACTTGAAAAGAAAAGATTACTCTCCTTTCCTACATACTCTCTCTAAAGTTTTCTATCCCTTCTTACCAAAGTTCTGATTATTTGAGAAGAGAAAATTGGTCCAAGTAATTGAGATACATTATTTGATTTAGTTTATTTGAATTATCTCTTACTTATTTAAATTTATAGATATACTAATATAAATTGTTATACACAATTATATATATATATATATATATATTTATATATATATTTCATCTATTTATAAAATAAAAAGTCATACTTAGACAACTACACTAGTAGAAAAAAGTAAATAGATAACGTTTAAAAAACGTTGTAATAGGCCCCCCCAAAATGTCGTGGTTAGCCGTGCCATCTATTAGACACAAATAGACAACGTTTACTTTTTTTAAAACGTTGTCTTTTGACACATTAGACAACGTTTATTTCTAAAAAGCGTTGTCTATTTGACACATTACACAATATTTTTTTTATAGAAAACGTTGTGTATTTTACACATTACACAACATTTTTTTTCTAAAAAGCGTTGTCTATTTGACACAATCCACAACGTTTTTTTTCTAAAAAATATTGTGTATTTGACACATTACACAATATTTTTTTTAAAAGTGTTGTCTATTTGACACATTACACAACATTTTTAGATCTCTACTTTAGCAAACAACAACATTTATTTTGTAAAAAACGTTGTCTATTGACACATTACACAACGTTTTTTTCCAACAAATGTTGTCTATTTGTTTTTCATAAGATATAATACATGCATATATATAATTACTACTATATTGAATACCTATAGTGTTATGTCAGTACCAAACAAGGACTACTAATGCCATGATATATAGCTAAAAAAGCTCTAAATTCTCATTTAAAGCCAAAATGTATCATGCATTGTAAGTTTCAAAATACATCCACAATAATACCATAAAATTATAAGAATCACTTATAGCTCTTGCAAACATCATTCAAAAGTTATCCTCGAAATGTAGGAAAAAACTCTGTAAAGCTCAAGTCTACAATACATCTGGAAGAATCTTCAAACTGGTCATTATAGCCCAAAACTAAAGCTCCAAATTTCTTTTCTGGTAAAGCTCAAGGAAGGAACTTAAATGCTCACCCTTTGTTATTGAAACGGCGTAGAAGGAACCACCTGCCAACTTCTTAAGCACTAATATATTCTCAATCTCCGCAGCTCTGTCCATTCTCTTGACAATGCCAGTTGACATTTCTTTTAATTGAGCATCTGAGGACTGTAGCGTCTCAATTAATGGGCCAAGAACACCTCTTTGAACAATGTAGACCTGCACTAACATTGTCTTTAATTAGCAGGACAAATATTACACTAAAAATTATTGACAAAATAGAAGTGGAGAATGACTATAACAAAAGATTAAACAGGATGAAACTTGTGGAACATAGATTTTATAATGTTTATGTTTCTACTTAGCCACTAATTGAAATAACTTGGTTAAATGTGAAAATTAATCTCAAAACCTTGCAGTCAGTATAATGTCTTGGATTATTAAGATAATGAGTATTCTTCTTCATACTCCATACTATATAATGTCTTGGATTATTAAGATCATCAACTCCGAGAATATCTCAAACCTTTAACACTAAAAGCAATAAAGTAAACTTGAAAATGCAGTAATATCTTACCAATAGTGCGCATTGCCAAAGAAAAATGTACCAAAATGAAAGTAGAGCAACTTGCATCAACTCTAGCCATTTCTGTTGTTGCTACAGCACTTGCGGTAATGGAAAGACCTGGACAATCATAGCCCTGAAATCTAGAAGTAGTAAAATGCCCAACATCATAGATACTACGCTGCACTAGAAACAGGAACATAAAACAATTACCTTTATGCTGGTGCCAGCAATGCACAGGACTCCAAGTTTTGGAACAACTTCAAATGGAAATTCTTCTTTCTCCCAATACTGTACCATCTCATGAGAAATGTTAAAACACGAGGGGAAAAGGTTTGACATTCATATAACTCATACAACTTGTGGTTCATAACAAAGTTCAAAGTAACATGAACACAATATTTAGATTTCACACTAGTACTAAAATAATCTTACAACAATCTTTAAAAGGTGAAAAAGCTTGTACTGTGACACCCCCAAATCCGAGTACTTAAATTCCACGAGATTTGGTGCTCACTATCTAAATAAAACATAACTGCTGCCCATACATAAGGAATGTAAAATAAATTACAACCTTTATAAATCAAATAAAAATCTTCCTTCAAAAAAGGATTACAACTTCTGAAATAAATCCCAGGGTATTCTAACCTTAACGTCAATAAATACGAAAATAAAATATCATAACATCAATAAAGTCTTATTGCATATTATCATCAACAAATATAAACAAGTCTTCACTTGTTCATCTTGCTCTTGCCTTTGCTAGTTGACGGAGTGTCAACACTTTCAACTTTAGCTGCAAGGGTTATATAATGCAAGAGTGAACGAACAAAAGCTCACTTGAAATAACAAATGATTGTGATGACATAAACTGAATAACTTTAATTGATTCGAATCATATTTCTTTCATCAATAATAAAGAATTGAATATGGAATATAGAATTCATCTGAGGGGTCGTAAGACCTTGAACTATAGGTGATAAATATTTCTACTTAAAATCTTTAATAGTCGTTAGACTATATGGACTCTTAACTCGTACTTAGGGGGATCAGCCCTTCATACCATGTATTGTGCACAAATATTTTAACGCTTTAGCATGGTATTCCCCTATTAAATAGGGTTGTTCATCTCAGTTATTTGATAACAAGTCCGCACCAAAGAAAGTTTGGTTTGGATAAGCTTAAAAGGAAATTTGGAGTTCAACTATCATCAACTAAGGAGTAGTTGAATCAACTTACAATAATTTAGAATTCGATAGTAAAGAAATTTGGGAACAGTTATGAGTCATGCTCAACAATATTGCTTTAGAATTTAACTTAAAGCATTTAAAAGATTAAATAGATCTTGCTTGAACAATTAAGTCAAGATCATGTTACTTCAACAACAATTTCAATACTTGCTCAATATGGATATTAGAGTACAAAATAACTTGCGCAGTTAATAATAAGTTAGGGATAGTAAACTTGCATAATGTAAAATAAAAGTTTAGGAACTCGCTCAAGTAAAGTTTAAGTTTAGAAAACTTGCCTTAAGCGCAATCTACAATTTCAATCACATTCCACAATTATCCTACATATTACATTACGTTCACAATATCAATTAGTTTCATAACCACTTCGTTTAACGTTGAACTTCTTACTTAAGTTCAACTTAACAACGTGGTTTGTAAACTTAACTCGTTAACTAACCACATATGTGAGTCTAAACTCACAACATGCATATCACACGTGTATAACACTTTAAACTATCATAATCATACCCTATAACAATATCTAAGTTCACACATAACATGTTAATATGAGACTTCAAATTGTCTTATACATGTTAACAATATGTTATCTTATTGTTTTATACACTTAACATGTCATCACATTAAGTTAGTTAATCATGTAGTGCATAAAAACTACACAGAACCCAAATAAATTTTCCAGATAGCAGGTACACCCGCTGGGGCAGGTGTTTCTAGGCCAAAATGCCCGTTGGGGCGGGTCCCCCTACTGGTGGGATTTCTAGTTAGCGAACTGTGCAGAGAAAAAGCCAATTTGGCTTATTTTTTCGCACCAAATTCCGATTTTAACTAACACAATGCATATAAAACTTTATGAAAACAAAATCTTAAACTTCTAACATGTTTTTAATACACATAAACACCACAACACATAATCAAAATACTTAATTTTATGATTTTGGAGAAAACACCATTGTTAAGCGTTTTTTGAAGAAAATTAACCATGTGAGTTGGTTTTTAATCCAAATCACATAATTCAAAGCATATTGATTTTGTTTCTAAGCATGTTATCAAAATCTAAACTCAATTTGTACCACATATTACAATCAAACACGAATTTTGATTTTAAAGAAACTATTTTTCCAAAACCAATTTACTGTAACTTTTGATGAACATAATTCATGTTCATTATATTTACATGAATTGAATAGCTAGAAAATTCATACAATCATATATACTAGTTTATATATACCATATAACATGTATAAATCACAATCACACAATTTTCATGAACAAATATTTTATAGAGAAATAATTATGAAGAACAATAAAAATTTTAGAAAGCTTATGATTAGATTACTACCTTTAGCTTAGAAGAGAGAGATGATGGTGATGAATTCTTTGTTTTGATTTCTCAAACTCTTCTTCCTTCTTTCTTTCTTCTTCTTCTCTCTTTTCTCTCTAACTTACTCTGTTCTTCTCCTCTTTTCTAACTCACGTAGTTTTAAAAAAATATAACTTGATGTACATAATAACATATAATAACATATAACATATCTAACAAAATAATTAATCCTATAATAAATATATCAGTTATGTTTATTTTGAAAATCAAAAGCCTTAAGGCTTGTTTGGCAAAACCATTTAATTTTAAAAATAGTTTTTTAGTAGTTAAGGTCATGTTTGGTAAAAACTCTTTCAAATAGGTGTAAGGGTCTTGTTTGGTAAAACTAATTTAAAGCTCTTTTATTTTATTTTAATAACTCCTTTAACACATAGTTTTCAATGTCACACTTTATTTAATTAAATCCTAACATTCTAATTTAATTAAATACAAGCTAACATTAATTAATTAATTAAAATTGTCACATAGTACTAAATTGCTACAAAATTGTAATTCACTTATTAATCATAATTCATGTAACAAATTAGTAAATATTTATTAACAATTTTCACATAATATTCATCTAATTCAATTATTCTCAATTAAATTAGAACTATACCACATAATTACTTACACATCAATTTAATTAATCATATTGCACTTAACTAAACTACTCCATAATATAATCACATAAATTATTTATTTAACACAATAAATAAATTAATTAAAATATTTATTTAATTCAATAAATATTTACAATTAAATATATAAAATCTCATTCGTTACAATATTCCTTCCTTAAAAGAATTCTGTTCCCAGAATGACAATAAAAAAAACTCATTCATCACATTCTTCCCCCCTTAAAAAGATTATGTCCCCAAAATCGATATACAAGAAATTACATAAATAATTGGGGATAGATTTTCATCATTACATTCTCGAGTTCTCACGTAGCTTCTTCAGCACTGTTGGTTCTTTCAGATTACCTTAACAGAAGGTATCACTTTACTTCTAAGTACTTGTTCTTTTCTATCAACTATCTGAATAGGAACCTCTTCATGAGTTAAGTCTTTATCAAACTGTAAAGGCTCGTACTCTATCACATGCTTATAGTCGTTTTTGTATGGTCGCAACACAGAAATATGAAAAATATTATGTATATGATCTAACTCCGGAGGTAACGCAACCTCGTAAGCTACCTCGTCAACTCTCCGTAGTATCTTAAAAGGTCCAATAAATCAGGGACTCAGCTTCCCCTTCTTGCCAAATCGAATCTTTCCCTTCTAGGGAGATACTTTCAGGAAAACGAAGCTTCCCACTACAAATTCTCGATTTTGTCGATGATGATCGACATATTTCTTCTGTCTGTCCTGAGCAGCAACCAATCTCGTTCTGATTACCTTGACGATCTCAGCAGTTTGTTGCACCAATTTTGGTCCCAACAGTTGTCCTTCACCAACCTCATCCCAGCATAATGGAATCCTGCATTTTCTACCGTAAAATGCTTCGTAAGGCGGCATGCTAATACTTGTATGGTAACTATTTTTGTAGGCGAACTCCACTAATGATAGATGATCATCTCAGCTTCCTTTAAAGTCCATAACATAAGCTCTCAGCATATTCTCTAGAGTCTAAATCGTTCTCTCGCTTTGGGTATCAGTCTGAGGATGGTACGCCGTACTCATTCGCAATTGTGTTTCCAAGCATTCTTGTAATCGCTTTTAGAAATTTGATGTGAAACGCGGATCTCTGTCGGACACAATCTACACCGGAACACCGTGTCTAGAAATAATTTCCTTCACATATAGCTTCGCTGACTGATCCAAGTTGAATTTAATCTTGATCGGTAAGAAATATGCTGACTTCGTCAGTCGATCCACTATGACCCATCTCGCATCAAAACCCTTCTGAGTCGCTGGAAGACCAACCACGAAATCCATCGTGATATGCTACCACTTCCATTCTGGAATCTCCAGCGGTTGTAGTAATCCACTTGGTCTCTGGTGTTCTGCTTTGACCTTCTGGCACTTTAGACATCTCGCAACGCATTCAGCCACGTCTCTCTTCATATTCGGCCACCAAAAATGCTGTCTGAGATCCTGGAACATCTTCGTACTCCCAGGGTGAATCGAATATCTCGAACTGTGAGCCTCGCCCAAAATTTCCTCTTTGACGTCTGGTACTGGCGGTTCCCAGATTCTTTGTTCGAGTCGTAGCAGTCCTTCATTATCGATCTTGAACTTTATTTCTTCACCATCGGCTATTCTCTTTCGGATCTTCTCACATTCCTTATCACAAAGTTGTGCCTCTTTCACCTTGTCCATCAAGGTTGAACCGGTAGTTACTTGAAACAACTTCTCATTCGATTCCTTCGGATACTTAACTTCCAGTTCCAACTTAGCCATCTCTTTTATTAACTGGTCCTGATCAGTTAATATATTTAACTTCTCCCGACCCTTCATGCTTAAAGCGTCGGCAACCACATTAGCTTTAACCGGATGTTAAAGAATCTCATAGTCCTTGATTAGTTCCAACCATCTCCTTTGGCTCATGTTCAAAACTTTTTGTGTAAAGATATACTTCAGACTCTTATGATCTGTGTATATCTCACACTTTTCTCCACAAAGGTAGTGTCTCCAAATCTTCAACGCAAACGCTAATGCCGCCAATTCCAAGTCATGGGTCGGATACCCTTTCTCGTAGTCCTTCAGTTGACGTGATGTATAGGCAATGACTTTGCTGCTCTGTATTAGCACACAACCTAATCCCTTATGTGAGGCATCACTGTATGCTATGAAATTTCCTGTACTATCAAGCAATGATAACACAGGTGCAGTACTCAACCTCTTCTTTAATTTTTGAAAACTCTCCTTACACTTTTTTGTCCAAACAAATTTAACTGTTTTACGAGTCAAATTCGTCAATGGAGTTGCGATTTTGGAAAAGTCATGAATAAACCTTCTGTAGTATCTTGCCAATCCCAAGAAACTTCTAACTTCAGACGGTGTCTTCGGCTGATCCCAATTTATTACAGCTTCAACCTTCGACGGATCTACTGAAATCCCATCTTTGTCAATCACGTAGCCAAGAAATTGCACACGTTCTAACCAGAATTTGCATTTCGAGAATTTCGCGTATAGCGTCTCTCGTCTCAGTGACTCTAATGTTAGCCTTAAATATTCAGTGTGTTCCTCCTTAGTTTTAGAATAAACCAAAATGTCATCTATGAACACCACTATGAACTTGTCTAGAAATGGCTCAAACACCCTATTCATTAAGTCCATAAATGCAGCTGGTTCATTCGTTAGACCAAATGACATCACCAAGAACTCGTAATGTCCATACCGAGTTCTAAAAGCCGTCTTTGGTGTATCTTTTCTTCTTATCTTCAACTGATGATATCCACTTTTCAAATCTATTTTTGAGAAGTATCTAGCACCTTTCAGTTGATCGAACAAGTCATCGATCCTAGGTAAAGGATACCTATTCTTGATCGTGACTTTGTTCAACTCCTTATAATCTATGCATAACCGCATCGACCCGTCCTTCATTTTTACAAATAATACTGGCGCTCCCCACGGTGAAACGCTTTGCTGAATATACTTCTTGTCCAGTAATTCTTGCAGGTGAACCATCAGTTCCTTCATCTCGATCGGAGCCATTCTGTATGGAGCTTTCGAAATAGGAGCAGTCCCTGGTGCTAAGTCGATCACGAACTCTATCTCTCTATCTGGCGGAAGTCCTGGAAAATCGCTCGAAACAACGTCCACAAACTCCCTAACAACTGATATCTCTTCTATCTTTGGACTTTCCTTACGAGTATCCACTATGTAGGCTAAATACCCTACACAGTCTTGCTTCAATAACTTCTTAGTCTACATAATCGTCAGACAACTCGCTTGTCTAGGCAATTTGCTACCATAAAATACTACCCTCGACGGAGTCGTAAGGTTTACAGACTTCTTCTGACAATCGATTACTGCACCATAGTTAAACAACCACTCCATACCCAGTATAACGTCAAACTCCCCAAGTTTTATCGGAATCAAATCTATCCTCAATTCCTGGCCCTTAATGTCCAATCTACAGTTCTGGTAAACAAACCTAACAGGAATAACCTCCCTATTTGCAATCTCTATGTTCAAGGGGTAAACTAATTCCTTTCTAGGTAAGTCTAAGGTCTTAGCAAATTTATCAAATATGAATGAACAAGTAGTACATGTGCATTAATACTATTGACCGAAATAATACCTGACACCACATCTTTTAACTGCACAACATCCTGCATCGTCATGTTGAACGTTCTGACAGTGGGTCGAACTGCCTGCAGTGGTCCAGCGATAGTCAAAGTACTGCCGCTGCTAATTCCTCCATTTCCTGCTGACCCTCCTGCTGGCTTCCTTGGGAAACTTCGAGCCATGTGATCCTTAGATCCACATATGTAGCAAGCTCCTTTCTTTGGGTTCGGGCAATTCGGCGTAATGTGGCCTTCCTGACCACAGCTGAAGCATACTTGCTTCCCCCTCAGGCACACTCCAGTGTGATTCTTCCCGCATGTAGCATATGCTTCAATCCTCCTCTTCTGCTGGCTTCCCTGTTGAATCCCAGCAGAAGTGTTGTCGTTCCATTTCCTCTTCTAGTTGATAACATCGCTACCACCAGCCTTGTTCTCTGTCGCATTCTTCTTCTTCTTCTTCTTCTGATCCTAGTTATATTTGGTCACCGCATTGCTTCCACCTTCAGCGAGGATGGCCTTTTCCAGTACAACTGCAAATGTATTTAGCTTGAACATGGAGACCTTGCTATAAAGCCAAGGCTTCAATCCCTGCTCGAACCTTCTCGCCTTCCTCTCGTTGGTACTGACTTGGTACGTCGCAAACCTAGCCAGCTCGTTAAATTTCACGGCGTACTCCGGCACCGTCATCGCTCCCTATTTCAGCTCTAGAAACTGAACCTCCATCTGGTTCTGCAAGCTTATGGGGAAGTACATTTCAAAGAACATCTCTTTGAAATGGTCCTATGCTATAACACCCTCTCCTTTAGTCTTGTTGGTCTGCCACCAGAAACTAACTTTCGACTTCAGCATGAACGTCGCAAAATCCATCTTCTGGTCATCGTTTACTCTAGCCACATCGAAGACCTTTTCCATCTCCATTACCCACGTCTGGGCATCTATCGGGTTCACCGATCCTTGGAATTTTGGCGGTCCTACTGCTTTGAATTCCTTGAATGTAGTGTTCTGAACTTGCGGCTGATTCACAATCGCTCCCGTTAGTAGGTTCACCAATTGTTGAACCGAATTGGGATTCGTCCCGTCATTGTTGTTGTCGTTGTTGTTGTTATTAGTCGAACCCTTTGGGTTTTGACGTGTAGGTCTTCTTCTAGGAGGCATCTTTCTGTTAAGACATATTCTTATTAGATCCTTTACTCATTTCTTAAATATTTAAGTTTAACTTAAACATTTAAAATAAATTAATTCACACTTGAGCACATAGCACGTCAATAAACTTCGTTATTTTATTCATTCATAGTTTTAAAACATAGTATAGATAGCATCTCTGCTATTTACATAATCTTTCCTGAATTGAAACAAGTTGCAGGATTATATCATTATCTTATCCCATTATTATCTCAAATTCTGAGATTTACATTTATTTATTAAATAAGGAAACACATAGTTTATTACTTTACTATCTAGGCATATTAAGACGTCGCACAGCCTCTCCACGTTCTTCTTCCATCATCCGAAACACTGTTCTGTGATCCACCATGTACCACAGTAAATCTTTAAACTGAGCTGGGTAATAGAAGACACAATTCTGGGCCCTATCTATAACCATATGAAAAGCATAGTTTGTCTCTGTCAGCTTAGCCTTCTTCACTTGCACCTCGTCTTCAGCTCGATCTGCACGTTGAGTAGCCCTCAAGCTCATTTCCTCTGCTTTGGCACGCTTCGCTGACTCCTCTTGGATGTCGTTCTTCATCTTCGCTATCTCGGCCAATGCATCATCTCTTTTGCTTTCCACGTGGACTAGATCCCACTTCGTGTTTCCAAGCTCATCATCCAGCTCTTGAATCGTCTCATCTCTCTGTTGTATGGTAGTCCGACTCTCGTCCACCAGTTCCTCAAGCTCTCCGACTCGACCATGTAGCTCCACGTTACGGTCGTAGATCTCCTCGTACATCTCAACGCTAGTCGAGTGAGGTAGAAATTCATCTTTAGGATCCTCCTCCTCTTCCTCTGACTCATCCTCGTCATCTCGGTCAGATACTGGTTCATGCTCCTGACCAGCTACAGTGATCAATGGATATGGCTATCTCTGAACCAACTTCTCCCAGACAACCTAGATGTCTCGGGGCTCCTCGTCCCTAGTCATCTGGGGTAACTTTTCCCTAGCCTAACTGGACTCTCCAATGTTCGTCATCCTGACAACAAAATTTTAAAGTTTAATCCTTACGTGTTATCGATCGATAGTCTTCGTGTACATAAACGTAAAGACATAGCACATAAGGTAGTTTATTATCTTTGTCTATCAACACTAACTTTTTGATCTCTTACAAGGCTACTACCAAAGGTTTTCCCCACCTAAGGTTCATAACCTAAAGCTTTGATACCAACCTGTGACACCCCCAAATCCGGGTACTTCAATTCCATGGGATTTGGTGCTCACTATCTAAATAAAACATAACTACTGCCCATACATAAGGAATGTAAAATAAATTATAACATTTATAAATCAAATAAAAATCTTTCTTATAAAAAAGATTACAACTTCTAAAATAAATCCCAGGGTATTCTAACCTTAACGTCAATAAATGCGGAAATAAAATATCTTAACATCAATAAATTCTTATTGCACATTATCATCAACAAATATAAACAAGTCTTCACTTGTTCATCTTGCTCTTGCCTTCGCTAGTTGACGGAGTGTCAACGCTTTCAACTTTAGCAAGGGTTATATAATGCAATAGTGAGCAAATAAAAGCTCACTTGAAATAACAAATGATAGTGATGACATACACTGAATAACTTTAACTAATTTGAATAATATTTCTTTCATCAATAATAAAGAATTGAATATGGAATATAGAATTCATCTGAGGGTCGTAAGACCTTGAACTATGTCCTAGGTGATAAATATTTCTATTTAAAACCTTTAACAGTCGTTAGACTATATGGACTCTTAACTCGTACTTAGGGGGATCAGCCCTTCGTACCATGTATTGTGCACAAACATCTTAACGCTTTCGCATGGTATTCCCCTATTAAATAGGGTTGTTCATCTCAGTTATTTGATAACAAGTCCGCACCAAAGAAAGTTTGGTTTGGATAAGCTTAAAAGGAAATTTGGAGTTCAACTATCATCAACTAGGGAGTATTTGAATCAACTTACAATAACTTAGAATTCGATAGTAAAGAAATTTGGGAATAGTTATGAGTCATGCTCAACAATCATGCCTTAGAATTTAACTTAAAGCATTTGAAAGATTAAATAGATCTTGCTTGAACAATTAAGTCAAGATTATGTTACTTCAACAACAATTTCAATACTTGCTCAATATGGATATTAGAGTACAAAATAACTTGCACAATAAATAACAAGTTAGGCATAATAAACTTGCATAATGTAAAAGAAAAGTTTAGGAACTTGCTCAAGTAAAGTTTGAGTTTAAAAAACTTGCCTTAAGCGCAAGCTACAATTACAATCACGTTCCACAATTATCCTACATATTACATTACGTTCACAATATCAATTAGTTTCATAACCACTTCGTTTAACCTTTGAACTTCTTACTTAAGTTCAACTTAACAACGTGGTTTGTAAACTTAAATGGCTAACTAATCACATACGTGAGTCTAAACTCACAACATGCATATCACAAGTGTATAACACTTTAAACTATCATAATCATACCATATAACAATATCTAAGTTCACACATAACATGTTAATATGAGACTTCAAATATTCTTATACATGTCAACAATATGTTATCTTATTGTTTTATACACTTAACATGTCATCACATTAAGTTAGCTAATCATGTATTGCATAAAAACTATACAGGACCCAAATAAATTTTTTGGACAATAGGTACACCCACTGGGGCGGGTGTTTCTAGGCCAAAATGCCCGCTGGGGCGGGTCCCCCTGCTGGTGCGATTCCTGGTTCGTGACCTGTGCAGAGAAAAAGTCAATTTGGCTTATTTCTTCACACCAAATTTCAATTTTAACTAACACAATGCTTATAAAACTTTATGAAAATAAAATCTTAAACTTCTAACATGTTTTTAATATATATAAATACCACAACACATAATCAAAATACTTAATTTCATGATTTTGGAGAAAACACCATTGTTAAGCGTTGTTGAAGAAAATTAACAATGTGAATTGGTTTTTAACCCAAATCACACAATTCAAAGCATATTGATTTTGTTTCTAAGCATGTTATCAAAATCTAAACTCAATTTATACCACATATTACAATTAAACACGAATTTTGATTTTACAGAAACTATTTTTCCAAAACCAATTCACTATAACTTTTGATGAACATAATTCATGTTCATCATATTTACATGAATTGAATAGCTAGAAAATTCATACAAATCATATATACTAGTTTATATATACCATATAACATGTATAAATCACAATCACACAATTTTCATGAACAAATATTTTACAGAGAAAGAACTATGAAGAATAATAAAAATTTTAGAAAGCTTATGGTTAGATTACTACCTTTAGCTTAAAAGAGAGAGAGAGAGATGATGGTAATGAATTCTTTGTTTTGATTTCTCAAACTCTACTTTCTTTTTTCTTTCTTCTTCTTCTCTCTTTTCTCTCTAACTTACTCTGTTCTTCTTCTCTTTTCTAACTCTCGTAGTTTTAAAAAAATATAAACTGATATACATAATAACATATAACATAACTGACAAAATATTTAATCCTATAATAAATATATCAGTTATGTTTATTTTGAAAATCAAAAGCCTTAAGGCTTGTTTGGCAAAACCATTTAATTTTAAAAATAGCTTTTTAGTAGTTAAGGTCATGTTTGGTAAAAACTCTTTAAAATAGGTGTAAGAGCCTTGTTTGGTAAAACTAATTTAAAGCACTTTTATTTTATTTTAATAACTCCTTTAACACATAGTTTTCATTGTCACACTTTATTTAATTAAATCCTAACATTCTAATTTAATTAAATACAAGCTAACATTCATTAATTAATTAAAATTGCCAAATAATACTAAATTGCTACACAATTGTAATTCACTTATTAATCATAATTTATGTAACAAATTAGTAAATCTTTATTAACAATTACCACATAATATTCATCTAATTCAATTATTCTCAATTAAATTAGAACTATACCACACAATTACTTACACATCAATTTAATTAATCATATTGCACTTAACTAAATTACTCCATAACATAATCACATAACTTATTTATTTAACTCAATAAATAAATCAATTAAAATATTTATTAAATTCAATAAATATTAACAATTAAATATACAAAATCTCATTCGTTAGATGTACCATACAAGAATAACTAAAAAAGTTTATTAAAAACGTAAAAGAGCAAAAAAGTAATTCGACTCTTCAAAAGTTAGGTATCAAACCTTTCTAGTTGATTGTCTATATCCAAAGTAATTATACCTGGGGAAAATATCATATAAAAAATAGTACATACAAATTAGTCAGGAAATAAGTGTGGATTATTAGTTAAAGAGTATAAAATAAACAATAACATGGATTGGAAAAAAAATAGACTAAAAAGGCAGTCTAAGAAATTAACTAGCTAATTGCTCACCATATACACATATTCAGACATGATTGAGGAATTTTAAATGCTACAAGATACCCAATAAGCTATATATAAAAAATAAATAAATAAGAAAAAAAGAGAGAAAAATTCACTCTTGGGTTATGAATATAATCAAATAGATTTGTCAAATTTTTAGCTAATGAATCTATAATGTTTAAATGCCCCCAAAATATAACAATTAAGAAACAAAGAGAAGGGTAAGAATTGATAGATTATTACCTATGAAATATGGCTTTAGTTAACCAAGAAGCATTAGTGTTAGGTGGGCGCAGAGTAATTGAAAACCCACCTTTTGGAATCTGATCTTTGGCAAATTTAAGGTGATAAATGAAGGGCTCCACTAGCCCAGAAGCTAATTTCTCACTCTTTCCCCTAGAAAACACCACAAGATCACATCTTTATATAAACCCACAAACAAAGAAACACAGTTATTAATCAGTACACCAAAAAGACTCTCAAGGATTCAAAATTTATGTAAAATTATAGAGAAAAATCACATCTTTATATAAACCCACAAAAAAAATAGGTTTTGTTAAGTACACTAAAAAGACTGTCAAGATCCGAAGTTTATATATAATTATGGAGAAAAAGGGAGAGATTTTTACCTTGATCTGGTTGGAGTAAGTTGAAACAGAATGTCTCAGAGAGAAGAAGAGAGAGACGTTTGGTCTGAGGGACAAGAATAACCTAAGGTTACCTAACTGAATGCAGTATAATACTAGGGAAATTGTGAATGCAGTACAAAGTTTCTCCTCATTAGCTTTATGGGTTACCATCTGAGGGAGCTGCGACATCTCCAAGTCGTCCTTTTTCATGCTGACACAAACAATTCCAGTTCCATGCTTCACAAAAAAAGCCATAGTCTCTGGCGTAACCTTTGACGCCGCCATTATAAGATCTCCTTCATTTTCTCTGTCTTCATCATCTACGACCACCACCATCTATAATATCGATATGAAGTAGAGATAAAGATTATGAAAAACAGTGAAGTACAAAACTCATTGCAAAGTTTCACAGCATGACAGCAGACTAAGAGACACCTAACCTTTCCTTGACGAATATCTTCAATGGCCTCTGGAATGGATGAGAAACCAACCGTGGGGTGGTCCAAATCAAAATCATCACTGATAATGGGAAAGCCACTAGCTGTAGGAGTGGTTTCTGCTGCAAGTGTTCCCAAAGCTATTGAATCAGGCTGTATCTCAAACATCACAAGAACAAACCTTGATTAAACAAAGGAAAGATTAAAGTTGAATTCAACTACTCAAGTTTTTAAGCCCGAATGATGGTCTACTTGCTATGCTATGTAAAATACTAGGGAATACCTGTGCACCAATACCATACTCTCTCGAATAGACAGGCAACCCCATCTCTTCATTGGCTTCGACAGTGTCACGCCCTTCGTCTTGCAGGTTATAACGCTTAAAAAACTATGTAAAGTACCTCATATCTCCACTTACACAAATAACATATAGTGGAGATCATAAAAAAACCCATCTTCAAAATCCTAAACTTCCCCAGATACCAAACAAAAGAGCCAAACCCAAGAATAATGCAGATATTCAAAAACAGAGACTGTCTCTAAAATATATAGAGACAGTAAAATATGATTATTACACTTCAACTTTGCACACAATAATTACTTAATAACACAAATATATTTAAAAAATCCACTCCAAAAAACATGTGGGAATCATTCAAATAAAGGATGCCCATATGAGTGTGTGTGTGTGTGTGTGTGTGCATTACAACTTACAATAGTAACATGATCTTTCATTTTCATACAACTTTAAATAACACCCACTTCACAATAATATTCATTTAACAGTTAGATCACATCAATAAATACTCCATATTACTATAAATCACTACTGTAAATCATTAATTTCTTAACAATTTGAATAGTCAGAACAATTTGAAATTCCAAACTTTCGCATTCATTGTATCGTGTTCCTGGTGTAGATATTTTTGAGATATGCAAACAAAATCATTATATTTGGCCTCACAACCTAAACTCATCTAAAAGATTATTAGTTAAAATTAGTAGTCTAATTTGCATAGAAGGGTAAAATCAGAAGTTTGGCTTTAGGCCAATTATTATTTTCAGAACGAATACTTTTATTGTAGAGAAACTTTTGTATATATGTGTGCATACAGAATAAAATTTTAGCAACAATAATAAATACAGCTACACCAACAATATTCCCCTTTTGTGACGCCCCCAAAATAAGTTCAATATACAATCCACCTATTCTGAGTCGCCGAGAAAAACATGGTACAGAATCCAAATACAAATCTTTAAATTTTAACTTTTAAACTGTCGTATAAAATACGACAATAGTTAAACTGTGAGTTTCAATACAAATACAACTGGTACCAACTGTGACTCATGTCCCAACCTTGGATAGCACTTCACCCTATTTGGGTTACCAAATTCAACGGTTAAATAGCGTATACAATACGACACACACATTTAAAGTTCTAAATATAATTATATATTGTCATGTTATTTTATAATGTATTGAGAAACTCAACAGTCACCGATCATTACTCTATTCCCTTGTTATCCCCGCTCGACCCCGCTACACTCTTATTACCTGAAAGGAATTGTGAAGCAAAAGGGTGAGCACAAATTGCCCAGTAAAGAATATCATGACTAAAGATAATCAAATTGTCAATAACATTCGTCAGTAATAAATCAGAGATTTAGAACGTATGGTAGACGATACAACTTTTCAACCATAGTTGCAGCGTAACGAACAATCCATTAGAAGAGTCAAATAGACCATAATGTCTATTATCTTCTCCATATTAAAAGTCCACCAATAATATTTTATTCCAGTAACATCAATCAACAGTTCCTGTCCAGAATCATGTGAATAATTCATAATCATAATTGTGTTGCTAAATTCCTCTTCGCACCCAAGACGAAGATAACTTTCATCACCTGTCTTTTCCTGAAACACCAAAGATCATAGTTATACCAAATCACAGTTCCTGTTCATAATCATGCTAATCGATTCATCTTTGCACTACGGCCAAAGATATTCAACAACTAATCATTCATCTTTGCACTACAGGTCAAAGATATTCATCAATAGCTCATCTTTGCACTATATGCCAAAGATATTCATCAATAGCTCATCTTTGCACTACATGCCAAAGATATTCATTAATCAGTCGTTCATCTTTGCACTACAGGTCAAAGATATTCATCAATAGTTCGTTTTTGCACTACAGGCCAAAGACATTCATAAATCAACAGCTCATCTTTGCACTACGGGCCAAAGATATTCATTAATCAGCAGTTCAAAGATAACGATTAAAATTTGATAAGAAGATTTAGGTAAATATAAATTCAAGTGAAATGATGTTAGATGAAACACAAATCTCAAAGAAATATCTAATCATTTCAGAATTTATAGAAACAACATTTATAACCATGTTGATCAATTCACTTTTGAACTTAAGCTAAAGATATTCAATTGCAAACTCAATGGTCATGATCATACCAGTCAACAATTCATTTTTGCACTATTGGCCAAAGAAAACCCATAGTCATGGTCATACCAATAATCTACCCATCTTTACACTCAAGTCAAAGAGAACTTCCATCACCATGATTATAACAATATTATATATGACAATAAGAACAATATGATCACAACATAGATCTAATTTCAAGAGTAATATTCATAAATCAAAGATAATTTAGATTGAAAAAAATCGTGAATAGTATCCCGTGAATAGTAACTCGTGAATAGTAACCCATGAATAGTAACGTGTGAATAGTACCTCGTGAATAGTAACTTATAAATAGTAATTCGTGAATAGTAACTCATAAATAGTAACTCGTGAATAGTAACTCCGACATAAAAAGGTAAATTTTTTATAACAAAGTTCAGACCAATATTCCGATGAAATGATATTGAAAGAAATAACATCATTTACAAGAAAAACAACATCCCTTACCATCCTTTACGAATACGAAAACGATAATACCCTTTACGAGTATAAAATCACATCCTTTACCAAAATATCCTTTATCAAAATATCCTTTACGCAAAATATTATCATTTACGCAAATAATATCATTTTACAAAAATAACATTCTTTACGAAACATAATAACATCCCTTACAAGAAAATAACATCCCTTACAACAATGATATCCCTTACCTTAGTAGAAGAGTAGTTTTGACTGAAACATCGGATATTATGTTGAGAAAAATCTTGCACCGTAATTCACACTCAAAATACTCTTATCCTCACAAGAAATACGCTCAACATTATAGAGAGAAATGTTTTTGATTCTGGTGTGATTTTCATTTCTAAACTAAGCACCCTATTTATAGGAAAATGCTAGGACACCAAAAGAGACTAAACTGCTACCGGAGGCTTTCCACAGATTTTCTTCCCGCACCACCAAGTTGACAAACCAAAAATCAGCATTTTACACCAACAAAAGGACAAGAGTGGGGCCCACAATATATTTTAATCAAAAAATAATTCAGAACTTCAATAATTCATAATAAATAGCCCTTTTATCAGAAAAATACGAATCTTATGTTCATTCCATAGGAAATTTAATTCTCTACAACTTTGTAGAAAAAAGTTTTTATAAATTCCGAACGAAAAAATGACCCAAATTTACATACGGATGATTTTTTCACACTCATCACTCTTGAAAATCTTCAACACACTCAAAATTTCAAAGCCTCCATGTTTGAAATAATGAATTCTACCACATGTTTATATATATATATATATATATATATATATATATAGTATAACATTTATAATTATTAAAAGAATTCCAAATTTCATTTTCTCTCTTCCATCTCATTTTATTCATATATCGTGAATTTATTATAAAAAAATATCATCACTATTATATTATTATATTATCACATTATACACTTATAATGTAATATTATAATAATATATTTGAATGAATTATTTTATCAGAACAGATAAAATATCCATTCTCAATAATTATCACTCTTGCTAAAAATTCCTCCGTTTAAATCCATATTGAATAAATATTTACTTATCATTTTTATCAATAATTATTATTCACAAATAATATTACAGAACCACAATAATGACAACCAGGTTGGTCCTAGGAAAGAGGAGGCTTTTCGATAAAGATTTCTCCTTACTGGCGCGCAATTAGATTACCTAACCCCTTTCCTAGACAGAACTTCCTAGACATTGCCAATAATGCTATCTAATAATATTATTCAAATAATATGAATTATTAATTTGATAATATGAAATATTGTGCAGTGACAATTATTGAATCAATAATATAAAATATCAATGTAGCAATTATTGATATAAAATATCAACATAGCAATTATTGAACCAATTAAATATTTGGCAATTATTGAATCAATAATATAAAATATTGAACAGTAATTACTATAACAATAATTGAGTAAATTCCTTCTTACATAAGAATCAATAATACTGTATAATACCGTGTGCTACTATGCAACAACGCTTATTATTGTATTTTTATCACCGGGTATTTCAACAGCTTAACCGCAACAGTTTTATCGTTATTTTATAAAAAGGTTATTTCTGTCGCTTTCTATATCCGACAATTATTCTGTTATGGGGTCCACCAAAGACTGCACCGTCGTACGAATATTCTCCGACAAAAAGAATATTCCACGACCAAACGAATATTTTTCGACAACAATGAAAATTTTATAACCACTTACTTACTTTATAAACTTTACATATATCACCTTTAACTTTAACCTTTTATCAATTTAACCATTTACTGAATAATAATAATAAGAAAAATTTAATACTTTTATTTCATAAAATTCGGGGTCTTACAATCTCCCCTCCTTATGAAATTTCGTCCCCGAAATTTACGTACCTGATAATTCGAAGATTTGAAAATACCTTGCTTTCATTCTAGATTCTGTCTCCCCGGTCATTTCTTCTGTATCATGATTTTTCCATTGCTCATTCTAGAATACAGGTTCAAAACAAAGGTTAATTGACATATCACAATTTGTCAATTTATTAAGTAAGAAAATTCAGCTTAGGTAAGTCACACACTAACGAAGTATATTACTCGTCTCTCCCCTCTTAGTTCTAGACTCAGATCTCCGCCAGGGACCATATCTCTAAGCTCTGATACCATTTGTGACGCCCCCAAAATAGGTTCAATACACAACCCACCAATTCTGAGTCGCCAAGAAAAACATGGTACAGAATCCAAATACAAATCTTCAAATTCTAACTTTTAAACTGTCGTACAAAATACGACCACAGTTCAACTGTGAGTTTCAATACAAATACAACTGATACCAACTGCGACTTATGTCCCAACCTTGGATAGCACCTCACCCTATTTGGGTTACCAAAATTAACGGTTAAATGGCGTATACAATACGACACACACATTTAAAGTTCTCAATACAATTATATATTTTCATGTTATTTTATAATGTATTGAGAAACTCAACAATCACCGACCATTACTCTATTCCCTTGTTATCCCCGCTCGATCCCGCTACACTCTTATGACCTGAAAGGAATTGTGAAGCAAAAGAGTGAGCACAAATTGCCCAATAAAGAATATCATGACTAAAGATAATCAAATTATCAATAGCATTCGTCAGTAATAAATCAGAGATTTAGAACGTATGGTAGATGATAAAACTTTTCAACCATAGTTGCAGCGGAACGAACAATCCATTAGAATAGTCAAATAGACCATAATGTCTATTATCTTCTCCATGTTAAAAGTCCACCAACAATGTTTTAGTCCTGTAACATCAATCAACAGTTCCTGTCCAGAATCATGTGAATAATTCATAATCATAATTGTGTTGCTAAATTCCTCTTCGCACCCAGGACGAAGATAACTTTCATCACCTGTCTTTTCCTGAAACACCAAAGATCATAGTTATACCAAATCACAGTTCCTGTTCATAATCATGCTAATCAATTCATCTTTGCACCACGGCCAAAGATATTCAACAACTAATCATTCATCTTTGCACTACAGGCTAAAGATATTCATCAATAGCTCATCTTTGCACTATAGGCCAAAGATATTCATTAATCAGTCGCTCATCTTTGCACTACAGGCCAAAGATATTCATTAATCAGTCGCTCATCTTTGCACTACAGGTCAAAGATATTCATCAATAGTTCGTCTTTGCACTACAGGCCAAAGACATTCATAAATCAACAGCTCATCTTCGCACTACGGGCCAAAGATATTCATTAATCAGTAGTTCAAAGATAACGATTAAAATTTGATAAGAAGATTTAGGTAAATACAAATTCAAGTGAAATGATGTTAGATGAAACGCAAATCTCAAAGAAATATCTAATCATTTCAGAATTTATAGAAATAACATTTATAACCATGTTGATCAATTCACTTTTGCACTTAAGCTAAAGATATTCAATTATAAACTCAATGGTCAAGATCATACCAGTCAACAATTCATCTTTGCACTACTGGCCAATGAGAACCCATAGTCATGGTCATACCAATAATCTACCCATTTTTACACTCAAGTCAAAGAGAACTTCCATCACTATAATTAGAAAAATATTATATATGACAATAAGAACAATATGATCACAACATAGATCTAATTTCAAGAGTAATATTCATAAATCAAAGATAATTTGGTTTGAAAAAAATTGTGAATAGTAACTCGTGAATAGTAACCCATAAATAGTAACTCATGAATAGTACCTCCTGAATAGTAACTCGTGAATACTAACTCATAAATAGTAACTCCGACATGAAAAGGTAAAATTTTCATAACAAAGTTCAACCAATATTCCGATAAAATGATATTTGAAAGAAATAACATCATTTACAAGGAAAATAACATCTCTTACGAATACGAAAACGATAATACCCCTTACGAGTATAAAATTACATCCTTTACCAAAATATCCTTTATCAAAATATCCTTTACGCAAAATATTATCATTTATGAAAATAATATCATTTTACAAAAATAACATTCTTTATGAAACATAATAACATCCCTTACAACAATGATATCCCTTACCTTAGTAGAAGAGTAGTTTTGACTGAAACATCGGATATTATGTTGAGAAAAATCTTGCACCGTATTCCACACTCAAAATACTCTTATCCTCACAAGAAATACGCTCAATATTATAGAGAGAAAAGTTTCTGATTTTGGTGTGATTTTCATTTTTAAACTAAGCACCCTATTTATAGGAAAATGTCAGGACACCAAAAGAGACTAACCTGCTACCGGAGGCTTCCCACAGATTTCCTTCCCGCACCACAAAGTTGACAAACTAAAAATCAGCATTTTACACCAACAAAAGGATAAGAGTGGGGCCCACAGTATATTTTAATCAAAAATCAATTCAGAATTTCAATAATTCATAATAAATAGCCCTTTATCAGAAAAATACGAATCTTATGTTCATTCCATAGGAAATTTAATTCTCTACAACTTTGTAGAAAAAAGTTTTTCAAAATTCCGAACAAAAAAATGACCCAAATTTACATACGGATGATTTTTTCACACTCATTACTCTTGAAAATCTTCAACACACTCAAAATTTCAAAGTCTCCATTTTTGAAATAAAGAAGTCCACCACATGTTTATATATATATATATATATATATATATATATATTATAACATTTATAATTATTAAAAGAGTTTCAAATTTTATTTTCTCTCTTCCATCTTATTTAATTCATATATCGTGAATTTATTGTAAAAAAATATCATCACTATTATATTATTATATTATCACATTATACACTTATAATATAATATTATAATAATATATTTAAATGAATTATTTTATCAGAACAGATAAAATATTCATTCTCAATAATTATCGCTTTTGCTAAAAATTCCTCCGTTTAAATCCACATTGAATAAATAGTTACTTATCATTTTTATCAATAATTATTATTCACAAATAATATTACAGAACCACAATTGTGACGCCCCCAAATCCGTGAAACATCGATTACAGGGCATGGTGCTCACGATACAACGTACATCATCATCAATCTAAGTAAATTCCCATAACAATAATAATATTATAACTGTTACGTATATACTCCAAATAAAATCCCAAGTCTTTACAACCTTTAATAAACCACAACTTAAACTTAGCGTTTATCGCTACATTACATCATATGCGGAAATATAAACTTATTACATAAGGTAACTAGCATCATTTTATCTTAGACTTCCACTTGTCCTTGACCGAGCCCTCAGCCTTCTCATCCTTAACTGAAAGGTTTAAGCAAGAATGAGCACAAATTGCCCAGCAAGTATATAAAGTAGTTTGAAAATATACATCAGGAGTAGAAACATCTGAATAGCTATAACAGTTGAAAGAATTATCAAGTTTTAAACAGAAATATCAAGAATAAGAGTTTAAGAATTCTCAATATCATACTAAGGGGCATAAAATACCCTGAACATTACTTTGTTTCATCGAAAAATCATCAGACGGTTTAACAATCAAATAGATTGTAAACGTTCTCTGCAAGTACTCCAGGTGATCAGCCTATTGTACCCTACATTGTGCACAAGTATTAAGTTTAAACTGCATAAGCATAAATGGGACTATATGCCCGACATCTGTTTGCCCGTTTATTCGGGTTGTTCATCTTAGTATTCATGTGAGACCGCACCAAAGCAATTTGGATTGGTAGACATTAAATAGCTTCGAAAGATTTGAATTAAATCATTTTTCATCAATAATAACTAGCCGAAAACAAAGGCCAGGAAACATACTTAGAAACAGTTCTGTAATGACATGAAACTTATAAGCATAGCTGTTAGAATAATAACTGAGTAATCATCGATAAGCTTGCAAGATAGTTAAAGTTGTATAACCTCACAATAAAGGAACTTGCACGAATAAATAGCTAGCACAAGTTCAATACTTACCCTTACTGCGATAAAAATGAGTAAGGATTGAATACATACCCAATAGAAATTAGGGTTAGGAAACTTGCCTGATACGCCTGCTACAATTAATGCTATCTACTAGCTCTTCACGTAACCTATTCATATGTGTCACGTTAAGCAATTAGGTTCTCGAACGCGACTCTGAAATATAATGGTTTCCTTTTATCTCAATTGGATTATCATCTAACATGTAATCAATTAACAATGCAATTCAATTACACAATACCATTCAATTACATAAACAGGTTGCAACTTATAGGTCCAGGGGTTAAATATAAAAATCTGAAAAAATAAAGTTTCTGGAAATTTTTCTGACCCGACCCGACCCAGATCAGACCTGACCCGAACCGACCCGGACCGGCGCAGCTGCGCAGCCTCAAGCCGTGTTACCGGCGCAGCTGCGCTGCCTGGCAAACTCGGACTCCAACTTTGAGTGGCGCAGCTGCGCAGCGTTAAGCCGTATGAACGGCGCAGCTGCGCTGCTCTTCATGCCCAAAAAAGTTTTTTTTTTCTGCCGAATAGCCTACTTCCCGATTTAATTCCCACTTGTTTACAAGTTGTATGACCATAATATTTGGACACCATACACTCCATACATCACAGTATTTTACAAAAATACAACATACATGAAACTAACATGTTAAGACCTCGATCCAGGAGTCTAGATAAGCGTGCTAGACTGCCTTCCAGACTTAGAAAATTTCTGGAAATTCCCAGAATTCTGCAGATTTTTATACCAACATGCTTGCTTACGAAATTCATAACTTGCTTATTTTAACTCCGTTTCTTTTGAAAATTGGTCAGGTGAGACATCATACTACATAGTATTTTATAAAATTAACACATACAACCAACGAGTCACAGAAGCTATGATTTCAAGGCTCCGAAAAACCCAAAAAGTCACAGATTCTAAGTTAACCCACTTTGACAAAAATTCATGATTTTGATTATAGCATGCAAGGACTTGGTTCTGTTGGGTTTGTACGTAACGCAATC
Organism: Panax stipuleanatus; assembly: GCA_020205555.1. Classification (NCBI taxonomy): domain Eukaryota; kingdom Viridiplantae; phylum Streptophyta; class Magnoliopsida; order Apiales; family Araliaceae; genus Panax; species Panax stipuleanatus. The sequence goes on from CM035119.1 coordinate 52,960,152, forward strand.
AAGCAATCAAATCACATAAATAGGGCGGAAGCGCAAAAACTAGGTTTTCAAAAATTTATACAAATCCATAACCATGATCATTCTTGTGCATCAATTATCAGTGAATATAGAAGGAGAAAAAATAGAATTATACCTTTGAAGATCCAAGCTTCCTCAGGTACAAGTTCTACTCCTTTGATTCCTCTGTAATGGCTCCTTCCCTTGATCAATGTCAGCCACCCAAATGTTTGGCCTCTAACGGTGATCCACCAAGGAAGATGAAGAACTCAAGAAGATGGGTTATTGGCTTATTCTATCTCTATAGAATATGTGTACTCCTAACTCTTAAAAAAATTCACGTTTTTTATTTCTGATATAAGACTCTCTTATATAGATATTAGGTTAACCCTCCTAATCTAATTAGAATAGGATTTTATTTAATTAATTAATTAAACACTTTTAATTAATTTATATCCTAATCTTATTAGGATTGAGAGAGAGTACTGATATTATATTAATTCCTAAACTCCTTTAGAATTAAAATAATAATAAAAATAATAATATTAATAAGACTCCTCTTATTAATTTATATTTAATATTTCTAAAATATTAAATAATAAACATTAAGCTATTTAATTTATTCTATCACCATAGATTAAATTAATTATACTTAATGCATTATTACTATCATGCCATTTTCTTCTTAAATAATTCTTCTTCCTTTTATGGTGTGACCCTTTAGGTTCTCCATATTAAACCGGTTGTGAATAAATCAATTATAACAATTCTAATCTTATTTAAATAAATAAATTAAACTAATAATCTATTTAAATAAATAACATTTATTCTACAATAGGGATAAGCCTCTCTAGCGATCAACGACTTTCTAGATAATATAGATTTCAACATTAATCATAAAAGAACCTATGAGTTAATAGTTATCATGCAATTCAATCTTTCCACCATATAATGTCTCAATTAAATATAAGACATGGATTTACTGTCAAGTCTTAATTTATTTAATCATATGTATTTCGATTAAAAAATGCACAACTCCAAATAATGCAAATTAGAAACCTCTTTCTAATTTCATTCTACCTTGGCCAAGGATTCCTGGGTTGTCATTTAACGAATCACATAGGACATATCTCCTCTTTTACTAGAGGTGGTAGATTCTTTATTGATCATTCATTATCTCCATACACTACAAAAAAATGGACATTTGGCAACGATTTTTCGGGCAACGACTTATGAAGTCGTTGCCAAAAATGCATGTTTAGCAACGAAATTTGTCATTCGTTGCTGCTTGTGAAAGGCTTTCATTTTTCGTAACAAAATTCATAGGCCGTTGCAAAATTTCATTGCAAAATCATTGGCGGGGAAAAAAACTCCACCTATTTATAATTTTTTGTTGCCGATGAGATTTCTCCTCATCGTCGGCAACGAAAACTTTTTTGTTGCTATATTTCGTTGCCTAATATAGGCCACATTCATTGTCAACAATTTTTTTTCGTTGCGTATTTTATAGATTTTTTTGCAACAATTAGTAAATTGTTGCCCAAAAGTAAGCAAACCCAGTAGGCATGTTTCAACCTCTTTTTTCCCCCAAAATGCATCATTTTGTATTTAAAATTTTTTATTTATTTGGACGCAATTTTATACAGTCAAATGTTTCACTCCCTTCGTCTAAAAATAAATGCCCAGTTTTGATTTTTTTTTTTCAAAGTTATAATTTTTTAAATTTAAATTAAGCATATATAGATATATTTTTTAATTTACAAAAATTAGAGTTTGTAGTCAATTGGATGTAGTTTATAATGATCGTATTCGTTCACTTATAATTTTGAAAAAAAATATAATTAATTTCTAAATAATTTTTATGAATTTTTCTTGTAACTCGTTATTTTACGTATATACATTTTGACAAGGGATGAGCAAGGAATCGAAATCGCTCCTGAAATTGCACCAAAAATCGACCAAACCGCACCAATTAAGTTGCTCCAATGGTTCCGACATAGACCAATTAAGTTGCACCAATGGTGTGTAAGTTTCTTTTTAACTCCCCTTTTTCAAATTCTCTTTTTTTCTCGACTTGTAATTTTTTTTATAATCAGATATTAATTTCACTTTATATCTTGAATTAGAGGGTATTTGGCAATGACTTATAAGTAGGTCAAATTAATTTATAAATGGCCGAATATCACTTTTGTCTCTCCAAGTTGTCACTTACTTTTTAAAGTCGTCCCTAAAGTTCATTTTTCATAAGTTTGATCCTTAAAGTGACATTTTTGAGCGTTTCCGTTCCTCCTATCCGATTCGACCCAACTCGACTCATTTTGACCAAACCCGGCCCAGTTTAACCCAACTCTAATTTTTAATATTTTAAAATAAAATATTTTTTAAAATAATAATTATATTTAATATTTTAAAATAAATTATTATTTTAAATAACAAATGTTTTTAATATTTTAAAATAAAATAATTATTTGACAAATAGTTAATTTTCTTATTTTAAGAAAAATATTATTTTAAAAAAATTAAAATAATAATTAGATTTAATATTTTAAAATAAAATATATTTTTTAATAATTTTAAAATAATTGTTATTTTAATAATTTAAAATAAAATATTATTTTTATAATAATAATTATATTTATATTTTAAAATGAAAATGAAAATGATTTTTTTTTAAATAATTTGAAAATAATTATTATTTTTAATATTTTAAATTAAAACATTATTGTTAAAATACTAATAAAATATGTAAATTTTCATAAAAATAATTAAGATTTAAAAAATTTTAACATTACCTTTTTTTGAATCTATATTTTATGAAATTTTATTCATTTTTGAAAAAAATAAAAGTTTCTAATATTTTTCCTTAAAATAATAATTAGTTTTATAACTTTATAAAAATAATATTTTATTTTAAATATAAAAATAATTTTTTATTTTAAATATAAAAATATTAATTATTTTAGAAAGAAAGTTTTATTTTAAAATATTAAAAATTATTATTATTTTCAAATTATTTTAAGAAGATATTTTATTTTAAAATTTTAAATTATATTATTTTTTAATTTTTTGAAAATATTAAAAATATTGATTATTTTAAAATATTAATTATAATTATTATTTTAAAAATTATATTTTCTTTTAAAATATTAAAAATAACTATTTTTAAAATAATTATTTTATTTTAAAATATTAAAAATAATTATTTTTTAAAATATTAAAAATTAGAGTTGGATAAAATTGGGTTGGGTTGGGTTGGGTTGGGTTGGGTCGGGTCGGGTCATTATTAATAAGTTTTCTGTTATAACTAATGAGTAATTTAATTATTACTAGTACTAAATAATATATTGGTTGTCTAACTTAGTAACAATGACATGATAACCGATTTGGCCATAAATGGTTTGTATAGATTAACTGTAATTAGTTACAATTTGACTTCATTAAAAGAAATCTAATTAAGACCACACACACACACACACACACACATATATATATATATATATATATATATATATATATATTAAAACACAATTTATAAATTAAGTAAGTGCGGAGTGATCTCAGTTAGTATATTTTTTTACAATTATATTTTCATTGATCTGTATTTTCCTCATTTAATAAATGAATGTTTGGCAGATGATGACTTTATAAGTGTAAATATGTATACACTTTGATGGGATCATTGAGTATCTTGTAAAAATGATATTAATTAATTTTTTTAATAAAGTCAAACCGTATAGAAAACAAAGCAATTTTTTTTAAACATAAGCAATTTAATAATAAACTGTTATGATTATCTCACACCCAAATATGAAAAATCTATCAATAATCAGCACAAGTTATTACAACTAAGAAAAGAATATTTGAAATAGAGAAAACAAGATCTCATAAATGAAACTCTATCACAAAAAAAATTAATTATCTCATAAATATTGTACTCCTTCCATTCTAAAATTTAAGATCTTTATTAATTTTTAAAAAGTTAATTTGAGATGTTTTTAAATTTAAAATTAATATTTTTAAATTTAAAAGTTATTCAAAAATTTTTGTGCTTTAAAGATCTTCATGAAAGATTTGAAAATATGTTTTTTGTAACTTTCTGTTATCCAAAAAATTGTTATAAAATATAACTCAAGTACGATTTATAATTCATGTTAATTTTGAAGTTGATTTCAAAAATATCACACTATTATAAAATAGTAAAAAGATGACACTTAATAAATAATATTTTTATAAAAAATGTTGTGATATTTTTTTATAACATTTTTTGACAAAATATTATAGTTAGATATATAAAAATGTTCTGAATTTAAAAGGGGTAATTTTTTGTTTTAAAGTGATAACGTTTTTTTTTGAAGAAAACCTTTTCTTTTTAAAAAAACACTGAGGTTTAATTTGTATAAGCTTGAAAAACACGGAGGTTTCGTCTTTTTTCTTTTTCTCTCTGCTCTTCTTGTCTCGAACTCCCGAAACGCCGCTCCTTCCCCGATTCCTACCTCTGCTTTGCTCGTGACGACGACATTGTCAAGATCACCGGTCATTCCCTCTCTCAATCGAACTGCCAAACCTTATCATACCTCTCAATTGAAGCCGAAGCTTGATTTCATATCTTATCATACCTCTCCATCGAAGCCCTAGCCCTCTCAAACCCTCCAGGTCCATCAATTTCATCTCAGATCTTGTTTATTTTCTCTTCATTTGACGCGGTTTGTCCTTTCCCGCTCATCTCGACCGTCCGTTCGCTAAACCTTCTAGGAGATCACGCTATTGTAGACTTCGTATGGATCGAGCTTAGAAGGGGTAGACGATGTTGAAGACTTCGTATGGGTAATTTCTTTATATTTCTTTCTGTTGCTTGGTTTCTTGGAAAATGCAGTAAAGTAAAGTCACCCAAATTTCTAGAATTTTGTAATTTTTGGGCTTAAAAGACTTTACGGCTACTGGAATTATTTATTGAGTTTGCAAATTTGTTGAAATTAGTGGGTGTGAGAGAGAAATTGAATTGAAATGCAGGCGAATGAAGAAGATAACATGTCATGGGAAAGATTTAGTCATCTGTATGATCTTATGCAGATAGGAAACATAGCATTTTGTGAAAATCGTTTTCAGGAGGTGATATTCTTACTTGTTATTATTTTTTCTTGTGTAATTTATAAAGAAGATATGAAATAAAAAATTTCAGATGCATATAAGACTCTAAAATTAATGGGCCTCTTTTACCCTTTAGATTGTGCGATTAAAAGAGGGCAACAGTAATCCATCATGTGCTACCCTAGCCTCCCCATCTTTTGATTTCTGGTACTTAAAAAATCTGTTGCCTTGATGCTAATCTGTAGCCCAATGGAATGTACCTACCTGTGTTTTTCTTTCTTTATCTATTCTCATCATTTGCATCAATTTATGAACATTTTTTCTGGGTATCACATTGTGTACGTAAGTCTTTACAACTCATTTGAGTGCTTGCTGATTAACCCTTTTAAAGTTAAGGTAGAGATGGGGTGGGTTTCCTTTTTTTATTTTGAGGATTCTTTTTCTGTGTGTTTATTTTGCTAGGATGTCATGTGTGGGTATTATGTAATTTACTAGTTGTACATATTTATCTTTTTGGGTTGATGATAAAGCTATAATTCTATTTCTGCAAAGAATCTTTATATTGTGGTAAGTCATAAAGTTTTAATGTCGAGACCAGACTCTTAAGTTGCTGCTTGTATATTGGTGTAAGTAAACTTTTTAGCAGAGATGGTGCAGCAACTGCTTCATCTAATTTTTATTTTCCTCTAATATTATTCTGTTTCAGCACATATTTATTTGTTTATGCTATCACTTGTCACTTCAGTGTTATGTCATTCTCTTTATGGCTGATAGATCATATTTCTTGTCAGGCAATCAATTGTTACACAAAAGCTGATAACATTAAACCATGTCATCCTGTTATTCTTAGCAATCGATGTACTACTTATCTCAGGTGAAGTCTTGATAGCAATTTATACGCCATCTGTGCTGCATGCATGCGTCATCTAAATTTGATGAATACCTATTCTAATCATATCTTTACACTGTTAACAGTAATCTGTTTTAAATTGTTACCAGGATTTTCCAATTCCTGGTACAAAGAAGTTCATCAGATTCCGAAAATAGACCATTGAGTGGGCTTGATCCTACAATACATGCTGGAGTATGTCACTTTCGTTTTTTTTGTTTTTGTTTTTGTTTTTGTAGTGGTGAAAGAATTCTTTTCCAACTGCAGCACTGCTTGACAAGTACTTACACTATAGCAGCATGCTTGTAACTGTTGTTTCAGCTTGCACTGAAGGATGCTGAGAAGGCGATGAACTTTCAAAATAATTCAATAAAACCTCCGTCAAGGACTACATTGATGTAAGTGAGCCATACTTTGCCGTAGGTGAGTATTGGGATTCACTCAGTTACACCTACAGTGAGATGGATCACAACCAAGATGCACACAGGCAGAGAATTATTGACTGGATCAATGCTACTAATGGCACTGCTGGTGCATTTAATGTCACAACAAAAGGCATTCTTCATGCTGTAAGCTTTCATAGAGAATATTCCCTTTTGGGTGAATGTTGAATTAATCTTACTGAATTTACAGAAATTTAGATGGGAACTGATCAAGATAATTATATGCAGTCTGGAATTATGGAGATGATGAAATTATGAAACCTTGTCAGCGTTCTCTTCTACTCTATCCTACAATTTTCTGATATGGTTAAAATCTGTTTCTTGCCAGCTATGAATTTTCTGTTTAACCATTTCAGTCTGTTTATGCCATGAATTCAGCTGGACCATACTCTAGCATTCCTTCAATAAATCAAGACACACCTTTTTTTGGCCTTCACTCATCCATGCAAAATCCTCAAACAAGGCAGTGTGGTTCTATCAAATCATGATGCATATGCCTTTTATGGAAATGAGCAACATGCCTATGTCTCCAATTTTGTGTTAATATTTAGTTTTACTGAAATTCTTGCTATAAGTTTTCTAAACATTCCAGTTTAACCATACTCAATTTATGAGCTTGTTTCTGAACTGCATAATTGGATACCTGAAACATGACCATCTATAGAGAGATTTTATATATCTCCCCTTCTTTTTATTCTGTAGAGGCACAGTTGATCTCAACATAAAATTCAGTCCACTTTTATTATCTGCGCATTAATCATTTTTACGGATGACTATACTAGAAACTGTGTCTATCTGTTCAATGTCCTTAAACTTCTTGCCGATGGTTGCTTTTGCTTTATACCAGAGCTTCAAATAATATATCTGAAGGACAAATTGAAGTGTTATATTTATACTCAACTCAATAATGTCATTTGTCCTTTTCTAGGCACTTGTAAGATGCGAGTACTGGCGATAATCGGACCAGAAGGGAAATCCTCCAGGGGTGGTTGGCTGGTACAATCTGTTTGTTTTAATTCTGACTTTTGCTATCCCTTTTCTTATTTTTTTTGTTTTGTTGTTGTTTATGATGAGATTGTCTTTCTTAAGTTACGGCTTTCACTTTGCAGTTACAACCACAAGTCACGCAAGAGCAGCATTGAACATGTTGAGAGAAAACAGAAACAGATTTGACCTGATCATCAGTGATGTGCATATGCCAGACATGGATGGTTTTAAGCTGCTGGAGCTTGTTGGACTTGAAATGGACCTACCTGTCATCAGTAAGCAAGAAGCACTTCCGTGAAATTAGCTCCAACTATTTTGGGTCAGCATTCATGATTTTTGGTTAGAAGACGACAATGAGCCAATGATTTCATCATCAGTTAATGGTGTTTTGAACTTAATGCTGTATGATTCCCCTTTTGATACTACATACTACTTCGTGACTGAACAATAAAATTTTGGGTCAGCATTATTTGTGTTGAATGTTTACGTGCAGGCCCCAGGTAACCATTGCTACGGCAATAATTTTTTGATATACATATACATCTGTTCTGATTATTTCTCTTTGTTGATTAGAAACTATGAAAGAGGGTTTTTTATAAAGGGTCGAGGAAATAAGATTTATGTCGGCAGAGTTTAAATTGGTTGCGATTGGGGCCCAGTTGAAGCTCTGGATTTCATATGCTTCTGTATTTCTATCTCTTTGCATGTGACAACAACAATATTGTGTATTCTATTACTGTAAAAAAAATTAATCCTCGTAACATTGCCTATTACTGTAAAAAAAAAATAATAATAATCTCGTAACATTGTCTATTAATGTAAATCCCCTCCTCACTACTCTTTCCTATTGTATTTCCTTGTAGTATTACTCGACATCAAGGGGCTGCAAGTATGGAAATGCTTGTAGATCGTGTCTCCAATTTTAGAGTTTAACTTTCTTGGCCTGCCAATTCAACAGGTAATACTCTCTTGTTTTCTTGTTGTTTTCGTTTTATACATGATATTTGTTGGGGCATTGTTGCTATTTATAAAAAATAAAAGAGCAACCCATGTTATAAAAAACCTACTGCTATTGAAAGAACATTCTATGTTATATGCTATAATGACTTAGCTTTGTTGAATAATTTTTCTGTTGAATTTAATATGAGGGAAGGGTACGGTACTGATGTTGTATCTGTTGGGAGGTGGGCAAAATATATTTTTCGTTTTTTGAAGTAATGTTTGTTAGCCTTCTACTGGAGTATACAAATATTATCCTTTTGGCGTGTTTTGCATTTGAAAATGTGGTTTATGTTGTTCCATACTTGGTGCATCATTTGGACAGGCTATGCTCCCTTACTTTTCTTTTCTAATTCTACTAAAATCTTTCGTCTCAGGTTGTTTTGTTGCTGATTGAGTAACCATGGCTACGTAAAACAACTATGCTGCTCACATTTGGGACAATTATATTGTTTTTTTGATAATGTTGATTGTTGAAGTCTTGTTTAGATTTTTTTAAAATTATTTTGTCCGAGGCTTAACTGTGTTATGAAAAATTTAGTTCACTGACCAATTGATAATATGTCTGAAAATTACATTCGTCCCTTTTTTCATATATTTAGATGCCACAATAGAGAATTACTGTATCAACTGTTCGTCATTATATTATGTCATTGTATAATTGTGAAACATTCTTGATTTGCTTCTCATTAACCACTAAAGGTCCAATACTTCACTCAAGTGTTTTACTACCTCCGTTTCTTAAAGAGTGCAGTTTTAGCAACAAAGAAAAATGTTTATTAAAGAATGCATTTTTAGGAACTTAAAGCTTTTTTTTTTAAATATGTTCTTGTTTTAATTAATGCACTAAATGGGAAAGTTAATGTACTAAAGGAAGAGAAAGACTAGTTTTGTCATTTTACCTCATTTATTGGTTTGTGTGTTTTTTGTTAAAATTGCACTCTTTAAGGAACAGAGGTAGTATTATTTTTTGCTAGCAAGGAATATTTCATTGTCAACCTGATTATCATCTCAACATAAAGTAGACATATTGCATTTTTTCTGCAAATATTTCATGTAAGATAATGTTATTAATTAATTTTTTATTGTTAATATTTTTAACATGTTCTATTTTTGAATGTTTATTTGCACGGACTTATCAGTGATTCTCAAGTGAGTAGAATTTATAATATAGTTCTCTACGTTAAATTTCAGGAATTCATGAAGCTGCGTCAAGGTTGGTCTAAATTAAGCTTTTTTTACCTATATTGAAACTAGTAAAGCTCGGTTTAACAAAATGAAGGTCTTCATCCAGTTTCTTCAGTAGCACAGACTGTTCGTTTATATGTTTTTGAGAACATATTGAAAATGTTACATCATTTCATGCCTTAAGTGACTAAAGAACTTTGATAGTTTAGATAGTTGATTGTGAGGATGATGAATGATCATGTACTGGATGATTTTATTTAGTTAATAATATTTGAGTTTTTTTCTATTTCAGCTATAATTTGTTATGGGGTCAGTGAGACACGATTTATTTTGTTTATAAAATAATTTTGATATTCGTTACATAACAGGATCATCAATAATGGACTTGGCAATGATACAATCAAAATCTATTTCGTTACCAAACGATAATATATAGTGTCGTTGTTAATTGACAATTTTTGTTACTCTCGAAAAATAATCAGCATCGAACATTATCGTTGCTAATTGATCATAATTATTCATAATAAAACTAACAACAAAGAATAATTTCGTTGCAAATTAATATATGATCGATTTATTATGCACATTTAGCAACAAAAATCGTTGCCAAAAAGTATACAATCAACAACGAAAACTAGCTAAGGTAACAATTTTTATATTGTTTAGCAACGACAAATATCGTTGGCAAATGTGTATCAAACGCAACAAATTTCATATTTCATTGGAAAAAAAAGAGATTATTTTTGTTGTCAATTAGACAGATTTTGCAACAAAAGTTGCTTTTCAGTAATAATTTCTTAATAAATTTGCTACAAAATATTTCGTTGCGAAATGATCTATGATTTTACACGAAAAAAAACTTTCGTTGCGAAATATCTCATTTTCTGCAACGAAAAAAAAATTTCGTTGCTAGACAATTAGCAACGCTCATTGCGCAATGAATGGTCCAACGACCGAAAAATCGTTACAAATGACTTTTGGCAACGAAATTTCGCACATTTAGCAACGAAAACTGTTTGTTGTAAAATTACTATTTTTTTATAGTGATATGTAACTCATTATACCCAAGCATACCCTATATATGCCTTAAAAGGCCTTAAGGAATAAGTTAAAGTATAATTTGTTACATACAAGATACTATGATGATCTCAAGTCCAAGGATCACTTGTACTACTATCACATTAGGAATTCCTATTGGCAGGCGAGTAAAACTCCATTAGGTATTCCATAGCGAGTCACATTCAGTGAACTTATTCTCCAATAAGCATCTACATACTTGCTTTAGTGTCTCCACACAAATGATCATGAGATCAGTCATCCTCATCCAATGAGCAAGCAACATATGTACCAATCTATCCGGATTTACTAATCCCCATTTTAGTAATCCCACAATTGGGAACTATTTTAGTTTTTAAGCTTTCTAAGAATTTAGATCTCATTATCATGATTCTAAAAGTATTGCTTAAAACTATGAGTTATTTACATATTATAAAAACAGCACCATGTAGATAATTATATGCCTTAAATGAATATTTTATTAATAAATAAATAAGATTGTTTACAAAGTATGTGCTTTATCATCATTCATGATTGGCTTGTATGCACACTACTATCAATCTCCCACTTGCACTAAAGCCAATCGCCATGGTATCTCATACCCATCTTCTCTAAGTGACGATCAAACTGCTGTTGTGTTAGAGCTTTAGTAAATGGATCTGCAATGTTGTCTTGAGAGTCTACACTCTCCTCTTTCAATGATTTCTTTAATCAAAGTGCCGCAACACATGTTTAGATTTAAGATGAGACTTAGAAACTATTCCTAGTTCTGAAATAAATTTTTCATCCGAAACATCAACTTGCAGCTTCACTTACAGTTATACTCTGCCTCTGTCACTGAATCAGCAACTGTTTGCTGCTTGGAACTCTTCCAACTCACTGCACCTCCGTTCAAGGTAAACACATACCCTGAAACAGATTTACTGTCATCTTGGTCTGTTTAAAAACTTGAGTCCGTGAATCCCTCGAGTTTTAATTCAGACCCACCGTAGACAAGAAAAATATCTTTAGTCATTCTCAAGTACTTTAGGATATTTTTCACTGCCTTCCAGTGCTCTTCTCCTGAATTCGACTGGTATCTGCTTGTTACACTAAGTGCGTGAGCAACATCCGGTCTAGTACATATCATACCGTACATGATAGATCCTATTGCAGAAGCATAAGGGATCTTACTCATACGGTCTCTCTCCTCAGGTGTCTTTGGGGCCTGTTTCTTGGAGAGATTTATTCCATGGCTCATCGGCATGAGACCTCTTTTGGAATCTTCTATGCTAAACCTCTTTAGCATCGTATCAATGTACGTTCCTTGGGATAAGCCAAACATCCTTTTAGATCTATCTCTATAGATCTTTATCCCCAAAATATAGGATGCTTCACCCAAGTCCTTCATGGAGAAATTTTTAGATAACAAGATTTTAATGGATTGTAACATAGGAATGTCATTCCCTATCAGTAATATATCATCAACATATAATACAATGAATGATACTGCGCTCCCACTAACCTTCTTGTATACACAAGGTTCATCCTCGTTTTTGATAAAATCAAACTCTTTGATTGTCTCATCAAAATGAGTGTTCCATCTACGAGAAGCTTGCGTCAATCCATAAATGGATCGTTGTAGCTTACAGACTTGATTTGTTCCAATTTTTGAGATAAATCCCTCTAGCTGTGTCATATACACATCCTCCTCAAGTTTCCCATTGAGGAAGGCCGTTTTCACGTCCATCTGTCAGATCTCATAGTCGTTGTAAGCTGCAATCGCAAGCAAAATCCGAATGGACTTGAGCATGGCTACTGGTGAGAAGGTTTCATCATAGTCAACTCCTTGTCTTTGTTTGAAACCTTTTGCAACCAGTCGGGCCTTATAGGTCTCTACCTTTCTGTCTGCTCCAGTCTTTTTCTTAAAAACCCATTTACACCCAATAGGTTTAATACCTTCAGGTGGTGAAACCAAAGTCCATACTTTGTTTCCATACATGGAGTCCATATCGGATTTCATGACTTCAAGCCATTTCCTTGAGTCTTTATTACTCATAGCCTATTCATAATTCAATGGATCATCATTCATGATATGTACCTCATCGTCATCCTCTATAACGAATCCATACCTCTCAGGTATCTGCGGTACTCTTTCAGATTTACGAACAGGGTGTGGTACAGTAGGTTCTTCTACTTGGTTAGGTACTTGACTTTGATCCGTGGTAACTTGTGGTTCTTGAACTTCTTCAAGATATATCTTACTCCCACTAACCCCTTCATGGATAAACTCTTTCTCCAAGAAGGTAGCATGTTTCGCAACAAACACCTTTTGATCAGTTGGATGATAGAAATAATACCCTACGATTTCTTTAGGGTATCCCACAAATCTACACTTATCGGATTTAGTCTGTAGCTTATCATTTTCAATTTTTTTTACATAAGCTGGACAACCCTAAGTCTTAACATGCTTAAGATTTGGTTTCCTCCCTTTCCACATCTCATATGGAGTCTTTGGGGCGGATTTGGTAGGTACCTTGTTAAGTAGGTATGCAGCCGTTTCTAGGGCATATCCCCAGAAGGAAATTGGAAGGTCGGTAAAACTCATCATGGATCGAACCATGTCCAACAGTGTTCGATTTCTCCTTTCAGATACTCCATTTAACTGTGGTGTACCTGGAGGAATCCATTGTGAGATTATACCATTTTCTCTGAGACAATTGAGAAACTCGCTGCTTAAGTATTCTCCACCTCGATCTGATCGAAGTATCTTAATACTCTTGCCCGTTTGTTTCTCTACTTCACTTCTGAACTCTTTGAACTTTTCAAATGATTCTGATTTGTATTTCATTAAATACACATATCCAAATCTTGAGTGATCATCAGTGAAAGTAATAAAATAAGAATACCCACCCCGTGCACTTGTTGTCATAGGTCCACAAACGTCTGTGTGAATCAATGCCAACAACTCTGTAACTCTCTTTCTTTTTTCACTAAAAGGAGATTTAGTCATTTTACCCATGAGACAAGATTCACAAGTTGGATATGATTCATAATCAGATAGCTCGAAGAGCCCATCTTTATGCAACTTGGATAATCTTGTTTCATTGATATGACCGAGTCTACAGTGCCACATATAGGTATAATTAATATCATCTCTTTTCCTTTTCTTAATTTGTTCAATTTGAAATATATTTTCTTGTAAGTCAAGTGTATAAAGTCCATTTCACAAATTTCCAATACCATATAAAACATCGTCTTTATAAATAGAACAACTATTGTTCTTTATAACAACGTTAAATCCTTCCATATCCAATACAGAAATTGAAATAATATTTTTAATAATATTTGAAACATAATAACAATTATTAAGATAAATGGATTTGCCCGAAGGCATTGCTAAACAATAAGTTCCTACAGCTAATGTAGCAACTTTTTCTCCATTCCCCACTCGTAGGATCACCTCATCATTGTTCAGCTTTCTACTTCTGACCAGTCCCTTCACATTATTACATATGTGAGAACCACAGCCGGTATCCAATACCCAAGTAGAATTTTAACTTTCTGAAAAATTAATTTTAATCATGAACAAACCTTGATTGGAAGTCGAAGCTTCTCCAAGCTTCTTCTTTGCCGGAAACTTCTTGCAGTTCCTCTTCCAATGACCCGGCTCGTTGCAATGGAAGCACATTCCTTTGCTAGCTGGATCAGATTTCTTTTGTTCCTTTATGTTCACTTTGCCCTTGGTCATCCGAGATTGGAAGAGCTCCTTAGATATCTCATATCTAGCAGTCCTACTCTGTTCACCATACAACTCCTTGGGGTGAAGCAGCATAGCAGGAGCATCCATTTTTTCGTGCTGACGCTGAAGCTCGTTATTCATGGATGCGAGCATGATGCATTGAGCCACAGATGCATCATCTTGCCACTTTACAATGGTGGCAATCTCTTCCTCAGAGGCTGTTTCTGGAACAGTTCCAGGGACAGGTGAGTTTAGGACATAAGAAATTTTTTCAGCAGTGAGAACTATTCTCAGATTTCTTAGCCAATCCGTATAATTCGGCCCGGTAAGCTTATTAGCATCAAGTATGCTTCGCAGTGAAATTAGTGATTTTGACATTTTTAAAATTCTGCATGTGAAAAATAACATTTTAGCAAACATTCATTTTATTAATTTTGCATACCAAAATAAATTTAGGTCTTTATTTTAAATTGGTATCTCCCACTATTTTTATCAAGCTATATTACCCTCACTTATATAGTTCGGCAATATCTAATTAAAGATTTGCTAGTGAGATTAAGGATCCCATTTCAAATGTATATAACCTTGTGGATAGCACAACAAGCGATATACAAATAAATAGGTAGACAATTCTTGTCAATTACATCACCATGTAACTCCTTTTATTTTGCCTCTTAAATCATAATGGTCATGTGTGTGCACATCCGAACTAAAATGATTTAAGTTAAGTCCAGCCTAGCACTTCCATAAATTCAAAAAGAAAATTTTTTGTCCTTGTGGATAGCACAACAAGACTAGATCGTTCAATTTTCTTGATAAGCATCAAATGTGATTAATTAACATCTTAAATATTCAATACTCGCCTTGTGGATAGCACAACAAACTCATATTAAATATTTAATACTTTATTAATTAATCATGCTAGAAGGCGACGTTCGATATTCCAAATATCATTTGAACGCTTCAGACTTAATATTATTTCTTTGAGGGGTTTGTTATTATTTGTCTCATCTTGTTAAGCGCGCATGCACATATATATATAAAATACGCGTCATTTTATTAAACATGCGAAGCATGTTTGCATAAAATATAATATATATATAATATTTAGCATGCAATATAGAATACCATATTCTACCCGGATTGATTATGGACTTTTATTCTAGTTTGGTTCACTAGAGCCACCAAGTGAACCAAAAGGTCAAACCTAGGAGTGCAAGAATTTAAATTTTAAATGTAACTATTATATTTAAACTCGGGCTCCATACAAACGGGTCTTCACGCGCTTCTTGCTCATTGGTCTCCAATTTCTTCAAAATAATTCTAACTATCTCTATTACATTAACTATTTAAAATTAAATAGAAACCTTGATCAGCAGTCAAGGGGAAGTACATAGAAAGGAGATAGAATTTACATCGAGAATAAAACTAGAGAAGACGAGGTACGCAGACCCTATTTTATAAAACCCATTCATTCAAGCATTCAACCAAAATAAAATCCAATCACATTGGTCATAGTCCATAATCAATCCCTTTTATTACCATACATATCATCATACGTATCAATAAAACTTATTCATCTCATGAAAATAAATTCATTCCATATATGTATTAATATCAGTTAATGGGCAAAAGTTTGCTAAACTTTATTTTTAGAAAAATAAACTCCTTTATTTCATTCAAAAATAATTCCAAATTAAACTCTTTAATTTTAGCAATTCTGAAATCTCATTTCATATAAAATAAATATCTTTATTTTAAACCTTTATTAATTAAATAAACCATTCATTTAATTAAATAAAACAAGAAAAAATTTCAGTTCCTATCCAGTGGCGCAGCTGCGCCAAGAATGTAAAGGGAACCAGCGCAGCATGAAAACCAGGAACAGTAACCGGCGCAGCTGCGCAGCAATATTGCCTTGTACCGAGGCAGCTGCGCAGCTTCGCAGAATCTGAAAAATTTTTGTTGCCCAGAACTCGATCCAATCGCATATCATACATGTATGGAATCACATAGACTGATAATTGGCACAAGATTGGCTCTGATATCACTGTTGGGTTTGTACGTAACGCAATCATGCAATCAAATCACATAAATAGGGCGGAAGCGCAAAAACTAGGTTTTCAAAAATTTATACAAACCCATAACCATGATCATTCTTGTGCATCAATTATCAGGGAATATAGAAGGAGAAAAAATAAAATTATACCTTTGAAGATCCAAGCTTCCTCATGTACAAGTTCTACTCCTTTGATTCCTCTGTAATGGCTCCTTCCCTTGATCAATGTCAGCCACCCAAATGTTTGGCCTCTAACGGTGATCCACCAAGGAAGATGAAGAACTCAAGAAGATGGGTTATTGGCTTAACCCTTGTTTCTATCTCTATAGAATATGTGTACTCCCAACTCTTGGAAAAATTCACGTTTTTTATTTCTGATATAAGACTCTCTTATATAGATATTAGGTTAACCCTCCTAATCCAATTAGAATAGGGTTTTATTTAATTAATTAATTAAACACTTTTAATTAATTTATATCCTAATCTTATTAGGATTGAGAGAGAGTACTGATATTATATTAATTCCTAAACTCCTTTAGAATTAAAATAATAATAATATTAATAAGACTCCTCTTATTAATTTATATTTAATATTTCTAAAATATCAAATAATAAACATTAAGCTATTTAATTTATTCTATCACCATAGATTAAATTAATTATACTTAATGCATTATTACTATCATGCCATTTTCTTTTTAAATAATTCTTCTTCTTTTTATGGTGTGACCCTTTAGGTTCTCCATATTAAACCGGTTGTGAATAAATCAATTAGAACAATTCTAATCTTATTTAAATAAATAAATTAAACTAATAAGCTATTTAAATAAATAACATTTATTCTACAATAGGGATAAGCCTCCCTAGCGATCAACGACTTTCCAGATAATATAGATTTCAACATTAATCATAAAAGAACCTGTGAGTTAATAGTTACCGTACAATTCAATCCTTCCACCATACAATATTCTAATTAAATATAAGACATGAATTTACTGTCAAGTCTTAATTTATTTAATCATATGTATTTCGATTAGAAAATGCACAACTCCAAATAATGCAAATTAGAAACCTCTTTCTAATTTCATTCTACCTTGGCCAAGGATTCCTGGGTTGTCATTTAACGAATCACATAGGACATATCTCCTCTTTTACTAGAGGTGGTAGATTCTTTATTGATCATTCATTAGCTCCATATGTAACTCATTATACCCAAGCATACCTTATATATGCCTTAAAAGGCCTTAAGGAATAAGTCAAAGTATAATTTGTTACATACAAGATACTATGATGATCTCAAGTCCAAGGATCACTTGTACTACTATCACATTAGGAATTCCTATTGACAGGCGAGTAAAACTCCATTAGGTATTCCATAGCGAGTCACGTTCAGTGAACTTATTCTCCAATAAGCACCTACATACTTGCTTTAGTGTCTCCACACAAATGACCATGAGATCAGTCATCCTCATCCAATGAGCAAGCAACATATGTACCAATCTATCCGGATTTACTAATCCCCATTTTAGTAATCCCACAATTGGGAACTATTTTAGTTTTTAAGCTTTCTAAAAATTTAGATCTCATTATCATGATCTCATCATGATTCTAAAAGCATTGCTTAAAACTATGGGTTATTTACATATTATAAAAATAGCACCATGTAGATAATTATATGCCTTAAATGAATATTTTATTAATAAATAAATAAGATTATTTACAAAGTATGTGCTTTATCATCATTCATGATTGGCTTGTATGCACACTACTATCAGGTTCCTATTGTCCAGAACATATATACTAACATAAATACACGTGTTACAATAATCAAACTCACTAACTTTTCATGTTTTGAGCAATTTGACATCTAAGAAGCATTTTAGCAAACACTTACATGCATGACATAAATTCATACGATTCAATGTGTAAGAGACATGAATTAAACCAGAACTTTCGTTCTCTACATCCACATATCAGTAACCAACTTGAACATAGCCTCACAAAATCAAAACAAATCATTTACCATGGCTATACATGCTTTTTCTTACTATTTTCTTAAGAACATATGAAAGAGAGTTCATGCTTACTTTTTTGGACGAATTTCTTCCTTGTTTTAACTCTGATAATCCTTCCCCCTTGTTAGTTTAGACTCTCCAAAACTCCAGAAATCGTCACAACACTCAAACTCTCATTCTCTTGATTTTTTCTTCTCTTGGTGGAATTTTATAAAAAGGAAGGAAATATAGAGGTGGAGAGTATATATATATATTATAAGCATTGGTTTCCCTTGCCTCTTCCATTCCCATCTCAGGAGTTACACAAACTTGCAACAAATACACAATTAAAAGAAAGAATTAACTTGGGAGTTAGAGAAAATGAAAGAATTCTTGGTTTAAAGAGGAGAATGAAGTACTCCCTCCTTAATATCATTGTTATATACGTATATACTCCTCTATGTTGTCCTATTTCAATTGTCACCAAGTCCCACCAGCTGCTGACTAATTAAAATACTAGTATTTTAATCATTTAATCAACTAATATATCATTTTGACCATTTTGCCCTCCGTAGCCGAACGTTGCGATACTTATATCGATTCCTACTAAAGTCGACGTCCTAGACGTCATGGGACTATCCGTTTCGTCAAATTCCTCTCCGAAATTCGTTGTTGACTTTTTTTCCCGAAAAAGTCAACCGTGACACATTTTTGTGGTTACAGTCTATCCTGGCTAACTTCGACGTTCCGGACTCAAATACGCAGTCCGCGTCTCTAAATTCCGCTCCGAACTCAAACTCATACTATAAAGCCATCCCACAAAATTAATAAAATTAATTCCATACTTAACCAATTTAAATAGTTGAATTAAATTGAACCAACCATTTAAATACTCCTCATCACATATCATAAAATAACACATGTATGTATAACATAGATACATCTAATAAAAGAAAACACACAAGAATTTCACATAAATTCGTTTATTGATAATTGTTAAATGACATAATAACCTCGGATATTACAACAATAATGACAACCAGGTCGTTCCTAGGAAAGAGGGGGCTTTCCGATAAAAATTTTTCCTTACTGGCGCGCAATTAGATTACCTAACTCCTTTCTTAGACAAGAACTTTCTAGACATTGCCAATAATGCTATCTAATAATATTATTCAAATAATATGAATTATTGATTTGATAATGTGAAATACTGTGCAGTGACAATTATTGAATCAATAATATAAAATATCAACGTATCAATTATTGATATAAAATATCAACGTAGCAATTATTGAACCAATAAAATATTATGCAATTATTGAATCAATAATATAAAATATTGAACAGTAATTACTGTAACAATAATTGAGTAAATACCTTCTTACGTAAGAATCAATTATACTGTATAATACCGTGTGCTACTATGCAACAACGCGTATTACTGTATTTTTATCATCGGGTATTTCAACAATTTAACCGCAACAGTTTTACCGTTATTTTATAAAAAGGTTATTTCTGTCGCTTTCTATATCCGACAATTATTCCGTTGTGGGGTCCACCAAAGACTGCACCGTCGTACGAATATTCTCTGACAAAAAGAATATTTCACGACCAAACGAATATTCTCCGACAACAATGAAAATTTTATAACCATTTGCTTACTTTGTAAAATTTACATATATCACCCTTAACTTTAACCTTTTATCAATTTAACCATTTACTGAATAATAATAATAAGAAAATTTTAATACTTTTATTTCATAAAATTCGGGGTCTTACACCTTTCATCATCTTAGGGTTAAGATTGCAGAAATATTCTTTTGTATGCCCCAATTGATTGTCCTTTTTGTGTATGTGTGATGTTTAAAATTAAGAGATGCACAAACTAAATTTATATGTAAATTGTTTATGAATACAAAACAAGAATGTGAAAATGATATCGAATCAAGACTTGAAAGTTATTTTATTTACAAAATTGTGACTAGAAAATACCTTCAGTTCCGACAATGGAGCAATAAAGGAGAAGATTGTTGAGATTGGAGCCAAGGATCGGAAGGCGGCCCTCTCGGGCATAAGACTTGAGAGCAGTATCGATGACAGTAGCAAAGAGCTTCTCATTAATAACGAAATGGATTGGACCAGGGATACCAATCACCGTTATGCTTATGAGAAGACGATTTCCTTTTACTGCAGTGGCGACTTGATTCTTCCTTGCAAGATCCGAAGGATAAAACAGAAGAAATCGAGATCCCCCTTGAAGGGAAGGGGGAGATCATTAACCAATAACTCAAGATTTCCACCATTCACAATCGAATTCTTCAGAGAAAGGAAAAAATTGAGAGATTAGGGTTTGAAAATTGTGATACGAGAGAGGAAAAAAAGAAAAGAAAAGAAAAAACGCAGACAATATGGTTAGGGTTTGATCTTGTTTTTCTGTTCTCTGTATAATCAGAAGCGTGAGAACCAAAGAGAGCGCGCTTAAATTTAGCGCATGTATACCTCCGTGTTTTATTAATACACAATGTTTTCTTAAAAAAACGTTATAACTTTAAAATCAAAAATTGGCCCTTATAAATCCACAACGTTTTTACATATCAAACGACAACGTTTTGTCAAAAAAGCGTCGTGCAAATAAAAACCATAATGTTTTTTATAAAAACGTTGTCTATTAAGTGTCATCTTTTTACTGTTTTATAGTAGTGCTAGGTTACGGATATATTCCTCTTAAGTGAGGGAATCGGACCATACGATTCCTTAAAGTCCTAAGTGGTCTTTTATTGATATTATTTATATAAGTATCATAAAATAGATCTACACTTGATAGTTCAAAACAACACAGAGATATTCCTCTGAAAAGAGTAAATCATGCGGACGGGATTTTAAAATATAAGTGATCTGTCTAAAATATTTATATAAATATCAATTGTGAAATTATAAATTTTGTCAAACTTAGACACCGAGGCTACGGAGATATTCCTCTTAAGTGAGGGAATCGGACCGTACGATTTCTCAAAGTACTAAGTGATTTATTTATAACCAGTCACATAATAGATAAAATATTATTATATATTCTCTGAGTTAAACAAATATATTTGTTATATCAAGTATTAGTTAACTGATTATTATACTTGATAATTGTTATTTAACTGATTTTTCTATTATATTGATTGATTGCAAGTATTTGAACAAAAATTCAACCATAAAATTCTTGTTGGATAAAATCAGAAATTAAATTTGTCTAAATCCATAGAAAAGTATTCTTTATTATAAAAAATAAATAATTCTTTATAAAAATGCATTAAACTATATATCTGCTTATAAAGAGACATTTTTTTAACTTACGCTTAAATTGATTTATTTGCTTAATCAAGAAGCACTTTTCACACAAAATATAAAAGTTATTTAAACTTTTATAACACTGCATAATTTAAATATGTGCTTACATAGAAGCATTATTTGATCAAAACATAAATTAATATCTGCTTACAAAGAAACATATTTTCTTAAATATAAAAGTTTTTGAACTTTTATAAATATATCTGTACTAAATTGTATCTGCTTATTTTAAAAGAAAAATTCTGTTAAACACTTTATAAAAAGGAAAAGGGTAGAGTTAGTTTATTTTATGCACCTGTGAGAAAGACGAGTAATTCTTCAACCAAGACTAGAGTCTTAGAGAGGTCAGCTGGGAATTGGGTCTCTAGTGAACTTGTGAGGTGAGAAAGATGTTGTTGTTTCAAGACTAGATCATAGAATATAACTAAACTCAAAAGAAGTACAACTAAACTTGAGAAGGGAGCTGGAAGCTTGCTGTCCAAGATAGAATAGTTGAAAATAGTTTGAAGTTCGTCTATAAAACTTTGTAAAGGCTTCTCCGCCTGTTGAAGGAGATTTTATTACAGGAAGTAATAGGATCTCAAGTCCTGAAGAGGAGCTTGAGACTGGACGTAGCAACATACCCGGGATGTATGTTGTGAACCAGACAAATCTCTGTGCATTGTGTGATTGAATGTTTATTTTTTTGCATATTAATTTCTAACACTGCAAATTAATTATCTAAAAATTTCAAAAAGGCCTAAGATAATTTTTTTTAATCTCTAATAATCTATTCGGTTAACCCCCTTCTAGATTATTATTGGTTATCACATTTAATATAACAATATCATGTAGATAAAGTAAAAGCCTTTTATAAATTAACTTCTTTTATTAATAAATGAATAAGATTGTTACAAAGTATATGATTCATCATATCAAATATGATTGGCTTGTGTGCATACTACTTTCACCTTAATCCCAATGAGGTATGATCGAAACTTGTCAAATGCATACACAATTAGTTCCTTCTCAGTAGTCGTGCAATTAAGCTGAGCATCAGACAGTATTTTGCTAGCGTAATATATTGCATGAAAATCTTTATCCTTGTGTTGGCCTAAAAATGCACCAACCGCATAATCGCTGGCATCACACATCAATTCGAAGGGCATAGACCAATCCGATGCCACAATTACTAGTGTTTTCGTCAGTTTCTTCTTTAACTATTCAAAAATTGTCAAACATTCCTCGTCAAACTTAAAAGGCACGTCCTTCTCCAATAAGTTATATAATAGTTTAGTGAACTTGGAGAAGTCCTTTATAAATCTGTGATAAAATCCAGCATGATTGAGGAAACTCCTGATTCCCTTAATGAAATCGGTGGTAGTAGGTTTTCAATTGTCTTTATCTTGGCTTTTTTTACCTCCAACCCCTTAGTTGATACTTTATGCCTGAGAATGATCCCTTTTTGAACCATGAAATGACATTTTTCCCAATTTAGCACTAAGTTGGTATCCATACACCTTTTCAGCACTAATATCAGATTCTCCAAATAACTGTCAAATAAATCACCAAAATTTGAAAAGTCGTCCATGAACACCTCAACATTATGTTCCACCATATGTGATAAAACTCTTTGCCAACCGCAGCCCTGCCAAGATCACCTCATATTCTGCTTTGTTGGTGGTGGCTTTAAACCGAAAGAGAATAGTTTACTTAACTTTACATCTTTCGAGGCTGGTCAATATAACCCCTGCATGCTCCACTAACACCCAAAATCAAAGATCCGTTAACATAAAGAGTCCATGAGGAATGTGTCGGCAGAACACCGATAACCGAGCATACCACACCCTCCGACTGATCCTGCAAATTTAGTTTGGTAAATGAACACTATCTAACTTTCAATCAATTGATCAATGCATTAAGATCATATGATATAAGAGAAGAAGAAAAGCAGGAGCAACAAAAGCATGAATCATCTCCTTCAATAACACCTACTACAGTGGATTATAATTTAGCATTTGTTGCATAAAGAGAAAACACTAGAGAAGGTTTGTGGCAACAATTTTAAAGGAAGAAATTTAACTGGACGAGGTAATATATCTCAGTATGGTTTTAATAATGAATTTAACTCGCGAGGAAGAGGTTTTAGACCTGCAGGGAAAAGCTTCTATAGATCAACCAATAATTTTGGGAGAAATTATGGACCAAATTTCAACAACTTCAATAGCAATCAGTTCAATGCTAGGCCAACAAACAACATACGAGGTTCATTTGCTCCAGGATCACAAGAATGCCAAATTTGTGGATGCAATAATCACACTGCTATAAATTGCTTCTATAGGTGGGACTTTTCTTATCAGTCTACAGATGAAATACCACAAGCACTAACTACACAAAGAGGGAAGTCCTACCTTGACAACAATCTCTACATGGATTCTGGAGCTAGCACACATGACACACACTTTAACGATTGAGATTTGATATATTAAATTTTAATATTTATTGAGTGAATAAATATTATATGTGATTTATTTATTGAGTTAAATAAATGAATTATGTGATTGTGTGGATTGATTTAATTAAGAGTAATATTTAATTAAATTGATATGTTGTAGCATAATTCTAATTTAGTTGAGAATAATTCTATTAGATTTAATGTTATGTGCTAAGTGTTAATAATAATTTGTTACATGAATTATGTTTAATAAAGGAATTATAATTGTGTAACAATTTGGTATTATGTGTTTTTATTAATTAAATAAGTGTAGTATTTAATCTATTGATTTAAAGAGTTATTAAAAGAATGGAAAAGGGTTTTAAGTGGTTTTACCAAACAAGGCCCTTGTACTTGTTTAATCTTATTTTTTCCAAACAAGGCCTTAAGCTCAAAAAGTAGTTTTAAAAATAATTTGTTTTAGCTAAACAAGCCTTAGGGCTTTTCAAATTCAAAAGTTTGTAACCTACCTAATTAATAAGAGTTAGTATATGTAATAATTATTAGGAGTTACATATTTTATGTATTACATGTATGTTATATGTATATACTACAAGATAAGTTAGTACGTAAGTTTATTCTAGCCTAAGTCTAAAATAAGAGAAGAGAAGAGAGAATTATCAAAGAAGAAGTAGAGGAAGAAGAAGAAGAAGAGAAACCTTGAGAAAATCAGAGAAAAGCTATCATCATCTCCATCTCACTCTTAATTCAAACTAGTAAGGTTATAATCTTAACCCTAGAATCAATTCATATGTGTTGTGTTTTCTTCTTTGTCAAATTGGGTTTGTCATAATCATGAAATTATATGTATGTACGGTATTCATATGTTATTCATATGTGATTGTATGCCATGAAAGGATTTTCAGAAATCAATTGTTGTAAAAATAAGTTTTAAAATCATGTTCTTCTATATTTTTATAGTTTTAGAATTTTATATAAAAGTCTTTTTGTGAAAGTTCTTGAGTTTGATATGTATATGGGATGTGTACATATATATTTATATATATATATATATATATATATATGTTTACATATAATTTCTATAGTTGTTTAAGTGTTTCAATTCACAAAGATGTGATGAACACTATGAAATCATGTTCATAGTGTTTGATCATGAAGTTATTTTGAAAATAGTTTTTAAATTATCAAAGAACTTGATGAACGCATGAAGTTATGTGTAGTATGTGATATAACATGATTATATATGAGTTATCTGGTTGTGTTAGCAATTCAATCCATGTATTTTTGATAAACAAGAAGAATTATGTTCATAGTGATTTTCTGTGAATTAATTTTTGAAAAATAGTTTTTGAAACTATCAAATTGATGTTTGATTTTGAGTTATTGTTAAAATGGATCATGTATTATGTTAGTATGTTAAGAATAGAAGTTATTACAATTGGAATTACTTGAATTGATTGAAAAACGAATTCGTAATAGCAATTTCCGTCAAGTACACTTGATTTTGTAGTTTTCTTCGAAAATCATGAAATCTTGGGTTTGATTATGTGTTATATTGATTTATATGTTATGATCATGTTAATGAGTTTAAAATATTGTTTGTATCAAGTTTTATGTTTATCATGTTGGGAAAAATCGAATTCGGTTTGAAGGAATGACCCAAATTAGCTTATTTCTCCACCAGTTCGCAAACCAGGACCCTCACCAAGGGGTGACCCGCCCCAGCTGGTGTACTAACCTTGGGGGACCCGCCCCAGCGGGTGATCCTGCTATCCGGGAATGTTGGTTTTTGCTTGTTGAGTTTTCATGCCCCGTTTGTTTAGCTAACTTATTTCTATGACTTAGAAAGTGAAATATGTAATAAGATAACATGTTTTTGATGTGTTTAAGTTAGATTGAAGTGTTATGTGAATATGTTACATGTGTGTGAGTGTGTTACTTTCATAAGGTGCACAACACGATTGATAGTATTATAAGCTTATGAATGTATGCCGTGAGTATAGACTCACGTACTTGACTAGTTAACAACCAATGTGGTAAATTACATTATAAGTTGGACTTGAGTATGAATTTCAACGGTTTAAATGTTGTAGTTGGATACTAATAGATGTTTTGAACGTAACGTATATGTGTAGGGTAATTGTGGAAGTGATTGTAATTGTTAAATGTAGCTTGCGCTTGAGGCAAGTTTTCTATCTCTAAACTTATTATTGTGCAAGTGTTCTAATCTTTATTCTCTTATGTTAAGCAAGTTTTCTATTTTGAAACTTGTTACTTATATTGTACAAGCTTTGTTGTATTCAAATATTCTTATTGCAGAAGTATTGAAGTGTTATTGAAGTATTGTGATCTTGACTTAATTGTTCAAGCAAGATCTTCTTATTCTTTCAATTGCTTTAAATTATTTCTAAAGCATGCCTATTTACTATTAAGTTTATTGTCATATCTTACAATTGATTCATGATTCTTATTTTATTGAACTATTAAAATACTGTGAGTTGATTCAACTACTTCTAGTTGATGATAGTTGAAACTCTAAAGTTCCTTATCTATCCAAACCAAACTTTATTTGGTGCGGACTTGTATTCAAATACTGAGAATGAACAACCCTAGTTATTAAGGGATATTTATGCGAAAGCTTTTAAGATGGTTGTGCATAATTTATGGTACAAAGGGTTGATCTCCCTGAGTACGAGTTAAAGGTCTATAGTCTTATTGACTGTTAAAGGTTTAAATAGAAATATTTATAACCTAGGACATAGTTTAAGGTCATATGACCCTCAGATGATTCTATACTCGAATTTTACGTATTGATGAAAGAATTATAATTCAATTCTTTATATTGATGAAAGTAAAGTTATTCAAACTCTTTTGAAACTATTCACTTATGTCATATAACTGTTGTATTTCCAAGTGAGCTTTTGTTTGCTCACTCTTGCATGTTTTACCACCACTTGCAGTTGAAACCAAGAATGTTGACATACCGTCAACAAGTAAAGGAAAAGGAAAGATGAACAAGTGAAGGCTTGTTGTTTCAAGTTTTTATTATAATAAGACTTAGTCGATTATGTTATGTTTTATTTCCGCATTTGTTGTTTGATGTTAAGGTTTAGTTAACCGTGGGATTTTATTGGACAAGTTGTAATCCTTTGTAAAGTAAGATTTTTATTAAAGTATTACGAAGGTTGTAATTTACTTTGCAATTCTTTATTATTAGGTAGATGTATGTTTTAGTTAGAAAGTGAACACCAAATCATGTGAAAACGAAGTACCTGGATTTCGGGGTGTCACACACACACTGCAGGTAACCTCTCCACTATAACGCCATACTTTGGCACATAAGATTCTCATTGGAAATGGAACACAATTAGGTATTTCTCATGTTGGAGAGAAAGAGTTTTCCTCTAAATTGAAACTAAAAGAAGTTTTAGTTGTTCCCGAATTAAAGAAGAATCTTCTGTCAGTAAGTCAGCTTGCTAAGGATAATAAGTGTATACTAGAATTTACTGATGATCAATTCTTTGTTAAGGATCAGATAACACACAAGGTGTTGGCAAAGGGGAGCAAGAAGGGTGACCTATATGCACTAGATAAAGGGCTCAACAATGCAATGGCAGCAATTAGGACAAATAAAGCTTCCCAGGACATTTGGCATCAAAGATTAGGTCATCCTAACTCTAAGATGCTAAAATCTCTTAACTCTAATTATGGCTTAGATGTCAGTCCATGGAATAAGCAATCAACAGTTTGTACTAGTTGTTAGATAGGAAAAAGTTGTAAACTTTCTTTAAATTTGAGAAATAAAATTGCAGAAGAGCCTATTTCAACTATTCATTTTGATTTATTGGGACCACCCCATTTATTGTCTTCTCAACACATGAAATATTATGTTTCCTTCATAGATGAGTACACTAGATTCACTTGGTTTTATCCTCTGAAAAATAAGTCTGACTTTTACCAGATTTTCTTAAAGTTCCAAAGTTTGGTTGAAAATTAGTTTAATAAAAGCATCAAGGTGTTTCAGTGTGATGGTGGAGGAGAACTTAATAAGAAAGAATTTTTGAGTCACTTAAGTAAGTGTGGAATAGTTAGACAAATTTCTTGTCTAGGCACACCTGAGCAAAATGGTCTAGTTGAAAGAAAGGACAGACACATTGTAGAGACAGGCTTAACAATGTTGTTTCATGCAAAATTGCCATTATTTTTGTGGGTAGAGGCATTTATGATAGCTGTTTATGTGACGCCCCCAAATCCACGTTCCTTCGAAACCTCGGATTCGGTGCAGTCACGATACTATTATCGCCAAATTATTACATCTTTAAAAGAATGCAACTATATTTATTACAATATAGAATATAAATTCTATTTATATCTAAGATCTCATCTTTACATCATATTCGATGTTACTAAAATACGGAATAATTTAAACTTTTCAATATCCTTTGAATAAAAATCTTTTTATTGATTCCATAACTTTGATACCAATTACAAATCTTGAATCAACTATATAATATGATTCCTTCTTATCTGAGTTATCGTATAAACATTTACAACTCAACTCGATATCCTCTATGTATTAATTAATACATTCTTACAATACAACAAGTATTAAACAGTGTAAGCATCTATCGAGTACATCATCTAGAATCTAAACATGGTCCAGACAATAATATAAGTAATATTCCTCAATGCGATACTATCTATCTTTATCAATCAAGAAGCACGAAATCTTTACCGTGAGTCCTTAACCTGCAAAAGTGGTTGTTTGCAAGAGTGAGCTCGACAGCTCAGCAATTCTAACAGTCCTCATGCATCACATAGCATATAACATCATACTCAGTTCATGCATTTATAAACAGTTTATATTTACTACGCATGTTACTTTTCACATAACAAGTATATCATCAAAGATCAACTTTCAATCTCATTTATATCTCATATACAGTTCATATATAAGTTCACATTATCATAGCATAATATAATTCAACTAACAGTTATTAAATTCATATATCAAATAGGAACTGAAAGACTTGCCTGATTCGTAGTTTAACAACTACGACTTAACTGCTTAAGAATATCTGCACTTCGTGTAATCCTACACAGTTATATTAATCATAGAGATCACACTTATCAGTTATACACTTCCATACATTCTCAATATAATAATTAGTATTACATTGTTGTCTAACTTGGTTCTTAGAACCTTCGTCTTACTTTCTTATCATATTCTTAGAATAACTATGTACGTATAAGTATACTTTAACCATACGTACTTACTACCATTCTCTACATACACATTCCCGTCTACCACTAAAACCAAGAACAAACAGACTGCACAAATCTTGAAAACAGGCCGGCGCAGCTGCACAGGTATTGGCCTTAAGAGTGGCGCAGCTGCGCCACTCACTGATCAAACCAGGAATGAAATTTCGTTCTGCTGGACCACCCGAGTTCAATCAATATCATTCAAGTTACTGATATTAATCAATACGTATGCTCTATGGTTATAATTTCAAGTTCGAAACCTAGCATGCTCATCCTAATCCAATTAAGGCCATATGCCGATAAACTTTAAACAAATCAAGCCCATGTTATTAATGGTCCATTACTAAAGTCATATCAACACACCACGAGGCTAAACAATACTAAGTATGCATGCTCGTGCGTATATCACACATGTATATGTTAATCACATAGTTTATGCTTTAGAAATTTATTTTCTATGAATATGCGTGCATAGGTGAAATCCATGTTTCATCACATGATGCTTATGTCAACATGTCTATAGGCACAATGAAATCCTAATATACATGCTTGCATGTTCATAACGTAAGTTCACTTAGTACTTGATGATATTAGTTTTCACATTCAAATCTTTCTTTGAAAAGTACACTAATCTTAGTACATGCAAGGCATCTCAACATATAACTCATGTGCACTCGAAACACATATCTAAACCACATAAATGTTCTCACATGGTCAGAATCTAAAAGACGTAAGTCTTGGTCAAGTTTATTTCAAAAAGTCTTTAAGTTTTTCTTGAAAACATCTTGAATCCTTCACTCATATATGCTAGTGTACGATTAACACTTAAATTATGTATTTCATGTCAATATAAACCATACGAGCATGCTTTCAAAAATTAGAATGTACATATGTTATACATATGTCAAAGTTCACATTTAAAACTAAAATTTTCATTTTAAAACTATAAGTTTTTCCTTAAAACATACACTTTCCATTTTATGATATACATTATAACATTGTTAAAATCATGCATGTTGTACCAAGGTATGCATGTTGTTTATGTTCACATGTTTGCTCTAAGTGGTAACAACCAATTAGTACCATCAGATTTGAAGCAGGAAACAAAAACCAGAAACTGGGACAGGGGACCGACGCAGCTGCGCAGCTCCCCAGTTCAAAACTGGCGCAGCTGCGCAGGGCCTTGCCCAACTCAAGTCTGGTACCGGCGCAGCTGCGCCGCTGGCCAGTACAAAACTGGCGCAGCTGCGCAGGTGGCCGGCCAGAAACAGAGCAACTTTCTGCTCGGCAGACTGCAACCCAACTCACAAATTTTATCTACGAATTCTCTTCTAACCATGCCATATTGTATTACTAATATGATTACTAACGTAGATAATAACTATCAACCATTATTCAATCAATTTAACATGGAATGCAAGCATAATTAAGAACTTAACATTTTCAAGAATTGAATAACATAGAATGGTATACCTCTGCTAATTGCTTCCTTCTTCTCCAGACTTCTACCACTGATATATGCTTACTCTCTACTCTCAATTAAATCAGAAAATCTCAGCAAGTGTAATAGAAGAAGAGAAGGCTCTATTTATAGGCAACTCAATATCCAGACAAATGCAAAATCTCCCAAATTAAACCAATAAATTTCAAGTTTGTATAATGGTTAAGGAATGGTGGTTGAGAGTGGGTGGATTTAATCATGAATCCCACTCCCCTTACACTCATTAGCTAGATTATTGCTGAGTTTGAGAGAAATAGCGGTAGAGTAGCTAGCTTCTAGAGTTCACGTGAGAAGGAAATGTGCCTCTCATTATGGGGCAAGGCTTAATAAACTCAGCATTGTATTCCTTTGTGCAACATACATATGTATATTACATATATTCCTACATCAATGTATAATTGTACACTTAGGTTATATCCCTTTGGACATTATAATTCACATTAGATTTACTTAATATTGACACTTTAATATAAGTCATATGTACATATACACAAACACATATGTACACCCTAATGTATCCACCCATCTCATTTTGTCACATACCTCATGATGTATTAAATTAAATTATTGAAATCCTTATCATGTTACATAAGCGATAATGTTATGTAACTCACGTAGTTTAATTAGTCCTGATACATGGTCTCTATATACAGTATAGTCACATAATTATTGCACCACACTATATAATATAGTTGCACTACACTTCACACTTCATATAATATATAGTTAGTTACTATACGCTATACATTTTATTCGCATGCTTGCATATAGAAGAATATAATTTACTTATCTCCTCAATTAATTAATAATAATATTAATTAATCTATTTCTCATTTAATCAATGGAATTATAATTTCCATAACACTTAATTAACATTTATATAGTTAATTATCACAATAAATAAATATAAATCTTATTATATTTATAACAAATATACTTATTATCATGCTATCACTCGCAATAATAATAATTTTAACATATTATTATAATAACAATTAATATAGATTAATTGTTTAATTAATAATTCTTTCATCTTCGAATTAATCAATTCATTACCGAATCTATTATCGTGTCACACAAGGCATTTCTCACAAGCTTAATCTCAAGCTTATTATCATTCCCATCACTTACTACTTATAACATGTTCAATATAATTAGAACTATTATCACAAGGTTCACATATATAAATATATCGTGAATGGAAATACTCCAATATTCTATATAACCTTTACGGTAATATAATAACTCAAGTTATTAAATTAACTTAGTTTCCTTCTATAAATTAAACTCCCTTGAAAAATACATTAGAAATTATGTATTTAGCCCTAACATAAAATATTATGTTTTCTCCAAATAAAGATATTCATTATTAGAATATTAACTCAAGATATTATAATATAATATAATATCAAATAATTACATGTACAACACATGTACATATATTATATATAGAAAATAGATAGTGAGTTTATTTTCTATTATAATAAATTATTTCTATCAATTTATTTACATATAGCAAATATGTTTGAATATATTTACCATATTAAATAATCATACCTATTACCTCATACAAAAACATATAAGGAAATGTTATTATTCAAAAATAACATTTCCTCTTTTTATTAAAATAATTCAATATTAGAAATTATTCTAATATCCTTTATTAGAAATATATAATAATTATTCTCTTTCTTCTATAAATTGTTCCCAAAACAATTTCTTCAAATATTCATTTAAAGATATAATAATTTTCATCTCCCTTTAATAACGTATATATATATATTTAACGTTATTCGTACATTAGACTTTCTCACATATTACTATTCTAAGTAATATATATAAAAGTATCAACTATAATTACATATTCAACACACATATTAATTCACTCCTTTACTTAAGTAAATTAAACATTGTACTATATCATCATAGTTAATTAAGGTTCAATACTCTCATTATATTATTTCATAATATAACTCCCAACTTAAATTAACCAATATTTATTCTTATTAGTTAATTCCTTAACTAACTCATGCTTCACTATCCAAACCTATTCACGGATAGCTTAAGTGCTATTAATAACCTATATTATAAACATACTAGTTATTAATACACATACTCAAGAATATGGTGATTATACATTAAGGATATTTAATGTCACCAACTTACTATGATAAAATAATTCTATAAATTATTTAATATCGATAGGAATTTATCCACCTCCTTTATCTCAACTGGATCGTCTCTACGATAAGTAACAAATATATATTAATAGTATATTTATAAATCACAAAACACATATTACCTAGTCCATATTACCCTATGTAATATAATACCACATACCTCATATCTCATATATATACTCTTATTCGAACCCATCTCACGGTTTAAGAATTTTATTTATTAAATCCTTATTTAATAATATCTGAAAATTCGGGTTCTTACAGTTTACCTCATAAACAGATTGCCCTCTTTAGTGATTAATATGCAGGTTCCATTTTTCAAATTATATGGAGAAGAACCAGACTACAGTACTCTAAAAGTGTTTGGTTGTAGATGTTTTCCTTATTTGAAAGGTAACAATAAACATAAATTCCAAGCAAAGTCCTATCCATGTGTACATGTTTATTGGTTACGGTAACTTACATAAAGGATTTAGATGTTAGATACTAATACAAGGAAAGTATATGTTCTAGACATGTGATCGTTGATGAAAATATTTTGCCTTATGTCCATGTTGACAAGTCAAGTGAAGTTTCTGAATCAACTATATGGTCAACATTTAAAGAATTTCTTGGTGACTGGACTAGTGTAGAAGAAAAGTCAGACAATGCAAAATTCATGCAAAATCTTCACATGCCAATTGTTCACATCTCTTGACAGAAATGAAACACGATTCTCAAAATTCCATGTTTACTAATTTGAATGTTTATCAAGATATAGTCGAGAACTCATACACTCCTGAAGATTCTGAATTAAATTTATCAGTAAATAGTTCTGTGCATCAGGAAACAATTGGCGAGGACCATTTTATGGATTTCGTTTCTCCTACAAGTGCAAATAGTAACGCCCATAATCTTGTTGTTGATATGCCTTCCACCGATGAAGAACAATCAACTTCGCAGTATCATATGGTTACAAGATCTAAAGCTGGTGCAGATTATCAACATCAGTCTCTTGCTGCATATCTTCATGAAGAAAGCAAAGAACCTACTACTCTAAAAGATGCAATATCTCATTCTCATTTGACTGTAGCTATGATGGATGAATTACATGCACTGCAGGACAATCAAACCTAGACGTTAGTACCTAGACAACAAGGTATGCATGTTATAGGCTCTAAATGGGTTTTTAAAACCAAGTTAACGTCGGATGGTACAATTGAGAGGTTCAAAGCTAGATTAGTAGCAAAAGGATACAACCGAGTTGAAGGCTCAAAGACTTTCAGTCCAGTGATCAGACATACAACAATACGACTTGTATTGTCTCTAGCAG
The DNA here is from genome assembly GCA_020205555.1 of Panax stipuleanatus. Taxonomy (NCBI): domain Eukaryota; kingdom Viridiplantae; phylum Streptophyta; class Magnoliopsida; order Apiales; family Araliaceae; genus Panax; species Panax stipuleanatus. The sequence continues at coordinate 52,994,601 of CM035119.1, forward strand.
TTGTTCAAGGATGGAAGATCAAGCAGCTTGATGTTAAAAATGCCTTTTTACATGGCACATTGAATGAAACTGTATTCATGGAACAACCTTCAGGTTTCACTAACTCACATTTTTCTAATCATGTATGTAAGCTTCATAAAGCTATTTATGGTTTGAAGAAGGCTCCAAGAGCCTGGTTTGATAAATTTAGTTTGCATCTTTTGGGCTTGGGATTTTATTGCAGCAAGTTGATCCCTCTCTTTTTATTCTTCATTGTGATAAGGGCACTGTTTTCCTTCTTCTCTATGTGGATGATATAATTGTTACAAGTGATAATACAGTTCTCCTTGCATCCCTTATCTCTCGGCTCAGTAAGGCATTTGCTATAAAAGACTTGGGTATTCTACATTATTTTCTTGGAGTTCAAGTTGATTATATTCCAGGGGGCATTCTCTTAAGTCAACATAAGTATGCTATAGAGTTGCTTGACAAAGCGCATTTGTTACATTTTAAATGTGTTTCTACTCCTCTAGCCCAACAACATGATCTCACTTCCACAGAGGGAGTATTGGTTGATCCAACAGTTTATAGGAGTATAGTAGGTGCACTTCAATATCTTACTTTGAGAAGACCAAAAATATCCCATGCTGTTAATCTAGTATGTCAGTATATGCAATCTCCCATTCATGAACATGTTCAAGCAGTTAAACGAATCCTAAGATATGTGAAGGGTACAATTGGATATGGGATGAGAATTACTTCATATTCCACTTTCAGTCTTTATGCTTTCTCTGATGCCTATTGGGCAGGATGTCCTCAAACTAGGAGAAGTACAACTGGTTATTGTATATTTCTTGGTGCAAATTGCACATCTTGGAGCTTTAAGAAACAACCTACAGTAGCTCGTTCAAGTGCTGAAGCAGAATATAGAGCACTAGCTTCTACAACTAACATAGATAACATATTTATTAAAGGATTTGAAGGTGTATTTGTTTAATCCTCCGGTACTATTTTGTGACAACATTAGTGCTCTATATATGACAGTAAGTCCTATTTTTCATGCAAGAACAAAGCATATAGAGCTGGATTATCATTTTGTAAGAGAGAAGGTAGCTACAGGATCCTTAATTACTAGTTTTGTTTGATCATAGAATCAATTGGCAGATATCTTTACAGGGGCACTTTCTACCATCAGTTTAATATTCTAAGGACTAAGCTAGGAGTGTTTTCTGTACCACACTCTAGCTTGCGGAGGAGTATTGAGAATTATAGAGCATATGATAAATGAGAGTTCTAGTTATGATAAAACTAATATAAGAAATACAACTGCAGGAAGTTTAGAACTGAGTCGTTGGAGATAAGGATATAATTCACATGTGTGGATAAGTCCACTGAGTTGTTGGAGATAAGGAGATAAGATTAATCTGATAAGATAATTATCTTTGTATCACATTAGAAGTTGTATGCTATATATATATGTGTAACTGAGATGATTAATAAGGAGCAATAATTTTTCCTAAAATATATTGTTTTCGTATTTCTTTACACGGTGCGTATTGAACGCTGTCTTTGAGATATCCTCCTTAAACATCGAAATCTGATTATACCCTGAGAAGGTATCCAAGAAACTCAACAAAGTGTGTTCGGAGGTGGCATCGATGAGTTGATCAATGTGTGGCAATAGATAAAAGTCTTTCGGACATGCCTTATTTAGATCAGTGTTGTCAATACATACTCTCCACTTCCCGTTCTACTTTCGTGCCAACACCATGTTAGCCAACCACTCTGTTAATGAATCTCGAAGATAAAATCGGCCGCCAACAACTTGGCTATTTCATTGTCAATAATTTTTTACTGCTCCGGGATGAAAATTCTCCTTTTCTGTCTAACAGGCTTTTGGGCAGGATCCACGCTAAGACGATGTACAACCACTGACTCGTGAATGCCTGACTTATCACTGGTTACCCAAGCAAAGATATCTGCATACACCCAAAGAAGATCTACCAAACCCATCCGAAGAGGCTCTCCCAGTCCAGATCCAATCTTAACTGTCTTCGCTGAATTCCTCAGAATCAACTCCACATCTTCTATCTCTTTAGCGGGGATAACAAGGGGTTCGGTAGCACCTTCGATGAATGTCTCAACTTCAATCGTCATTGTTTGTCAATGTTTATTGACCCCCCGACACTCAATGATATCAACGTGTTACGATAGCATCGTCGGGCAATGTCCAGATCACCTTTCACCTCCCCAACCCCATGAGGAGTAGGGAATTTAATAAAATGCCGGATAAATGTGACCACATGTAACATTGCCAATGTTGTTCGACCGAGTATAACATTGTAAGCAACATCAACTTGAACAACAAAGAATTTGACATTCACCTGGACCTGCTGGGGGTTGTGCCGAAAGTGACCTGAAGCTCGATGGCATTGACCACATTAATTGGATCATTACTAAACCCGTACAAAGGGGTCTCCTTTCCAACCTCCATCTTCTACTTATCTAGAACCATTCTTTGATAGGCATGACTGTAGAGAATGTCTATCGAAGACCCATTGTCAATCATTATCCTCTGTATGTCCACTGGCCCAACCTGTGTCATAATCACCAATGCTCCTTTATGTGGTTCCAGCATGTCAGGTGGATAATCGTTGTCAGAAAAAGATATCACAGTTTTAGAGTAAGGTCGATCCCTCCTTACTAGTTGTTCGAACACTATTAGATTGAAGTTCAATGAGCCCTGACGGTTTTTTTCCATCACACTCCCTAACGAACCTCTTGTAATAACATCAACCACCTGGCGGACAGGTAAATCTTGGTCGGGTATCGATCCCGGCAACGTTCCCGACTACTAGCCTGATGTCTTCATTCTGACCCTTATTGACCTGCAACGTAATAGACCAGATCCCCATTTTGGACCTTTTTCTGAATCATGTTCTTGAATTGCCAACACACCTCAGTTGAATGCCCCAGGTTTTGATGATACTGGAAGAACAAGCTCTGATCTCCTCTCGATGTATGGTTGTTGACAGGGTTCGAAAAATGGTTTATCCTTGATCTCTTCAATGATTTTAGCCTGATCGGTATTAAACAAAGTATAGAACTTATTGGCACTCTGATTTTGGAACAGAGGTCGGCCATTTCCTGCAGACCTATTGCGGGCCTCCCTCCTCGACTGTGTTTTTAGCTTAGGATCATAACTCCTATCCTAATCCCGATCTCGAGGCCTATCTATCATGCGTAACTGTGGCTTAAGGCTTCCCATAGCATCGTCAATAACAATGAATTTTTTTCCCTATCACATGCTTCGGATAAATTCTTTGGAGGATTGAACATATTCAATAGCTTTCGTGATTTCTCCGTGTCCAATCCGGTAGTAAAGAACCTGAGCTCCTAAGGTACGTTAAGATTCATCACTGTACCAATCGCCTCTCTAAACCTCTTTATGTATTGACCCAAACTTTCATTCGGTTGCTACTTGATCTGCATGAGGGAAGCTGTCAACTTTCCCTTTCTCCTGTTACTTCCAAATTGATCGTGGAACTTGTTACAAAGCTCCTGCCAAGACCCTACTGAATTGGGTGGCAACGACGTCATCTACAACCAGACTCCTTTCTTCAAGGTAGTGACAAACATCTGCAATGAGCAGCATCTGAGTGCTCATAATAACGTATGAGACGATCATACGCGTGGGTATTGTGACGCCCCCAAATCTGGGTCCCTAAAACCTCGGACATGGTACGTTACGATACATCATTTCTATAACTATTGCGGAAGATATAAACATAAATTGTTTATACAATAACTTTTTACAACATAATCCCCAAGGTCTGTAACCTTAACTTAATACATGCCTTCAATATCCTATACGGCATACAATGTCATTTGTATCCTATACTATTACCATTTTAACCGTATAATAATTCCATCCCGGAACTTGTCTTTGCCTTTGACTGTGTCCGAAGTTTCTTCTTTAATCTGAAATGTTTATCATGATATAGCAAGGGTGAGCAACAAGTTTGCCCAGCAAGTTTAAGCTCAAATGAATATATATCATGATTGAAAAGAATAATAAGCTGACAAACTTTCAACAATATAAGAATTGTGAAAGAACATGAATCAATAATGCTGAATAGCCAATAATGAACATGAATAATTTAACTGAACAATATGGTAATGAAGGTGATCAGCCTTTCATACCTGATGAACATATACAATATGCACAACGTGCGAATCAATAAATCATAGATGTGATATAATCAACAATGATTAATCACGAACATACTTTACAATAACAACTCGAGTTCGAGTTAGGAAACTTGCACAATAAAAGTATAGTTTAGGAACTTGCCTGTACCGTCGATTATTGCTACACAATTTAATTTAATCGCTTTATTGGAAAGACCTATCAGTTATAAGATATATTTTTCAATTAGCATAACATATCTTATTCCATAATTCTATTACTATACTATCTAACATTTTAATACATAGTCAAATATTAGATATCCTCAATACCATACATATACACAAGTCTAAACCTAGCACACATCGAGTCTTTAATAATATTCAATATAGTATACTAAGTGGTTTCCCACAAACAACTAACAAATTAGCTTCCGTCTTGTCTACACTGTTTTCACAGCGAGTTAGATCGGTTACTAATTCGTAGATCCCTTTCACATATGAAGGAGTCATTTAGCCCAGCTACTATACATCAACCATTAAAGGGTACGACAGTACTACCTTAGACTTAACACTACTGTATCATATAGCTTGTGAATTAACACTTAGTCTTTCATTTTATAAGTCCTTTATAATTTAGTAAGCCGAATTCCTAATCCAGTAACCTAAATTCAAACTGAATTTCAATTTAGTAAACTATTTTCCCAATCCAGCAGACTGGATTCAACTGACCTCTAATCCAGCAACCTGGATTATCCAAACAGATCATTCCAGCAACTTGATCGTCAATCCAGCAAACCAGATTGCAATCCAACAAACTAGATTCCAATCCAGCAACCTGGATTCCCCTTTTTTAACCTAATCATCTTATTATTTTTTTATCTTTTGTCCATACATAAATACATGTATTTCATACACAAAAATAATTTTTCAGGAATTTTTCAATTTCCTTAAGTATTTTTCAAAAATCAATTTCTTGTTAATTCCTTAAGAAATTATTTACCTCACGCTTAACTCCAGAAATTCCCAAATCTTGGCGGAATCTTATACGTATTAACATGAGCCTCTAGTTTAAATTTTGTGGCCATCGGAGTTATACAACTCCAGTTATAGTGATTTTTGTCAGAAAAACGCAAATATTAAAATAGTCAAAACTTGCTCAATTTAAGTCGGAATGAGCTCATTTTTGGACACAAGCTAGTTTATAACATATATTCTAATATTCCAAAAGATTGGAATTCATTTTATAAAATAAGTGGACGAAACTGCCCCTAGAAAATCTGGACAGATTGTTTTTTGTCATTTTTAGATTTTACGTTCTTTGCTAAAATTAGTCCTCACGAAAATCTATAACTCCTTTTTCAATGATTCCACCTGGAAAAGTTAGAAGACTTCTAGATCTAATTCTAAAAATTGACCACACCCAAAAATTCAATATACAATAGGAGATATGATCGTTTCCGTTTCATATTACATTTTCTCAAAATCTGATTTTTTAGTTTTTTTATGTTTTCTAAGAAATCTTCCTAGATCTCTTGATTAACCCAACATCAAACATCATAAACCTTCATAACACATACTAATACCTTTTATACTTATGGATCTATCATGATCCATGATCTAATACCTAAAATCATCACCAAACACAAAATAAACACAATCAAGGTTAGAAAAATTAGGGTTTTCTACTTTTAACAAACCTAACGCCTATTTCTTAGTTTAGATTCAACTTTTGATACATAAAAAAGTTGGATCTAAACATAAAACACTTTTAAACATATATATCTAAGGTTTTAAACCTCAAGATCATTGTTTTATAAAATCAAAACTCAAATCATAACAAATAAGGAATTAAACTATAAAAGTAGAGATCCTTTATACCTTCTCTTGATTCTCTCTCCTTCTTTCTAATAATTGATTAAATAAATACGAAACTATCCAAAAACTCTCCTTCTCTCTCTTCCTATAATGGCCAAACCTCTCATCCTTTCTCTTTCTCTTTCTCTCTTTCTTTCTTTAGCTAACTTGGAAGATGAAAGAGAAAAGAATGAAATGAAATGAAAAGTAATCATATACTTGATTTATTTTTCCAATTAAAATTGTATAGATACATAAAATATATCTATACATACCACCCACATGCTTACACCTCTCTCTCTCTCTCTTCATAAAGTAAGTTATTGCTTGCAAGTAATAGAAAAAGTGTTGGCTCCATAAAGTGGGTGACACCTCAAAAGTAATTCTACCAACTAAAGTGAGCATAATGATAACATTCATCTCCCCTTCTCATCTCCTTGTGTAATCCGACCACATGGCCTTTCTTTTGTCCAAATTTGTTTTCTTTTAAAGCCTTAATTAACTTACTTAATGTCCATCATATCCCCTCCCACTTGGGCTAAAGTCTTGGGCCTTTAATTAATTATTTTGGGCATGCTCATTTTTATTAAATTTATTTACCAACTAAAATAAACTTGGGCCTCCACTATAATTAAATTGGGCCACTATAATATTTGTCTCATACATTATATGTTGGGCTAAGTTAATAACTTAATTGCTATTAAATCAATTAGCTACAAGTCTAATGCTTAAATAAATAATTGGGCTTATTTAAATTACTTAACCTCCTTAGTCCATTAAATCTATTATCACTAGAACTAATGCTCAACATTTTTGATATTTACATATTCTTAATTATCTTTATATACAAAATAAATGTATACACATTATATAATGTATACTTATTTAATCATACACATAATTCACATAAGTTATAACACACTCCACTAAGTGTATTAACTTAATAGTCCTAATTGACTTAATAAGTTATAAACACTCACATAATTCACATACCTAATTTATATACTAGGTCACCAAACTTTATATGTATCGTAGTACCTTATTCTTAATATTTTATTAAACACATATAGATTCATCTCTAGGGTTTAGAAATTTGTAACCCATATATTCTCTATTCTCATTCAAATAGTAAACCATATAGGTTCTACTTTAAAATTTTTACTTTATTCCTCAAATTTTCATCTATGTTTTATTCCTTAACCTTTATTTAATCATTTAAAATCTTATAAATTTTTGGGTTGTCACAGGTATGATCGTAGAGGTCACCTGTGCCATCATACTTCTCCAACGGCTACATCTTTTTAGTCAGATCGGCCCAAACCTGATTGATTTCTGGTGTAAAGAGCGACTTCGGGTCAATCGACAACTAGTTCACATAGGCTGCCGCAGATATATTATGTTCCAACTTTGTTAGCTTTTTCATAATAGGGGTGGTATCTCCCTCGGGGAGGAGCCTCTAGACTATCCCTCATATACTCTGGTGAAGTGACCCTTTGACGTCGTTCAGATCGTATCCTTCCCTCGTCGGGGTCCCAGGAGTGTGGCCTGCATTTTCTCCTTCCTTCCGGAGAGCCTACTGATCGATGAGATCTGGATTGAATCTGTGGTGTAGACTCCCGACGTCCGCGCCGACTTAGGGAGACCTCTTATTCTTCTTCCAATTTAGCCAATTGAGCATCCTATTCTTCCTGTTGGAGGCGTAATGTCTCCAAAGCCTCATTTGCCTGTTGGATCTTGTGCATCCATATTAACTCACGTATGTCTTGTCCCTACGTCTCTCGATCCCGCACTTGGCGAGTGTGTGTTTGGGACTGATTATCTGTCCCGTGACTATAGGGATTGAGAGCCTTCTGACTCGTAGAGAATAGATGTCGTTAAATTGAAGCAGACTGAGCTTTTGTCAAGACCACAACCAGGTTGTTGGGTCCGAGCCCATCCTTAACTGACTTTCAAACTTGTGCTGTCGGATTGACCGAGGACTTCTCCTGGTCATGAACCGCTTTCCCTTTATCCGTCATTTGTTCAATTTAAAAAGTAAATTAGTGATTATGAAAAGTAATACTAAAACGACCATCTTTCTAGTGCCAATGTTAACATCAGATCTGTCCGCTCGCTGAATCACCAAGCAACGAAGTTAACCTGCACAGTGATCAAACGATCTAACCAAAAAGCTTGACGGATGGGACCATCGGGGGATAACACCTGTGTGAGAGTAAGTACATGCTAGAAAACGTCAACAATGGAGGTATGCAATTGCTTTAATGGTTAAAAATAGACAAAATGTCATTACCTGAAATCTGGATCATGGTCATGTATTTATAAGATGACCACACCTCCCCCAATTAGACTAGTAGTCATGTGTAAAGATAACAGCAAATCTCCTAACTTGATAAAGTTCAACTTTTTCAGAAATAGAGAGTCAAATAGAATAAGAGAGTTATAAATCAACTTGGACTGTAGACCCTCTAGAATGTCAAATCTCCTACTGTGATGTCATGCCATGTGGCATGGGTTCCCTAAATCTTCTGGACCCACAAAATCATGCTCCAACATACGCCATCCTGAATAGTTATATACTCCATCTGTTCCAAATTATAATAACATTATTGACCTTTGAAAAGTTAATTTTAAACATTTTCAAACTCAAAAATTGGAATAAATTCATTTAGTTTTACCCAATACAATTATGAATATTATAGATTATATAAAAAGTACTACTAATTATAAGATTTATTATTTTCAAATTTTAAGTGAATCATGTCAATTTTGAATTTGGAAATGTCTCAAATTAACTTTTACAAAATCAATATTGATCTTATAATTCGGACGGGAGGAAGTATTAAACAAATTAGTATTTATACATTTATATGTTTACATAATTACAATATGTTTATATATTCTTGTTGCTGGTAGTAAAATATGAATGGTAATAGGATAGAAATAAACCAAAAATCATACTAAAAATAGAAAAGGATGGTAAAGTGATAATTACAGAATTTAAAATATGGATGTAAAAAGCTGGGAAATCGAGTGATTGATGAAAAAAGTAACCTCTCCAAAATGTTTAAATTCAGTTATATATTTCCTTTGTTTTAATTTACATTCAGTTACATATTTCTGATAGTAGTGTGCATACAAGCCAATCATGTATGATGACAAAGCACATACTTTGTAAATAATCTTATTTATTTATTAATAAAATATTCATTTAAGGCATATAATTATTTACATGGTGCTGTTTTTTATAATATGTAAATAACCCATAGTTTTAAGCAATGCTTTTAGAATCATGATGAGATCATGATAATGAGATCTAAATTCTTAGAAAGCTTAAAAACTAAAATAGTTCCCAATTGTGGGATTACTAAAATGAGGATTAGTAAATCCGGATAGATTGGTACATATGTTGCTTGCTCATTGGATGAGGATGACTGATCTCATGGTCATTTGTGTGGAGACACTAAAGCAAGTATGTAGGTGCTTATTGGAGAATAAATTCACTGAACGTGACTCGCTATGGAATACCTAATGGAGTTTTACTCGCCTGTCAATAGGAATTTCTAATGTGATAGTAGTACATGTGATCCTTGGACTTGAGATCATCATAGTATCTTGTATGTAACAAATTATACTTTGACTAATTCCTTAAGGCCTTTTAAGGCATATATAGGGTATGCTTGGGTGTAATGAGTTACATATGGAGATAATGAATGATCAATAAAGAATCTACCACCTCTAGTAAAAGAGGAGATATGTCCTATGTGATTCGTTAAATGACAACCCAGGAATCCTTGGCCAAGGTAGAATGAAATTAGAAAGAGGTTTCTAATTTGCATTATTTGGAGTTGTGCATTTTCTAATCGAAATACATATGATTAAATAAATTAAGACTTGACAGTAAATCCATGTCTTATATTTAATTGGGACATTGTATGGTGGAAGGATTGAATTGTACGGTAACTATTAACTCACAGGTTCTTTTATGATTAATGTTGAAATCTATATTATCTGGAAAGTCGTTGATCGCTAGGGAGGCTTATCCCTATTGTAGAATAAATGTTATTTATTTAAATAGATTATTAGTTTAATTTGTTTATTTAAATAAGATTAGAATTGTTCTAATTGATTTATTCACAACCGGTTTAATATGGAGAACCTAAAGGGTCACACCATAAAAGGAAGAAGAATTATTTAAGAAGAAAATGGCATGATAGTAATAATGCATTAAGTATAATTAATTTAATTTATGATGATAGAATAAATTAAATAGCTTAATGTTTATTATTTAATATTTTAGAAATATTAAATATAAATTAATAAGAGGAGTCTTATTAATATTATTATTATTATTATTTTAATTCTAAAGGAGTTTAGGAATTAATATAATATCAGTACTCTCTCTCAATCCTAATAAAGATTAGGATATAAATTAATTAAAAGTAATTAATTAATTAATTAAATAAAACCCTATTTTAATTGGATTAGGAGGGTTAACCTAATATCTATATAAGAGAGTCTTATATCAGAAATAAGGTACGTGAATTTTTCAAGAGTTGGGAGTACACATATTCTATAGAGATAGAAACAAGGGTTAAGCCAATAACCCATCTTACTGAGTTCTTCATCTTCCTTGGTGGATCACCGTTAGAGGCCAAACATTTGGGTGGCTGACATTGATCAAGGGAAGGAGCCACTACAGAGGAATCAAAGGAATCAAAGGAGTAGAACTTGTACCTGAGGAAGCTTGGATCTTCAAAGGTATAATTCTGTTTTTCTCCTTCTTCATTCACTGATAATTGATGCATAAGAATGATCATGGTAATGGGTTTGTATAAATTTTTGAAAACCTAGTTTTTTACGCTTCCGCCCAATTTATGTGATTTGATTGCATGATTGCGTTACGTACAAACCCAACAGTGGTATCAGAGCCAATCTTGTGCTAATTATCAGTCTATGTGATTCCATACATGTATGATATGTGATTGGATCGAGTTCTGGGCAACAAAAATTTTTCAGATTCTGCGAAGCTACGCAGCTGCACCGGGTGCTGTTCCTGGTTTTCATGCTGCGCAGCTGCGCCGGTTCCCTTTACATTCTTGGCGCAGCTGCGCCACTGGACAGGAACTAAATTTTTTTTTTGTTTTATTTAATTAAATGAATGGTTTATTTAATTAATAAAGATTTAAAATAAAGATGTTTATTTTATATGAAATGAGATTTCAGAATTGCTAAAATTAAAGAGTTTAATTTAGAATTATTTTTGAATGAAATAAAGGAGTTTATTTTTCCAAAAACAAAGTTTAGCAAACTTTTGCCCATTAACTGATATTAATACATATATGGAATGAATTTACTTTCATGAGATGAATAAGTTTTATCGATACGTATGATGACATGTATGGTAATAAAAAGGATTGATTATGGACTATGACCAATGTGATTGGATTTTATTTTGGATGAATGCTTAAATGTATGGGTTTTATAAAATGGGGTCTGCGTACCTCGTCTTCTCTGATTTTATTCTCGGTGTAAAATTCTATCTCCCTTCTATGTACTTCCCCTTGACTGCTGATCAAGGTTTCTATTTAAAAATAATTTATGTAATAGAGATAGTTAGAATTATCTTGAAGAAAGTGGAGACCAAGGAGCAAGGAGCGCGTGAAGACCCGTTTGTATGGAGCCCGGGTTTAAATGTAACAGTTACGTTTAAATTTAAATTTTTGCACTCCTAGGTTTGACCTTTTGGTTCACTTGGTGGCTCTAGTGAACCAAACTAGAATAAAAGTCCATAATCAATCCGGGTAGAATATGGTATTCTATATTGCATGCTAAATATTATATATATATATATTATATTTTATGCAAACATGCTTCGCATGTTTAATAAAATGACGCGTATTTTATATATATATGTGCATGCACGCTTAAAAGATGAGACAAATAATAACAAATCCCTCAAAGAAATAATATTAAGTCTGAAGCGTTCAAATGATATTTGGAATATCAAACGTCGCCTTCTAGCATGATTAGTTAATAGAGTATTAAATATTTAATATGAGTTTGTTGTGCTATCCACAAGGCGAGTATTGAATATTTAAGATGTTAATTAATCACATTTGATGCTTATCAAGAAAATTGAACGATCTAGTCTTGTTGTGCTATCCACAAGGACGAAAATTTTTCTTTTTTGAATTTATGGAAGTGCTAGGCTGGACTTAACTTAAATCATTTTAGTTCGGATGTGCACACACATGACCATTATGATTTAAGAGGCAAAATAAAAGGAGTTACATGGTGATGTAATTGACAAGAGTTGTCTACCTATTTATTTGTATATCGCTTGTTGTGCTATCCACAAGGTTATATACATTTAAAATGGGATCCTTAATCTCACTAGCAAATCTTTAATTAGATGTTGCCGAACTATATGAGTGAGGGTAATATAGTTTGATGAAAATAGTGGGAGATACCAATTTAAAATAAAGACCTAAATTTATTTTGGTATACAAAGTTAATAAAATGAATGTTTGCTAAAATGTTGTCTTTTCACATGCAGAATTTTAAAAATGTCAAAATCACTAATCTCACTACGAAGCATACTTGATGCAAATAAGCTTACCGACCCGAATTATGAGGACTGGCTAAGAAATCTGAGAATTGTTCTTACTGCTGAAAAGATTTCTTATGTCCTAAATTCCACTATCCCTGAATCTGTTTCAGAAACAGCCTCTGAGGAAGAGATTGCCACTTTCAATAAGTGGCAAGATGATGCATCTGTGGCTCAATGCATCATGCTCGCATCCATGAATAACGAGCTTCAGCGTCAGCACGAAAAAATGGATGCTCCTGCTATGCTGCTTCACCTCAAGGAGTTGTATGGTGAACAGAGTAGGACTGCTAGATATGAGATATCTAAGGAGCTCTTCCGATCTCGGATGACCGAGGGCACTGCCGTCGAGACTCATGTTCTGAAGGTAATCAATTTGATTGAACGCCTTGGACTGCTTGGGTTCGTCATGGATGAGGAGTTGAGTCAAGACTTGGTCTTGCAGTCACTCCCTGAGACCTTCTCACAGTTTGTGGTTAATTTTCACATGAATAAGCTAGATGTCAGCTTACCTGAGCTGCTTAACATGCTAAAAACTGTAGAAGGTCACTTCTCATCCAAGAAGAACCATGTCTTGATGGTGGATTCTTCCAATAAAAGGAAGAGGCCCAAGGTGTCTTCTGAAAAGAAGAAATCTAAGAAGGCTAAGGGAAAAGGGAAAGAAAAGGAGCAAAAGAAACCTGAACCAGCTAAAGGAATGTGCTTTCATTGCAATGAGCCGGGACATTGGAAGAGGAACTGCAAGAAGTTTCTAGCAGAGAAGAAGCTTGGAGAAGCTTCGACTTCCAATCAAGGTTTGTTTATGATTGAAATTAATTTTTCTGAAAGTCATAATTCTACTTGGGTATTGGATACCGGCTGTGGTTCTCACATATGTAATACTGTGCAGGGACTGGTCAGAAGTAGAAAGCTGAACAAAGATGAGGTGATCCTACGAGTGGGAAATGGAGCAAAAGTTGCTGCATTAGCTGTAGGAACTTATTGTTTAGCAATGCCTTCGGGCAAATCCATTTATCTTAATAATTGTTATTATGTTCCGAATATTATTAAAAATATTATTTCAATTTCTGTATTGGATATGGAAGGTTTTGACGTTATTATAAAGAACAATGGTTGTTCTATTTATAAAGACGATGTTTTATATGGTATTGGAAATTTGCGAAATGGACTTTATACACTTGACTTACAAGAAAATATATTTCAAATTGAACAAATTAAGAAAAGAAAAAGAGATGATATTAATTATACCTATATGTGGCACTGTAGACTCGGTCATATCAATGAAACAAGATTATCCAAGTTGCATAAAGATGGGCTCCTCGAGCTATCTGATTATGAATCATATCCAACTTGTGAATCTTGTCTCATGGGTAAAATGACTAAATCTCCTTTTAGTGGAAAAGGAGAGAGAGTTACAGAGTTGTTGGCATTGATTCACACAGACGTTTGTGGACCTATGACAACAAGTGCACGGGGTGGGTATTCTTATTTTATTACTTTCACTGATGATCACTCAAGATTTGGATATGTGTATTTAATGAAATACAAATCAGAATCATTTGAAAAGTTCAAAGAGTTCAGAAGTGAAGTAGAGAAACAAACGGGCAAGAATATTAAGATACTTCGATCAGATCGAGGTGGAGAATACTTAAGCAGTGAGTTTCTCAATTGTCTCAGAGAAAATGGTATAATCTCACAATAGACTCCTCCAGGTACACCACAGTTAAATGGAGTATCTGAAAGGAGAAATCGAACACTGCTGGACATGGTTCGATCCATGATGAGTTTTACCGACCTTCCAATTTCCTTCTGGGGATATGCCCTAAAAACAGCTGCATACCTACTTAACAAGGTACCTACCAAATCCGCCCCAAATACTCCATATGAGATGTGGAAAGGGAGGAAACCAAATCTTAAGCATGTTAAGACTTGGGGTTGTCCAGCTTATGTAAAAAAGTTTGAAAATGATAAGTTACAGACTAAATCCGATAAGTGTAGATTTGTGGGATACCCTAAAGAAACCGTAGGGTATTATTTCTATCATCCAACTGATCAAAAGGTGTTTGTTACGAAACATGCTACCTTCTTGGAGAAAGAGTTTATCCATGAAGGGGTTAGTGGGAGCAAGATATATCTTGAAGAAGTTCAAGAACCATAAGTTACCACGGACCAAAGTCAGGTACCTAACCAAGTAGAAGAACCTACTGTTCCACACCCTGTTCGTAAATCTGGAAGAGTACCGAAGATACCTGAGAGGTATGGATTCGTTATAGAGGATAACGATGAGGTACACATCATGAATGATGATGATCCATTGAATTACGAACAGGCTATGAGTAATAAAGACTCAGGAAAATGGCTTGAAGCCATGAAATCCGAAATGAACTCCATGTATGAAAATAAAGTATGGTCTTTGGTTTCACCACCTGAAGGTATTAAACCTATTGGGTGTAAATGGGTTTTTAAGAAAAAGACTGGAGCAGACGCGAAAGGTAGAGACCTATAAGGCCCGACTGGTTGCAAAAGGTTTCAAACAAAGACAAGGAGTTGACTATGATGAAACCTTCTCACCAGTAGCCATGCTCAAGTTCATTCGGATTTTGCTTGCGATTGCAGCTTACAACGACTATGAGATCTGGCAGATGGACGTGAAAACGGCCTTCCTCAATGGGAAACTTGAGGAGGATGTGTATATGACACAGCCAGAGGGATTTATTTCAAAAGTTGGAACAAATCAAGTCTGTAAGATACAACGATCCATTTATGGGTTGAAGCAAGCTTCTCGTAGATGGAACATTCGTTTTGATGAGACAATCAAAGAGTTTGATTTTATCAAAAACGAGGATGAACCATGTGTATACAAGAAGGTTAGTGGGAGCGCAGTATCATTCCTTGTATTATATGTTGATGATATATTATTGATAGGGAATGACATTCCTATGTTACAATCCATTAAAATTTGGTTATCTAAAAACTTCTCCATGAAGGACTTGGGTGAAGCATCCTATATTTTGGGGATAAAGATCTATAGAGATAGATCTAAAAGGATGCTTGGCTTATCCCAAGGAACGTACATTGATACGATGCTAAAGAGGTTTAGCATGGAAGATTCCAAAAGAGGTCTCATGCCGATGAGCCATGGAATAAATCTCTCCAAGAAACAGGCCCCAAAGACACCTGAGGAGAGAGACCGTATGAGTAAGATCCCTTATGCTTCTGCAATAGGATCTATCATGTACGGTATGATATGTACTAGACCGGATGTTGCTCACGCACTTAGTGTAACAAGCAGATACCAGTCGAATCCAGGAGAAGAGCACTGGAAGGCAGTGAAAAATATCCTAAAGTACTTGAGAAGGACTAAAGATATTTTTCTTGTCTACAGTGGGTCAGAATTAAAACTCGAGGGATTCACGGACTCAAGTTTTCAAACAGACCAAGATGACAGTAAATCTGTTTCAGGGTTTGTGTTTACCTTGAACAGAGGTGCAGTGAGTTGGAAGAGTTCCAAGCAGCAAACGGTTGCTGATTCAGTGATAGAGGCAGAGTATATAGCTGCAAGTGAAGCTGAAAAGGAAGCTGTTTGGATGAAGAAGTTCATAACTGAACTTGGTGTGGTTCCTAGCATTGGAGAAACAGTTCCCGTATACTGTGACAACACCGGAGCGGTTGCACAGGCTAAGGAACCCAGGTCTCATCAAAAATCTAAACACGTGTTGCGGCTATTTCACTTGATCAGGGAGATCATTGAAAGAGGAGACGTCACCTTGGAGCGTGTAGACTCTCAAGACAACATTGCAGATCCATTTACTAAAGCTTTAACACAACAGCAGTTTGATCGTCACTTAGAGAAGATGGGTATGAGATACCATGGCGATTGGCTTTAGTGCAAGTGGGAGATTGATAGTAGTGTGCATACAAGCCAATCATGTATGATGACAAAGCACATACTTTGTAAACAATCTTAATTATTTATTAATAAAATATTCATTTAAGGCATATAATTATCTACATGGTGCTATTTTTTATAATATGTAAATAACCCATAGTTTTAAGCAATGCTTTTAGAATCATGATGAGATCATGATAATGAGATCTAAATTCTTAGAAAGCTTAAAAATTAAAATAGTTCCCAATTGTGGGATTACTAAAATGGGGATTAGTAAATCCGGATAGATTGGTACATATGTTGCTTGCTCATTGGATGAGGATGACTGATCTCATGGTCATTTGTGTGGAGACACTAAAGCAAGTATATAGGTGCTTATTGGAGAATAAATTCACTGAACGTGACTCGCTATGGAATACCTAATGGAGTTTTACTCGCCTGTCAATAGAAATTCCTAATGTGATAGTAGTACATGTGATCTTTGGACTTGAGATCATCATAGTATCTTGTATGTAATAAATTATACTTTGACTAATTCCTTAAGGCCTTTTAAGGCATATATAGGGTATGCTTGGGTGTAATGAGTTACATATGGAGATAATGAATGATCAATAAAGAATCTACCACCTCTAGTAAAAGAGGAGATATGTCCTATGTGATTCGTTAAATGACAACCCAGGAATCCTTGGCCAAGGTAGAATGAAATTAGAAAGAGGTTTCTAATTTGCATTATTTGGAGTTGTGCATTTTCTAATCGAAATACATATGATTAAATAAA
The DNA here is from genome assembly GCA_020205555.1 of Panax stipuleanatus. Taxonomy (NCBI): domain Eukaryota; kingdom Viridiplantae; phylum Streptophyta; class Magnoliopsida; order Apiales; family Araliaceae; genus Panax; species Panax stipuleanatus. Next base: position 53,011,899 of record CM035119.1, read on the forward strand.
TTAAGACTTGACAGTAAATCCATGTCTTATATTTAATTGGGACATTGTATGGTGGAAGGATTGAATTGTACGGTAACTATTAACTCACAGGTTCTTTTATGATTAATGTTGAAATCTATATTATCTGGAAAGTCGTTGATCGCTAGGGAGGCTTATCCCTATTGTAGAATAAATGTTATTTATTTAAATAAATTATTAGTTTAATTTATTTATTTAAATAAGATTAGAATTGTTCTAATTGATTTATTCACAATCGGTTTAATATGGAGAACCTAAAGGGTCACACCATAAAAGGAAGAAGAATTATTTAAGAAAAAAATGGCATGATAGTAATAATGCATTAAGTATAATTAATTTAATCTATGATGATAGAATAAATTAAATAACTTAATATTTATTATTTAATATTTTAGAAATATTAAATAAATTAATAAGAGGAGTCTTATTAATATTATTATTATTTTAATTCTAAAGGAGTTTAGGAATTAATATAATATCAGTACTCTCTCTCAATCCTAATAAAGATTAGGATATAAATTAATTAAAAGTAATTAATTAAATAAAACCCTATTCTAATTGGATTAGGAGGGTTAACCTAATATCTATATAAGAGAGTCTTATATCAGAAATAAGGTACGTGAATTTTTTAAGAGTTGGGAGTACACATATTCTATAGAGATAGAAACAAGGGTTAAGCCAATAACCCATCTTACTGAGTTCTTCATCTTCCTTGGTGGATCACCGTTAGAAGCCAAACATTTGGGTGGCTGACATTGATCAAGGGAAGGAGCCACTACAGAGGAATCAAAGGAATCAAAGGAGTAGAACTTGTACCTGAGGAAGCTTGGATCTTCAAAGGTATAATTTTGTTTTTCTCCTTCTTCATTCACTGATAATTGATGCATAAGAATGATCATGGTAATGGGTTTGTATAAATTTTTGAAAACCTAGTTTTTTACGCTTCCGCCCTATTTATGTGATTTGATTGCATGATTGCGTTACGTACAAACCCAACAATTTCTTATATTCAGTTACATATTTCCTTTGATTTAATTTACATTAACTAATGGTTAATACTTTTTCCATTCTAAAAGAATGACTTAACGTATAATTCTTTTTTATACTTTTTTCTATATATAAATAGATAGATGCATTCAAAAATTGATTTATTTAGCCTTTGCATTTGGATAAAAAGTTGCAATCTTTAATAGTGTTTTTGGATAACTATACAGTCACTGCTTCATAAATTTGATGAGTACAATGAGTGGTGTCGACGCTAGGAAAATTATCCCTCTTCTTATATGTTTCTTACCCTTTATGTTTTCTATGTGGATTTGTTTGAACTGAGGGTGAGATTTTTGAGAGAGTTTGACATACAATGTCGACGATTTAAAAATATTGATTTTATTGGTCAGAATTAGACAGAGCCACCAGTTGATATGAGTTAAATGGTTGTACCAACTCAATCGAGTTTTGAAAGGTTTTGCAATATAGCCCAATTACTGCACTCTGTTTAATTGGTCTTGGAAACCAAGATTCATAGAGTTCTGGGGCTTTTTTAAGCGGGGGAAGGTGTTAGGCACCCCCCGACTTCCGTAAAACACGGTTACCACGCTTTTCATTCCCTAATCATTGTGTGTGTGTGTGCTACAGTTAATTGGGCCTAAGTGCTTTATTTGAAAGTAGTGTTATGCTTCGTTGGACCTATATACGAAGGGTTTGATTTATTAAAACGTCCATTTTTAGACAAGACTATGAAAGTGATATTTTGAAAAGTGGTTTTCAAACCCTTTCGCTCGCATAGGAATTGAAGCCCTTTGATACTTTCATTTTATTCCATATTCGACTTTATTTGATTTTATTCTCGGGATACGAAGCATCCTAGACAAAATAATATATATATATATATATATATATATATATATATATATATATATATATATATAAGTGTCGGGCTCTTATGGGCATGAAAGTCATCAAAGCATGCCCGGACACCACTAGGTTTTCATTATTTCGGGGACATTAATTCCGGATAACCGTTTTAAGGTCCTATATTTACAATTACAAGATTTGCAAGCTGGCTGTACAACTCAACCAGGTCCATCATTGGAACCGGATCTAGATCCATGAGTTAAATGTAGATCCAATAGCTCCTAGGTTCACAGAATATCAAATAAATAGCCTACACAATGAATATATCGTAATAAAAAGTAAAACTATACTAGACATTGCTAAACGAAAGACCCATCAGTCAAATCTCCATACGAGAGTAGCTCATAGCTTTCAGTTCCCTCTAGATACAAATCTAGGGTCACATGGTTGCTAAATAATTACAAAAACTAGAAAAAAACTAGATCTGTATAGATCTTAGCTATTCTAGCTTCCAGGTTCAAGTTTTATAACTTTTGAATCGGTTAAAAGCTAGATCTGGCTAAATGCAGTACATATCTAGTCAATACAGCTCAAATATTAACTATTTACAAGAAATGAACGATGAAAACTTCAGATTTGGCGAATATAAGCTACTAAATATATGTAATAGCACTTATATATGTATTAGAGTAGGCGAAGAAGACAGATTTGGAGAAATCTTATAGTATATCATGAGAACGGCTCTCAAACAGCTTTTGGCACCCCGATACTTGTTTTCCACCGGTTAAAAATTGATATGGTGTAGTATATATATGTATGAATGTTTATAAAGAAGTTTTACAGAAATCAGAGTAAGATAGAAGCTCTGTTTAGCTATTCTAGCCTCTCTTTCTCTTGCCGCTACCATCTTCTTTCCTAATCTTTCTATGGAAGCTAAAGGGTGGAGAGGTATTTATAGGCCTGGGCTGGTGGGCCCTGTTGTCTCGAAGTACATGCACTCCGACTAACACATTGTCTGCTTAAACTTTCATAACTTTCAATCCGAAAATCTGATGGAGGCGTGCTATACATTTCTGGAAAGCCCTTTTCGAGAGCTACACAATGACATGGGGCTTGATCTTTTCTGAATCCGGGAAGACGCGTCTATGACTAGATCTTTGAGTCATCGCAGTCAGTCCGTTGAGCTATCTTACGATTTTTTCACTCGTGATTGCTGTTATGGTTCTGCATGACATTTTTTATGGTAATTTGACTTGATTTGTTGTTAAGTTCATAAAATTACCCTTTTGCCCTTCTAGGTTAGTTCCAGGCTTGACGTATTGTAGCTGTCTTTCTCGAGGTTATTTTCGAGGTTGGAGTGCTGTGACTTTTATCTATCTTCAAGGCTGTCACTGAAGTGGATTTGATGATTCCTAGTGCTGTCTCTGGGGAGATTGATTTGATGATTTCCTAGGACTATCTCCGGGGGTCTGGTTTGATGTTGTAATCCTCTGGGGTTGTTCTCCAGAGTAGAAAAAGACATTTTTACCCTTCTGTATGGTTAGTAACAAGAAAACAAAATTTTGAGTGTCTACAGATGCCCTTCTTTGTCATGTTTATACAATGCAATGAAATGAATATGACAAAGATTACTAGACACTTAAAATATGACAAGGTATATTTCATGATGCAAATCGCACTTCGCAATGAATGGTATGATGAATGTAAAAATGCTTTCGTAAATCATATTTCGCAAATCAAACTTCATAAATCGCACTTTGTATTTTGCTAATCGCACTTTGCACATCATAAATCGCATTTTTGCACATCGCAATTCACACCTCGCACTTCGCAAATCGCATTTTTGCACATCACAATTCGCACCTCGCACTCGCGAATCACACATCATAAATCGCACCTTAAATTTTGCAAATAGCTTTACTATTACCGATGATTGCTGATGCCTATGTTGGGGCTGATTCTAATGGATGTCTTTCATCAGTGCTGCTGATGCCTGTGCTGTTGTTGATTCCAACGGTTTGATTTTCATCGGTGTTTCCGTTGCTTGTTTGATAAAGATAAACTGATATATTTTCTACATCTCTGCTGGTGATGATGTTCTGAAATCATCGGACCTTCCCGATGTCTATGCGGGTAGTTGACAACGGTGCCTACCCTGCGGGTAGTTGACAACGATGCCTACCCTGCTGGTAGTTGACAACTGTACCTAGCCTGCTCACCCTTTCTAAGGCAATTTGAAGTTTCTTTTCAGGCATGGATTTTGATAGGCCTAGAAGCTCCAGCTCCCATATGGCTATTTTTGGCATTCACAGTGCAGATTTAGATGTTCCCTTTTTATACACCGTGTGGGTGGGGATCTCGTTGAGGCTGCTACTTTTTTTTATTCTGGATCTGGATTTGGTGATGGTCCCTCTGGCAGTCCAAACACTGTTGGCTTTACTAGGAGATATACTGATATCTTCGCTGAAATAGTGTTCGATGACTTACATCCCTGAATCCTCCCCGATGCTACGCTGGATTGATGCTAACAGTTTGATGATTGATTATAATAAGGGACGAGCTCTTTACTTGTGATCCTGCTGGATTATATGCTGGCTTAACTGATGACCCGAGTGTTGCTGACGTCTTGGAGGATGTGGCCAGTTATTTTACTGCCCAGATTTGAACTTCTGTGTAGAGGCCTTGAGTTATGAAGACTTGGTGCAGGTTAACATGTTTGATGACGTAGACTTCATTTGCTAGACCTTTTGTCGTCAGGCGTCTATTTTGAGTTAAGGACTCTCTTGAGAATTTTTCCCTTATTTGTGGGGGCAAGCTTATGTCGCCGTGATTTCTTTCAAGAGTTCTCCCTTTTCTTTTGATGAGGAGCTTGGTCCCGTCTTAGACTCCTTCTACTTCATTGAATAGCAAAATTCCCCAGCCCTTGCGTACGTTGCTACCTGGAATTCATATAACAAGCTCTCTTTGTTGACCAAGTCGAGAGTGATCAATATCCTGCACATCAAACTAATAACAGAATGCACAAAAGCTTGACGGCTTGGGCCATTAGGGTTAGTATAATCTTATGAATGAGACATTTAAAGTTTATGAAATTGAATGTTTGTATTCACTGATCTTTTATCTTATCGCTAAAGATTTTGAAATTGAGTATGAAAATGAATTTTTCCTATGGAAATTAAAATTTTCATTTAACAAGTTATGAAATAGCAAAAAAACTTTTAAGCATCCATGGTCATTGTGCACGGGTAAGATATTTCATCTTTGCTCTAGGCACTGCTCTTCGCAGAATTGACTTCATATGACACGCACACTATGAGTGATGCAACCCTTAGAAGGGGTTTCTTTTCTATGACTTCTAGATTATTTCATTTCCATCTTACACTTCTTTCTTTTTTCCTCCTTTCCTCGCTTAACTTATCTCATTTTCTTAGGCTATTCAGGGTTACCCATTTAACGAGTTTTGGACCAATACTCCTAAACCAGACGGCTTTAGGGCACTAGGTGTTAAGACACCCCTTCGGGTTTACTGGCTTGAGTAATAAAGGCCACACTTCGAGACGAGTCAGGTGGTCTATTCTATTTCTCCTCGCCTGAGCTTGTGCAAGATTTGTTTTCTTAGGCTCTAAGTTACCCATGTAGCCAGTGTTATGCCGGTGACTCCCAAACCAGACGACTTTAGGGCACCGGGTGTAAAGACAACCCTCGGGCTTAATTACTAGAGTAACCTAGGCCACGATTTGGATCTGCTTAGGTTTTTCCTTTTTCTTCTTGCAATGCTCATTTTCTTAGGTGCTAAGTTACCCATGTAGCAAGCTTTGAGCCGGTGGCTCCCAAACCAGATGGCTTTAGGGCACCAGATGTAAAGACACCCCTCAGGCTTAATAACTCGAGTAACCCAGGCCACGATTCGAGATATTAGGCTGGCTACTTATCTTTTATCTTCTCATTAATTTCCATTTCTGTCGCCATAGTTTCATACCCCATAACTAATGAGTCAGGACAATTGCAAAGTGCAGACATGCATATGAGGTCAATTCTACTCCAAACAGCACTTTGAACAAGAATTTTAAAAAATTTTAATTTTCTGATCGTTCCCATGATTCTTTCTCCACGGATGCTTATCGGAATTAATCCAATTCATAACAAGTTAAAAAAAATTCTTTTATTAAAACCTTTTTCTAAGATTCTAATGCAAGATTTATCTATACTTAACATATATATTATCGCTAATGCATGTAAATGGAGATTGAAAGCATATAAAGAGTTGAAAGAGTCGTACCTCATATGTGGATCGTTGTATTCTAAGAAAATTATGATTGGAAAAAAATGATTGATCATACCAAATCGCCAATGAAATGATATGAGGGTCCCTTTGATGATGACGGACCATGCTGATGGTGCTGAATGGTGCATTTTCCTTTTAAGGATGGTTGATGAATGCCCCAGTGTTTGAGTTGTTGCTGCTTCTGAAATTGCACAAGTCTTGTTTGTTGTAAGGGTCCCAATATCGATTGTTGTTGATTCTGAAATTGCCTAAGTCTTGCTTGTTATATGGGGTAATTGCTTTATTGTATGTTTGACAGATGGGCTGATAAGATGCCGAGATCGCCAGAGTCTTTTAACTCATTACCCACCTGGTGAACCGGTAGTGGATCTTTGACATTTGGTTTGCCCTAATCCTCGTTTTGACTTGTAGGCGCAATTGTCTTTGATGATTTTCTTCTTCTAATTTGATGAAGGTTTCAGATTGAAGGTGCCAACTCTTTGAAGGTCCTTGCTGATGATCATGCTTGATATATCGCGGTGCTATTGTTTCAACTTTGATGATTGATGTCGAGAGGCCTTCGGACTTCACTGAATTGGATCTAAGAGCTTAGCTTGGTTGGTGATGTGAAGGTTTCAACTGAATTTGGTTTGATCTGTGAGGTTTAATCTGTGACCTTTTCCTCAGGGAATAGGTCGTCGGGTATGAGATAGACTTTGCCACGACGGTAGCCCATGTGCTTCTATAGGTCAAAGGAGATCAAGTCTTCTCTCACTTCAGGAGTGATGAGTTACTGACAGGCTGCATCTTATGATGATTGTCATTTCATCCCTATGACTGGTTATCTTGATGTATCGTTGTCTCTTCCTTTTTCGAGACTTGTGCCAGATTTGATGGAATGACATTGAGGTGCCATTAGGTCTTCTCAACATGGGTCGCTGACTTTAAGGATTTTTCTTGGGTGTAGGCTTTTCTGGTTTAATTTTGGTGTCTTGAGACTGGTCTTTGGGTTTATATTTGGGTTAAATTTTGGGTTGAGAGGTTGTAATACACGAGAATTTCCTAATATTATTAAATAAATATATTAATGGAAATGAGAATTTATTTAATATAAATAATTTTGTGTTATGAGATGAATTAATTCAATTATATAAAATTGAATAATTATAATAATTGAGAAATTTATGGAGTTTGCGATAAACTCGTTGATAGCCTTGTGTGGCACAGTGATGAGAATTATTAATAATTATATTAATTAACGAATGAATTATTAAGTAAACAATTAATCTATATTAATTGTTAATTGCTATTGTAGAATATTAATTACTGGTTATGGAATATTAACTGTGATTGATTAATAATACGTGATTATTATTATTGCAAGAAATATAATAATAATAAACCACTTGTTTATAAATATAATAAGATTTATATTCATTTAATGTGATATTTAATCATATAAGTGTTAATCGATTATTTTGGAAATTAATAATCAATGAGGAATGGATTAATTAATACTATCGTTAATTAATCAATGAGATGAATATTTATTTAGTTGACATTATGAATAATAAAACAAATAAGTAAGTTATTAATATAATAAGATTATATTAATTGATATGCGCAAATGTGCAATACTTGAATATATAAAGTATATGGAATATAACTATATTATATAGTGTAGAGAGACACTTAAGTGTGACCATGCATGTATATATAAACTATAGTGCAATGTGATTATACTACACATAGAAACCATATATTATATAAAGCATAATGTGATTATATTATGTACATAAATTATATAGTAAAGTTATTAAACTATGTGAGTTACATGATTAATACATATGTGACAATAAATATGTGGGTATACATTGTATAATATATCATGAACATATTGTAAACTATTAATTTTAATAAAGGAGACAGTGTAATGTGATAACATCCGATTAGACTATACCAGTATGATAAAATGTACATAGATTATATGTGCTCAAATTGCATTTACTACATTATGTGAATCCATGTTAGTATCATTAGAATTACATTGTAACTATAATTGTGGCCTAATTATATAGTATATATATATGTAACATGTTTTGGCATAAGTGTTGTGTATATACAATTTCTAGAATGCTGATATATGGCCTTGTCCCAATATAATAGTCACTCTCCTTCTCCTTCACGTGTATGGCAAAAAGGCTAGTCTATTTCTCAATTTCAGTAAAATCCATAGCTTCATAGCAAATCACGAAAGAGGGAGTGGGATTCATGATGAATTCAACAACTAATTACCCACTCTCTATTAACCACCATGCAATCCTACATTTACGTTGGTTTAAATTGAAGAACAATAACATTGTCTGGTTATTGACTTGTCTGTAAATTGAGCTCTCCTTCTTCAATTTCATTTGCTGAGATTTTGTCGAAGTATTGAATTGAGAGTGTTGTGAGTTTAATAGCAAAATAGTCACAGAGGGAGAGATTTCAATTTCAGTAAGCTTACTTTGCATTATAGAGGTATAAATCCTTCGTTCTTGGTTCATCATTTGGTTTTCTGTCAAAGATTTTAATTGTTGATTATAGTTGCCATTTATGCTAAAGTTGATTAGGACATGTTTCTTAGTTGCTATATAGCCTTATAAACATGTTTAAACAATAATGTGACTGCTTAGAACTATTTTTGTGAAGTAATTTTTGTGTTTGGGCTGAGAACTGCCAAAGCAAGGAGCTCACTGGTGCTGGCCGAAGCACGGCGCAGCTGCGCCGGTTTACTACTGAGGCGCAGCTGCGCTGCGCCGGCCTCTGGAACCAGAATCTAATTTTTGTTCCTAAAACTGCTATGTGGTAGTTACTTGTATAGATGAGGCAAGCATGTTAACATGAGTAGGACATATGTATGAGTACATAGGCCTAACGTAAGCATGTTTAAACCAAGATGGTATACCTTTTTGACAAAACGACGTATGTGTTCAAAAGGAACTTAAAGTTATAAAGAGAGACTTGGATATGTTATATTTATATTCTGACTTTCGATACATGTTATTATGGTTTAGAAATGCATGAAGGATGTGATGACTTGTGTATATATGTATCTTAAGATAGCATGAACATGTTAGACTTCGTTAATAGAACTTACTAACGAAACATGGACTTTGAACATGGACTTGACATGTTGTATTAAGATTTATATTCTAATATTTTTAACATGTTTAATAATGAATATAACATCACTAGTATACCATACATGTGTACTCACTTGTCAAATTCAATGAAAGGTTAACCAAGCACGAGTTTAAGCATATTTTTATAGTGATAAACGACGCTAGTGATGAATGAAAGATGTGGACACTTATACATATATATAGTACAAAGTATGTGATCTCTTGATATGAACATATGATCTAATTATATACGTGGTGATTACATCACCCTATCCGACCTTAATTTTGTGTAAATCTTAGACTAAAACCATAACATATAAAAATGAACTTGAGATGGTCATATGCTTATAAACGTCCTCTGACATGATTGTATGTTAAGTGCAAATTGGTTAAGTATGCTAAAGTATGGACAGAATCAGAAAATGCAAGGCTTAACCCTGGTCTGGCTAGGGGACTGCGCAGCTGCGCCGTCCCTAGGCCTAACCAGGGCGCAGCTGCGCCGGTCTGGAATCTGAATTGTTAAAATCTGCTTGTTCTGGTCATGTCAATTAGTGTAAATTATTGTTCAAAACTGCTAGAAATAATCTGTACCCTACTGATATGTGTATATATGTGATGAATAAGTAAGAAGATAATGTTTAACTTATATAATGGGTCAAAGGATCATAACCACTTGAACATGATGAGTTGCTATAATATCATTTACATTATAACTATGTACTTGATTCGTGATAACATATAATCTGATTTCATACCATATGAGTATAAGTATGACATGTGACTAAGATAGTAACATATATGTATATTGAGTAACAAGTTTGTGTAACAGATGTGTTAACTAATGAACATCCTATACTTATAATACACTATAAATAGGATTCAAAAGTGTTGGCTAGCTTTACGTGAGTAAACTACGCATAAGGCAAGTATCTAAATTTTATCTCTTTGGATGCAAGTTTCCTAACTTACACTCTTTTACGGTGCAAGTATTCTATCCTTGTATATTGCAAACTAGTTTCTTTACTTAATCGTTTGAATTGAATTAGCATACTTGAACTCTTATTTCATTAAAACTATTATTCATTTTGAACTTGGTATTGTTCTTGAATATTGTTAAAGTGTCTATGCCATTTGATTCGGCTAGACTTATATTATTGAAAAACGACCCAAACTAATTGATTGGTGCGGGATCTTGTATTTGACTGAGAAGAACAAAATATAACTGTCGGAAAACCGACGCGCGCACATTAGTATGATTGAGTGTTGTGCAGAACATAGGGTACTTTAGGCTGATCACCTGTTGTACTTGTTTTTGTTGGATTTTCAATTTATTACTGTCAATTCCTATGGAAGTTCATAGTCCTTAGTGACTGCTTCTTGAATTGATTTATTATTGAATCACATTGATATTATTCTGTCCTTAGCGACTGTTATTGAAAATTGTTGATATTCTTGTTATCCTTGAGCTATCAAACCTTGCTATACCCTTTCGAGAATTGAGAATTATATTACAAACCCTTATTGTATATTACTTGCTGAGCAATTTGTGCTCATTCTTGCTTTCCCTAAAAATATTTTAATTAAGGTCGAGCAGTGCGGACCCTCGAGTACCGACAAGGGAAAGGGAAAGGCTACTGAGTAGCTTTGTTTATGTAGGACTTTATGATTGTAATAAAGAACTTATGATATTATGTACTAGTTAAGGTTATTATTGCTTAAGATATGTGTAAGCTATGTAATCACTGTTTAAGTTACGAAACCTTGGGACGTGAATAAATTATATTATTTAAATGTAATCTATTCGGTATTAGTTGTGTATTATTTTTGCTGTGCGATGCGACATTTAGTCGTATTATTATTGTGATGTATTACCATGAGCACGTGACGAACCGAATTCGAGCGACCCCGTGACGGTCCTAGAATTTGAGGGCGTCACAGAGGTAGAGTGTTTCGTTTTTTCTTTTGAGGTTAAGACCGCACCATAGATGGCTTCCTATGTACTTCCGTGGATGGGGGAGATCAAGTCTTTCATAGTTCAGGCTCAAACTGACTAGACTTGACTGGCTTGATTTTTTGATTTTTTTGATTTTTTGATTTTTTAATTTTTTGATTTTTTAATTTTTTGATTTTTTGATTTTTTTACATGGAAAGTAAAATACATAATGCTAAGAAAGTGATACCGTCCCACATCTCCTGGAACTCATAATTTTATCCTCTAGATCTACATCTTCCTGGCTAGATGAGGCCTGATAGTCTAGTTGTCAGTGGTTATATTTCCTTCGAGGCTCGTGATAGAGGTTACCTCCTGGTTATGTATAAATATCTTCAATTATGGCCATAACTTGATCACCTCCTGATTCAGCACATCCCTCAAGGAGGCTCAAATTAGACTTATCACAAAAAAAGGATGAACTCTTGATTCCTCGATGGGTTGGCTTACTCGACAACCTCACCACCTTTTTCTTCATTTGTTCCTTCATCTTTGTCAGGAGCTTGAGAGGATTTAACTATGAAATCCCTCTCAAACTATTGTTGTATTTTTCACAATAAACTTTTATTGTTGGATTTTTCTACACTGGGACGGATCAGTATTTCCTCCTCATCATCTAGGAGGGTAGAATCAGGAGCGGGGTTGTTAACTTTTGGCAACAAAATGTTTGACAGTTGCAGAGGAATTTCCTTAGGGGACTGTCTTATTTCCTCTTTCACTCCCTTCATTATGATCAGTTCACCTTGTGTTCTGCCAATATTGGTGCTCATAGCCGTCACTTCCTTTGAACTGTCTGTCTCAAGTGGACATCTTAAGCTCTTTATTTCCCTTTCGCCTTTTTTGGTCATGGGAACTTCTATCTTCTGTTCTCCATTTTCAATGAGATCCTGGATTTTGTGTTGCAGATGCCAACATTCCTCGGTCGAATGTCCCGGTGCTCCAGAATGATAAGCACACCTCTTGTTGAGATCATAATAGCTTCCTTTGGCATTAGCAGGTGAAGCAAGCTTAGTGATCTTTTTCTACGCAACCAATAGTTCTAACACATTTTACAATGAGTCCCCCAAAGATGTGAATACCCTTCTCCGCCTACTCTTCCCGACTCACTGTGTCGTAGGATTTTGGGGGTTTGCCAGTGTTTGGAATGTTGTTTGATATTTCCTCTCTAGGAATTCGCATTCCTTCGGGCAATTTTTCCACTAGTAAGATCTTCTAGTATTTTATCATTCTAATTTTCATGTCCTTTCAGCATGTTTTGATTTTTTTCAGTTAACTGGATTATTTTGGAGAGATATAGACTTGAATTTTGGTTAACTTCTTTTTCCTTTTGGCTTTCTAATAGTTGAGTGAAAAGCTGCCTTGTATCCTGATGTTGGCTCACTATCAGCTTAGCTAGCAGAGTTTCTTGATTCTGGATCGTTTTTAATTTTTTCATTACTGTCATACCCTCCTTTGAATTTTCCTACTCTAGGACATTTGTTTTGTTCCTTTGGGGATATTCCTCCATCCTTCGTATGTACTTTTGATTTGGACACATTTTGGCACTTCCTGACCCGATCATGTTTACTCCCTCCGTATCATACTGCATCAGAAGGTTGGTGTTGACATTTAGATGGTTAGGTTATTGAACCGCAACATCGCTATTTTCAATCAAATTTTGGATTTTCTGCTTTAAGGACCAATAATCTTGTTTATCGTGTCTCGGATACCCTGAGTGGTAATCACATCTCAAGTTTGGATTGTATCTTTTACTTTTTGGATCTAGAGGTGGAACCAATTCGGTAATCTTCTTGTGGCCCATTAATAATGCCAATACATTCTCAAGGGAATCGCCTAGTGGAGTGAAAACCCAATTTTCCATTCTTTTAAATTTTCTTTATCTGTCCTAGCCTTGGTTGAATGCGGCATGTTGTTACAATGATAGATTGCCTTCCTTCATCTATATGGGGGGACTATGGTTGGGTCTCCTAGATTGCCCCCTTAAAACTAGGGATACATCTTCATCGCCTTTCTTAAGTACCTTCTTGGGATTGCTCGCATAATTACCAGAATGTATATGCTTGGTGACTGCTTCCAAGGTAGTGAGATCTTTAATCTTGCCTACTTTCAGGCCCATCTCTACCATTTCACCATGTTTTATTATCTCCGAGAATGGCTTGCCTATTCCTGCTAGGATCCTCTCATAGTAAGGTGCCTCTTGGATGTCTATGAAAGTCATTACCATTTTAGTTTCTGTCATAGGCGGGCTGACCTGTGCTGCTAAATGCCTCCATTTTTGGGCATATTTATGGAAAGAATCAGTACTCTACTTTCTTACTTTAGTAACTTGGTATCGATCCGGTGCCATTTGTGACTGAAAATTGTACTGATTTAGGAAGGCATGGGCTAGCTCTTCCCAGCTGTGGATTTTGGAATTATCCAGTCGAGCATACCAGGCTCTGGCTTCTCCAGTTAGGCTTTTTTGAAATAGCTGCATTCTCAGCTTTTCATCCTCTGCATAGGATCCAAGTTCACCAATGCATACCTTCAAATGGGTGTAAGGATCTCCGATCCCGTTGTACTTTTCAAAATATGGGACTTGAAACTTGTCTAGATAGCGAGCCCTAATTTCCTTTTATTGAACGAATGGTTTCTTCCATTTGTTGGACTTTCTTTCCTATATCCCCAATTTCCCGGTCTTCCTTGAGATTTTTGATTTTAGGGGTTTTGTTGGTTTTTCACTGGATCGAGGTTCAGGTATCTGTATTTTCCTCTTTTTATCAGCACTTTGATTGCCACCCTGTGAGGAGGACTCTGTTTGATTGGGCATTGTCTGGCCCTGAGTGCTTTTACTTTATTCTTTTAGGAGGATAGCTAACTCTGCTATTTGATTCTTAAGTCCCTCAAACTCCTTTCAAGATACGAAACCTGATTTGTGTTGGGCACTTTCAGCCATATCTGTGGATAAGCTTAGTGCCTTTTTAGATTTCGATCTGGCAATGGGACCAATCTTACCTACAAGACGAGTAGGTAGTTTAGTCTTGATAGACACGAACAGTATGCATGTTATGCAATGTGTCAGGTTTAGGGGTTTTTTTTTTAATATTTTCCTGCAAAATAGAGGTCAGTTATTTTGATGACAGGATTTGATATTTTACAATAAATTTGCAAGAATTTACAATTTACAACATTTAACAGGAATTGATATTTACAACATTTGACAAGAATTGATATTTACAATATTTGATATTTGACATGGAATTGAAAAGGAATCGTATGAAGAACCTTCCCTTCACTTTTGGTTTATCAGAGGCTGACCTATCTTAGGTTTACTCTCATAGGCTTTTCGGCATGGAGGTTCCTAGATCATCGCAATCTACTAGATGGGAAGCTAATCCGATCTTTCAACTGGAGCGGATCTGAGTGTTACCTTTCCTGAGCCTCACTTGGACTTAATCGCCACTGGAGTCCAGTAATCAGTGACCGACGGGTTCGCCTCCTGGTGGAGGAACACACAACATACATTCAACGCGCCTCACCGCATGCAAAATGACTATATTGTGTGAAGCACTAATATAAAGCGTGCTAAAAGAGACATTCACATCCATTCAATGTACAGACGTTATTTCACACACAAGCAAAAACAAGGAATTTGAAAAGTTTGAAATGCGGCTTAAGCCCTCTACTGTCCCCAGCAGAGTCGCCACCTATTGACACAGGGAAAATTATCCCTCTTCCTATGTATTTCTTACCCTTTATGTTTTCTATGTGGATTTGTTTGATCTGAGGGTGAGATTTTAGAAAGAGTCCGACATACAATGTCGACGATTTGAAAAGATTGATTTTATTGGTCAGAATTAGACAGAGCCGCCAGTTGGTATGAGTTAAATGGTTGTACCAACTCAATAGAGTTTTGAAAGGTTTTGCAATATGGCCCAATTACTAGACTCTATTTAATTGATCTTGGAAATCTAGGTTCATAGAGTTCGGAAGCTTGCTTAAGCGGGGGGAAGGTGTTAGGCACCCCCCGACTTCCGTAAAACACGGTTACCACGCTTTTCATCCCCTAATCATTGTATATATGTGTATGTGTTGTAGTTAATTGGGCCGAAGTGCTTTATTTGAAAGTAGTGTCGTGCTTCGTTGGACCTATATACGAAGTGTTTGATTTATTAAAAAGTCCACTTTTAGACAAGAATATGAAAGTGATGTTTTGAAAAGTGATTTTCAAACCCTTTCACTCGCATAGGAATTGAAGCCATTTGATACTTCCATTTTATTCCATATTCAGCTTTATTTGATTTTATATTCGGGATGCGAATCATCCTCGACAAAATAATATATATATATATATATATATATATATATATATATATATATAAGTGTCGAGCTCCTTATGGGCATGAAATCCATCAAAGTATGCCCGGACACCACACATAAGGTTTTCATTATTTCGGGGACCTTAAATTCGGATAACCGTTTTAAGGTCCTATATTTACAATTACAAGATTTGCAAGCTGGCTGTATAACTCAACCAGGTCCATCATTGGAATCAGATCTAGATCTATGAGTTGAATCGTAGATCCTGTAGCTCCTAGGCTCACAGAATATCAAATAAACAGCATGCACAATGAATTTTTCTTAATAACAAGTAAAACTATACTAGACATCGCTAAACGAAAGATCCATCAGTCAAATCTCTGTACGCGAGTAGCTCATAGCTTCCAGTTCCCTCTATATACAAATATAGGGTCACATAGTTGCTAAATATTTATAAAAACTAGAAAGAAAACTAGATCTGTACAGATCTTAGCCATTCTAGCTTCCAGGTTCAACTTTTACAACTTTTGAACTGGTTAAAAGCTAGATCTGGCTAGATCCAGTACAGATCTAGTTAATACAGCTCAAATATTGACTATTTACAAGAAATGAACGGTGAAAACTTCAAATCTGGTGAATATAAGCTACTAAATATATGTATATAGCACTTATATACGTATTAGAGTAGGCGAAGAAGACAGATCTAGAGAAATCTTATAGTATATCGCGAGAACGGCCCTCAAACGGCTTTTGGCGCTCCGATACTCGTTTCCTACCGGTTAAAATTTGATATGTTGTAGTATATATGTGTATGAACGTTTACAAAGAAGTTTTACAAAAATCGGAGTAAGATAGAAGCTCCGTTTAGCTATTCTAGCCTCTCTTTCTCTCGTCGCGACCCTCTTCTTTCCGAATCTTTCTATGGAAGCTAAAGTGGGGAGGGGGTATTTATAGGCCCGGGCTGGTGGCCCTACTGTCTCGAAGTACGTGCACTCCGACCAATGCGTCGTCTGCTTGAATCTTCATAACTTTTAATCCGAGAATCCGATGGAGGCGTGCTATACCTTTTCGGAAAGCCCTTTTCGAGACCTTTTTCGAGTCCAGGAATACGGGTCTATGCCCAGATATTCAAGTCTTCGCAGTCAGTCCGTTGAGCTGTCTTGCAATGTTTTCACTCGGGATTGCTGTTATGGTTCTGCATGACATTCTTCATGGTAATTTGACTTGATTTGATGCTGAGTTGGCAAAATTACCCTTTTGCCCTTCTATGTTGGTTCCGGGCTTGATGTGGTTGCAGCTGTCTTTCTCGGGGTTGTTTCTGGTGTTGGACTGCTGTTGACTTTTGTCTATCTTCAGGGCTGTCACTGAAGTAGATTTGATGATTCCCAGAGTTGTCTCTTGGGAGATTGATTTGATGATTTCCCGGGGCTGTCTTCTGGGGTCTGGTTTGATGATTTCCTGGTGCTGTCTCTGAAAGTAGTTTGCATACAAGCCAATCATGTATGATAATAAAGCATATACTTTGGAGATGAGCTTATTTATTTATTAATAAAAGTATTCACTTATTAAAGGCATTTAATTATCTACATGATGTTGTTTTTTATAATATATAAATAACCCATAGTTTTAAGCAATGTTTTTAGAATCATGATGTTGATCATGCTAATAAGATCTAAATTCTTAGAAAGCTTAAAACTAAAACAGTTTCCAATCGTTGGTGAAATTCAGATAAGCACACTTAGAAGGGGGGTTGAATAAGTGTGAGAACAACTATGACCGATTTTTATTTTAAGTTAAAACTTGTCCTTAATTCAGCTTGCTGAATTGATTATTTCAGGACCCGAATTTATAAAATAGTTTAAAGACTTTCAAATATAGTTGGCTGAATTATCAATTAAGTTAAATTACTTATAACTAAATTTCTTAATATACTAACTTATAACCTTAAACTTAATGTAGTTAATCTCTTGTGAACAATAAAGTTAAGCACAATTAATTAAATGAACACCAAAAATTTTTACGTGGTTCAACTACTACCCTTTATAATAGTAGTCTACTCCACGTCCAATACCAACTAGTATTAGAGACTCACTTTATTTATTTTTTTATAAATCAACACTTATTACAAAACAGATTCTTACAATAATTAAAACAATTAAGCTCTCTTGAGCACTCTTGCTCCTTGTGCATCTATGCACTCCTTAAGCACATTTGTTTCCTTGAATCTGTTTGTAATGCTTCTCTAATCCACACGGATTAAAACCTTTAGACTACACTTAGTCTAAACAGAAAATAGATAAAATAATAACGAAAGATTTTCAATTAAAGCTTACCAAAAATCAGCTGCTTAAATATCAGAATATAAGTATCCAACCAATAGAGTTTTCACCAATTAATCAAATAGCTCTTTTAATTTCAGAATTAATGCAACAGTAGTCGTGTATTTTATCATACATGAAATACGTCCTTTTATAAGCCACAAAAGATTACCGTTATCTAAACAAATCCAATCTCCAATTGATTTGAAAATATATACATTTCTAAAATATATCTCTAATGATAATGTATAACAGTCCAAGAGATATATACAAGTTTATCATGTAAACAAAATATCTTTTATTTACCCAATATGATATACTCTGTTAGAACAATATTACCCATTCAACGTGATAGAGAAAGAGTTCTGATTGAAAGCTAATAAATCATCATCATATGTCAGCCACTTTTAGTCCCTCATAAAGATAACCCTCTTTAACCGCATTTGACTTTATCTCATTACATAGTAATTCAAAAAGGTATAACCCATTCATTTTCTAATATCAAAAGTATATTAGAGTTCCAATACTATGTAATCACAACTTCTTAGAAATTCGTTCCTGTAGCATATCTCAAACATATAGCCTCCACTTCTCCAGTATACACACGACATCATATATATATATATATATATATATATATATATATATATATAACTTAATTAAATACACATGTATACAGATATGCACTAAACAAATATCTACTAATGTCATGTTTTTCAATAATACTTTAACACTTTTGTTCTTGATAAAATTATGTCTTATTTAAAACTAATCAAGTAACAAAATTATTTACTTATTATCGAAAAACCTTTTCACGATTTTTAAAATCCCTTTCAATTTAGACATGCATAAAATATAATATTAAATGCACATAATATGTCCTAGAGACTTGATTGAAAAATCAATTAAATACAATTGACCTTACATATTATTTCCCAGAATAATAAAATCTTCAATCCATTTGAGTACACCACCAATGTTCCTTTTTATCAAATACCTGAAATGTCATAGAAAGGATTTAGTACACAAAACAAGTCACCATCAAAACACAGGGATAGAATATGACTAGGTCAACATTCTCCCCCTTTTTGATGATGACAACCCAAGAATTATAGCTCCCCCTAGCTCCCTCTAAATCCATGCATACTATATTTCAAGAATTTTAAATTAAGCATACTATTAATCTAATAAAATTAGATTTTTAATGTACCCCATTGTACCTTTTTAAGTATCTGTCACCTGCACAAATGTTAGTTTTAATATTCAAAAACATTTATCAAATATCAACTTCTCAAATTACTAGCGTATCAAATTATCAGCAATATCAGTCTTAAACTTAGTCTTTAAACACCATAACACAAAAACAAATATATCAGTCTTAAAACAACCAATTTGAGGAAACCATAATTAAAAGTTCAAAAGTTCAAGTCTTTCAATAGACCAAAACTAAAAACCAAAATACTCCTTTGTCTCCCCCTTTGACATCTATCAAAAAGGGAGGAAATTTAGTCAAGATCAACCACCGTTGCATTCTGGGCAGCCCGTTGTGTGAAATATGGACGATGTGTGGCACGATGAACTCGTTCGACATACATAAGATCAGTAGCAAACCGGGGAGGCCGAGGAATGAATGTGGCATTTGGCAAAGGTAAATCCATAAAGTCGCCAACGTATTCTGCCATCCAGTTACAATGAGTCCATTCAGTGACGGACGAGTACTTCCTCTAAAAATGTAACTTGGAGGCCACATCATTCAATCGAGTAGCAGTGAATTTTGTTAACTCTCCTACCTGATTGCTAACAAACTTGAGTTCTTGACTTAGTTAACAGGCATTTCGATTCATTTTGCGTTGCATAGCCTCTGCCAAGGCTTTTGTTTGCAACTCAAAACCAGCCTGCAAATCTATAAACTCATCCTCAATATTGTTATACAGTTTATTGATTTCAGGGGCACCCAAAAGAAGTTTTTCTTTCTTCAAAACAGTAAGTTTAGTTTTAATATCAGTCATATCATTTTTTAAATTTTATTGATTCAAAATAATGGTATTCAATAAACCCAGAATTTTAGGAGATGACTGTGTTTGGGGTAGAGTTGATGAAGATGGATTGGGTATAGGAGTAATAGGAGGATCAGACACAACACGAACAAACTTTCCATCAACCAACACTATTCGAGATAATTTTAAATGACCAACATCAATAGAATTAGAAAATGCAACAGAAATTTCATTTTCAAATGAAATTTTGAAATGGTGAAAAAATGTTGTGAGACACTCACTATAAGGAAAACAAGTCTTTGTTTTGCGCAAGCAACTCATCATATGTTGTAAGAGCATAAGAGAAAAATTAAACGAGACACCTTTGAGAATCATAACCACAATCACCAAGTCTTGGTATGTAAAATCTGCACTCCCACCTAAGCGGGGCAACAAATGATACCTTACCAATTTGTGAAGTACACAAGCATTAGGACACACATCTACAGTCTTAGGAGTAAAAACTTCATGCAAGGTGGGATGGTCCATGACAATTTGTAATTGTTCTAGAGGAGAAAATGGAATATGAACAACACCTTTGTGAGTGAAAGGACAAACACCAGAAAATTGAATACTCAGTATACTACCAAAATCCATGACTATAAAATACAGAGATTTACCCTTCACAAACGACGTGTAAAAATCACCGTGACATTCGAGATTTGTATAAAACTGTTGAACCAATTGAGGATAGGAAACAGAAGGAGGAAAAACCATAGAAGAGATTCCATAGGACTCAAAAAGATTTTTTAAAGGAGAACTTTGATAATATATTCGGTCAATTAATTTTTCATAGATAAATTATTTCTGTGCAATAACCGATTAAAAGCGAGACTCATATGCATTACTGCGAAAGAAATTCTCAGGGAGATCAGAAGTTAGGACAGGGTATACCAAAGATGGTGGCGGTGGAGACTAGGGCTGAGAGGAAGGCATGGTCGATTTTCGTCGCCTAGATGGTCCAGTTTTCTTCATCGAGGATGGACTGAAGTTTGACTTGTCGAAAGATATAGAGTTTTATGAGTCTGTATCCACAGAGACCGCCTTTTTTAGCTTCTTTTATTTTCGTGAAGGTCCGACAGCCGATTAAGACAACAACAGAGGTTGATCGTCGTCTGAATCGATAAAAAATCGCTTGTTGGTGTGAGTCCTCATAGTGGTTTTGAAGAGAAAAAAATGGAAGATAAGAACAAAAAGTATGAATCTAGTGAGAGAAGGGAAATCAACAAATGAACAAGTATGCAAGTGAAATGTATGGAGAAGGAAATGGGTAAAGTAAGAAAGAGAAGTGCATATATGTAGACTTTTGTTGACATATGTTTCCCGAAAACACCAGGTGTCTCTTGTCTTTTCAAATATCAAAAATAATGATGATAAGGTTTTAGGATTAAACGTTCCATAAATCAAGGTTTTTATTAAACGCAAACTGTTTATCAGACATCATTAATATAAATATAGTACGTAAGACGATATTTACTATGCATGTAATGTGTAATTAAAATTAATTAACTGATGCATGTTACAGAAACTCAATAATATTTATATCATGCACATTCCAAGTTCCCTTCGTAATATACAAAACCTTTCTTCACTTAATGGTTTTGTAAAAATATCTGCTATTTGATTTTCTGTGGGAATGAAAATTAACTTAATTAATCCTTTTGACACATTATCTCTTAAAAAATGATGACTTACTTCTATATGTTTTGTACGTGAATGTAAAACAGGATTTTTTGATATATCTATAGCACTAGAGTTATCACAGTATATGGGCACACAATCACATAAAATATGAAAATCACATAGGGTTTGTCTCATCTATAATATCTGAAAAAAAACAATTTTCTGCAGCTAGGTATTCACCCTCAGTAGTTGAAAGAGCAACAGAGGTTTGCTTTTTACTATGCCAAGATACAAGACTTTGTCTCAAAAATGTACAAGCACCACTCGTGCTTTTTCTATCGATTTGGCACCCTGCATAGTCAGCATTTGAATAGCCCATTAGTTCAAAGTGATTGCAGATTGGATAAAATAACCCTAAGTTAATAGAACCACTTAAATATTTAAAAATTCTTTTAACATCATTTAAGTGTGATTCTTTGGGTTTTGCCTGAAATCGAGCACAAAGACATACACTATACATTATATCAGGTCTAGAAGCAGTTAAATATAATAAGCACCCAATCATACCTTGATATTTTGTTAAATCAACATCAATACCTTTGTCATCAGATGTGAGTTTTATTGATGTGCTCATGGGTGTACCTTTTGAGTTAGATCCTTCAAAGCCAAATCTCTTGAGTAATTCTTTTGTGTATTTGGTTTTATGGTTATAAATTCCTTCCTTTGCTTGCTTGATTTGAAGTCCCAAAAAGTAATTTAGCTCTCCCATTAAGCTCATATCGAATTCCTTATTCATGCACTTAGAAAACCACTCACAAAGAAAATCATTAGTAGCACCAAATATTATATCGTCTACATATATTTGATATAGTCTACATATAATGATATCTATATTTTTATGTTTAATAAATAATGTAGAATCTATTTTACCTCTAATAAAATCATTTGACAAAAGATACTTACTTAACCTTTCGTACCAAGCCATTGGAGCTTGTTTAAGACCATAAAGAGCTTTTTTTAGTTTGTAGACATGATTGGGGTACTTTTCATGCTCGAATCTGGGAGGCTATTTGACATATACTTCTTCATTGATGTATCTGTCGAGGAAGGATCTTTTTACATCCATTTGATGAAGTTTAAACCTTTTATAGCATGCAAAGGCCAACAATATCCGAATTGATTCTAGCCTTACGACTGGTGCATATGTTTCTCCATAGTCGATCCCCTCTTGTTGGTTGTATCCTTGAGCTACTAACCTTGCTTTGTTACGAGTGATTGTCCCATATTCATCAAGCTTGTTTTTAAATACTTATTTAGTACCAATGATGGAGACATCTTTTGGATGGGGCATAAGATCCCACACTTGGCATCTCTTAAATTATTGAAGTTATTCTTGCATAGCAAATAGCCATTTTTCATCAAGAACTGCATCCTTAACATTCTTTGGCTCAACTTGTGACAAAAATACGGAGAATGTACAATGGTTTTGTAACCCTCTTCGCATGGTTATCCCTTTGTTGATATCTCCAATGATATTTTCTGGAGGATGATTTTTGAGATATCTAGCTGTCTTTGGCATTTGGGTATCATGAATGAATTCCTCTTGACCATGAAAGTCTTCTTCAGTATCTTGTAAGTTTTCTGGTTCATGTTCCGGCTGATCATCCATTTCAGTTTGCTGAAAGTGTTCATTCGGTTTGTTGTTTTGTTCTTTTCGATTTGCTGAATTCACAGCTATCTCCAAATTTCCTGCATCCTCTTCTCTTTCTTTTGGAAGATCATTGTTAGTCTCATTAAATGTGATATAGACAGACTCTTCAACACATGATTTTCTAATATTGAAAATACGATAAGCTTTACTATTTTGAGAATAACCAATGAATAGTCCTTCATAAGACTTAGCATCAAATTTTCCCAGATTATCACTTGTATTTAAAATAAAACTTTTAGATCCAAATACTTTGAAATAACTTATATTTGGAATTTTATTATTTAAAAGCTTATAAGGTGTTTTCAAAATAATTGGACGAATAAGCATTCTATTCAGAACATAACATAATGTACTTACTGCTTCAGCCCAAAATTTCTTTGGGAGCTTACTCTTTTGCAGTAGTGTTCTTGCTGTCTCTTGTAGTGTCCTATTCTTTCTTTCCACCACCCCATTTTGTTGGGGAGTCCTTGGGGTTGAGAATTTATGGCTAATTCCTTTTTGATCACAAAACATTATGAAATCTTTTTGAAATTCAATATCATGATCACTTCTGATTCTAATGAGTTTGTAACTATACTTTGTTTCCAAGTTTCTTATCAATTTCTCAAATTCTTTAAATGCTTCATCTTTAGTTCTCAAAAGCAGTACCCATGTGTATCTAGAAAAATCATCAACTATTACAAATGCATAAAATTTACCATTAATACTAGAATGTCTTTCAGGTCCAAATAAATCAAGATGAAGTAATTGCAAGGGAGAAGAAGTTGATACCATGTTCTTTGTCGTAAATGAGGTTCTTACTTGTTTCCCAATTGACAAGGAATACATATCCCCTTTTTTCAAACTTTATTTTTGGTAATCCTTTTACGAGACTTTTTGAAGACAATTTCTTGATTAGATCCATATGAACATGTCCCATCCTCTTATGCCATAGATTAGCTTCATCTTGTACTAAGGCAAGACATAGTTCTTCATCCTGTTGCTCAATATCAAGAGTATATATATTGCCTTCTCTTTATGCAACTAGAGTAGTTTTGTTAGTACCATGAAATATTGTGCATTTATCTTTCTCAAAATTAACTTGATGATCCATTAATTGACTAATACTTATTAAATTAAGTTCAAGACCATTAACAAGGTGAACATTATTGATATTAACCTTACCATTACCAATTTTACCTTTTCCAATTATTTCACAGGTTCGATTATCTCCAAATATAACCGTTTTATTCTTCTTCTTGAGATTTAGCTCCATAAACTTTGATTTGTCAACGGTCATGTGACAAGAGCATCCGCTATCAAGAATCCATTTTTGAGATGTAACCCTTGCCTTCAAACACACCTGTTACGAAAAAAAATAATTCATCTTTTTGGTACCCATATCTTTTTGGGTCCACTTGTGTTAGTTGCAAGTAAATCAACCTTTTTAATCCACACCTTTTTAACCTTGTTTTGTTTCTTAAAATAGTTTATATCTAAATGACCTTTAATACCACAATGGTTACATGTTGTGAAAGGAGAGCAAAAATTTAATTTAAAGTTTGATTTTAATTTTAGCATTTTTACATCTCTCTTTTTATAAGTGGGATTGAAGCCAAATCCTTGTTTTTCAAAACTAGGTCTTTGTTTTCCTAACATGACTGCCAAATTTTCTTCTTCTTGAACAAATTTAGCAAGTGTTAATTTTAATAACTCTATTTCCTTTTGTAGTTCATTAGTTGGAATAGTTTTGCAGTGAGACTCATCACTAAATGCATCAATACATACATCTCTTATTTTTAATTCATTAGTCAATATTTCAACTTCCTTATTTAGATAGTTTACTTTATTAAAAAGTATCTTGTTATAATTGTCTAAATAATCATTCTTTGCAATCAAAATCTTTTCTTCTTTACATGATGACTCTTTTTCAATTTTTTTCTTTTCATCTATCAAAGAATTAACTTCACTCATTAATGCATTAACAAAACCTTTTAAGCTTGCATTCTTTTCTTTTAATTTTTCATTTTCTTGGTCTAATGAATTTAGCTCATTAAGAGATACCTGATTAGTTTCACCTTCAATTCCCACGAAGCATACTTGAGCTATCTCATCTTTGGCATCGATCTCTATTTCGGATTCCTCATCACTCCAAGTAACAAGGGCTTAACTCTTTTGGCAGGAAATGGCATGAAAAGGCATGGTTTCGATATGTAATTGGCAAAAGGCAAGGTGGGATGACATGAAGATGGCTTTGCAAGGGGAGATAGGATAAAGGCATGAGCAAAATGGTCTAAAGGAAGCAAAAGTGAAGGAAAAAGAAGCAACAAATGAAGCGGTAAAGAAAGCACAAGGAGTCTGCATTACACCAGAATGCACCAGCAAGAATTAGCAACTCGCGCGGCCGCGCCAGGATAACAAAGAAACGCCGCGCGCCGGTGCCGAAGTGCAGTCCAGAGAGTCCTCTGGACATCAGCGTGCCCGCGCCGTGAGAACAAAGGGAAGCCGCGTGGTCGCACCGGTCCAGAAATTGACTTTTGATTTTGATTTTTCATGCTGAAGTGTATTTGATATATATGGTGTATGTTGCAAAAGACGAGAGAAGGACTTATCATTCAGACTTATCAATTATTACAAGCATTGAAGTTTTCCTATTTTCTAGGGTTAGAGAGCTAGAGAGCTTTAGACACTAACTCTTCTCCTCTTCTAGTTCTAGTAGATTTCCATTCTAGGGTTTCACTTTGGGTTTGTTTGTGATCTGAACTTGGCATTGAATGCTTCTATTGAAAGGGGATACTCAAATTTGCATTTTTTATCTCTCTTAATCACTTACTTCCATATTTGCTTCTCATGCTTTGTTCAAATCCCATAATGGTTATTGGTTCAGAGATGAACTAACAACCATTATGGGATTCTAATGAATCTTATTGCTTAGTCTAGCTTTATGTGCCTCATTGATATGTATGCTTGATTTTGTATGGTTTTCCTAGCATGGTTGTATTGAATATATAGATGCTTGATCACCATCTACTATAATAGTTTATATGAAATTGAAAGAGGAAGTATAAACTTAGATTTTTCCATGCTAGCATATGTTCGTGAAATTTGCATTGGATGAATTTTATGATTCGTAATCCGGATAGAAATATACCGGCTTGCCATATGTAGCCAATTGGAAGCTTGCACTGAAACCGATATAGCTTGTAAATCATATAGACATATAGTGATTTAGGTTTTATTGGTGTTCATATGGATTCTATCTCTATTATAGATTTTATATGATATGGACTTGGTTTATTGAAAGATAGTCATTTCTCACATTCGTGCTCTCGACTAGCATTCCTAATTAATCAATTATACTTGACATGAGGTGTGTAATCTGAATGATGCAATAGGTGAAGTTAGGATCCCATATTTCTCCAATTTGAATCCCTCGTATGTTAATTAGTTAATTTAGCTTTAAAATCAGTCTAGTTATTAATTCACACTTTGATACTCGTTTGAGCAGCTGAAGATAACTATAGAATTGTTGTATGATAGTTTAAATCTAATTTCTTTTCTCCGTGGGAACGATCTTTACTTATCACAATTATTACTTGTTGACCGTGTATGCTTGCACGCGTTTGTGCCCGTTTTGTTAACACCGAAATGGCAAAACAAGTTTTTGGCGCCGTTGTCGAGGATTAGTTTTTAGTTTATTACTATTGACATCAATTTTTGTTAGATTTGTCTGACTTGAACAATTCACTTTTTATCTCATTTCTAACTTATTTTTATTTGTGTTTCAGGTACTTGTGTTTAGTATATGCACACTCGAGAAACCAATCATGCGTTGGTACCTCTACAAGATAACATTAACGGTAGAGCTTGGAGAGCGAACACTACTAACCCATAAGGAGAACCTGAACAACTAGAGCAAATGGCAGCCGAAGATCAGAAAGCCGAGAATAGAGCATTGAAGGACTACTCAATACCCAATATCACTGATCTGCAGTCCAGCATAGTCAGGCCTGCGATAGCTGCAAATACTTTTGAGATCAAACCAGGGACACTTCAAATGGTTCAGAATACAGTCCAGTTTGGGGGTGCAGCTACAGAAGATCCAAATGAGCATATCTTGAGCTTTATTGAGATATGCGACACATTCAAATTCAACAATGTGTCTGATGATGCTGTGAAGCTTTGCCTATTTCCCTTCACCTTGAGGGATAAAGCAAAGAGTTGGTTGCATTCACTACCATCAGGATCAATCACTATATGGGAGGACTTAGCTCAAAAGTTCCTCGCCAAATTCTTTCCCATGGCCAAGACAGCTCAGATGAGGAGTGCACTATCTCAGTTTGCACAACAATAAGGGGAATCGTTATATGAGGCCTGGGAACGTTACAAAGAAATGCTCAGGAAATGCTCGCATCACGGAATGCCGGACTAGATGGTGATAAGTTCATTTTATAATGGTTTGGGATGGCAGTCGAGGCCGATCATCGATGCCGCATCAGGAGGAGCTCTATAGGCCAAGGACTATCCGACAGCATATGACTTAATTGAGGCTATGGCGACTAATGAATATCAGAATCCGACATCCAGAATGTCCCAACCAAAAGTGGCGGGAGTCTTGGATGTGGATGCCATCACGGCCCTTTTAGCTCAGATGGATGCAATGTTGAAGAAGATAGACTCTATGGCTGAAGATAGAGTTCAACAAGTTGCTTTTGTGTGTGAGTTGTGTGCCAAAGCACACCCGACAGATCAATGTGCCATCACTACTGAGTCGGTTCATTTCGCCAGCAACTATCAGAAGCCCCAGAATCAATTCTCAAACTCCTACCACCCAAGCAATAGAAACCATCCGAATTTCAGCTGGAGCAACAACCAAAATGCTCAACAGTCTCAACCATCTCAACAAGCTCAACATCCTCAATATCAATCCTACCAACAACAAAAATCTCAGCCACAACAGTCTCAACAGCAGTATACCCCAAGACAGTCACACCCACCTGGATTTCATCAACCACAACATCAACACAATCCAGCTCCTAGTCACCAATCAGAGGAGAGAGCTGAGATAGAAGAACTTAAGTTGTTGGTTAAGAGCCAAGCGGTGTCTCTAAAAACATTGGAGACTCAAATAGGCTAAATTGCCAATGCAGTCCTAAACAGACCGCAAGGGACTCTTCCAAGCAGTACGGAGGCAAATCCAGGAAGATGGGATGGCAAGGAACAGTGACAAGCAATCACCCAAAGGTCTAGGAAGCAGACTACTGAAATGGAGGCTGGCGCGGCCGCGCTCCAGGAAGAACAAAACCTGGCGCGGGCGCGCCCAAGTGCAAAAAATTCTGAGATAGTTTTGGAAGATGGGAAAGATGGGGACAATGCAATTGAGCCAGAAAAGGAGGTAGCTACTGAAAAAACCCATGTTCCACCACAAGTGATCTACCCTCCTGCTCCTTATCCACAGAAGATTCAGAAGCAAAGATTGGATAAGCAGTTCGCGAAGTTTTTGGAGGTATTCAAGAAACTACAGATAAACATACCCTTTGCCGAAGCATTGGAATAAATGCCAAGCTACGAGAAGTTTATGAAGGGAATACTATCAAGGAAGAAGAAGCTAGAGGACTATGAAACAGTGGCCTTGACAGAGGAATGCAGTGCAGTCTTGTAGAGAAAGTTACCCCCAAAGCTCAAGGATCCAGGGAGCTTTACGATACCATGTTCTATTGGAGAGTTGTCCTTTAACAAGTGCCTATGTGATTTGGGGGCAAGTATAAATTTGATGCCACTATCGGTGTTCACTCAATTGGGATTGCCGGCTCGTATGATGACAAGCATATCTTTCCAGCTAGCCGATAGATCCATTACCTACCCTAGAGGCATTGTTGAAGATGTGTTGGTAAAGGTGGATAAATTTATATTCCCTGCAGACTTTATCATCATGGACTTCGAGGAAGACAAGAACATTCCAATCATTCTGGGGAGACCGTTTCTAGCTACCAGGCGAACACTCATAGATGTACAGAAGGGAGAATTAACTATGAGGGTTCAAGACCAAGAGGTCACATTCAATGTCTTCAAGGCTATGAAGTTGCCTACGGATGAAGAAGAATGTTTCAAAATTGATATTGTCGACAGGATACTGCATGAAGAGACTGAACACTTGATGAGCATGGATCCATTAGAGAATGTAACGACCCCAAAATTCATACAATATAATTCTCATTCTTGATCATTAACAATACAACGAACTTTTAACTTTACATCATTATTCGATGATACAATCACTAAAAATTCAGAATAATTAAATCTTTTATATATACTTTCTATATTTTCCTGAATCACAACCTTTATCAATACATATCTTTGATTCAATTTATTACATGAATCGCTTCATCGAAGTTACTATACAAAGTCTTACATCACAAAGCAATATCCACTATACATTGGGTAACTCAACTTACAATTCAACAATTATGTTACAATCAAAATTTTAAATGCATTTCTCATCTAACATAAGTAATCTTCTTGAATATTGATCTCTATAATTCAACTAGCACATATCATTACTTTGAAAACTTGACCTGTAAAAATAGTTATTTGCAAGAGTGAGCTCGATAGCTCAGCAAGATCTAACAGCTTTCATGCATCACGTAGCACATAAATAACATGTTCATCTTATACATCATAATCATTAGACTAACATATCATGCATGCTTTAATTCATATAATAAGTGTAAAGATTGAGTTCCTTACTCAATCCACATTCTTTACTCAATCAATGAAGTCATAAGTTGACTTTATCATTTTATACTTACAACATATATAACATATCATGCTCTTTGCAATACAGTTTAAAATAATTCATCATCAAGTTCACATAGCAATTAGGAACTGAAAGACTTGTCTGGCTCGTAGATTACCAATTAACGAAAAATAGCTTATAATTATTTGCACTTCATTAATCCTACACAACGTATTACCATAAACATCAACTATTAGTCACATAGCAACGCTTAGCAATCGTTTAGTAAATTCTACTTTACATTTCATAATTCTCTCCCATTTGTTTAATATACTGTCAAATTTTATGTATAATTAATAATATAAATTAATTATCACATATCTAATTCTCATAATTAGTTAACCCATTTAGGTTAACTCATTCCTCTTTAATTATTAAGTTAATAATTAATTTTCACATAATTAATCACATTACATAATGATATTATATTTTCACATAATTAATCAACTAATAATTACGTACTCATATTAATTAAATTATAATTTAAATTACACATTCTCCTCAATTATAATTAATCAAATTAAAATTGCATTTTATATTAATTAAATTATAATTAAATAAATTATAATTTAAATTAAACATTTATTTTGATTAAAATTAATCAAACTCAATTTATGCATTTATATTAATTAAATTATAATTAAACCAATTATAATTTAAATTAAACAATTACTTTGATTATAATTAATCAATTTCAATCCATACACATATTAAATTATAATTTAAATGAATTATAATTTAAATTACACATTTACCTTAATTATAATTATTCAAATTATAATTACATATTAAATTATAATTAAACAAATTATAATTTAAGTTAAACATTTACTTTAATTATAATTATCCAAATTATAATTACATATTATATTTTATTAATATAATGCATAACTATCTATTTAATATTTTAATTTTATTAACAAGTTTTATAAATTATTATATCATTAATCTTATAATTTTCACATTTAAAAATAACTCTTTTGCACAAGCTGCAAGACCAGCGCCGCCGCGCTCCAATTAGCCTTGGAGCGGCGCGGCCACGCCACTACGCAGACAGTTCTGATAGAGTCACGAACTTTGTAGAGAAAAAGTCAATTTGACTTATTTCACCACACCAAATTTTGAATTTAGCACATATAATTCACATAAACTTTTATAAAATTATCAGTTTATGTTTCTAATCATATTCTAATACATATAACATCAAAACACATAATTTAAATACCAAATTTCATTAATTTTGAAGAAAAGATAATTTTCAGTGTTCTTGATGAAATTGAACACTGTGAATTTGTTTTTATACCAATTCACATGATTTTAAACATATTGAATTCGTTTCTCATCATATTAACATACTCTACAATCAATTTACACAATAATAGACAATCAAACATAAAATTTGATTTTAAAGGAACTATATATTTTCAAAACAAGTTTACTGTAACTTTTGATGAACATGAATTCTTCATGTTCATCATGTATACGTGAATTAATCAACTTAAACCATCGTACAATTTATATTTAAACAATTTATGAACACAATATATATGTATAATCATGTTATGAACACCATATAACATATCTATACATCAAAATAATAAACTTTCATGAAGTCTCATATTTACAGTAAACTAAAACTTGAAGAACGTAAAACAAGTTTTTAAAACTCTAAAGTTTGGAGTTATACCCTTATGTGTTGTGAGGAAGAAGGAGATGATGATTTCTTTGTTGATCTTCAATTCATCCTCTTTCTTTCTCCTTTTTCTTTCCTCTTTCTCTCTAACTTCTCTTTTCTTTCTCTGTATTTCTCTCTTCTTGTTTTGAAACTGATAAAACTCCAACTCTTGTTTTAATCTAACACAATATACGTATAATATAATATACATATATTATACATATAATACATAATTATAAGATATATAACTTACATATATTAATTGCTCTGAATAAATATAATTATTACAATTAATTCATAAATTATAATTTTTTTAAAATTTAAAAAGCCCTGAGGCTTGTTTGGCAAAAACAACTTTAATTTAAAAACAGGTTTTTAGTAGTTAAGTCCCCGTTTGGCAAAATGGATTTAAAACGGTGCAAGGGCCTTGTTTGGCAAAACGGTTTTAAAAACTCTTTTAATTCTTTTAATAAATCCTTTAACACATATATTTAATGTTATACTTTAATTAATTAAATCTTAACATTCTAACTTAATTAATTAAAAGTTAACATCAATTAATCACATAAAAATTGCCACATAACAATTATAATTACTCGCTAATTATAATTTCATGTAACAATTACCACATAACTTTATTTAATTTAATTATCCCAATTAAATTAGAACTATAACATAAAATTATTACATATTAATTAAATTATATATTAAATATTCATTTAATTAATATATTACACTAAATTAAATTACTCCCTAACAGTCACATAATTATTTATTTAACTCAATAAATAAATCAATTAAAATATTTATTTAATTTAATAAATATTAAAATTAATATATAAACTTTTCTTCACACCAAATCACATATTTCACAATATATGACACACATACACATTCTCAATGTCAAAACATCTTAAAATAAGAATTTTATTTATTAAATTCTCATTTATTAATTCTTAAAAAATTCGGGTTGTCACATCCTTCCCTCCTTATAAGGATTCCATCCTCGGAATCAACGAAACCTCCCTTACTCGATTGTCACAAAATCTCTTCATAATTATCGTTGAATAATTTCAACACATTATCCCAACAAAAGTTTTCTATATACATACTACATTCATTTCTTCAACAAGTTTTAGGTTTTATTACATAACCTTCTATATATTAAACACAATAAATAAATCAAATATCAGATATTCTTTAACCCGTTCATTTCCTTTCTAAGGATCATTACCAATTACTCTACTCGTCGAATTCATATACTTCATAATTCACTATCTTGTAAGTATTCGGGTTATCACATTCACCCCTTCTTCTAAGAATTTCGTCCTCAAAATTTTTTAATCATTAATCTTCGTATATCAATCTATCAAAATAGATTTTACATTAATCTTTATTCACTGGATTATTGCGTTCTACAACTACTTCTTTCTAAGGAATATCCTTCTCGCCACATTCATCTTCGGAATAATAAGAATCTTCCATAATTGTTCAATAATTGAGAAGTAGTAAGAATAATTAAGAAATTTAAAAGATTCCAAATCATGCTGAGTGGTCACAAGAACTTGAACTTGTCTTTAGGTTTAATAGTGCTTCACCCCCGGTACTTCACACTATACATCCTACATCGGTGCTCTAGGTGATCAGACTATCGCACCACTACGTCGGGCACAAACGTAGTACATTATAACGACTATATGCGTTACACTCGGAACTATTGCCTCCGATAACATGTTCCCTTTTATAGGGTTGTTCACCTCAGCTTCTTAACATCTGAATCCGCACCAAAACAATTTGGTTTGGCATAGTTTGACTAAGAACGCTCGAATTTCATAAACATCTTTCAATACTTGTCTAGCTGAATCAAGTGGCATAGACTTCTAGCAACAATTCGGACATCAATCAAAATACATGAATATATATATATATATATATATATATATATATTTAACCAACTCAATAAATAATAATTTTTTTATAGTTTAAGAAAACTAAAAATAATAAATAAATCTTTTATAATATCCTGATACCGTACCGTAGTAATGGTACGTTGAGGATTTCGTTATTATATGACGTTGTTATACTACATCATACTATAGTGGGCTGACGATCCTACGATCACATCTAACACTAGGTTTAACCGCATTGATGACTTCCTCGATTATTATTCCTACATCATATCAAATGATGCATAGAATATATAAAATACATTTTGAAATTTTCAAATCATATTTGTCTAGCTGAAGCAATTAGCATAGACATGTGAATAATAGCACTATTTTAAAAATCCATTGGTTCATTCATTTGATCCAATGTTTTTTAAGAAAACAGAAGTGCAACAACAGCACGAAGTCAATAAATTTTGAAAATCTAGCAAAGCTAGGAGATTTAGAATATAAGATTTTCTCCATCAATATAAATTCATTACTTAATCATTCTATGAATCTTCAACACATCCATGCTTTCTATACCATAACCTTTCTATACCCAGTATAGTTCATCAAACTTACCACACTATGGAAGTTCAGGAACTTGCCACAATAATATGAGTTTAAGAGCTTGTCCTAGCAATACGTAGTCAAAGAACTGATCAGAGACTGTCCATATGCTTAGGGGTTCAAAACATACATACGATTATGAGTCATGAACTTACCATAGGTATGAGTTTTAAGAACTCGCACCTAATTTTAACATCATTTAATCTAATCTCTATTGTTTCTAACTACCAAATATAAATATGAGAAAAGAATCACCTTCTCGCCATATATATATATCGATAACGCGACACTAACATTCCAATGATTATATATGCGATAAACCAAGTATAAGCACAAAACCCTGCCCATATAAAAGTTTGTACAACTCAACCACCACATGAGTCCTCAGTTGAAATCCCAATTAACTCTATCTTATTCATAACTTCTCGCTCTATACTCGATACAGATTTCTGTATCTCATCATTTATAACTCCTCGTGAGTTAATCTCGTACTATATCATAGTACATTCTCGTTATAACATCAAACTATAACTATTCAATCATTACAGACGATCTGTCTTTCCAACTTTAAAAGATCACGCCGTGATCTTATTCTATAATCATCTCCCTTATGATTCTTTTCTTATCTCATTATCGTTTTGTTTTAAAAACTTCTTATCTTTACCTATCATCATGTCATATCATGATTTCCTTTATGCTTTTAATCTTATAGACCTTGTCTATTAATCATTATTCGTCATCTTGATTATTGGAGTCAAGCAACTCCTTATTCTTATCTCTATATCTCTTCCTTTAAGAATGTATAATTCATTCATATAGTTCAATGATTTATTCGAGTTTCTTATAACATTTTTAGGACTTAACGCATCCTATACTTCTACGTATGTGAAAAGAATCATCTTTTCATTATACGTAACTTAAACTTAACTTCTTATTCTTATAACCTAAGGTCATAGCCTAAGGTACTCTTACCTAAGGTATATAATCTATCAGCTCTGATACCAACTATAACGACCCCAAAATTCATACAATACAATTCTCATTCTCGATCGTTAACAATACAATGAACTTTTATCTTTACATCATTATTCGATGATACAATCACTAAAAATGCGGAATAATTAAAACTTTTATATATACTTTCTATATTTCCCTGAATCACAACCTTTATCAATACATATCTTTGATTCAATTTATTACATGAATCGCTTCATTGAAGTTACTATACAAAGTCTTACATCATAAAGCAATATCCACTATACATCGGGTAACTTAACTTACAATTCAACAATTATGTTACAATCAAAACATTAAATGCATTTCTCATCTAACATAAGTAATCTTCTTGAATATTGATCTCTATAATTCAACTAGCACATATCATTACCTTGAAAACTTGACCTGTAAAAATAGTTATTTGCAAGAGTGAGCTCGATAGCTCAGCAAGATCTAACAGCTTTCATGCATCACGTAGCACATAAATAACATGTTCATCTTATACATCATAATCATTAGACTAACATATCATGCATGCTTTAATTCATATAATAAGTGTAAAGATTGAGTTCCTTACTCAATCCACATTCTTTACTCAATCAATGAAGTCATAAATTGACTTTATCATTTTATACTTACAACATATATAACATATCATGCTCTTTGCAATACAGTTTAAAATAATTCATCATCAAGTTAACTGAAAGACTTGTCTGGCTCGTAGATTACCAATTAACGAAAAATAGCTTATAATTATTTGCACTTCATTAATCCTACACAACGTATTACCATAAACATCAACTATTAGTCACATAGCAACGCTTAGCAATCGTTTAGTAAATTCTACTTTACATTTCATAATTCTCTCCCATTTGTTTAATATACTGTCAAATTTTATGTATAATTAATAATATAAATTAATTATCACATATCTAATTCTCATAATTAGTTAACCCATTTAGGTTAACTCATTCCTCTTTAATTATTAAGTTAATAATTAATTATCACATAATTAATCACATTACATAATGATATTATATTTTCACATAATTAATCAACTAATAATTACATACTCATATTAATTAAATTATAATTTAAATTACACATTCTCCTCAATTATAATTAATCAAATTATAATTGTATTTTATATTAATTAAATTATAATTAAACAAATTATAATTTAAATTAAACATTTATTTTGATTAAAATTAATCAAACCCAATTTATGCATTTATATTAATTAAATTATAATTAGTTTAATTATAATTTAAATTAAACAATTACTTTGATTATAATTAATCAATTTCAATCCATGCACTCATTAAATTATAATTAAAATAAATTATAATTTAAATTATACATTTACCTTAATTATAATTATTCAAATTATAATTAAACAAATTATAATTTAAGTTAAACATTTACTTTAATTATAATTATTCAAATTATAATTATATATTATATTTTATTAATATAATTCATAACTGTCCATTTAATATTTTAATTTTATTAACATGCTTTATAAATTATTACATCATTAATCTTATAATTTTCACATTTAAAAATAACTCTTCTGCACAATCTGCAAGACCAGGCGGCCGCGCTCCAATTAGCCTTGGAGAGGCGCGGCCGCGCCACTCCGCAGACAGTTCTGACAGAGTCGCGAATTTTGCAGAGAAAAAATCAATTTGGCTTATTTCTCCACACCAAATTTTGAATTTAGCACATATAATTCACATAAACTTTTATAAAATTATCTATTTATGTTTCTAATCATATTCTAATATATATAACATCAAAACACATAATTTAAATACCAAATTTCATTAATTTTGAAGAAAAGACAATTTTCAGTGTTCTTGATGAAATTGAACACTGTGAATTTATTTTTAAACCAATTCATATGATTTTAAACATATTGAATTCGTTTCTCATCATATTAACATACTCTACAATCAATTTACACAATAATATACAATCAAACATAAATTTTGATTTTAAAGGAACTATATATTTTCAAAACAAGTTTATTGTAACTTTTGATGAACATGAAGAATATTCTTCATGTTCATCATGTATACGTGAATTAATCAACTTAAACCATCGTACAATTTATATTTAAACAATTTATGAACATAATATATATGTATAATCATGTTATGAACACCATATAACATATCTATACGTCAAAATAATAAACTTTCATGAACTCATATTTACAGTAAACTAAAACTTGAAGAACGTAAAACAAGTTTTTAAAACTCAAGTTAGGAGTTATACCCTTATGAGTTGTGAGGAAGAAGGAGATGATGATTTCTTTGTTGATCTTCAACTCGTCCTCTTTCTTTCTCCATTTTCTTTCCTCTTTCTCTCTAACTTCTCTTTTCTTTCTCTGTATTTCTCTCTTTTTGTTTTGATACTGATAAAACTCTAACTCTTGTTTTAATCTAACATAATATACATATAATACATAATTATAAGATATATAACTTACATATATTAATTGCTCCTAATAAATATAATTATTACAATTAATTCATAAGTTACAATTTTTTTGAAATTTAAAAAGCCCTAAGGCTTGTTTGTCAAAAACAGCTTTAATTTAAAAACAGGTTTTTAGTAGTTAAGGCCCCGTTTGGCAAAACGGATTTAAAACGGTGCAAGGGCTTTGTTTGGCTAAACGGTTTTAAAAACTTTTTTAATAAATCCTTTAACACATATATTTAATGTTATACTTTAATTAATTAAATCTTAACATTCTAATTTAATTAATTAAAAGTTAACATCAATTAATCACATAAAAATTGCAACATAACAATTAAAATTACTCGCTAATTATAATTTCATGTAACAATTATCACATAACTTCATCTAATTTAATTATCCCAATTAAATTAAAACTATAGCATAAAATCATTACATATTAATTAAATTATATATTAAATATTCATTTAATTAATATATTATACTTAATTAAATTACTCCATAACAGTCACATAATCATTTATTTAACTCAATAAATAAATTAATTAAAATATTTATTTCAATAAATATTAAAATTAATATATAAACTTCTCTTCACACCAAATCACATATTTTACAATATATGACACACATACACATTCTCAAACTCAAAACATCTTAAAATAAGAATTTTATTTATTAAATTCTCATTTATTAATTCTTAAAAAATTCGGGTTGTCACAAAGAATGCTCTACTGGGAGACTCTCACATGGAGGAGACAGATGTGGTGGTGTGCATGCAGATTTTGAATACGGTGCCTCGGATGAAAAAGTTTAATATTCCCATCGAACCACTTGGACAGATTAGGGAGTCATCAATGCAACTAAAGCCTTCTCTTGAAGTGGCTCCCACACTTGACCTGAAACTTCTTCCTGATCATTTGAGATATGCTTATCTGGGGGATTCTTCTACGTTGCCGGTTATTATTGCTTCTGCTCTATCATCCGAAAAGGAGAGCAAGTTGCTGCGGGTTCAAAGAGAGTTTAAATCAGCTATTGGGTGGACCATAGCTGACATCAAAGGGATCAGCCCTTCCTACTGCATGCACAAGATACTCTTGGAGGATGACAGCAAGCCATCAATAGAGCAACAATGGAGATTGAATCCGATCATGAAAGAGGTAGTCAAAAAAGAGATCCTTAAGTGGTTAGTTACTGGAATAATTTATCCGATCTCAGACAGCTCTTGGGTGAGCCCGGTGCAATGCATCCCGAAGAAGGGAGGCATAACAGT
The DNA here is from genome assembly GCA_020205555.1 of Panax stipuleanatus. Taxonomy (NCBI): domain Eukaryota; kingdom Viridiplantae; phylum Streptophyta; class Magnoliopsida; order Apiales; family Araliaceae; genus Panax; species Panax stipuleanatus. The sequence continues at coordinate 53,050,877 of CM035119.1, forward strand.
CATGACAAATGAGAAGAATGAGCTTATTCCTACCAGGACAGTCACGGGATGGAGAGTCTGCATGGATTATCGCAGACTGAACAAAGCTACAAGGAAATACCATTTCCCTCTCCCGTTTATTGATCAGATGCTGGATAGGCTAGCAGGATACGACTACTATTTCCTCCTAGATGGTTACTCAGGGTATAACCAGATTATTATAGCCCCTGAGGACCAAGAGAAGACTACCTTCACGTGCCCTTATGGTACATTTGCATTTAGAATGATGTCTTTCGGGCTATGCAATGCTCCAGCGACTTTTCAGAGATGCATGATGGCTATATTCTCTGACATGGTCGAACACAATGTAGAAGTTTTCATGGATGATTTCTCTGTCTTTGGAGACTCTTTTGACATCTGCTTGGAGAATTTGGTATTGGTGTTAAAGAGATATGTGGAGACCAACTAAGTACTCAACTGGGAAAAGTGCCATTTTATGGTAAAGGAAGGGATTATTTTGGGCCACAAGGTTTCTGGGAAAGGTCTAGAGGTGGACAGAGCAAAATTGGAGACCATCGAAAGTTTACCGCCACCATCCTTAGTAAAGGGGGTCCATAGTTTCCTCGGGCACGCAGGATTTTATCGTCGCTTTATAAAAGATTTCTCAAAGATTACGAAGCCTCTGTGTAGTTTGCTTGAGAAGGACGTCACATTCAGATTCGACGAGGAATGCCTGGTGGCCTTTGAGCATTTGAAAAAGAAATTAACTACGGCACCCATCATTACAGCTCCTGATTGGTCTCTTCTATTTGAATTGATGTGCGATGCAAGTGACTTCGCTGTGGGAGTCGTTTTAGGACAACGCAGGGATAAGATTTTTTATGTGATATACTATGCGAGCAAAACCCTGACAGACGCCCAACTGAACTACACCACCACAGAGAAGGAGCTTCTTGCAGTGGTATATGCTTTTGATAAATTTAGGTCTTATCTGATTGGCACAAGGGTAGTTGTATATACAGATAATGTTGCGATCTGATACCTGATTTCAAAGAAAGATGCTAAGCCTCGTCTCTTTCTGTGGATACTTCTCCTCCAAGAGTTTGACTTAAAAATTAAAGACAGAAAGGGGACCGAAAACTAAGTGGCTGACCACTTATCTCGACTGAAGAACACGGGGATGGACAAAAATGACAAAGTGTTGATCAATGAGTCCTTCCCGAATGAACAGTTATTCGTGGTGCAAGGCGAGATGCCCTGGTTTGCGAACTTTGCAAACTTCCTAGTGAGCGATATTATCCCTCCTGACATCACCAGAGCCCAGAAGAAGAAGTTTTTACACGATGTTAGATGATATAGTTGGGATGAGCTGTATTTGTTTAGGCAATGCGCTGACAGGATGATTAGACAGTGCATCCCAGAAAGTGAGATGGAAAGCATACTGCAGGATTGCCACTCATCAGTTTATGGAGGTAATTACAGGGGTGAGAGGACAGCCGCCAAAGTACTTCAGGCAGGCTTTTATATGCCAACATTGTTTAAAGATGCTCATAACTTTGTCCAAAACTGTGACCGTTGTCAGCGCGTGGGTAACATATCCAAGAGAAATGAGATGCCTCTGAATATGATCCTAGAGGTCGAAATCTTTGACGTATGGGGGATAGACTTCATGGGACCTTTTGTCTCATCTTGTGGAAATTTATACATCTTTCTGGCGGTCGATTATGTGTCCAAATGGGTAGAGGTAGCAGCCTTACTGACCAATGATGCTAGGGTGGTCCTGCGTTTTCTTCAGAAGAGCATATTCACACGCTTCGGGACCCCTAGAGCCATCATAAGTGATGAAGGAACACACTTCTATAATCGTCAATTTTTTGCACTTTTGGCCAAGTATAGGGTGAATCACTGTATTGCTACTGCATACCATCCCCAAACAAACGGCCAGGCTGAGGTATCTGATCGTGAGGTAAAGCGGATATTAGAAAATATTGTGAATCCCACGAGAAAGGATTGGTCCCTCAAGCTCGATGATGTGGTGTGGGCCTACAGGACTGCCTACAAAACGCCATTGGGTATGTCTGTGACGCCCCCAAATTCGGACCGCCACTTGGTCACTCGAATTCAGTTCGTCACGTTCTAATACCTAATACCACAATAAATAATACGACTAAATATCGCATTGCACAACGGAATAATACACAACTACTACTGAATAGATTACATTTAATTAGTATAATTTATTCACGTCCCAAGGTCTCGTAACTTAAATATCGATTACATAACTTAAACATACTGTAAGCATATATAAACTAACTAATATATAATATCATGAGTTCTTATTACAAATCATAAAGTTCTACATAAATAAAGCTACTCTGTAGCCTTTCCCTTGCCCTTATCTGTGCCCGAAGGTCCGCACTGCTCTGCTTTAACTGAAATGTTTTAGGGAAAGCAAGAATGAGCACGAATTGCTCAGCAAGTAATATACAATAAGGGTGAGTAATATAATTCTCGAATCCCCACAAGGTATAGCAAGGTATGATAGTTCAAGGATAATAAGAATATCAACAGTTCTCAACAACAGTCGCTAAGGACAGAATAATATCAATATGATTCAATAATAAATTAATTCAAGATTTCAAGGTAACTGAATACTGAGCAGTCACTAAGGACTATGAACTTCTACTAGAATTAACAGTATTAAACTGATAACCCAATTAAAAACAAGTACAACAGGTGATCAGCCTAAAGTACCCTACGGTATGCATATCGTTCAATCGTACTTAAAGTGTGCGCACGTCGGTCTCCCGATAAATATATATCCCCTTCAAAGAAGGTTGTTCAACTCAGTTAACACAAGAATTCCGCACCATTCAATTGGTTTGGATAGCTTTCTAATCATGTTATAAGCCTAGCCGAATCAATTGGCATAGACGGCTCTTTAAATGAATAAGCGAACAATTATAAGTTTAATACTCGAATCAAAGTTTAAGAATAAACAACTCTATTCTATTATACCATAGGATAAGAATTATGCTTTCAATTATTTACTTATATAACTAATAATAGTACAAGCTTCAGAAATGTTCAATAAAGAGTAGGGTTCAAGTACTTGCTTACGATGTCCGTTGAATAAAGTAATGCAAAGGTTAGGATACTTGCACTTTAAAAGAGTGCAAGTTAGAGAATTTGCCTTATGCGTAGTTTATCCACGAAAAGTAATTCAATGTTTTCGAATACCTATAGTAATATAGTTATGTATATATGATATTCATTAGTCACATATTGTAACATCATATCTTATCTTATATATACAATCCACATATAAGCTATGTCTTTAACCTTACTATTCTGTCATACCATGTATAGTATCATATTAATATAACTTTTATCCTTAACGTTCCTCTTTTGAGTTTAAACATATTCTCATATCATTAACATCACATAAGATCACAACAAATAGCAAACATACTCTTTTTAGCACATTATAGCATTATTGTAAGTTAACCGTCAAAATCGGTTTCAAGTATCAACATATGATATCACATAGCATATATACATGTTAAAGAGTCTCTCCATGTTCGTTCAACTTTTCCAAGTTCAATCATACCTGCTATAGTTCTAAATCATGATTTCTAACGACTTAGGGTCAAGAAACTCCATGAGTTCCCGTAAGTTATCATGCTTGTTATGTAAACATGTAAAGTGATCACATTTTAGACATGATTGCAAGTTTCTACTTTATATACACATCGTGAGTATTGTCGCTTAGCTTAAATCATGCTTTATTTTTTGTTTATTTAACTATCAAGGCACCTAACATGGTATGTACACATGTATATAGGTATGACACATTAGTAAGGTTCGAAGGCACTATCAAACATGTCCATGATTTTTAGAATCTAGGTTTCGATATAACATGTCAAGAGTTACGTTTCAAACTTACACTTTCACTTAGTAAAGTTCACAAATGAAGTCCACATGCTCATGTCATACTATGAAACATATATAAGCAAGTCAACATGCTTTTCATGCATTTCAAGGCCATATACATATGCTTGAAAAATCAGAATACTAACATAAGTCATGTATGTTTAAAGTTCAATTATAAACCTCATGTTTACTTCGAAAACTATAACCGTTTGTTAATCATGTATACAAACATAGTAGAACATGCTTACATTAGGTTTACGTATCCATATATATACGTTACTCAAGCTAGCATGCTGTTTTAAACCATATCAATTGACCAACACATAGCAAATTTTTAAATAGGAAACAAAAACTGCAGGTTGGCGCGACCACACGCTAGTTGTACTAGGGAGACGCGCGGCCATGCGGCTCCCATTCCAGAGCAGAGAGCAGCTAGCAACGGCAAACTACAAACCCAATTTCCAAATTTTACAATAATTTCGACTGTAACCAAGCTGTATTGCATACTAAACATGTTACTAAGCCTATATAACAACTTATATAAGTGTTCTGCAACCCAATCACAATTCAATTTGGCATAATCAAGAAATTGGAATTCAAGAACTCAAGAAATTCTTTTGACAGAGAAGGAAGAGGGATTATACCTCTGTAATGTGAAATGAGTTTGGTGCTAAATGAATTCCCAAACTCTTAGAATACTTGTATGCTCTCAATTCACAGACTCAATAAATTATCAGCAAATCAAATTAGAAGGAGATGGGTTGTATTTATAGAAAAACCATTACATAGACAATGCAATTGCCCAACAATTTGAACCAACATGATTTATGAATTGCATGGAGGTTAATAGAGAGTAGGTAATTAGTTGTTGGAGTTCATCATCATGCCCACTCCCCATTGTATGATTGCTATAAAGGTTTTGTTGAGTTTTAAGGTTATAGGCTTTAGCTTCATGATGCTATGCACGTGAAAAGGGAAATGAGACTAGTAATAAGGGACAAGCCAATTAGAAGTTTAGCATTCTAGCAACATGCACATATACATACTTAGGCTATATTTTAGCTAGAGTTACAATGTATATTTAATTAGTTATCATGGCAATATGGTACAATTAATCTACACATATAACATCCATGTACACTTGGGTTCTCATAAAATAACACTGCAAGGAAATAAATTGGAATATATATAATCCATGCACATTTTGTTTATACCGGATATAATCTTTTCAGATATAAATTGGAATATATATAATCCATGCATATATTTTTGGAAACTAGAAGCTCATTGCCTCCATTTTTGAACTTAGGCAAAAAAAATTGGCATATATTATTGGGATTTAGGAACTTATTGAACATATTTATGAAGTAGTAGCATATTGCATATAAACATATAGCAATTTTTTTGGGAAATCATATACATATGACTCACTGACATAGCATTGCTAAGGATTTAAGGGTACATACATCTCATATAGGCAAAGTGTGAATATGGAATCAAGTTACCTCTTATTTTTGATTGCTATGTGTCCAGAAAAGAAAAGTGTTTAAAGTTGCTGCTTAAGCCTTCACATCATTGTTGCAGAAATTAGAAAATTTTTAGCCAGTCTCAGGGTCGCGCGGCCACGCGGCCAGCAAGGCTAAGGCCAGCGCGCCCGCGCCAATACGTAGACCAGAGAGGCCATTCTAAGACCTCGCGTGGCAGCGCCCCACATAGTGCACAAACCGGCGCGTCCGCCGTACGACCCCTGTGAACTGCCCATTTAAAATTTTGCAAAACCGTTTCACCCCTTATATCTTATACCTACTTGCTCGGCCCCTTCTCTCAATTACATAGAAACTCTATTTCTCTATCAGCTAATACCCTTCTCCTTTACAAACTCTCCTTCCCACACTACATCTCTCTCAATCATAACCCTAATCCCTCTCAAATTCACAAACCCCTCCTTCTCCTACACAAATTCTCCTTCTCTTCCTTATATAAACCTAGCCTCCTATTCCATTCCATCAATTCTATTCAAGTTTGTTCAAAGTTAGGGTTTCGCACTTTACGATTTGCAGAGATATTCAGATAACAGTTTGGGGTTTTTTTTAGTAATTAGGGTTTATGTAATCAGTGCAGAGATACAAGTTTGGGGGTGTTCTTCAACAAACAAAATCAAGGGTTTGCTAGCAAATTTTTCAAAAAATCATCAATGGGGACAAAACGTGCACAATCTGCCACTCCCTCTTCGCCCGCTCGCAGTGACCAGGACACTGACACGGTGGATTTGACTAGGTTCATTAGCCTGGATGCCCAATTGGAGTACTATCAAATTGCGGCCAAGACTATTTTGAAGGAGAGGGGTTTGAAGCCGGCTAGAGAGGATGGGCAATTGCTTGCCATGATCCGAGAGATGGGTTGGCAAGGGGTCTGTGCAACATCGCCGCCTGTGCCATTGGCCATTGTGCGTGAGTTTTATTCCAACGCCAAGGAAACGTAGAGTGGCTTGTTGTTTGTTCTGGGCAAAACCATCGATTATTGCCCAGCGGCGATCCAAGAGGTGTTAAGTTTGCCTCCAACCCACCTGATCAAGTGAATTGGGTCGAAGCGGAACGATTTGAAATTGATTTGGACCAATTGATCATCGATTTGTGTGCACTAGGAACGAAATTAAAATATAGGGCAGGCACCAATGAGTATACCAATTTCCCAGCCTCCGGTCTGAACAAATACGCCAAGGCATGGAACCTATTTTTATGTGCCAATCTTATGCCATCCTCTCACCAGCACGAGATTACAGCCGAGAGGGCCATCATTCTATGGGCGATCATCATGGGGAAATATATTGATGTTGGCCATTTGCTTAATCAGAATATGCTGCGTTTTATGAGAGGAAGTACCATCGGGTCGCTTCCACACGCATCCGTGGTGGCTTATCTTTGTTTGGAGGCAGGCCTCAAATGGGATGATGAACAGGTCCAGTTGCCGAGCGGAGACGTCACTCATACCACTATCAAGAAGTTCGAAGATTGGCCTGGCGGCACAGCACACCCCCGAGGAAGAGGGTTCATCTTATCGCCTCCTCCAGTAGTTCCTCCACCGCAGCCACAGCCATCAGAGGCCGCTGCTCCTCCTCTAGCCGGTGACATACATCAGGATCGCAGGATTAGGCGATTGGAGAGGAGGATGGACGCATTGCACAGCAACTTTGTAGCGTTTGCCGATGGTTTATCGCATTCCTTAGCCGAGGCCTTTGCGCAGTAGGGGACACTAGTGGAGTGGCCCATCTTCGGTTCTGCCATGCCGTACCCGCCGCCAGATTCACCACCAGAGGAGGGTGGCCATGCCAATCCATAGGGGAGTTTTTCTGACCCTTTACCTTCAATGCGGACATTGAATATTTTAAGTGTGGGGGTATTGGGTGTAGTTAGTAGTTAATTGCATATAGTTTTAATTTCATGTTAGGTTGCATATAGTAGTTGCATGCATAAATTTTTTTTAGTTTTATTTTGTTTTGCTTATTTAGTTTGTGTTTAATTGCATTGCATAGCATAATCGCATGTGTTTAGCCTGTTGAATTCCAGTCTGGCCAATGATGAAATTGAGATATGATAGATTTTTGAACTAAGTGGTTAGCTTAAGCTCAGTTATACTTTTATACATGATGTAATCTATACATGTTTCTTTGATGTTACCGGATAGCACAGATTGTCTTTATTTGCTTGTTGGCTAGATTAGCACATGATTGTCTTCTGAGGTGGAAAATTTTATTTTTAATTGCTAGAATAGTGTAATAAATCAATAATGACCTTAAGGACATAGAGATGCAAGTTTTAGGGTAATTTTGGGTATGTATGCTAATAAAAAGAAAAAGAAAAAAAAAGCAAAAGAAAAGAAAATAAACTGTGAAAAAAATAATAATAGAATAAACACCTTGGCTAGCTAAGTCTTGTGGCCTTTGATACTTGAGCAAGTAAGCCCGAGGGGATTATCTTTACACCCAGCGCCCTAAGGCCTTTATGGTTTGGGAGTAGTTGGTCGAAAGCTCGATAAATGGGTATCATTGAAAAGCCTAAGAGGGCTTAGCATTGCACAGTATTGTGTAACCACGGGAAAGTGCGAATATCACCCTCGTGTGTGAATAAAAGCATAATAAGCCCTTGTTGCGCCTTAGCCTGTATCTATGTGTTGGTTTGGTTATTGTTTTGTATATATGAAAAATTCTTGACTTAAAGCCTCAATTTTCCTTCCTTAGAAGTATAACATGCGGAATCTTTGCCTCGTTCAAGCTTATTTATGACATAGCACACACACACCACATCTTAGCAACATGTTATGATTCATGGATTGTATGTCTTTATAACTGTAGCTTGAGTTGTCGCTCTGTTCATAGTTCTTGTTATTCCTCTGAGGCGCTTCTTATTGGAATTTATAACATGGCTGATACTTTGGGATTCATTTTTCATGTAGTTAGTTGCATACCATGTAGTTTGCATTTGGGTCTGTTGCTTGAGGGCAAACAATGATTCAAGTTTGGGGGTATTTGATAAGTAGGTTTTATACCTATTTATTGGATGTCAACTTGCTATAATTATGGCTTAAACTCAAGTATTTTAGTGTCTTTTAATGCGTTTTATCTTTATGTTATGCATTTTAGGTAGGAAACTCTTTTGGCAGGAAATGGCATAAAAAGGCATGTTTTCAATATGGAATTGGCAAAAGGCAAGGTGGGATGGCATGAAGATAGCTTTGCAAGAGGAGTTAGGATAAAGGCATGAGCAAAATGGTCTAAAGGCAGCAGAAGTGAAGGAAAATGAAGCGGCAAAGAAAGCACAAGGAGTCCGCATTACACCAGAATGCACCAGCAGGAATCAGCAACCGGCACGGCCGCTCCGGGATAACAAAGAAACTCCGCGCGCCCGGGCCGAAGTGCAGTCCAGAGAGTCCTCTGGACATCAGCGCGCCCGCGCCGTGAGAACAAAGGAAAGCCGCGCAGTCGTACCGGTTCAAAAATTGACTTTTGATTTTAATTTTTCCTACTAAAGTGTTTTTGATATATATGGTGTATGTTGCAAAAGTTGAGAGAAGGACTCGTCATTCAGACTTATCAATTATTACAAGCATTAAAGTTTTCCTATTTTCTAGGGTTAGAGAGCTAGAGAGCTTTAGAGATTAACTCTTCTCCTCTTATAGTTCTAGTAGATTTCCATTCTAGGGTGTCACTTTGGGTTTGTTTGTGATCTGAACTTGGCATTGAATGCTTCTATTGAAAGGGGATACTCAGATTTGCATTTTCTATCTCTCTTAATCTCTTACTTCCATATTTGCTTCTCATGCTTTGTTCAAATCCCATAATGGTTATTGGTTCAGAGATGAACTAACTACCATTATGGGATTATAATGAATCTTATTGCTTAGTCTAGGTATATATGCCTCATTGATATGTATGCTTGATTTTGTATGGTTTGTCTAGCATGGTTGTATTGAATATATAGATGTTTGATCACCATCTACTGTAATAGTTTATATGAAATTGAAAGAGGAAGTATAAACTTAGATTTTGCAATGCTAGCATATGTTCGTGAAATTTGCATTGGATGAATTTTATTATTCGTAATCCGGAAAGAAATATACCGGCTTGCCATATGTAGCCAATTGGGAGCTTGCACTTAAACCGATATAGCTTGTAAATCACATAGACATATAGTGATTTAGGTTTTATTGGTGTTCATATGGATTCTATCTCTATTGTGGTTTTTAGATGATATGGACTTGGTTTATTGAAAGATAGCCATTTCTCACATTCGTGCTCTCGACTAGCATTCCTAATTAATCAATTATACTTGATATGAGATGTGTGACGCCCCCAAATTCCAGGACCGCCACTTGGTCTCTCGAATTCGGTTCATCACGTGCTCATGGTAATACATCATAATAATAATAATTAAATATCATACGATCACAGCGGAAAAATCTATTCTAGAATAATTTACAATGATTTATTATAATTATTCCCCCAAGTCTCGCAACCTACAGTACTTAATAGATTACATAATAATATCAGTTAACGACTTATTACATAATCTAACTTAAGCTTAAACATAATCAAATCCAGTCTTACTACATCATCTTCATACAATATTAATATATTTAAAACATAACAGACATAAGCTAGTTGGTAGCTTTGCCCTTGCCTTATCAACGCCCGAAGGTTCACCATGCTCTGCCTTAACTGAAATGTTTTAAGGAAAGCAAGAATGAGCACAAATTGCCCAGCAAGTAATATACAATAAGGGTGAGTAATAAGATTCTCAATTCTCGAAAGGGTATAACAAGATTTGATAGTTCAAGAATAACAAGAATATCAATAGTTCTCAATATCAGTCGCTAAGGACAGGATAATATCAATATGATTCAATAATAAGTCAATTCAAGATTTCAAATAATTGAATACTGAGTAGTCACTACGGACTATGAACTTCTACTAGAATTGACAGTAATAAACTGAAAATCCAACAAAAACAGGTACAACAGGTGATCAGCCTAAAGTACCCTTGTTATGCATAACAATCAACCATACTCAAGTGTGCACGTCGGTTCTCCGACAATTATATATTCCCTTCAAAGAAGGTTGTTCTTCTCAGTCAAATACAAGATCCCGCACCAATCAATTAGTTTGGGTCGCTTTTCAATAATATAAGTCTAGCCGAATCAAATGGCATAGACACTTTCACAATATTCAAGAACAATACTAAGTTCAACATGAATAATAGCTTTAATGAAATAAGAGTTCAAGTATGCTAATTCGATTCAACCGATTAAATAGGAAACTAGTTCGCAATACACAAGATAGGATACTTGCATAGTAAAAGAGTATAAGTTAGGAAACCTTCACAATCATAGATTTCCTTGCATAAAGTAAATGCGTCGGTTAGGATACTTGCACTTTAAAAGAGTGTAAGTAAGAGAACTTGCCTTTAGCGTAGTTTATCCACGAAAAGCAAATCAACACTTTCGAATTCCTATCGTAATACAGTTACGTATATATATGATATTCATTAGTCATATAATTTAACTTCACATTTTCTCTTTGAATATACGATCAACACATAAGCTAAGTTTTACCTAGCTACACAGTTATATAGAATATAATTTCTATCCTTAACGTTCCTTCTTTAGAGTTTAAACGCATTCTCATATTATATAAGATCTCAACAATTAGCAAACATGCTTGCATATTATTAATATCTCATAAGACCACAATCAATACTAAATATATTTCATTTTAGCAAGTTACGGCATCTCCTTAAGTTAACCATCAAAATCGGGTTCAAGTAACATCATATAATATCACGTAGCATGTATTCATATTTAAAGGATACTTTACATGCTTGTATAACTTTTCCAAATCCAATCGTACATGGTATAGGTTCTTAAGTTAATACTTAAAGCCATTCAAGGACACGAACTCATATGGTCTAACATGGTCGCTTTTAAACACATAAGATATTCATATAACTTGTATTAGTCATGCTCATGAGTACTCGTATTGCATATATGTAGCTAGCATTGTTATTATCTTGAAAACATGCTTTGTTCATGCTAAACTTTAATCATGGCAACTAATCATGGTATATATACATGCATGACACATGAATGAGTCTAAGAGTACTATCACATGTGTTCATAAATGTCAAATTCTAATTCTCGTCATAACATACCAACGTTCACGTTCAAAGCTTATACTTTGTTAGTATAGTTCATTAATAAGGTCTATCATGTTCATGCTTCCTTATGAAACCCATATACACAAGTTAACATGCTTTTCATGTATTTCAAGGCCCTATAAACATGCTCGAAAAGTCAGAATGTATACATGGTTTTTACATGTCAATATCAACCTTCAAAACTTGTATTTTTGTTAGAAAGGTGCACTAGTTGGGTTCACATGTCCATATTATATCACGGAACCTATATACATAAGTTAGTATGCATTTCATGTGTCTCTAGGTCATACTAACATGTCTCGAAAGTCAGAATATTAACATGCTTCATATATGTTAACGTCGTTCATGAAACTTTAAGTTCGTTTTCAAACTATATGTCGTTTGGTTAACCATGCATGCTAATATACTAAAACATGCTCACATTGCCTCATTAGGTTTATATATAAGTATTAATCATGCTTTCATGCTTGTTTAAACAAAAATCAAACAATTAGTTCATAACAGTTTTGTTGCAGAATGCAGAAAAACTGAACACAGAGGCTGGCGCTGCGGCGCGGCACAGCAGCTCACTACTGGCGCTGCGGCGCGAGTGGCGCTGCGTGCGGCGCTGCGGCGCGGGCTGCGGCGCGAGTGGCGCTGCGGCGCGGGCTGCGGCGCTGCGGCGTCGAGGCAGTTTTCTGCAGTTCAGACTGCAGCGAAATCCGACCAAAAACCTCCCATTTCATCGATTTCAACATACCCAAATGCTATTAGACTTGTTTAACTTACTAACACGTACATATATGCTTATATAATAGTCAATAGCAATTATCAATTCCCAATTTCATGAACACCAACCAATTTCACGATATTTGATGTTTTTACAGAAATCTCAGAAATGGAAACACCAAAAATGAAATTGAAGAGCAATGAAGCATATATAGTAATTCTAATCACATATATAAGTCCTTTAAACAACTAATTATTATTCTCAATTCACAAAACCATAACTTCCAACTGAAATCAAGAATTCACGAATAGAAATTTTGACAGAAAATGACAATGAAGATACGAAGAGGATTTATACCTCTGTAAATGATTTAAGCTTGCTGCTATCTCAATAACACTGATATATATATATATATGCTCTCTAGTCTCACTTAGCCAAAATGCTCAGCAAAAGAAATGTGAAGGAGATGAGGCTATATTTATAGAACTCCCATTATACAGACAAAGCAATTGTATCCCATATCAAACTAACGGATTATAGGAATGCATGAAGGTTATCAAAGGGTAGGTAATTAGTGGTTGGATTCATCATGAATCCCACTCCCTCCACAATCATGAGCTATGAAATGCTAGTTGCTGAGTTTGGGGAGAAGAAGAAGGAATAGGCCTTAGCTGTATGTCAAGCACGTGAAGAGCAAATGGGACACTTAAAATGAGACAATTGATTTAACTCCTCAGCATTTGCAAATACTACACTTGTATATACACACCATATACATATGTTATATATATATGTACTCTTAGGTTATAATTTAAATCACAATGTACTTCACATAATGTAATAAGTGTAATTTACACACATATAATCCAGGTACGTTTATCTTACTGATATAATACCATCGGATACTACCACATTACATTATATCATATATTATTAAATTGTATTACTCAACAATTATTTATAATAGATCCATGATACATTATTTTAATGTATATCCACACATCATTTGTCACCTACACATATCATAACATATAGTTACTATACATTTAATTCGCATGCTTGCACATATAATTTCTCATCTTATAATTTGAATATTAATTAATAATATACACATATCCTACATCCATTAATATAATTGTTAACCTCCATAACAATTTAATTAACCCTTATATGATTAATTATCACTTTGATATAAATCTTATTGTATTTATAAACACGTTGCTCATTATTATTAAGTTTCTTGCAATAATAATAATCACATATTGTTAATCGATCCTCATTAGTATTTTATAACAGTTAATTAATATTCTTCGATTAACAATTAATATAGATTAATTGTTCACTTAAATTAATATAATCCTTCTTATATTACGCCACTGTGCCACACAAGGCAATCAACGAGTTTATCACAAACTCCACCAATTTCTCAATTATTATAATTATTCAATTATATATAATTGAATTAATTCATCTCATAACACAAAATTATTTATATTCAAATAAATTCTCATTTCCATTAATATATTTATTTAATAATATATGGAAATTCTCGGGTATTACATCCTCCCCCCCTTATAAAAATTCCGTCCCGGAATTGCTACAAGGTTACACAAATAGATGGGGATAGTCCCTCATCATCCTATCTTCTAACTCCCACGTTGCCTCCTCGACATCGTGGTTACGCCAAAGTACTTTTACAGATGAAATAACTTTATTTCTCAAAGTTTGTTCTTTCCTATCTAATATTTGGACAGGAATTTCTTCATACGCCAAGTTCTTCTCCACTTGAATGGGCTCGTAAGAAATCACGTGCTTGTAGTCGGCCTTGTACGGTCGCAACACGGAAATGTGGAACACGTTGTGGATATGCTCCAGTTCGGGTGGCAACGCAACTTTGTATGCCACTTCGCCCACTCGCTTCAGTATCTCGAACGGTCCTATGAATCTTGGACTCAATTTTCCTTTCTTGCCGAAACGGATTCTTCCCTTCCATGGAGATACCTTTAAGAATACGAAACTGCCGACTTTGAAGTCTCGGTCCTGCCGATGCAAATCTGCGTATTTCTTCTGGCGATCTTGAGCTGCTACAAGTCTGGCTCTTATCACTGTCACCACGTCTGCGGTTTGTTGAACTAACTCTGGTCCGAGTATTCGTCGTTCTCCGACTTCGTCCCAACATAACGGCGTTCTGCACTTTCTCCCGTAAAGAGCTCCGTACGGTGGCATGCCAATACTCGCATGGTAGCTATTATTATATGCGAATTCTACTAAGGGTAGGTGGTCGTCCCAATTTCCCTTAAAATCCATCACGCAAGTCCTAAGCATGTCTTCTAGCGTTTGTATTGTTCGCTCACTTTGTCCGTCTGTTTGAGGATGATAAGCTGTACTCAACCTCAACTGCGTTCCCATTCTTTCTTGCAAACTCTTCCAAAAATTGGACGTGAAGCGCGGATCTCGATCAGAGACAATTGACACCGGCACTCCATGTCGTGAAATAATTTCTTTTACATATAGGCTTGCTAATTGGTTCAAACTGTAGCGGATCTTGATTGGTAGAAAGTGTGCGGTCTTCGTTAGTCGATCCACGATAACCCAAATAGCATCATAACCTTTCTGTGTAACTGGAAGTCCTACCACGAAGTCCATGGTAATATGCTCCCATTTCCACTCTGGTATTTCTAATGGTTGTAGTAAACCACTTGGCCGCTGATGTTCTGCTTTAACGCGTTGGCAAGTCAAGCATTTACTGACGCACTCTGCGACTTCCCGTTTCAAATTAGGCCACCAAAAATGTTGCCTTAGATCTCGGTACATCTTTGTGCCTCCCGGATGAACGGAATATGTCGTATTGTGTGCCTCGTGCAAAATCTCTTCCCTCAACTCAGTTACCGCTGGTACCCACACTCTCCCTTCAAATCTCAAAATACCGTCTTTATCCATTCGAAATTTTTCTCCCTCACTTTCTGTGATCCTCTTTCGGATTTTCTCACACTCTTCATCCTTTTCCTGAGCTTCCTTTACTCTATTCAACAACGTCGGACAAGCTTCCATTACAATTAACTTCTCACCAGACTTTTCTGGTCCTTTTACTTCTATCTCCAATTTCTCCATCTCTCTTATCAACTCTTCCTGAGTCGTCAAATTAAACAACTTCTCCCTTCCTTTCCTGCTCAGAGCGTCGGCAACCACATTTGCCTTTCCCGGGTGATAAAGAATATCGCAGTCATAGTCTTTGATTAATTCTAACCACCTTCTCTGTCGCATGTTTAACTCCTTCTGTGTGAAGATATATTTCAGACTTTTGTGGTCCGTGTATATCTCACATTTTTCTCCGTATAGATAATGCCTCCATATCTTTAACGCAAAAACTACTGCCGCTAACTCTAAGTCGTGAGTAGGGTATCGTTTTTCGTAATCCTTTAATTGTCGTGATGCATATGCAATGACCTTGCCATGTTGCATGAGCACACAGCCAAGCCCCTTGTGCGATGCATCACTATACACCACAAAATTTCCCGCATCATCTGGTAATGATAATACAGGTGCTTCGCTCAATCTCCTTTTCAGTTCTTGAAGACTTTCTTCGCATTTGTCGG
Source organism: Panax stipuleanatus (assembly GCA_020205555.1). Taxonomy (NCBI): domain Eukaryota; kingdom Viridiplantae; phylum Streptophyta; class Magnoliopsida; order Apiales; family Araliaceae; genus Panax; species Panax stipuleanatus. Next base: position 53,066,803 of record CM035119.1, read on the forward strand.
TCCATACAAATTTCACCGTCTTTCTAGTCAAATTGGTCAGCGGGGTTGCTATCTTAGAAAAATCTTGGATGAATCTTCGATAGTACCCAGCTAACCCTAGAAAGCTTCTCACCTCCGTCGGTGTTCTCGGTTGTTCCCAATTACTTACTGCTTCAACCTTCGCAGGGTCTACAGAGATTCCATTCTTATCCACCACGTGGCCTAAGAATTGAACCTTCTCCATCCAAAATTCGCACTTAGAAAATTTTGCATACATCTTCTCCTTCCTTAGTGCCTCCAAAACAATCTTCAGATGTTCGGCGTGTTCTTCCTCTGTCTTTGAGTAGATCAAAATGTCGTCGATAAAAACCACTACAAATTTATCCAAGTATGGCTTGAAAACTCGGTTCATCAAGTCCATAAATGCTGCCGGAGCATTAGTCAATCCGAATGACATTACCAAAAACTCGTAGTGTCCATAACGGGTTCGAAACGCAGTCTTTGGTATGTCCTCATCCCGTACCTTCAGTTGATGATATCCTGTTCGTAGGTCGATCTTCGAGAAACACTTTGCTCCCTTCAGTTGATCAAATAAGTCGTCTATCCTCGGTAACGGATATCGGTTCTTGATCGTTACTCTATTCAATTCTCGATAATCGATACAGAGCCTCATCGATCCGTCCTTCTTCTTAATGAATAGTACTGGTGCTCCCCAAGGAGAAACACTCGGTCGAATGTAACCCTTATCCAATAATTCTTGCAATTGCATCATTAATTCCTTCATTTCTACTGGCGCCATACGATATGGAGCTTTCGAAATCGGTGCCGTTCCCGGTGCTAAGTCTATTACGAATTCGATTTCTCTGTCTGGCGGAAGACCAGGCAGATCGTCCGGAAACACATCTTGGAATTCATTAACTACGTATATATCCTTAATTTCTACTCCCTTCTTCCGAGTATCAACGATGTAAGCTAAATATCCTCCACATCCTTTCCTTAACAATTTCTTGGCCTGCATCATCGTAACGCAACACGATTGCTTAAGCGATGAGCTACCATAAAACACTACCTTAGACTTACTCGGAGTCTGAAGGTTCACACATTTGTTCTGACAGTCAATTATCGCAGCATGGTTATACAACCAATCCATTCCCAGTATTACGTCAAATTCTCCCAGTCTAATAGGAATCAAGTCTACGCTCAGTTCATGTTTACTAATATTTGCGCGACAATTTCGATAAACGTATTCTACAGGGATCACTTCCTTATTAGCAACTTCTATGATCAAAGGATTTTCTAATAGTTCTCGAGGTTTACTAAGTCTACTAGCAAATTCTTCAGATACAAAAGAACAGGTGGCACCCGAATCAAATAATACATAAGCATTTATATCATTGATTGGGATTATACCTGACACCACATCCTTCGCAGCCACTGCGTCTTGGACGGTCATGTTAAAAGTTCTGGCGGTTGGGCGGTTGGATTGTGCCGGTCCACCGATCATCAGCTTGTTGCCTCCTTGCTGATTACTACCCCCGCCACTTCCCTTCTTTGGGCAGTCCTTAATTCGGTGCTCCGTCGAGCCACAAGCAAAGCATCCTTGTATCTTCTTCGGTTTCAAACAGTTAGGCGAGATGTGCCCTTCCTGTCCGCAGTTGTAGCAAGTGCCACGTCCCTTCCAGCACTCGCCCTGGTGATTCTTCCCACACTTCGGGCATCCTTCAGCCCTCTTCTTGAAACCTCCACGAAAATTCCCTGATTGATTATTGTTGTTTTTGTTGTTGTTATTATTCTCCCACTTTCTCTTTCCCAAGTTGCTTCCTCCGCTACTACTTCCTCCCGTACGATTCTCTCCTCCAGTATTCTTTCCTTTCTTTTCTTTGTTATACTGACTTAAGGCCTCACTGCCGCCTTCCGCAATGATTGCCTTCTCCAGTAATGTTGCAAAGGAATCAATTTGAAGAACTGATACCTTATTGAACAGCCATGGCTTCAACCCTTGTTCAAAGCGTCTAGCCTTCCTCTCTTCATCACCAACTTGGTGCTCCGCAAATCGCGCTAGTTCGTTAAACCTAGCCGCGTATTGCGCCACCGTCATCTCACCTTGTTTTAACTCTAGGAATTTCACCTCCATCCTATTCTTCATACTTTTTGGAAAGTAATTTTCGAAGAACAGTGTCTTAAACTTATCCCAAGCTATTATCCCTTCTCCAGCTCTTTGTTGATTAGCCTCCCACCAGTAGTTCGCTTCTCCCCTCATCATGTACGTGGCAAACACCGTCTTCTGATCTTCGCCTACGCTAGCTATAGTGAAAGCTTTTTCGATCTCTTTGATCCACGTTTGTGCGATGATTGGGTCGGTAGTTCCCTCGAACTCCGGGGGTCCTACACTCTTAAAGTCTTTAAAGGTTGTTACTGGCACAGTTTGAGGGTTCGGGCGAACGGGTTCATTGTTCCTTCCCCTTAAGGCTTCTCCTAACAAGTCTACCAGTTTCTGGATCGGGTCTACTTGTTCTCTCTCATTGTTAACAGATTCTTCGGGTGCTGTCAATCTACGTCTGGGCGGCATTATCTGCATCACAAGTTTTCATTTTATTATTATTCAAGTATATTACTTAAGTATTTCTTTTAATACTAAAAGAATAAATTTATAACACGTTTCTAAAATCAACTCCATTTATATTCATATGCCATTTCATTTCATTACATGATTTCCCCAGCATACTGCTATAAATGTTATCACATATATCCCCTAATATCACAAAAGACGGGGAATATACCAACCTACTACCATACTACCCCTCTAACAAAAGCTAACTCGGGGTTTACATCATCATCCCACATCTTACACAAAAGATCGGGATTACAACATAGTATATACAATACATAAAGACACAACTAGTACTACCACTAGACTGACTAAGGAAATCTCATCCCATCATCCCGCGCTCCACTGCGCTCTTGTACTCCAACTGTGCTATATACGCAACCAGCTCTCGGCTCAAGGTATGTAGAGTCTGTCCCTGTTCTGCCGGGTAGTGGTACACACCATCAATCACCCTTTCAAAAGCTGAACGGAACACATACCCCATCTTGTTCATCTTTCTCTTCTTGCACCTGACCTCGTCCTCAAGGTCGTCGGCTCTCTCATTAGACGCTTCCCACTTCTCCTCGAAGTGTAACCTATCCATCACCTCCAACTCTAGCTGAGTACGGAGTGCCTCTTTCTCAGTCTTCTCACTCAGCTCCCTCTGCTCAACCTCTTCTAGCTTCTCTGCCAAATCTACATTCCTAGCCACTGACCTGTGAAATAGAGTCCCCATCTGGATCCCTGCCTCCCTACGGTAGGCAATCTCCACCTCTAACTCTTGCATAGCCAGCTTCCTCTGGTGGTCCTCGTCCCTCAGCTTCTGGAACTCAGACTCTCTCTCGTGGGCCTCTGCCTCCAGCTCCTGAACTCTACAGTCTAACTCTAGAATACGCTCCTCGTACTCGCCTAACATCTGTTCCTCTATAGTAGCCTCATCAGAGTCCTCTACTGGCTCATCCTCCATCGGCTCCTCCTCTGGATCAGTCTCTATCTCAATCTCGATCTCATCCTCGTCATCAAACTCGGATGGTGCAACTGCCTGCACTGGTGTAGCCTCTAGAGGTGCCTCGTATACTACGTGTATATCCCTGGGCTCCTCCTCTACAACTCTACTAGGTACCCCTGTGTCTGTCATCCTACACTCACAAACACAAGACAAGAAATAGCATCTCCATTAGAATGTTAAACAAAATATAAGTTCATTGTATAGAATGAAGTTACATTTCATAACAGACTAAGTCTCTCAAGGAAAACTCTACATGAGTTTTATCTCCTTCCTAACTTCTAAGTTCACCTAAGCTATAGTCTAAGGACACTCGTTCCTAAGGTTTATAACTACAGCTTTGATACCAACCTGTGACGCCCCCAAATTCCAGGACCGCCACTTGGTCTCTCGAATTCGGTTCATCACGTGCTCATGGTAATACATCATAATAATAATAATTAAATATCATACGATCACAGCGGAAAAATCTATTCTAGAATAATTTACAATGATTTATTATAATTATTCCCCCAAGTCTCGCAACCTACAGTACTTAATAGATTACATAATAATATCAGTTAACGACTTATTACATAATCTAACTTAAGCTTAAACATAATCAAATCCAGTCTTACTACATCATCTTCATACAATATTAATATATTTAAAACATAACAGACATAAGCTAGTTGGTAGCTTTGCCCTTGCCCTTATCAACGCCCGAAGGTTCACCATGCACTGCCTTAACTGAAATGTTTTAAGGAAAGCAAGAATGAGCACAAATTGCCCAGCAAGTAATATACAATAAGGGTGAGTAATAAGATTCTCAATTCTCGAAAGGGTATAACAAGATTTGATAGTTCAAGAATAACAAGAATATCAATAGTTCTCAATATCAGTCGCTAAGGACAGGATAATATCAATATGATTCAATAATAAGTCAATTCAAGATTTCAAATAATTGAATACTGAGTAGTCACTACGGACTATGAACTTCTACTAGAATTGACAGTAATAAACTGAAAATCCAACAAAAACAGGTACAACAGGTGATCAGCCTAAAGTACCCTTGTTATGCATAACAATCAACCATACTCAAGTGTGCACGTCGGTTCTCCGACAATTATATATTCCCTTCAAAGAAGGTTGTTCTTCTCAGTCAAATACAAGATCCCGCACCAATCAATTAGTTTGGGTCGCTTTTCAATAATATAAGTCTAGCCGAATCAAATGGCATAGACACTTTCACAATATTCAAGAACAATACTAAGTTCAACATGAATAATAGCTTTAATGAAATAAGAGTTCAAGTATGCTAATTCGATTCAACCGATTAAATAGGAAACTAGTTCGCAATACACAAGATAGGATACTTGCATAGTAAAAGAGTATAAGTTAGGAAACCTTCACAATCATAGATTTCCTTGCATAAAGTAAATGCGTCGGTTAGGATACTTGCACTTTAAAAGAGTGTAAGTAAGAGAACTTGCCTTTAGCGTAGTTTATCCACGAAAAGCAAATCAACACTTTCGAATTCCTATCGTAATACAGTTACGTATATATATGATATTCATTAGTCATATAATTTAACTTCACATTTTCTCTTTGAATATACGATCAACACATAAGCTAAGTTTTACCTAGCTACACAGTTATATAGAATATAATTTCTATCCTTAACGTTCCTTCTTTAGAGTTTAAACGCATTCTCATATTATATAAGATCTCAACAATTAGCAAACATGCTTGCATATTATTAATATCTCATAAGACCACAATCAATACTAAATATATTTCATTTTAGCAAGTTACGGCATCTCCTTAAGTTAACCATCAAAATCGGGTTCAAGTAACATCATATAATATCACGTAGCATGTATTCATATTTAAAGGATACTTTACATGCTTGTATAACTTTTCCAAATCCAATCGTACATGGTATAGGTTCTTAAGTTAATACTTAAAGCCATTCAAGGACACGAACTCATATGGTCTAACATGGTCGCTTTTAAACACATAAGATATTCATATAACTTGTATTAGTCATGCTCATGAGTACTCGTATTGCATATATGTAGCTAGCATTGTTATTATCTTGAAAACATGCTTTGTTCATGCTAAACTTTAATCATGGCAACTAATCATGGTATATATACATGCATGACACATGAATGAGTCTAAGAGTACTATCACATGTGTTCATAAATGTCAAATTCTAATTCTCGTCATAACATACCAACGTTCACGTTCAAAGCTTATACTTTGTTAGTATAGTTCATTAATAAGGTCTATCATGTTCATGCTTCCTTATGAAACCCATATACACAAGTTAACATGCTTTTCATGTATTTCAAGGCCCTATAAACATGCTCGAAAAGTCAGAATGTATACATGGTTTTTACATGTCAATATCAACCTTCAAAACTTGTATTTTTGTTAGAAAGGTGCACTAGTTGGGTTCACATGTCCATATTATATCACGGAACCTATATACATAAGTTAGTATGCATTTCATGTGTCTCTAGGTCATACTAACATGTCTCGAAAGTCAGAATATTAACATGCTTCATATATGTTAACGTCGTTCATGAAACTTTAAGTTCGTTTTCAAACTATATGTCGTTTGGTTAACCATGCATGCTAATATACTAAAACATGCTCACATTGCCTCATTAGGTTTATATATAAGTATTAATCATGCTTTCATGCTTGTTTAAACAAAAATCAAACAATTAGTTCATAACAGTTTTGTTGCAGAATGCAGAAAAACTGAACACAGAGGCTGGCGCTGCGGCGCGGCACAGCAGCTCACTACTGGCGCTGCGGCGCGAGTGGCGCTGCGTGCGGCGCTGCGGCGCGGGCTGCGGCGCGAGTGGCGCTGCGGCGCGGGCTGCGGCGCTGCGGCGTCGAGGCAGTTTTCTGCAGTTCAGACTGCAGCGAAATCCGACCAAAAACCTCCCATTTCATCGATTTCAACATACCCAAATGCTATTAGACTTGTTTAACTTACTAACACGTACATATATGCTTATATAATAGTCAATAGCAATTATCAATTCCCAATTTCATGAACACCAACCAATTTCACGATATTTGATGTTTTTACAGAAATCTCAGAAATGGAAACACCAAAAATGAAATTGAAGAGCAATGAAGCATATATAGTAATTCTAATCACATATATAAGTCCTTTAAACAACTAATTATTATTCTCAATTCACAAAACCATAACTTCCAACTGAAATCAAGAATTCACGAATAGAAATTTTGACAGAAAATGACAATGAAGATACGAAGAGGATTTATACCTCTGTAAATGATTTAAGCTTGCTGCTATCTCAATAACACTGATATATATATATATATGCTCTCTAGTCTCACTTAGCCAAAATGCTCAGCAAAAGAAATGTGAAGGAGATGAGGCTATATTTATAGAACTCCCATTATACAGACAAAGCAATTGTATCCCATATCAAACTAACGGATTATAGGAATGCATGAAGGTTATCAAAGGGTAGGTAATTAGTGGTTGGATTCATCATGAATCCCACTCCCTCCACAATCATGAGCTATGAAATGCTAGTTGCTGAGTTTGGGGAGAAGAAGAAGGAATAGGCCTTAGCTGTATGTCAAGCACGTGAAGAGCAAATGGGACACTTAAAATGAGACAATTGATTTAACTCCTCAGCATTTGCAAATACTACACTTGTATATACACACCATATACATATGTTATATATATATGTACTCTTAGGTTATAATTTAAATCACAATGTACTTCACATAATGTAATAAGTGTAATTTACACACATATAATCCAGGTACGTTTATCTTACTGATATAATACCATCGGATACTACCACATTACATTATATCATATATTATTAAATTGTATTACTCAACAATTATTTATAATAGATCCATGATACATTATTTTAATGTATATCCACACATCATTTGTCACCTACACATATCATAACATATAGTTACTATACATTTAATTCGCATGCTTGCACATATAATTTCTCATCTTATAATTTGAATATTAATTAATAATATACACATATCCTACATCCATTAATATAATTGTTAACCTCCATAACAATTTAATTAACCCTTATATGATTAATTATCACTTTGATATAAATCTTATTGTATTTATAAACACGTTGCTCATTATTATTAAGTTTCTTGCAATAATAATAATCACATATTGTTAATCGATCCTCATTAGTATTTTATAACAGTTAATTAATATTCTTCGATTAACAATTAATATAGATTAATTGTTCACTTAAATTAATATAATCCTTCTTATATTACGCCACTGTGCCACACAAGGCAATCAACGAGTTTATCACAAACTCCACCAATTTCTCAATTATTATAATTATTCAATTATATATAATTGAATTAATTCATCTCATAACACAAAATCATTTATATTCAAATAAATTCTCATTTCCATTAATATATTTATTTAATAATATATGGAAATTCTCGGGTATTACAGATGTGTAATCTGGACGATGCAATAGGTGTAGTTAGGATCCCATATTTCTCCAATTTGAATCCCTCGTCTGTAAATTAGTTAATTTAGCTTTAAAATCAGTCTAGTTATTAATTCACACTTTGATACTCGTTTGAGCAGCTGAAGATAACTATAGAATTGTTGCATGATAGTTTAAATCTAATTTCTTTTCTCCGTGGGAACGATCTTTACTTATCACAATTATTACTTGTTGACCATGTATGCTTGCACGCGTTTGTGCCTATTTTGTTAACACCGAAACGGCGCAACACGGTACACACACTAATTATATGGGGGGCGAGATGGGGGTGTATACATAATCAATAAATATTATTTTTTGGGGTGGGGGTGGGGGTGGGGGTAGGGGTGGGGGTGCGGGTGGAGGTGGGGGTGGAAGTGTATACATAATCAATAAATATTAATTTTTGGGGGGTGAGGGGTAGGTTTGGGGGGTGGGGGTGAGGTGGGGGAAATTAAATTAAATTATATAATATAATATAAAACAATTTATGGAGAGAATGAGGAAATAAAATTTAATTATATAATATAAATTTTATAATTTAAATGAGTTATTTTAATTAATTACGGGAGGATATATTAATTATTTATATTTGTAGTTCGTTACACTAAAAATGTTAATTTTATTATGGATTAATTTCATAATTAGTGAAATGGTTTTTATACATAATTACAAGTGTATAAATTATAAAAGTATGTAACATGTATAATATATATGTGTTATATAAGAATATAGTGTAATAATGCATACATATTAATGTATTAGTTCTTCAAAGTGCAAAAACTATTATAGACTAATATGGGTCAAAAACTAGTTAAACTAGATCCAACCTATATTTGTAATAATAATATGGGTCCAAAACCAAACCAACTCATCAATTAAAAACTAGTTAACCAACCCAATAGATCCAAGTGGTTTTGGTTAACTATATGGGTTTCAACTTAAATTGTCAAGTCTAACTAGAACAGTTAAGCTCTACGTGCTAACCAGTTACACAAGTTTCAGACAGGCTCAGATTTTCATCTTGATTAACATTAGAACTCATCATCAATCTTCACATTGTTCAAGTTAACATGTAATACCAATCCTATCATAGGCCGAGCTAAATACACATCAATCCATTGCTTAAACTCGTGCAACAACCTATATGCCTAAGTGTAAAGAAAACATATTTTTGTGATTTTTCTCAATTTTTACTTTTTTTTATATATATACAAACCATATAACTAATGTAAATTTCAACTAATGACATATGTTCTAATATAAAATGCAAATAACTAACATGCAAAATGAAATAATCTAACATGCAAATAACCAACATGCAAACTAACTAAATGACCATGCAAACTAACTAAATGACTAATCCTACCCCCAAACTTATACTATGCAATGTCCTCATTGGATATAAAATGTAACAGTTCGAGGACTGCCCTGAGCGATTAAGCGTCATGCTCGATCGGTGGATCCTCGATAGGTGGGTCGTCAACCGGATCCTCAACAGACGGTATTGGGAGAAAAGTTGGTAATGGCTGGGGAACTGGGAACTGAAAATCTTCACCGGTGGTATTCAGTCGGGCAAAAGCAGCTGCCAGAGACGCGTTGAACTCATTCTGGGTAGCGAACATGTGATCTTTCCTGGATGCCAACCTGTGGAGTCTCTGGTCAAAATACTACTGCATATTGCAGAATTGAAAGCTGAAAGTCGCTTTTGTGCAGGATGAGTTCGAAGTCTCAGCTTGTTCTTGTTCTTGCTCTTCTTCCACAACAAAATCTGCATCTTGTTCGTCCGCCCCTTAATCATCCTTAGAATAAAAAAATGTAAAGCCAAGACCACGTGGGTGCGAATGCCCGCCTTTCTAGCATAAGTACCTCTGAATCATATTGGGATCTAAGCACAGTAGGGGCTGTTGTATAGGCTCAGTTGTGCTCCATTGTACCCTTGCCCGGGCACATAATGCACAAATCAGTAATGCATGTGGCAATCCACCCTGTAGTGGCCCACGCAGATTTCGGCGTATGGAATGATGAATGATGTGACCCACGGCGATTGATCAGTCTTTGACTATTGTGTACAGCAGAACTACCTTCTCCTTCATGACATCCCTCGAGTGTGTAGATGGTAGCAGTTTGGCGCACAAGAACGCATGCCATATCTACACATATAAATTGAGATGGCCAGTCTGAAAGTGAGATCCATTCGACGACCAAGTAACGTCTAGCTTGCACAACTCAGACAAAATCTGATCATAATTCGGTTCGCTTTCCTTGAGGGTTGAAAACGAACAACTTAGTTACGGCAGATTGTAGTAGTCATTGATCTCTTACACCGTAAACGGTACCATCTTACCCCGCACGAAGGCAAAGAAAGGTTATTTGTCAGGAGCATTTGTATAAAATTCTTTCACTACCGCCACCACGGTGGCTTCTGGCTGAGCCGTGAATGTTTCCCAACGCCGCTCGCAAATCTGTTGAAGCATAACCCCATCAAACTCATCTGGTGCTAACCCACGGTCCGGTGTTAACGCCTTGCTTAACAAATACTCAAACCTCTCCGCTGTCTAAGCGTTAAAAAAATTTTGTCGATCAAATTGTCTAACGGGGGTGGATGAACTCTCCCCACGTTACGTTGTCTGATGTCTGGAAGTCATGGTGCCGACGGTATGACTCTAACTTGCAAGTGAATGAGGAAGTGGTTGTTGAGACCTTTTGTCAAACACCTTATATGCTAACTGTGAGTGCTTGATTATATTACCCCCAAACTGCAGTTGTTAAGCCCAAATTGTAGATTCTCCAAGCACTTTGTTAGAAACCTGAAAGATTATGACAATCACCCCAAAGATCGACGATACCTGTAAGTTGTTTTGATGAACTCAAAAGGGTGCACTGTGGTGGTGAAAAATCTCCTCTATCCTCTGAAATTGGGTGTATTTGAAACTCTAGAGGGTGAATAGTGGTTAGCTTTGGTGATGAATCCTTGGAATTGCACTTGAAGGGTGTTGGGTGTGGAGTTTGCTCAAAATTTTGGGTTTCTCTTAGGCTTCGGTTGGGATAGGTTGTACACTTCTATTGGGATTGTGTTTTGTAACTGCAGAAATAGTTTTTTTTTTTAAAACTAAAAATCGCGAACTTCGCCCAGGCGAGGTAAGTTGCCTTTTAAAACTCGTTGGGGCGAGTTTCATCCGAGTGGTTTGCTCCTAGGCGCGAGTTTCTCTTCATAAATCTGCGCCGGGGCGCATTTAGTCTGCCATTTCTCGCCTAGGCTATTTTCTTATGCCTTAAATCTACGCCGGGGTGCAGATGGGTTTTTCTGCAGCCTTTTTCCTTTCCTTGGCAGCTCATCCTATAACCACAACCTATACTCTTTTTAGTTCTTTTTTGTTCTCATGTTCATTTATGGTCCCATCCTGCAATTAAAACCATATACACACTTAGTATTCATGTTAAATCGAGGCCTGGACATAATTTCTACTCTAAGATGCATCCTAGTCTACTACTACTTTACTTAATGAACTCAAAAACAAACAACTTTTAAAACTTAAAATAAACAATTGATTGGGTTGCCTCCCATCAAGTGCTTGATTTAGAGTCTTTCAGCCTGACTACTTCTTCGATTCGCTAATCAGGCTCTGTTGGGATATTGTTGATGTTCTTGGTCTCCACTGCACATGCACAGCACTATTTCACTATTTGTCCTTTTTCACCATCGACTTGCTTTGTATGACGAATTTCATCACCAATTCCACTTCGCAAACCAACTTTCTCCCGGGAATCCTTATGAACCACTTTGTTCCCTTCCATGATCAAAGAACACCCTTCAACATTGCTCGGGAATTTGATCGCTTTGAACACTTGAAACTTTACTTCTTGATCATTCACTCTCTTAGTTAATTCACCATTCGGTACGTCAATCACAGTTCTTCTGGTGGCCAAAAACGGCCTTCCCAAGATTATTAGAATGTCTTTGTCTTCTTCGTAGTCCAACACCACAAAGTCTGCAGGTAAAATCAGTTTGTCAACCTTCACCAAAACATCCTCCACTATGCCTAATGGGTAAGTGATCGATCTATCTGCAAGTTGCAGGGTGACATTTATTGGCTTGGCTTCCTTTAAGCCCAACTTCTTGTATATAGAGAGTGGCATGAGGTTGATATTTGCTCCCAAATCACATAAGGCTTTCCCAACAAACTGATTTCCAATTGACCAAGGGATGTTAAAACTCCCCAGATCTTTCACTTTTGGCGGAAGCTTTCTCTGGAGAATTGCACTACATTCTTCCGTTAATGCCACTGTCACATATTCTCTTAGCCTTTATTTTTTGGACAGTATATCTTTCATAAATTTCACGTTGCTTGGCATTTTCTCTTGTGCTTCGGCGAATAGAATATTGATGTGTATCTTTTTAAAGATTTCCATGAATTTTGAGAACCGGTTCTTAAGCTTTTGACTAACCGTTGAGGAAAAGGCACACGAGGTAACACTAAATTATGTTTTTCTTCTTTTGAATTATCCTTTTGACTTTCATCAGTTACCTTCTCCACACCTTTATGCTCATGTTCTTTTCTCACGGAGTTGGGCACCATTTGTTGATTCTCAGCAGTAGTTTCCTTTAACTCTTTTCCACTCCGAAGTGAGATAGCGTTACACTGCTTATGACCTCCCCTAGGATTCTTTTCGGTGTCACTTGGTATAGTTCTTTGAGGTCTACTTTTCAAGGCACTTGCAATCTGTCCCATCTGAGTTTCCAAATTTTTGATTGTAGCCTCCTGTGTTTTCATTGCCGCCTCATTTCTTGTTATATATTTCATGAGTATCACTTCTAAATCTGTCTTCTTCTCATGGTGCGGAGCTGACTGCTGGTGTTGATTCTAAAAACTGGGGGGATATGCTGGTCGTGAAGCTTGCTGTTGAGTCTGATTTTGATTCTGATTGTTGCTCCATGAGAAATTTGGATGGTTCATCGCCCCCTGATTATACGCATTCTGATATGCATTTTGTGGCCTGTTGTAACTACCCACAAATTGTATTGAAGCCGAATTTATCACGCACTGTTCTGTTGGATGTTCCCATGCACAAAGCTCACATATAACTGCTACTTGCTGCACATTTCCACTTGACATGGCATCCATCTTCTTTGATAACGCTGCTATTTGTGCTGATAGAGCTGTCATAGAGTCCACTTCCAGACTACATGCGGCCTTGGGTTGAGTCATTCTCTCAGTCAGCCACTGATAGTTGTTTACAGTTATTGTTTCTATCAAGTCCCATGCCTCCTCAAATTCCTTTGCCATGAAAGCTCCACCAAAGGCTGCATCGATGCTAGTCCGTATATGACTTCCTAACCCATTGTAGAATGTGTTTATCTGCATCCAATGCGGTAGTCCATGGTGTGGGCATTTCCTCAACAGCTCTTTATACCTTTCCCATGATTCATATAGTGGTTCTCCCTGCTGCTATACAAATGAAGAAATATTCGTTCTCAATTTATGTGTTTTTTAAGGCAGGAAAAACTTAGCCAGAAATTTTTGCGCCAAATCGTTTCAGGTGGTGATTGACCCCGGTGATAGAGAATGGAGCCAACCCTTTGCCTTATCTCTGAGCATGAACGGAAACAACCTTAATCTGATAGCATCATCTGAAACCGCATTGCACTTGAATGTATTGCAGATCTCTATGAAACTGACAATGTGCTTATTCGGGAGACCCCTAAACTGGCAATTGTTTTGCACCATCTGTATAGTTTCAGGCTTGATCTCAAAGTTGTTAGCATTAATCGCCGACCTAGTAATACATGACTGAATTTCTGAAATCCGTGGTGTAGCATAATCCCACAGTGCTTTCTGTTCCTCTTCAGCCATATTTTCCGGTGTTTCAAGTTCTTCTCGAGTTTTCTCGAACGGCTGTGACAACCCAAAAATCTATAAGATTTTAAATGATTAAAATAAAGGTTAAAGAATAAAACCTCGATGAAAATTTGAGGATTTATTTAAAATTTTTAAATAAAACCTATATGGTTTTCTATTTGAATGAGAATAGAGAAAATATGGGTTACAAAATTCCAAAACCCTAGATATGGTGTGAATGAATGTTAATGATAAGGTATTACGATACATATAAAATTGATGTGAACTAAATGGTATAAGAAATGTTATATTGATACATGAGAAATTTTTGTAAGAAAATAAAATTTCACATGAAAAGATACTATGAGGTTAAACAAAGATGAGTATATGTATAGAAATATATATATACTTAGTAAGGTGCTATATATTTTAGCAGGAGGAATAATGGATTAAGCTAAAGATGTGAAAATCAAGATAAAACTATGTTAGTAATTAGCATAGCTGGAATGTTGGCCTTGATTGGCAAATAAGAAGAGGAATAAGTATAAAGCTAATAGCTAATATGATTAGCAATAAAAATGGAGTAAGTTAAAACTCAAAATTTGAGTTAGAAATAGAATTTTGAAGCACGGACTATTCGATTTCGTCCGGAACGTCAAGTTTAGTCAAAAAGGATAATAAACACAAAATGTGTAAGGGTTGACTTTTTGGTCAAAGTCAACAGTGGACTTTTATGGAGAAAAATCAAAATTGGAGTTAGAATTGGTTTATGTGATGACTTATGTGAATAATGAAATTGATTGAATAAATATACATTATATAATGTGGATACATTTATTTTGTATATAAAGAGAATGAAGAATAAAGTTATGTAACCTAGTATATATATTAGGTATAGTAACTAAATAATCCAAGGGGTTATAATATAGGAGAATGTTAGTATATAAAATTATATACTAACCCTAAGAGATTTATTTTATATATCTCAATTAATTAATTTTATAACCTAATTAAAGCATGTCTATTGGGTTATGAAAATAAAGTATAAATATTGAGATAATAAGATTATGTAATAGTCCAATCAGTAAAGTACTAGAGGACTAGCTCAATTTATTTAAATAATCAAGCCCATTTATTTAAGGATGGACTTGAATGTTAATGAATGAATTAATTAATCTAGCCCTATTGGTTTATTTATCAAGCCCACTCAAATTAATTGATAGTGGACTTGAGTTATTAGATGGTATATATTAACCATCACATGTGGGAGCCCAATAATTTAATTAGCTAGTGGCCCAACAATGAAAATAATTAATTTGATTAAGCTTGAGTTCTAGTAGTCCAAATTAGTATAATACTAATCCAAATGAATTAAATAAAAGTCCCAATCTTTTAACCACTAAGGAGGGGCTTTGTAGTCATTGGATAAGTAAGTAAGTAATTAAAACAAAAACCAAAAATGGGGGATAAATCCCTTGAGGGGTCGGGTATGTGGAAGAGAAAAGGAAGGGAAATGATTTTCAATTTTATTTGTTCTTATCTTATCAAGCAAGGTGTCATTCATTTAAAGGCCCACTTGTTATGTTATGGGAAATAAGGAGATAAGGATTGATGAGATGAGGATAAAGCTAAAGAGATAAGAAAGAGAGAGAAGATGGCTAAAGGAAAAGAAAAAGAAGAAATTCAAGAGAGAGAGAGAGAGAGAGAGAGAGAGAGAGAGGAACCCACGGCATGGAAGGAGGAAGAAGAAGAACGAGACAGAGAGAGAGAGAGAGAGAGAGAGAGAGAGAGAGAGAGAGAGAGAGAGAGAGAGAGAGAGAGAGAGAGAGAGAAAGGCCACGGCATGGAGGAGAATAAGAAGAGGGACTCACGACATGGAACAAGAAAGGGAGAGAAAGGTAGCCATGGATGAAGAGAGGAGAGGAAGAAGAAAGAAAGGTAAAGGAAAAGAAAGTTTTCTAGATTTAATTAAAGCTTTATGTAGCTTTGCACTTTTATTTTTGATCTATGAAGTTTTATGATTTTGTTGGGTTAACCTTATAAAAAGGATAGATCATAAAGTTATTGTGGGTATCATGTATTTATATATATATATATATATATATATATATATGTGTGTGTGTGTGTGTGTGTGTGTGTGTGTGTGTGGATCTATGTTGGAAAGATTTGAGAAAAGTTGAAGTTATTAAGTTTTTGAGAAAATTTTTAGATAAAGTGAGATCTATGTGTTTTATTTTGAAGATCTATATTCGGTATTTGTGATTTGTTGTGGGATTATGCTAGATCTAGGAGATATGTGTATAATCCCTTTTGAATGACCCAAAAATGTTGTGGGATGAACAAGTTATGGAACTTTTAGTAAAACACTTTCTAGTTGAAAAATAAAAAAAATTGAGATTTCTGGCCCATCGGGACTATTTTCTGGGACCTAAACTGATCCAAATGATGTGTTTGATAAATGAAAATTGTAGTTCAAGAAAATACAAATCCAACGCCTCCGACAAAACTTAATTCCGAGTTGTAGATTTCGTGTTACAAGCGTTTCCGTAAAGAACGCCAAATGTAAATATCCCCGAAAAGCTGCTGCCACTTTTTTCCAGGGGCAGTTTCGTCCACTTAATTTGTGTAATAAATTTCAATCTTTTGGAACATGAAAATATATGAGATAAACTAGCTTGTGTCCAAAAATGAGCTCATTCTGACTTAAATTGAGCAAGTTATGACTATTTCAATATTGGCGTTTTTCCGACGAAAATCGCTATAAACGGAGTTGTATAACTCCGATGGCCACGAAATTTAAACTAGAGACTCACGTTAACATGGGTAAGAACCCGCCAAGAGTTGGGAATTTCTGGAGTTAAGCGTGAGGTAGCTATTTTCTTAAGAAATTAACTAGAAAATAATTTTTTAAAAATACTTAAGGAAATTGAAAAATTCCTGAAAAATTATTTTTGTGTATGAAATATGTGTATATATGTTTGGACAAAGGGTGGAATAATAATAAAATGATTTGGTATTTTTTATGAAGAATTAGTGAATCCAGGTTGCTGGGTTGAATGATTAGTTAATCCAGGTTGCTGGATTAGATGTTAGTTGAATCCAAGCTTGCTGGATCAGAGAACAATTGAATTCAGGCTTGCTGGATTGGATGTCAATTTGCATCCAGGCTTGCTGGATTGGATGTAAGTTGAATCCAGTCTGCTGGATTGAAAAATTATTTACTAAATTGAAATTCTGTTTGAATCTATGTTACTGGATTAGGTATTCGGCTTACTAGATTATAAAGAAGGACTTATAAAGTGAAAGACTAAGTGTTAATTCACAAGTTATATTATGTGTTAAGTCTAAGGTAGTGCAGTCGTGCCCTTTAATGGTTGATGTATAGTAACTGGGCTAAACGATTCCTTCATATGGAGAAGGTATATACGAATTAGTAACCAATCTAACTCGCTGTGAAAATAGTGTAGACAAGACGAAAACTAATTTGTTGGTTGTTTGTGGGAAACCACTCAGTATACTATATTGAATACTATTAAAGACTCGACGTATGCTAGGTTTAGACTTGTAAATGAATATGGTGTTAAGGTTATCTAATATTTAACTATGTGGTTAAGTGTTAAATGATATTATGGAATAAGGTGTGATATACTAATTGAAAGATCAATCTTATAACTAATAGGTCTTTTCAATGAGGAGATTAAATTAAATTGTGTAGCGGTAATCGACTATGCAGACAAGTTTTTCTAACTCAAACTCGAGTTCTATTTTCAAAGAATGTTAGTAGATAATTTTTGTTGATTATTCCACGTCTAAACTGATTATTGGTTCGCACTTAGTGCATGTTGCATATGTTCATCAGGTATGAAAGGCTGATCACCTTCATTACCATAAGGTTCAGTTAAAGTGTTCATGGTCCTTGTTGACATTAAAAGTTATTGATTCAGTCATTCAATTATTGAAATATTGATTTATGCTTTTTTCACAATCATTATATTGTTAAAAACTTGAAAGCTTATTCATTCTTTCAATCATGATATATTTTTATTGAATTTGAACTTGCTGGGCAAAGTAGTTGCTCACTTTTGCTATATCATGATAATAAATTTCAGATTAAGGTGAAGGCTTGAAGAAGGACAGAGTCAAGAGAAAAGTACAATAATAGATTGTTATGCGAATAACTATTTAGTTATCTTATGTAAACCTTTTGTAATTTTGAAGGTACGTATTCAGTTAAGGTTAATAAACCTAGGGAAATATTATAGAATCATGTGAAATAAACAATATATGTTTATTATTTCCGCATTAGATGATAGAATATGTATGATAATGAAGTACCGTAACGTACCAAGTTCGAGGTTCTAGGGACCCGAATTTTGGGGCGTCACAACGGCAACAAATCTGGTTTCTTTGATCAAGTTTGCATGCACTACTCGAGATTACCTGAAATATCAAATAACAAAAATAAGAATAAAATAAATAAATATATATATATATATATATATATATATATATATATATATAACTAAAACTGATATTGTAAGTAATAAACGCAATTACTGTCCCCGGCAACGACTCCAAAAACTTGTTAGGTAAAATCTATACGCGCAACACGCAAGTGTACGTAATCAACAAGTAATATAATGATAAGAAAAGTATCATTCCCACAGAGACAAGAATTACAATTTATCCTAGCAATTACCAATTTTATACTATCTCCATTTTATTAAACCAATGGTTAAATGATTATATTTATGTAAAATTACTACTCAGATTATGATTAATACTATTCCAGGAATTTAACAAGTTTTCAGAGAATTAAGTCTACAACTTCACTTATTGGTTCACTTCGAACGCCATACTTCCTTTTAACTTATATCAATTATTCCAGATTATCAACCAAGAACACGAAAGTAGATATAACCATCTCTCAATGCATTACATCCATACTCACTCAAATCCACAATCTATAGAATTAAGTAAGACACCTTAATTAACTAACTCACTATATCTCTATGTGAATTATAATTGAAAAAGGTTTAATATCAAGTTCTCTTTAGATTACGCATGACGCATAGATATCTCTATCCTACACATGAATTATAAATTCCAACTAACTGTAGAAATCACAAACATACGTCACTATGGTCAGTTCTAATTCCATACGTCATCTCTCAAATTCATATAGAATAACAAGAAATTGGTGATCAATCAATAACATAAGTTAAGCACAACCCATAGCAAATAATCTGCAAATAATCTCCGTAAGCTAACGTGAAAGCATGTCAATTCTTAGTTACATAATAAGATCCGTTGTAGACTTAAATAGCAAATTTGTTCATCATAGACGAAGTAAAACCCATAATCCACAAAGTAAATAACATCCTAAATACAAGGTAAAGATGAAGAGAGAAAACAGAATCTGAAATTGTATCACTACTCGTCTTCACGTTCGCCTTGCGTTCGTCGTGTTTCGCCTTGCTTCAATCCTCCTCACGTATCAACTCTCATGAACTAGGGTTTGTCAATGTCCAAGAATGTCTCATATAAGCCTCTCTGATAGCCTTATATGTCCTCCTAATCGCGTGCCAAAACCACAGCCTTCTTTCCAGCAGAATCCTACTCAAACAAGGAAACAAAATCAATCTGTCGCAAAACTTGCCTAGGCAAGTTTTTAACCTTGAAGATGTGCGCCTCGGCGAACCTGCGCCTAGGCTAGAATTTCATGCTATAAAACTGCGCCCCGGCGCAGATTGCAAGACTTGTGCAAATTTCCTCCGTTAAGTCCTCATTTCCCTGCGCTTTTCATCCCAGCCAGTCCCTGCACGTAAACCAATACAAATGCGTGAAATAGAACCTAAAAATACTTGAATTAGCAATATTTTTGGTTTAAATGGCATCAATTCGTAGGTATGAAACCTACTTATCATTTATCCATAGGAACTGTTGTGTGGAAATAAGGGGACAGAAGTTAAGCGTGAATTTGATTCCAATACGCTTAAGAGAATTTGATGTGATATTAGGAATGGATTGGTTTTTTAACCATGAGGTAGTTATTGACTGTCAAAAGAAAAGTATAAGCCTTAAGACACCAAAGAAGTCTAAGGTGGTGTTTTACGGTAGCAAGTCGCTAAGACAAAAGAGTTGTCTGACGATGATGCATGCCAAAATAATGTTAAAGAAAGGGTGTGAAGGTTATTTGGCTCATGTAGTGGATACACAGATAGTGAATTCTGACTTAGGGCAGATACCTATAGCTAAGGAGTTTAAGGATGTCTTTCAAGAGGAATTTCCAAAACTTCCACCAAACAGCGAAATAGAGTTTGTGATCGACTTAGTACCAGGGACATCGGCGATATCGAAAGCACCGTATAGGATGGCTCCGGTAGAGATGAAAAGTTAATGTTCCAACTGTAGGATTTTTTAGACAAGAAATACATCCAACCAAGTGTATCTCCGTGGGGAGCACCAATGTTGTTTGTAAAGAAGAAAGGTGGCTCAATGAGGTTGTGTATGGATTATAGAGAGTTGAATGAGGTGACAATCAAGAATAATTACCCGCTACCAAGGATAGACGGTCTGTTTGATCAACTTAAAGGAGCGAGATATTTTTCAAAGATTGATCTGAGGACTGGTTATCATTAGTTGAAGGTGAGGACAGTGGATGTACCAAAGACACCATTTAGGACTCGTTACGGCCATTATGAGTTCTTAGTGATGTCGTTTGGACTGACAAAAGCGCCAACTGCTTTTATGGACTTGATGAACAGAGTGTTCATGTAATACTTAGACAAGTTTGTGGTCGTGTTCATTGATGACATATTGGTGTATTCGAACACTGAGGAGGAGCATGCCGAACATTTAAGGATAGTACTGGAGACATTGAGGAAGGAGAAGCCATATGCAAAACTTTCAAAGTGTGAATTCTGGTTGAAGAGAGTTCAATTTTTGGGACATGTTATCGACAACGAAGGAATTTCTATTGATCCAACAAAGGTAGAAGTGGTGAAGAATTGGGGACAACCGAAGACGCCGATAGAAGTCAGAAGTTTCTTGGGATTGGCATGATATTATCAAAGATTTATTTAAGATTTCTCAAAGATAGCAACGCCATTGACTAACCTAACCAGGAAGGCAGTGAAGTATATGTGGATGGAGAAGTGTGAACAGAGTTTTCAAGAGTTAAAGAAGAGATTGAGTGAAGCACATGTGCTATCCTTACCAGATAATACGGGAGGTTTTACAGTATACAGTGATGCGTTACACAAGGGACTAGGTTGCGTATTGATGTAGAATGGTAAAGTCATTGCGTACGCATCACGACAGTTAAAGGATTATGAGAAGCGATACCCTACCCATGACCTGGAATTGGACGCGGTAGTGTTTGCCCTTAAGATTTGGAGACATTATCTCTACGGAGAAAAATATGAGACATATATAGACTACAAGAGTCTGAAGTATATCTTTACACAAAAGGAGTTGAACATGAGGCAGAGGAGGTGGTTAGAATTGATCAAAGATTATGATTGTGAGATTATATATCATCCATGGAAGGCCAATGTAGTAGCTGATGCTTTAAGCAGAAAGAATAGAGAGAAGTTATTCGTTTTGTCAGAGCAAGAAGAGTTAGTAAAGGAAATGGAGAAAATGGAGTTGGAGGTGAAAAATCTGAAGAATTTGGATGAAGTAATAGAAATGGAAACAAGTTCGACTTTACTCGATAAGGTGAAAGAGGCACAAGAAAATAACGAAGACTGTGGTAACTTCAAAAAGAGATTAGCTGAAGACGATGAGTTGAAGTACAAGATCGATGGCACCGGACTGCTAAGATTTAAAGGACGAATTTGGGTACCTTTAGTACCAGAACTAAGGTAGGAGATTTTGCAAGAAGCGCATAGTACGAGATACTCGATACATCCAGGAAGCACGAAGATGTATCAAGACTTACGTCAACACTATTGGTGGCCAAATATGAAAAGAGAGGTTGCAGAATGTGTCAGCAGATGTTTAACTTGTCAGAGAGTCAAGGCAGAACATCAACGATCGAGCGGATTTTTGCAACCGTTAGAGATTCCAAAATGGAAATGGGAGCACATCACGATGGATTTTGTGGTGGGACTTCCAGCAACGCAGAAAGGTTCCGACGCCATATGGGTGATAGTAGATCATCTTATGAAGTCAACACACTTTTTGCTAATTAAGATCAGGTATAGTTTGGATCAGTTAGCCAAACTGTATATCAAGGAAATTGTTTTGAGACATGGAGTGCCGATATCAATTGTGTCTGATAGAGATCCGCACTTTATGTCAAACTTTTGGAGGAGTCTTTAAGAAAGAACGGGGACACAACTAAGGTTAAGTACCGCATATCATCCACAGATCGATGGGCAGTGAGAGAAAATTTTGAACCTTGGAAGACATGCTAAGGGCCCGCGTGATGGATTTCAAGGGAAGCTGGGAGGATCGTCTTCCACTGGTAGAGTTCGCATATAGTAATAGTTATCACGCGAGCATTGGTATGCCATTGTACGAAGCCCTGTATGGGAGGAAATGCAGAACGCCCTTATGTTGGGATGAAGTAGGTGAACGCAGATTGTTGGGGCCAAATTTGGTGCAGCAAACTGTGGAGATCATCAAGGTGATAAGAGCTCGACTGGTAGCAGCTCAGGACCGTTAAAAGAAGTATGCAGATTTGCATCGCAAGAAAAGGGACTTTGAAGTGGAAAGCTATGTGTTTTTGAAAGTATCTCCCTGGAAAGGGAAGATCAGATTTGGAAAAAAAGGTAAACTGAGTCCGAGATTTATTGGACCCTTCGAAATACTGAGGAAGATAGGTGAAGTGCGTACGAGGTAGCTCTACCTCCTGAACTGGAACATATTCATAACGTGTTCCATGTGTCAGTGTTACGGCCATACAAGCCTGATTAAAAGCACGTGATATCGTATGAACCGATTTAAGTCGAGAAGAATTTATCGTACAAAGAAGTTCCTTAAGAAATTTTAGATAGGAAAGAGCAGAAATTAAGAAATAAGGTTATACATTCTGTAAAAGTTCTTTGGAGGAACTACAATGCTGAAGAAGCTACGTGGGAACTTGAGAAAAAAATGAGGAAGAATTACCCAAATTTTTTTGAGTAACTTTATGTGAAATTTCGGGGACGGAATTCTTATAAGAGGGGAGGATGTAATAACCGAGAATTTTAAGTCACTTTGTAAGTAAATATATGAATGATATTGAAAAACTTTGTGGCATATATTGAATATATATGTGATGACTATGTGGAAAGGGTATACGGATAAATAAATATCTATATTGTATGTATGGGTATGTATAACTATTAATTATGCAAATTAACTTCAAAAGGAATGCTACATATCCTAATTATACCTTAGGTATGGTAATTAAATAACCTAAGGGTTATGGTATTGAGAAATATTAGTATACTAACTTAAGAGATTAATTTTATTATCTCAATTGATTATTTATTTTAAACCTAATTAAAGCAAGCCTAATTAGGTTATGATATTAAATGGACATGTGTAATTATTTAAATTCCATAAGAGAGGGGGATAGAAACTCTAAATACATAATTAGGGTAAGATAGATTAAAAGTATGGGACTATGTTACTTTCATGGTCCAAATAATTAGTTAGAAAGCCCAAAAGAATTAAATTGGAGAACCAATCTTTAGCCCAATTATTAGGGACATTTTAGACATTTGATTAATCAAAATTGGCATTAAAAATAAAGCAAAATTTGGGGCAAAAAGGGAAGGGATGGCTGGGCATACAAAGCCATTTTTGGCCTTGTGGTGTGATGATTTACTTTCCATTTTTGCTAACTAAACTCCTTAGCTACTTAAACCCCTTATGTGTCAAGCTCTCATTGGTCCAAAATCTTAATTAAGATTACATGTAATCCTAAAGGATAAAAATTATAAGTGATAAGGGTAATTGCCTAGAGGATAAAAAAAGTATGGGGGATAATAAGATAGATATAGGGTGTGTATCTATACTAATTTACTAATACTCTCATTTCCTTCTCATTTCATTTTCATCTCATTTCACTTACTAACAAAGCAAAAGAAAGAGAGAGAGAGGGAGAGGAGGCCGGGGGTAGAGAGGAGAGAAGAAGGAGAGAGCCCAAGTCTTTATGCATCCAAAGTTTATTAGCTACTTTGGTAAATCAAGGAAGGTAGCAATAAGATCAAGGTGAGGTTCTAATCTAGTTTCTTCCTTCTTATTTTGGCTTATTTTCAAGTTATAGAGGGGTAATGTTCTAAGACTCAAAATCCCTTAGATCTACATGTTTAATGTATGGATCTAACCTTTTTGAGTGTTAGAATAAAGATCCAAAGGAAGAAAATGAATTTAGGTTCCTTAAGGGTGAAAAACCCTAGCATTTCTTCACTTGGATCACTCATAACTTGAGATCTGTCAAAGGGGGTACAAGATATATAAGTTATCTAGTAAACCCAAGTGATAGCACACAAATCTACTGAGTTTTCAAGCCATGAGGGCTGTTAGAGCCAAAATAGTCCACCTTGAACTAGAACAAAGTGGAAAGTTGCTGGCCATGTTTTTACAAGGGCATTTTTGTCCATTTTTGTTATTTTAAAAATTCTGGAAAAACTTTAGAAAGGTACTTTGACGAGTTAACTACATCCTTCTCAAAGATAGACATTTATTGATGTGTAGAATAGGAGTTATGCCTCTTGCAAGAAATGACTCTTTTAAAAGTAAACCAGAATATCTCCTTGTGTGTAACTCATAAAAATGTAAAATTTTTACAGGAATCTTATATATGTCGTGAGAGCATCCCGTGAAATTTTTATAATTTGTGGACAAAAATTCGATTTATGAAAAATGTGACAAGATCCAGCTATCTTAGGCACTTTAAATATAGTAAATCAATTTGGAAAATTCCAAAAACATTTGGGGATCATCATGAGATCATATTCTGTCTAAATTCAGAAAAAAAAACTTTTTGGAACTGATTTGGTATTTTTCATGGAAATGATGTAGTCTTGAACAAATAGAAATAATTAGTTAAGTGATGTCATAAATAATAAAAATATGATTTTTATGCTTGGACACTCCTAATATATGGTATTCTGATTATTTGGGGGTATTTTTGTAATTTTAATGAGAAGTAATATGTATGACCTTGTATGAGTATTTAATAAGTGATTTTTTTAAAGGATAAATAATTAAAATAAATTATTTATTGGCCTAATAAATTATTGAAATATTATTAAGTTATTAATAATATTAGATTAAGATATTCTTAAATAATTTATAATATTTAGCTTAAAAGTGGATTTAAAATATTATTAGATGACTAATAATATTAGATTAAATCATTAACAAATGATTAAAATATTATTAAATAACTAATAATATTAGATTAAAATATTATTGATGTAATTAATAATAATAGATTAAAATATTATTCAAATATTAATAATATTATATTAAAGTGTTATTAGATGAATAAAATATTATTAGAAGATTAAAAATATTATTTAAGGATTAAAATATTATTAAATGATTAATAATATTCGTAACTGAATTAAATATTATTAAAAGGTTAATAATATTAAATAAATAAGATATTATTTAATGATGAATAATATTAGTAAATATGTAAAGTATTATTAGTTGATTAATAATACTAAGAGGTAAATAAAATATTATTAAGGTTAATAATATTAGATGTGTTTAAGATAATGTTACGTGATAGTAATATTATCAAGGGGTGATAATATAACTAAGTAATTAACGTAATGACTAAGTGTTCAACCATTTAATATAGAGTGATGATATTATACGAGTTACTAATTGGAAAATCAATTATAGGTTTTTCCAAGAAAGATAGTTAAACTGCTTAACCGGATAAATTTAATTTCGTAGCAATATACTACAAACGAGACAAGTTTTCTAACTCAAACTCGAGTTATTATTTTTGAATCATGTTAGTGGATAATTATTGTTGATTATTTCACATATTTAATGATTATTGTTAAATCGCACTTTGTGCATGTTCTATTATTATTGAACTGTGAATTAATTAATGTTCTATCATTCATGAACTATTTATGAGATAGATATATGCTAGTTGTATCAACTAGATCAAACATGTTTAAATTTGTTAAATCAAGTATGTTTTAAAAGTTGTTCCTAACCAATTGATTAGGTATGGACTCTTGACTGAGAAAAAGAACAATTTTATTAAAGCGTGATATTGGAAAACAATTATTGCTCGATTATTAAGTGTTTTTGCATAATACATCGGGTATGAAAGGCTGATCCCCTTGATTATCAAAACTTATTAAAAGGATTAGTTTAAATACTGACAACCTTAGTATATGTTCATGGTTATTTCAAACTACTCAGCTTCTATTATTCAAATATTCGAATATTCAATTATTGAGAATTAATTCATGTTCTTTCTCAATCGATTTCTATTGTTGAACATTAAAAGCTAAATTCCTTTCTAATCATGATACATCTCCCTTGTATTTAAACTTGCTAAGCAAATTAGTTGCTTACTCTTGCTATATCATGACATTTATTTCAGCTAAGCCCGAGACGTCCAAGAAGGAAAAAGGCAAAAGAAAAGTGCAAGAGTAGTTAATGAGAATGTCTAAGTATTATTTTACTTTTATGCAATTGGATATGTAACCTTTATTATATTAAGGGTATGTTTAAGTTAAGATTAAGAAGACCCTAGATTATGATATAAGACTTTATTTATGATGAACAATATAAGTTTATTATTCCGCAATAGATAGAAAGTATGTATATTATTGAGAATCGTGAGCACTGAATTCGAGGTTAGAGAACCCGTATTTGGGGGCGTCACAGGTTGGTATCAAAGCTGTAGGTTATAAACATTAGGAATGTGAAACCTAGGTTATAACCTTAGAAGAAAGCTCATATCGAGTATGTTAGGAGATAGATTGAGGAAATTCATCGTGTATGTGTTGTACTTAATAAATTATCATTTTATTTTATCAATGAATATATTTTATTGTAGTACTGAGTTGTTTTTATTTGTGGTGGTTGTAGGATGTCTGAGGAAACGCAAGTTAGCCATTCGGTCGATCAGGAGCCAATTAAGTAGGAGGTGATGGAGGACACCTCACAGGATGAGTTGGTTGGAGACTTATTAGCTAGGAACAATGAGCTAGAGGAGAGGGTTGCACATCTAAAGGAGCAGAACATGACCCACCAGTTCATGGAACAGCAGTATAGAGATGCTGCTCACCAGACCCAGATAGAGTTAGCAGAGATGAGAGCAAGACTGGAGCAGGAAAAGATGAAGCTAAAAGTGCTGAGCACAGATCATCAAGCAATGCAGTTTGAGTTCAACTTAGAGATCGCTGACAAGATTCTAATTGAAGATGCTTGGATTAAGGCAGCTAGAAGGGTGGATCTGATGAGAGATAAGGTGCAGGATAGAGAGATCAGGATTGAGTCTTTGGGACGAGCTCTGGATGTAGCTTATGTGGGTCCCAGAGTTGGTGATAAGAGACCAAACTTTGAGGTCGGCGAGTTAAGCCGATCAGTGCGACGTCGTGGGGATTGAGGTGTCTTGCAGGAGCAGGAGCACGTCCATATGAAGGTGGCTCAGCCTAATAGTCAGTTATCTGTTGGTTTGGTGGTTATGTATATAGATGCAATAGTACCCCTTTTGTTTATTAGGGTTTTATGTAAACCTCAGTAAGTGTGAGGTAGTATGCAAATATGTTGTATTCCCCTTAGTGCATATAGGTAAGTAACGTTTTAAGTAGATCCCATCTTTTGTGTTTTAAATGGGATAGTAACATTTATAGTAATATACCAGGTATGAAAGTGTAAGACACAAAGGTTTGGTATATGAATATAAATGCAGTATTATGTTATGTGTTTTGAGAATTAAGATAGTAAATTATCTATCCAATAATATGTAAATTTAGCAAACTGAATTGGTAATTTAGCAAACTAAATCCATTAATTTGGTAAGCTGATTTTAAAAGTCCAGTGAACTAAATTATCACATCATGAACATGTGATTGTTTGAATTCAAATTATATGTTACATGCTAAACACTAATATGATATGTCATATAATAAAACCAAAGTAACGCGTTAGGGTTTTGCTTAATCAGATAATGCCGCCAAGAAGTGAAACTCAAAACCGAAGGATAGAGGAATCCGTTAACAATGGAGGAGGTCAAAAAGAAAACCCGATGCAAGATTTTGTTGACATGTTAACTCAAGCAATGCAAAACAAGCTTCTTTTGGATCAAGATCAACTTATATCACTAAAGACACTCAATGTGTATGATAAAGAAGATCAAACAACTCAAATGTTGTATAAAATGCTCAAACCCGGGCCTTTCTCTCTCAAAAATTTGCTTCTCTCTCTAACTTCTTCTCTCTTTTTTTTAATGAGTTGCTGCTGCTGATTTAAGGAACACTGGACCAGCCACAGGTACACCTGTAGCTAGGCCCCGTGGGTTCTACCTCCTCGAAGTCTGTTCCTTCGGTCTCGGTCCGGTAAAAGTTGAGCTTTGTACCCAAAAATCCCAAAAAGTTCTTGCGGAAGGCTGCAAAATAAGGTCGAGTCTGACTAAAACGGAGTCCCGAAAGATGATGCAATAAGCTAAAAGGTATCTTCCAGTTCTCGAGGGTCATTAATCGGCTCGTCTTTGATAGCTTGCAGTTCAATGATTGTTATGGTGGCTTCTTGTGGCCTTCTCCTCAGCTTTGCGTCCCTCCTTCAGTCTGAGTCATGTTTGGGCGTCGTTGCACTTTGATTTCTCCACGAGGTTATCTTCGGGGTGAAAAGATGCTTTTGCCCTATCTCGGGGTTGTCTCCGAAGTGAAATTACGCTTTTACCCTCCTAAAAGGTTAGTCTAAGGAAAGTAAAATTTTGAGTGTCTACAGATGCCCCTCTTTGTTATGTTTATGCAATGCAATGGAATGAACACGACAAAGATTACTAGACACGAAGATATATGACAAGGTATATCTAATGGTGTAATGTCATTTGTAAAGTATGCAATGAAATATATGATTTTTGATCTTTAAAAAGGGTTACTCCCATCTGCTATGGAGGATAAGGATTGTGAAAATGTCGTTGGGTATTGCCGACACCTTTGTTGGGATATTGCCAATGGATTTATTATCGTGGTTGTGCCAACGCTTTCATGGGGATTGAAGCCAGTGGATTACATACATCGGGGTTAAGCCGACATCTTCATTGGGTTATTATCAACGGATTACATACATCAGGTTTAAGCCGACGCCTACATTGG